>CM062247.1:45673265-46273265 GCA_031216285.1 Syzygium syzygioides | reverse complement strand
TTCACCATCATTGGACTTCCCGACTTTGCTTGTTTGGGAAAAGTTTGGTACCTGCGTGTTTATGTTAGTGAACTTGTTTTATGTTTTACATGGATAAAATGGTGGGCAGTAGCTCTCGTGACTCTGGGAGTTGGAATGTTGGATTTTGTTCATATACGTTGGCTTGCAATGCACCACTCAGTCTTTATATGTTGGTCGATTTGCACGAGATCGACCATTTTCTTTGCACTTTCGGAGATGGAGAGATATAGCCAAAAAGAATAACCCCGGTGCGGTCCAATTCATTGAGTAACACAAACACACTGTTTGCTGCCAATGCCCGAGTGTTTGGCAGCTTGACACTTATTTTAAGAGTCAAGATGCACCAAACCCGCATGAAGTGGAGTTTGGCAAGACAAAGTGCCTAGCTTAGGCTCAATTGAACCAGAGAGTAAGACTTAGGACAGCTGAAGGGCTTAAATCGAAATAGTAAGTCTATACTCTTTTCAGAAGCGGAGGGAATTTGTGAGATTAACTAATGTCTTACTATCAACATGGAAAACAAATGTGGAGAAACCGGTAAACACTGATTTTTATTATCATTTTAAGTGCTTTATTTTCCTGGTTTAGTTCAGGTTGACATGGTCTGCACTATGTGCTTAGATTACTTCCTTTACTTCATGGTTGAGCGTGGAAGATGATGGTGCTGGGATCTATCTTTATCAGCCAAAAGGTTATAGGCAAGTGATCTCAATCCTATCACATCTCCTAGTCTCTTCTGATCAATGAAAATACTGATACCACTTTTTAACCTCTCTGATTGTATCTGAGGGAACAAAACAATGGCTCTTGGATCGCAATTTGCACTAACTATGCGGAACCTTGATGTGTATGTTTTGAGAGAGTATCGAGTTCCAGCATCCATACCAAGGCATTTGCTCAAATAGCCAAGTTTGCAACCCTATCCATATATGGATTGAAACCCTTATATTCCTCATGAAACACGAGAGATAAGAACTTTTACAAAAGGCTATTATCATGATATGGATTCCCACGGGCTAAGTGAATGGAAACATTTGTACGAGGTGGGTGGACTTATGTTGAGATTAATATTATTGTACTCGTGAAAAGATGGCATCACATCAAGAAATTTGCTTGGCCCTTCAGATGGAAAATCAGTCCATCCAAGTTTTGCCCCACTTTATCCTCAACAGAATGTCAAGCTTAAAAGTCAAGCACATGTTGTTGCGCACTTTGCTCATATTAAAACAAAATCACTCAACATAGGAAGAACTTATTACGACAGGAAAATTTGCCAAACACTAAATAAAAGTGAGAATTAGAATAAAACCGATATGGCGGTTCCGAAGTTGAGATTTAATTAGATTTTGTAGTCAGCCAAAGGGGAGATCTCTATATGTACACACTGATTATTTAGGACTTTAGAGCTGTGACGAGAATTGGTGAAGCCTTCAATATTCCCTCAAAGGCTTCCGATATGCCAACATATAGGTTGGAGATGTAGGAAGGTTTGGGGGAACTTTGAAGGCTTACACCATGTTTTTGAAGAAAAATGGAACCTTCAAGTGAATTGGCGAAGTCCTCGGTATTCCCTCGGAGGCTCCCAATATTCCATCAGATATATTGGAATATTGGTTGCATCCGAGGGATATCGAAGGCTTACTCCATGCAGTTAAAGGATCGTAACCCATTGAGTTTGGTTGATCATGCTGATGAAAGAACACAGAACAACTGAATCATAAAGCGTCAATTTTCTAGAGCTGATACGTAGGTATGTTAGGCATCAATTCTAATGGCATTGCTGCATGTGCATTCTCCTTTCTAATAACTCCACGGAGAAATCTTCTCTCGAGGATTCAAGCGAGTGCTAATTGTCAACCGATCAGCAGGTATAATTTATTGTCTCTCTCTATCTCCGTGTCATTTGACTTGCGTCAATTCCTGGACACATTCATAATGTTAACATAATGCATGTCCTAACTTCTAATTCTAAACGTCTGCTTACCCTTTTTTATTCCAATGGATCATAAAATTAAAGTTTTTGAAGTCATCTGGGGATATTAGGTGATTTGTAAATTAAGAGCACCGGTTTTGTTTAAACGCGAATTTTCTTGTTTTTGGGGCCTTTGAATGATAAACATTAGGAAACACATAATTAAAATCAGTCCACACTCCTGTTCTCCTTCTTCATAATATCTTAGATTATCCAAAGCATCGACTCTACTCAGCTTGCCATAGGCCATCACTTATTAAGTTCATTCTTCATGCACGTGTTTCTCCTATCAGTTCATTCATTCTATGTTATACAAATGAAACCTTAGAACAATTATAAAGAATTGATCCAGAAGTCCTTTCAGTAACAACTCTTCCTTTATCATATTCCTAACCGATTTGAGGCCTATGATATATGCAGTCCACACAAGTGCTCGTGCGCTGAATTTCAGCCGTAATGAAAGGAACAAGCAAGAACCTCAAAGAATAAGTGCTGCTTTGTACGCAATAACCCTTCAATAAAACTAACGTATACAAATTAGAAAGGTCAAGAGCTTCAGATACAAACTAGTCCTACAGAAATGAGAGATCAGATTAAACGGCTAGACCAGATAAAGAGAGTTCTGCAATTTTTGTGAATCATACCGAGAAAAAGACACTATTCCTACCGAATGAAATGCATAGGAAGCTGATGTTTCGGAAAAATATGAAGTCAATCTCCTCGAACCTGCAGGACCTGCACAAGCAGTTGATCTTTCCGCTTCCACCCTCTGGCTGATTATCTGTTGTTTATCATACGTGGACACTCCTGGACAACCTCTCTCAGAATTATCATTCTTGTCATTCTCACCTATCGTCGGTGCATCCTTTGATGGTCCTCTGGAAGCAAAGGGCTGATCTGATGTACCTTCATGTGTTATTGGGTGAGATAAGGTCGGATACTAGTCGGGCGATATTTCTCTACCTTCTCCTTCATCTCAATCCCTTCCTAAATTAATCAACGCTGATCCTGTAACAACCCGAATTTTGATGTAATTTCCGGGATCAATAAAATTGATATTAATTCGCATTTCATTTTAGCCAGTCTCGCCCAGAGCTGATCATTCTCGGGATACTAACCAATGGGGCATGGCTAACTAGAAAACGGTACGTGGACCGGGGACCCTATCGTGAAACGGATACCGATCACGAGAGACGCTGAGGGAATATTCTGGGCCAACGTGGGCCGATCGTAGAAAAGGGTAATCGATTGAGTTTGGCCAAGGCTAACGATGTATAATAGGGACGCGGGTGATTCTGCAAGACCGAAAGTACACGTGGCCAACCAGTCTTGAACCTGAACTGAACGATCGTGACCCTTGGAATTAATAATAATTTCTCATTCTCTCAATGATCGAGACCGTTACGACACAGATAACCCTAGGTTGATACGCGTAACTTCTAAACAGCCGCCCGTTAGTGAGAGACCCTGAAACTGAAAGTTTAGCGAGTTTTATTCACGATATTGGGTCCGGATTTCGATGTCGATTTTCGAAGGCTTAAGAGACTAATTTTGGAAATCTGACGTCATATTATACTGGCCACGCACATTTGGGGCTAAACTAGCCAAAGATTGAAATTTTGACGGAAATTGGGGAAAATGACGATTTTGCCCCTGTGGGTGCCGGTGTTAGATTCTGAGGCCGTTTGAGGTTATTTTTCGAGGCCGACACCATTTTTTAGTGGCCACGCATACCGGGAGTCGTTTCGGACAAAAAGTGAAATTTCGACAAAAATTGAAAAAATAATGTTATTTTATTCCCAGAACTTCACAGTCGATTTTCGAGGGCTTAGAAAGTGAATTTTTCGATTCCGACGCCATATTAGGTTGGCCACGCATATATGGAACGCGTATGTACAAAAATTGAAATTTCGGTTCGGGATCGAAAAATTACGAAAATACCCCTAGGCCATTTTTAATTAATTCCGAAATTTGAATTTAATTTTGGGATTAACCAAGGTGAGTTAGCTTAACTCAGGTCTGGTCAGCCCTTGGTTAGGGGCAAATGACCAAAATGCCCTTGAATTATTGGATTAGATCAATTTTGGGCCATTGGATTAGGGGTAAAAATGTCAATTGGTCTAGATTTTTGACACTTGGACTCCACTAGGATTAATTTTGACCAAGATAAACTCTCTCTCTCTCTCTCTCTCTCTCACTCTCTCTCTCTCTCACGCAGACCCATTCGGCAGCAGCTTCCCAGAAAATTTTCTTCTCATTTTCTCTTCCGTTTTTGCTGTTTTTGGTGCGTTTTCTGCATTTCTGGTACTGTTCACGCCGGAACAGTACCGCCCGGAGCTTCCCCCGTCGAGCCACCACCACCAGCATCCTATTCCACCTCTGTGTAGCCACTTTAGTCCAGGTTTTGGTCCAAAAATAGCTCTGTTTTCTCTGTTTTTCATATTTTCCAGTTTTACAAACAGCGTCGCCGGAGCTCCGATCGCCGAACCGTCGACACCCGGGCGTCCAGCATCCTCATACGTCTCCATCCCACCATGTCCGTACAGTGTCCGTACGGAAGTTACTGTTCACTTCCGTACGGAAGACACTGTTCACGCTGTACGGATCGTCGCCGCCGTGACCGGCGCCCCTCCGGCCGTCGTCCCAACCCTGTCCATACAGTCCCGTTCACAGTACTGTTCACGGTTACTGTTCATCGGGTACTGTTCACCGTACGTACGCGTCGCTGTCCCAGGAATTCCGCCGCCGATTGCACTGTTTAGCAGTGATTGGCCGCCATTCCCCGTCGTCGTGACCCTTGGTTAGGTGAGTAAAATTTCTAAACCCGGATTAGGACTAATCGTGCGTTTTTCTGGACTGGTTTAGGTATTATCGGTGCATTGTAGACTGGCTTAGATAGTATCAGTGCGTAATTTAGACTGGGTTGAGGATTGACCGGTGGAAATCATTATTGAAAAATTGTGATAATTCATTGAGGATTTATTAGGGAGAAAATTGGGTTAATTGAACAATTTAGATGTCCATTGGAAAATTACAGGGTGTAATTGAGATGACTGATTGTTTGTAAATTGTGATTGATTGTGATTGAATTTTATTGGTACTCATGGTGCATTGCATTGCATAACATGGACACGCATTATGTATGCCTACAGTGTGGCATGTGATGAAATTGTGCGAGAATGCGTGTCTGCCATGAGTGTGTGATCACCTAAATTACCCCGAAGCGTTATACGCTGGGTCCAGATAATAATGAATTGTGTGATCACCTGAGGACCTACGGGTCGTGACCTTCGGGTAGATACCGTCCTCATGCACTTTGAAGCAGGACGATGCCCGGTACGTCCGGAAGGCGACCATCCTCATGCACTTTGGAGCAGGCTCTGGTTCGCAAGGAGAACAGTGTTGCGCCTCATGCACTTTGAAGCAGGCTAGAGACACTGGGCCAGATCGGATGCTGCGCCTCATGCACTTTGAAGCAGGCTAGACGCACCGGGCCGTGAAAAATTGATGACTCGAGTCGTAATAATAATAAATTGGGCAGTGTGCCAGTGTGGGCCAGTGGGCCGGGAATTGCAAGTGTCAAGTCCATGACATTTGCATACATGAACATACATAGACTGGCATACGAGAATGTGAGAATCAGTGCATAAGCATGTGATTGGCATATATGTGATTATGAGTGCCACGTATGTACCGTGATTATTATATATTGATCTGTCTAACCTGCAGGGTCTAAAAATGATTTGGTTATTGTTGATTTGCGATTTAAATATTTATTTTCCGGTCAGGAGATTGCATGTTAGCCTAACCTAGGTTTAGGGGTTCAACTCATTGAGATTCGTCTCACGGTTGTGTAAACCGAAATATTTCAGACCCCCAGCAGTGAGGATGGCAGAGACGCCAATCCATTTTGGGATTCCCGGAACTATGAGGGTGTTGCCTGTAAGTCTGGGAGGTAGTTGAGGAGGAACCTACGGAAGCTGATGAAGAACTGGATTCCTTGGAGCAGGGTGTGAAGCGGGATGATGTTTTAGAGCCCGTCTTATTCAGTTTAGCTTCCCTAGCCATTCGCCCTTTTTGGATATCTTGGCTGCTAACCGTCTTCTACGTTGTGTCTTTTTGGTTCTATGTAATGAATATATTGTAAAAAGGTTTTTATGTTAATAATATAAAGTCTTGAGTGTTTGGTTGTGCTATCCTTGGCCTCATGTGTTTTATTGTCCGGGTGTATATATTTATTTATATACGTGCTTCCGCTTGTGCTTGATCTTTGTGTGGGCATTGGGTCGGCGACGCTTCCTAGGAGCGTTGCACCATAATCGATCGTGACGGGATGTTGCGTTCTAGTGGGGTACGGGGCGTGACATCCCCTCTTGAATTGGTATCAGAGCAAGGTCAGCTCGGTCCAATTAGGTCGAAGCTTGGAGTGATAAGGAGCGATGAGACCCTGGGTAGCCAGTAGGGTGACCTCGTGTGCTACATGCATCTCCTGACAGTTTGTGATTGTATTGAATTGTGATTGTGTGACCCGTAAGTGCAGGTGCGGCAGGACCCGAGGTGAGTATACGAATCCCTTGGGTAATGTATTGGATAGTTGTTAAGCCGCATGCTGATTGTTTGATTGTTGTTTAATACCTGCCTAGGACTTAGACTGGGATAGATTTGTTTAAGTCTTTAATTCCTTCGTGGAATTATAGCAGGTAGTTGTAGACCCAAGTGGCCAGGATGAGTAGCGAGGGGAGAGGTATAGGAAGAGCTCCCAGAAGGGGTGCAGGAAGAGGATCTAGAGGTGGAGGCCGTGCTCGAGTGAGAGCAGTGGACAACTTGGGAATTAATGTCGGAGCTGCCGTAGACCCTCAAGTCGATGTGAGACCTGCAGAAGATCCACGTATGGAAGGAGTTTTACGGGTATTAGAAAGGATTGGGAACGTATTGGATAGGCAGGCTCAAGGGCGAGATAATGCAGCTGCTGCTGCGGTAGAAGAGAATCAAGCTCATGCTGGTCAAGCTCAGCCAGCTGGGGTTAGACAAATGCCCCAGTTAGTAGAACAGTTTATGAAACTGAAGCCGCCCAAATTCCATGGCCGTGGTGACCCCGAGGCTGCGCCAAGATGGATAGAGGAATTGGAGAAAACCTTCAAAGTTCTGGGGTGCACTGATGAGGAAAAGGTGACATTGGCGGTTTACCAGCTTCAAGAAGGTGCGAATGATTGGTGGAACGCAGTGGAGAACAGAGTGTTTCCAGTAGGAGCGGCCCTGACTTGGGCTGTGTTTGTGGAAAATTTCTACGAAAAATATTTCTCAGAGAATGCGCAGGAGAAGAAGTTGATGGAATTTATGCGCCTGCGCCAGGGACAAATGACTGTTGATCAATATGAGGCAGAGTTTGCAAGATTGGCTAAGTTTGCACCGACTATGGTAGAGAATCCGAGGGATAGAGCGCGAAGATTCCGAGATGGACTGAAGCCGGATCTTCGGAGTCTAATCTTGTCCCATGATATCAAAGAGTACGGGGAAATGCATAGACGGGCGCAGATCATAGAACGGGATTAGCAGGAAAGGGCAGCCGCTTCTGGATCGCGGTTTGCTCAAAATAGGGATAATCGCCGTTTGGGAAAGAGGCCTATGACTGGAAATAGGCGATTTGTCCCACCAGCTAGGCGGAACATCGGGAAACCGAATCCCCCGTTGGGTAGATATGGGGCTTGTTTTAAGTGTGGAAGTATGGGACATCAGATTCGTGATTGCCCACAGATGCAGCCATCAGGACCGTCTAGAGTACCGCCGCCACCACGAGTTGGAAATCAAGCCGGACCTCCCCCACCGGCTAATCAGGGACGACCACCAGCCCAAGGAAGGATTTATGCAATGGCGCGCAAGGAAGCTGAGAATGCGCCGGGCGTGGTCACAGGTATGATTTCTTTATGTGATCATGCCGCGTATGCACTGTTTGATCCGGGGGCAACCCATTCATTCGTTTCAGAGCAATTTGTTGAGTTGGTTGGTATGAAACCAGTGCTGCTTGAGCATGTGCTTTGTGTGTCGACACCTGTGAATGATAGGTTGCTAGTTTCTTTTGGATGTCCTAATTGTAAGATAATTATTGGAAGTAGGGAAGAGAGTATCGACTTGGCAGTAATAGCCATGTTCGATTTTGATGTGATTATTGGAATGGACTGGTTAGTTCGACAGAAAGCTGTAGTGGATTACAGCGATAGGACAATCCAATTTAATCCAGATCGACGCCCTAGTTTTGTATTTCAGGGAAACCGAGGAGGAACCTCGATCCCTTGGATTTCCTCGCTTGAGGTGAATAAGCTGTTGGATGAAGGGTGTGAAGGATATTTAGTGAATGTTGTAGACCCAACGGTTGAGGAATCTAAATTGGAAGATATACCTGTAGTGAGCAATTTTCCGGATGTGTTTCCTGAGGAATTGCCGGGCTTACCACCTGAGCGAGAGGTGGAATTTGTGATTGAATTGGCGCTAGGAACAGAGCCGATTTCAAAAGCGTCGTATAGGATGTCCTTATCAGAATTGAAAGAATTAAAGGTTCAGATACAGGAATTACTGGACAAAGGTTTTATTCGCCCCAGTGCGTCCCCATGGGGAGCGCCAGTTCTGTTTGTCAAGAAGAAAGATGGAACTCTGAGGTTATGTATAAATTATCGACAGTTGAATCAAGTGACAGTGAAGAATAAGTATCCACTGCCGAGGATTGATGATCTATTTGATCAGTTGCAAGGGGCCTCAGTGTTTTCCAAGATAGATTTGAGGACTGGGTACCATCAGCTAAGAATCAGAAATGAAGATATCCCCAAGACTGCTTTTAGGACTCGATACGGGCATTATGAATTTACGGTCATACCCTTCGGACTGACGAATGCCCCAGCCGCTTTCATGGATTTGATGAATCGTGTGTTCAAGGAATTCCTGGACCAGTTTGTAATAGTTTTCATTGACGATATACTAGTGTACTCCAAGAGCCCTGAGGAGCATGAGGTACACTTGACTGAGGTGCTACGGACCTTGAGAGAGCATGCATTGTACGCTAAGTTCAGCAAATGTGAGTTCTGGCTCAGCAGAGTAGGATTTCTTGGTCACATCGTTTCTGGAGATGGGATTTTTGTGGATCCAGCTAAGATTGAAGCAGTTACCAAGTGGCCTAGATCGACGTCAGTAACTGAGATTCGAAGTTTTCTAGGATTGGCTGGTTACTATAGACGATTCGTAGAAGGATTTTCGTCAATAGCCATGCCAATGACAAGGCTACTTAAGAAGGACGTGAAGTTTGAGTGGGATGACAAGTGTGAAAGGAGCTTTCAGGAGTTGAAACACCGTTTAACAACTGCTCCTGTATTGACCATTCCGTCTGGCCCAGGAGGATTTGAGATTTATAGCGATGCTTCGCTAAGAGGATTGGGCTGTGTGCTGATGCAGCATGGAAAAGTGGTCGCATATGCGTCGCGTCAGTTGAGACCGCATGAGATGAATTACCCGACGCATGACTTGGAATTAGCTGCTATAGTGTTTGCACTTAAGATCTGGAGGCACTACTTATGTGGGGAGAAGTTCCAGATTTATACTGATCATCAAAGTCTCAAGTACCTATTTTCGCAGAAAGAGTTGAACATGAGGCAGCGCCGATGGATGGAGCTTCTGAAGGATTATGATTGCGACATTCTGTATCATCCTGGCAAGGCTAATCGAGTGGCAGATGCCTTGAGTCGGAAGTCTAGTCTGGCGCACCTAATGGTCAAGGAGTGGACCCTGTTGGAAAGACTCAGGGATTCTGAGTTCAAGTTCGAGATGAGTCGAGTGTCGAATCTACTAGCCGCCTTGAGGATTGAGCTAGAAATTCAAGTCAAGATCAAGGAACTACAGACTACGGATCGAGAAATCCAAAAGATTATCGAGATGGATGCAGCTGAGAGGAAACCGGACTTTCAATTGTCCGGGGATGGAGTTCTGAAGTTTAGAGGGCGACTCTGTGTGCCAGATGATGTAAAGCTAAAGGAAGAAATATTATCAGAGGCTCATAGAAGCAACTACAGTATCCACCCGGGAAGTACGAAGATGTATCAGAATTTGAGACAACACTACTGGTGGAATGAAATGAAGGTGGATGTGGCCAGGCATGTAGCTAAGTGTTTGACGTGCCAACAAGTGAAGGCACAGCATTGTAAGCATGCAGGATTGTTGAGACCATTAGAAATCCCAGAGCGGAAATGGGAACATATTACGATGGATTTCGTGACGGGACTGCCAAGAAGCCAGAGAGGACATGATTCAATCTGGGTAATAGTGGATAGACTGACTAAGTCAGCTCACTTTCTGGCAGTACGGAAAGACTTCGAGTTGGAAAGATATGCAGACTTGTATGTGAGGCAGATCGTGAGGTTGCATGGAGTGCCAGTAACGATCACTTCAGACCGTGATCCCAGATTTACGGCCAATTTCTGGAAAAGTTTACAAGTGGCCTTAGGAACGAAGTTACAGTTCAGTACGGCATATCATCCATAGACAGACGGTCAGTCTGAAAGGACCATTCAAACCTTAGAGGACATGCTGAGAGCTTGTGTGATAGATTTCCAAGGCAAATGGGAGGAACAATTACACTTGGTGGAGTTTACTTATAACAACAGCTATCAGCAGAGCATTCAAATGGCACCGTTTGAAGCTTTATAGGGTAGGGCGTGTAGGACGCCAGTGTGTTGGGATGAAGTGGGTGAGCGGAGTATTACAGGTCCAGAGTTGATACAGCAAACCGTTGAGGCAGTTGAGGTCATTCGAGACAGACTAAGAACGGCGCAGAGTCGTCAGAAAAGTTATGCCGATCGAAGACGACGACCTTTGGAGTTTCAGGTTGGAGATCACGTGTTTCTTAAGGTGTCGCCTATGAAGGGATTATCTAGATTCGGCAAGAAAGGAAAACTGAGTCCTAGGTATGTCGGGCCATTTGAGATTTTGGAAAAAATTGGAGATATGGCTTATCGACTTGCTTTGCCGCCTAATCTGTCTCAAGTACATAATGTATTCCACGTGTCAATGTTGAGGAAGTATGAGCCAGACCCGACTCACATTATGAGGTATGAAGAGATAGAAGTAGACGATAAAATGTCGTATGTAGAAAGACCAGTCAGGATCGAGGATAGAAAAGAGCGTGTGCTGAGAAACAAGACGATCCCTATGGTCAAGGTGGTCTGGGAACATCATGGAACAGAAGGTGCCACGTGGGAAAGTGAAGAAGCTATGAGACGTCAACACCCCCAGTTGTTTGAGTAGACAAGGGTAGATTGCAAATTTCGAGGACGAAATTTTTGTAAGGGGGGAAGAATTGTAACAGCCCAAATTTTGATGTAATTTCCGGGATCAATAAAATTGATATTAATTCGCATTTCATTTTAGCCAGTCTCGCCCAGAGCTGATCACTCTCGGGATACTAACCAATGGGGCATGGCTAACTAGAAAACGGTACGTGGACCGGGGACCCTATCGTGAAACGGATACCGATCACGAGAGACGCTGAGGGAATATTCTGGGCCAACGTGGGCCGATCGTAGAAAAGGGTAATCGATTGAGTTTGGCCAAGGCCAACGATGTATAATAGGGACGCAGGTGATTCTGCAAGACCGAAAGTACACGTGGCCAACCAGTCCTGAACCTGAACTGAACGATCGTGACCCTTGGAACTAATAATAATTTCTCATTCTCTCAATGATCGAGACCGTTACGACACAGATAACCCTAGGTCGATACGCGTAACTTCTAAACAGCCGCCCGTTAGTGAGAGACCCTGAAACTGAAAGTTTAGCGAGTTTTATTCACGATATTGGGTCCGGACTTCGATGTCGATTTTCGAAGGCTTAAGAGACTAATTTTGGAAATCTGACGTCATATTATACTGGCCACGCACATTTGGGGCTAAACTAGCCAAAGATTGAAATTTTGACGGAAATTGGGGAAAATGACGATTTTGCCCCTGTGGGTGCCGGTGTTAGATTCTGAGGCCGTTTGAGGTTATTTTTCGAGGCCGACACCATTTTTTAGTGGCCACGCATACCGGGAGTCGTTTCGGACAAAAAGTGAAATTTCGACAAAAATTGAAAAAATAATGTTATTTTATTCCCGGAACTTCACAGTCGATTTTCGAGGGCTTAGAAAGTGAATTTTTCGATTCCGACGCCATATTAGGTTGGCCACACATATATGGAACGCGTATGTACAAAAATTGAAATTTCGGTTCGGGATCGAAAAATTACGAAAATACCCCTAGGCCATTTTTAATTAATTCCGAAATTTGAATTTAATTTTGGGATTAACCAAGGTGAGTTAGCTTAACTCAGGTCTGGTCAGCCCTTGGTTAGGGGCAAATGACCAAAATGCCCTTGAATTATTGGATTAGATCAATTTTGGGCCATTGGATTAGGGGTAAAAATGTCAATTGGTCTAGATTTTTGACACTTGGACTCCACTAGGATTAATTTTGACCAAGATAAACTCTCTCTCTCTCTCTCTCTCCCACGCAGACCCATTCGGCAGCAGCTTCCCAGAAAATTTTCTTCTCATTTTCTCTTCCGTTTTTGCTGTTTTTGGTGCGTTTTCTGCATTTCCGGTACTGTTCACGCCGGAACAGTACCGCCCGGAGCTTCCCCTGTCGAGCCACCACCACCAGCATCCTATTCCACCTCTGTGCAGCCACTTTAGTCCAGGTTTTGGTCCAAAAACAGCTCTGTTTTCTCTGTTTTTCATATTTTCCAGTTTTACAAACAGCGTCGCCGGAGCTTCGCCGGAGGTCTGATCGCCGAACCGTCGACACCCGGGCGTCCAGCATCCTCATACGTCTCCATCCCACCATGTCCGTACAGTGTCCGTACGGAAGTTACTGTTCACTTCCGTACGGAAGACACTGTTCACGCTGTACGGATCGTCGCCGCCGTGACCGGCGCCCCTCCGGCCGTCGTCCCAACCCTGTCCATACAGTCCCGTTCACAGTACTGTTCACGGTTACTGTTCATCGGGTACTGTTCACCGTACGTACGCGTCGCTGTCCCAGGAATTCCGCCGCCGATTGCACTGTTTAGCAGTGATTGGCCGCCATTCCCCGTCGTCGTGACCCTTGGTTAGGTGAGTAAAATTTCTAAACCCGGATTAGGACTAATCGTGCGTTTTTCTGGACTGGTTTAGGTATTATCGGTGCATTGTAGACTGGCTTAGATAGTATCAGTGCGTAATTTAGACTGGGTTGAGGATTGACCGGTGGAAATCATTATTGAAAAATTGTGATAATTCATTGAGGATTTATTAGGGAGAAAATTGGGTTAATTGAACAATTTAGATGTCCATTGGAAAATTACAGGGTGTAATTGAGATGACTGATTGTTTGTAAATTGTGATTGATTGTGATTGAATTTTATTGGTACTCATGGTGCATTGCATTGCATAACATGGACACGCATTATGTATGCCTACAGTGTGGCATGTGATGAAATTGTGCGAGAATGCGTGTCTGCCATGAGTGTGTGATCACCTAAATTACCCCGAAGCGTTATACGCTGGGTCCAGATAATAATGAATTGTGTGATCACCTGAGGACCTACGGGTCGTGACCTTCGGGTAGATACCGTCCTCATGCACTTTGAAGCAGGACGATGCCCGGTACGTCCGGAAGGCGACCATCCTCATGCACTTTGGAGCAGGCTCTGGTTCGCAAGGAGAACAGTGTTGCGCCTCATGCACTTTGAAGCAGGCTAGAGACACTGGGCCAGATCGGATGCTGCGCCTCATGCACTTTGAAGCAGGCTAGACGCACCGGGCCGTGAAAAATTGATGACTCGAGTCGTAATAATAATAAATTGGGCAGTGTGCCAGTGTGGGCCAGTGGGCCGGGAATTGCAAGTGTCAAGTCCATGACATTTGCATACATGAACATACATAGACTGGCATACGAGAATGTGAGAATCAGTGCATAAGCATGTGATTGGCATATATGTGATTATGAGTGCCACGTATGTACCGTGATTATTATATATTGATCTGTCTAACCTGCAGGGTCTAAAAATGATTTGGTTATTGTTGATTTGCGATTTAAATATTTATTTTCCGGTAAGGAGATTGCATGTTAGCCTAACCTAGGTTTAGGGGTTGAACTCATTGAGATTCGTCTCACGGTTGTGTAAACCGAAATATTTCAGACCCCCAGCAGTGAGGATGGCAGAGACGCCAATCTATTTTGGGATTCCCGGAACTATGAGGGTGTTGCCTGTAAGTCTGGGAGGTAGTTGAGGAGGAACCTACGGAAGCTGATGAAGAACTGGATTCCTTAGAGCAGGGTGTGAAGCGGGATGATGTTTTAGAGCCCGTCTTATTCAGTTTAGCTTCCTTAACCATTCGCCCTTTTTGGATATCTTGGCTGCTAACCGTCTTCTACGTTGTGTCTTTTTGGTTCTATGTAATGAATATATTGTAAAAAGGTTTTTATGTTAATAATATAAAGTCTTGAGTGTTTGGTTGTGCTATCCTTGGCCTCATGTGTTTTATTGTCCGGGTGTATATATTTATTTATATACGTGCTTCCGCTTGTGCTTGATCTTTGTGTGGGCATTGGGTCGGCGACGCTTCTTGGGAGCGTTGCACCATAATCGACCGTGACGGGATGTTGCGTTCCAGTGGGGTACGGGGCGTGACAATCCCTATACGTACTTTCCCCATGATGAGTCCAATATCTGTAAGATGTATCGATTACCCTATCAAGTAGATGGTTTTGCATTGAAAAAAGTCGGACAATAAAATTTCCTACTGTGGTGGCATGGACAACGAATTTTCCCCTCATTCCTTATGTGATTTCTAACGATCTTGATGAGCGGATTCACACCCGCAGTATACTCAGGAGAAAACCTATCCCCCACCGACATCCTTCTCCTATCCATTCCTACCTTTATGCACAATCATCAACAAACTTACTAGAATTCATCTCAAGTAATTCTTGTACTAAAATTGTCACCTTCCTAAAGAGTGGGGGTTCTATCCCATTCAGAATCACACAAAAATTTGTATTGTCGTTCACTTCTTTCATTTTTAAGTAATTTTGACAGCATTTCACTTGAGTTGAAAATGGCATAGCAGGGTTGCTGTTAAATGACAACCGTACTCCATATCAATGTAAATTCCCGCCGGATTCCCAAACAGTCCGATGAGGACAATTCAGACGCAGTATGTAAAATCGAGTGCCGTTGTGCTTATTAAAAAACAAACATGGCTACCACAAGTTTCGTAAGCCATCCTTAAGCAGAATTCTACGGTTTAAATGTATTGATTTGATAAGCATGCGAATGATTAACAATCAAATATTTTTCATCTCATGCGAACATTGCGTATCTTGCTAGTTCATATTCTATACTAAGTAGGAAGCAAACACAACAAATTTATGGAACAAAAGTGTACCTCAAGTTGCGTTTAAATAAGTTATCAACCAACGTAAACTACTGCTAGTACTAGTATAAACAAATAAAATAGATAGAACAAGAAGATATATCGAACACAAAATTTACATGGTTCGGTTATAGTGGCCCATGTTCACACAGGGAGAGGAGTAACGAATTCCATTGTTAATCAAGTGATATAATGGATATTACAACTATACTCAAGTTATTTAAATACTCTAAGTGTTTCTTAAGCCTCAATTACACTTAATAGATCAAATAGTGTTTAGCCCTCACAATTCCTCAAGAAATAATTTCACAAAGAAATTAGCAAATCTTACTCATAATATTTAATTGGTTTCAACACTAAAAAGCTCTCTAAGAGTGTAATTCATAAGTAGAGGATCCTCTTTGATACTCTTCATAAGAAACATCGACTTTTTATATATAGGCAATAATTGGATTCAAATTAGGAAACCTCTTGTTAGGAAAACTTCTCCAACTAGAAAACATTTTCATACTAGAAAACCATTCAAAATAGGAAACCTAGTTGAATTAACTTTGATTTCCTAGCTTAATGGTCAAAGATACATAACTAGGATGTTCGATGTATCTACATACACCCAAAAAATAAAGGGTCCAAAGAGTCAAGCCATCAATGTGATGCAAGAATACATTCTTCACGTGAAACAAAATCGTGTTTCATATAAAACACAGCGAATTGGTCTTTGAGCTCTCCCCCATATCAACAAGAATTGAATGCAACTTGACAAACCTAAAGAGAAGTAGATGATAACGATTGATATATGTCAAACATGATCAGTTTTTTTTTTGGTCAGAAAATCATGATTAGTTTTTTTTTCGAAAAAAAAAATGATCACTTGTATAGGTCAAAATGCTACCTGCATTTGGTGAATTAATGGCATATGATAATTATACATCCTCTATCTCAGCCTTGACACTAAAGAAATCTGATAGAGAAGCACTTTATGCTTATGAAAAAGCGGTCAGCTGCCATTTTGGCTCATTTTATGTAATATCTGAAGATAAGACGACAAGTCTAAGATACACGGCCCCGCAAAGAAAGATAAATGAGATCATTCCCCTGTACAATAGGCAAAACGATAAGGGAAAAAAAGAAACAACATAATCTCGTAACACGAATCGAAATTTATCGTGTCAATGTACATATGTTGACAGCAAGCTGAGAAGTCATGCTTACCATATGAAGCCCCATGCAACGCCATCACAAGAGCATGGGCAAACTTCTGCAAACTTTCTCCATCGCTTGTGTGGACTCTTCGAGATATCAGATCATCATAAATATTTGAATCATGAAATAGTTTTGTATTTAAGACACATCAGTGAAACTTATTTACTAGACAAGAAAGAAGGAACGAGCTATGCCATAAACAGAAAACAAGCTGTTCATTACACCTGCAGTCCATCAAATTGGAAAAATAACCTATTACGCTTCTCACACATGGCCATCTATTACAGGATTACCTTCGATTGACGGTTTATCTCCAATGCTGGTGCAGCTATCGGTATCACCGATGGGCCAACAGTTAAAGCAATGGTGGAATATATTTTGACTTCTTCAGATAGGAGGCTCTTTTCGCAGTATGGATTTTCATTGGCTCCAAAATACATCAGCGAAATTACTTAAAGCGGGAATTGAGTAAGAGTTCTTAAGAAGAGAAGATGTAACCAGATCTTTCGTGCATGGATGATTGGCAACTTTCTAGGAAACTTAGCTCATATTTGTATACAAAATCCTGGGGCTTGTACTTCATTAGATAAAATCAAAGATCACGAAATCAAAGACTATAGAGCGCCGGCCATTAAATTCCAGATCTGTACAGCTTTGTCTATGCTTCAAGGTTGTTTTGGTAGTGGAAAATGGAGATTGCCCAAGACACTAGCCAGCAAATGGGGTTGTATTGACAAGAATATTTAGCAAACACATTGTTCTTTATTGCCCATTATCGAGACATTACTCTTTTAGTTCTTACTCATTATGTTAGAACTTCTGCTCGATAAATGATCCAGCTATTCACTTGCAATCAAATCAGTATGTTTGGAGCGAGAAATCCTGCCAAAGATTATATAGTCGAACGCGATAAAGAGAAAGGCCAGAGGCAAATTTCAGGGCAGCGGAGCAAATGAGCATCTTTGTAATGAATTGTACAGTAAATTCACCATCATTGGACTTCCCGAATTTGCTTGTTTGGGAAAAGTTTGGTACCTGCAAATGTGTTTCGTGTTTACGTTAGTTAACTTGTTTTTTGTTTTGCATGGATAAATGGTGGGAAGCAGCTCTCGTGACGTTGGGAGTTGGATTGTGGAATTTTGTTCATAAACGTTAGCTTGCAATGCACCACTCAGTCTTTATATGTTGTTCGATTTGCACGAGATCGTCCATTTTCTTTGCACTTTCGGAAATGGAGAGATATAGCAAAAACGAACAACCCCGGTGCGGTCCAATTCATTGGGTAACACCAACACACTGTTTGCTGCCAATACCCGAGCGTTTGGCCGCTAGACACTTATTTTAAGAGTCATGATGCACCAAATCCGCATGAAGTGGAGTTTGGCAAGACAAGTTGCCTTGCTTAGGCTCAATTGAACCAGAGAGTTAGGCTTAGGACAGACGAAGGGCTTATTGAAATAGTAAGTCCGTACTGTTATCAGAAGCGGAGGGAATTTATAAGATTAACTATTGTCTTACTATCAACATGGAAAACAAATGTGGAGAAACCGGCAAAAACTGCTTTTTATTATTGTTTTAAGTTCTTTTTTTTTCCTGGTTTAGTTCAGGTTTACCTGGTTTGCACTATGTGCTTAGACTACTTCCGTTTCTTCATGGTTGAGCGTGGAAGATGATGGTGAAGGGATCCATTTATTTCAGCCAAAAGGTTTCTAGGCAAGTGATCTGAATCCTATCACACATCTGCTAGTCTCTTCCGATCAATGAAAATACTGATACCACTTCTTAACCTCTCTGATTGTACCTGAGTGGCTCTTGAATAGCAACAAGCATTGCACTAACTATGTGGAACCTTGATGTCTATGTTGTGAGAGAGTATCGAGTTCCTGTATCCAAACCAAATACCCGTTTTGACATTTGCTCAAATAGCCAAGTGTGCAACCCTATCCATATATGGATTGAACCCCTTTATTCCTCATGAAACACGAGAGATAAGAACTTTTACAAAAGGCTATTATCGTGCTATGGATTCCCACAAGCTAGTGAATGGAAACATTTGTAGTAGGTGGGTGGACTTCTGTAAGATTAATATTATTGTACCCATGAAAAGGTGGAATCACATCAAGAAATTTGCTTGGCCCTTCAGATGGAGAATCAGTCCATCCAAGAGTTGCCCCTCTTTATCCTCAAGAGAATGTCAAGCTTATAAGTCAAGCACATGTTTTTGTTGCTTCGAGTGGAGTCGCACACTTTGCTCATGTTAAAACAAAATCACTAGATATGTGCAGAACTTATCAGGACAGGAAAATATGCGAACCACTGAATAAATAGGAGAATTAGAATAAACCCAATATGCGATTCCGGACTTGAGATTTGATCAAATTTTGTCGTCAGCTAAAGGGAGATCTCTATATATACATGTCAATTGTTTAGAACTTTAGAGCTGTGAAGAGAATTGGCGAAACCTTCAGTGTTCCCTCAAAGGCTTCCGACATACCAACATATAGGTTGGAGATGTAGGAAGGTTTGAGGGAACCTTGAAGGCTTACACCATGTTTCTGAAGAAAAATGGAACCTTCAAGTGAATTGGCGCAGTCCTCGGTATTCCCTCGGAGGCTTCCAATATTCCATCAGATATATTGGAATATTGGTTGCATCTGAGGGATATCGAAGGCTTACTCCACGTAGTTAAAGGATCGTATCCTATCAAGTTTGGTCGATCATGTTGATGAAAGAACACATAACAACTAAATCCTAAAGTGTCAACTTTCTGGAGCTGATGAGTAGGTATGTTAGGCATCAATTCTAATGGCATTGCTGCATGTGCATTCTCCTTTTTAATACCTCCACAGAGAATTCTTCTCTCGAGGATTCAAGCGAGTGCTAATTGTCAACCGATCAGCAGATATAAGTTATTTTCTCTCTCTTTCTCTTCTCTCTCTATCTCCATGTCATTTGACTTGCATCGATTCTTGGACATATTCATAATGTTCTACATCGTGCATGTCCTAACTTCTAATTCTAAAAGGTCTGTTTACCCTTGTTTATTCCAATGGATCATCAAGTTAAATCTTTAAAATCATTTGAGCGATATCAGGTGATTTCTAGATCATGAGCACTGGTTTTTGTTTAAATGCCAATTTTCTTGTTTTTGCGGTCTTCGAATGATAAACATTAGGAAACACAGAATTAAAATCAGTCCACACTCCTGTTCTCCTTCTTCATAATATCTTAGATTATCCAAAGCATCGACTCTACTCAGCTTGCCATAGGCCATCACTTAATAAGTTCATTCTCCATGCACGTGTTTCTCCTATCAGTTCATGCATTCTATGTTAAACAACGAAGCCCCAGAACTATAAAGAATTGACCCATAAGTCCTTTCAGTAACATCTCTTCCTTTATCATATTCCTAACCGATTTGAGGCATATGATTTAAGCAGTCCACACAAGTGCTCGTGTGCTGAATTTCAAGCCCTAGTGAAAGGAACAAGCAAGAACCTCAAAGAATAAGTGTGACTTCGTACGCAATAGCCCTTCAATAAAACTAACAGATAACAATTAGCAAGGTCAAGAGCTTCAGATACAAACTAGCCCATCAGAACTGAAAAATCAGATTAAACAGCTAGACCAGATAAAGAGAGTTCTGCAATTTTCGTGAATCAGACCAAGAAAAAGACCCTACTCCTACCGGATGAAATGCATAGGAAGCTGATGTTTCTGATAAAATGATGTCAATCTCCTCGATCCTGCAGGACCTGCACAAGCAGTTGATCTTTCCTCTTCCACCGTCCGGCTGATTATCTGTTGTTTATCATACGTGGACACTCCTGGACAACCTCTCTCAGAATTATCATTGTCGTCATTCTCACCTATCAACGGTGCATCCTTTGATGGTCCTCTGGAAGCAAAAGGCTGATCTGATGTCCCTTCATGTGTTATTGGGTGAGATAACGTTGGATACTAGTCATGCATTATTTCTCTATCTTCTCCTTCATCTCAATCCCTTTCTAAATCAACGTTGATCCCTATATGTACTTTCACCATGACGAGTCCAATATCTGTAAGATGTATTGATTGCCCTATCAAGTAGATGCTTTTGCATTCCAAAAGAGTTAGCCAATAAAAATTCCTTCAGTGATGGCATGGATAACTGAGTTTTCCCATCATCCCTTACGTGATTTCTAACGATCTCGATGAATGGATTCACACCCGCAATATACTCAGGAGAAAACCTATCCCGCACCGACATCCTACTCCTATCCTTGCCTACCTTTATGCACAGTCATCAACAAACTTACAATAATTCATCTCCAATAATTCATGTACTAAAATTGTCACCTTCCTAAAGAGTAGGGGTCCTATCCCATTCAGAACCACAAAAAATTTTGTATTGTCGCTCACTTCCTTTCATTTTTAAGTAATTTTGACAGCATTTTACTTGGGTTGAAAATGGCATAGCAGGGTTTCTGTTAAATGATGACCGTACTGCAACGAGGACAATTCAAAAACAGTGCGCAAAATCGGGTACCGTTGTGCTTATTAAAAAACAACCATGGCTATTGGTTAGCACAAGTTTCGCAAGCCATCCTTAAGCAGAATTCTACGGTTTAAATGTATTGATTTGATAAGCATGAAAATGATTAACAATCAAATATATTTCATGTCGTGCTAACATTGCATATCTCGCTGTATCATAATGTATACTAAATAGGAAGCAAACACAACAATTTTATGGAACAAAAGTGTAGCTCAAGTTGGGTTAATTAAGTTATCAACCAACGTATACTACGTACTAGTAGTAGACACAAATACCTTCGGACCATTTTTATAATGCTGTTTAATTTTTTTTTGAGATAATACTGTTTAATTTTGAATACAAATGAAAATTGCAAATTGAATTAAAAAATCATGGAAGGTGGAGAGATTCAGGTCACAGCCACCCAAAGAATTGCAAATATTTTCAATGTCGCGGCTGTAAAATAAGAAAAACACTCGAACAAATTCTCACTTCGGCGATCTACAGCGGAGCTGCTTCACGGTGGAGGTTGACGTAGGAGGGCGACGGTGGGTGGCGATCGTATGGGCGTGGCCGAGCGCAGTCCGTGTAAGAGAGGAGAGGAGGAATGGAGGAGAGATATGAAATGCAAAATTTGGGCCCATCTGACTTATATTAAAGACCCCTGGCGACCAGATGTGGTCGCGGTCGTCCCTAGAGGTATTTCCAGCGACCAAGCTCGAGTTGGACGCCAGAAGAATGATCGTAAATTGCAATTTCTTTATCACTTCTGGCTACCGACGTCAATTTGGTCCAAACAATGATATCTCTCGCGATTAAATTGAACTTGTTCGCGAGAGTCGTGCTCTTGGTGACTGAATTTTCACTTGTGACAGCAAGTTTCATTCTCAAGATCAAACTTGTTTTGATGGCAAGAAGTGTTTTTAGCAATCAAATTTGATTGTCACTGATTTTTGGTCACGAACGGTTGATTTTCTTGTAGTGTAGCGCAGAGGATGTTTCAGAGTTTTGTTAGGTTGTTTTAGAAATTGGTTAATTGGTAAAGATACATGTACTCTGTCCCTCCCAAGAAAGAGATGCAATTCCTGGTAGCCCTGCTTGGGATAAGAAATAAACAAACCAGGGAAAAATCCAAGTAACTCTTTTTGTGGGTGGTGTTTCTACCGAGCTCAATGCAGTTAATTATGTCTCCTAGAAGTTGGTTAGCTACCTCTCGTTTAAAAGGAAAGGGAGTTCCTACGACTTCAACCAAGTAAATAGCACTTGGAACATACTATGGCCCCAAGTGGTGAAGAGTCAAGGACGAGTTTTTGGAGTTCGCTCACCCTTGCTGGATCGCGATGCTTACAAGTTTATTGCTTTCTCAAGTTCCACTAAGTACAACATGGATAATTGAGCTATATCTCACGATGATTGAGCTTTATCTTAGACATTTGGTGCATGCGGTCATCTTCAGGGGCAGTGACTTTGATAGCAAGTAACCCAGTATTTGGGGCAGCAATGAGTCAATATGGATACCTCACCATCACACACAACTTAATCAGCGATAATCTGCCGCAATCCAATACCTCAACTTTGATTTCCTAGCTTAATGGTCAAAGATACATCACTAGGATGTTCGATATATCTTCTACACCCCCGAAATAAAGGGTCAAAAGAATTGAGCCATCAATGTGATGCAAGAATACGTTCTTCACATTAAATAAAATCGTGTTTCCCATGAAACACAAAGAATCGATCTTCGAGCTCTCCTTCTTATCAACAAGAACTGAATGCAACTTGAAAAACTTGAAGAGAAGCATATGATAACGATTGATCTACGTCAAACATGATCGGTTGTATAGGTCAAAATGCTACCAGCATTTGGTGAATTAATGGCATATGATAATTTTGCATCCTCTATCTCAGCCATGACACTAAAGAGATCCGATAGAGAATTATCTTTATGCTTATGAAAAAGCCGTCAGCTGCTATTTTGGCTCATTTATGTAATACTTTAAGATAAACGATAAATCTAATATACACAGCTCCACAAAGAGAGATAAATGAGACCATTGCCTTGCACGACAGGGAAAACAATAAGGGAAAAAAAGCAGCATAATTTCATAACACGAATCGAAATTTATCGTGTCAATGCACATATGTTGACACTAAGCTGAGAAGTCATGCTTGCCATATGAAGCCCAATGCAACGCCGTCACAAGGGCATGGGCAAACTTCTGCAAACTTTCTCCATCGCTTGAGTGGACTCTTCGAGATATCAGATCATCATAAATATTTGAATCATGAAAAAGTTTTGGGTTTTAGACTTTTATGACATCAGTGAAAGTTATTTACTAGACAAGAAAGGAGGAACGAGCTATGCCATAAACAGAAAACAAGCTGTTCATTACCCTTGTAGTCCATCAAATCGGAAAAAGAACCCATTACGCTTCTCGCACGGGGGCCATCTATTACAGTTACCTTTGACTGACTGTTTGTCTCCAATGCTGGTGCAGCTATCACTATCACCGATGTGGCCAACTGTTACAGCAATGGTGGAAAATATTTTGAGTTCTTCAGATAGGAGGTTCTTTTGGCGGTATGGATTTTCATTGGCTCCAGAATACATCAGCGTAATCACTTAAAGAAGGGAATTGAATACGAGTTCTTAAGAGGAGAAGATGTAACCAGATCTTTCGTGCACGAGTGATTGGTAACTTTTTAGGAAACTTAGCTCGTATTTGTATAGGGAATCCTGGGGCTTCTACTTTATTAGATGAAATCAAAGGTCACGAACTCAGAGACTATAGGGTGTTGGCTATTAAATTCCGGATCTGTTCAACTTTGTCTATGCTTCAAGGTTGTTTCGGTAGTGGAAAATGGAGATTCCCAAGAAACTAGCCAGCAAATGGGATTGACAAGAATATTTAGCAAACATATTGTTCTTTATTGCCCATTGTCGAGAAATTTCTCTTTTAGCTCTTAGTTGTTATGTTAGAACTTCTGTTTGATAAATGATCCAGCTATTCACTTGCAATCAAATCAGTATGTTTGGAGCGAGAAATCCTGCTAAAGATTGGATAGTTGAGTGCGATAAAGAGAAAAGCCAGGAAGGCAAATTTCAGGGGAGCCGAGCAAATCAGCATCTTTGTAATGAGTTGTACAGTAAATTCACCATCACTGGACTTACCCACTTTACTTGTGTAGGAAAAGTTTGGTAACTGCAAATGTTTTTCGTGTTTATGTTAGTCAACTTGTTTTATGTTTCACATGGATAAAATGGTGGGCAGCAGCTCTCGTGACGCTGGGAGTTGGAACGTGGGATTTTGTTCATATACGTCAGCTTGCAATGCACCACTCAGTCTTTTTATGTTGGTCGTTTTGCACGAGATCGACCATTTTCTTTGCTCTTTCGGAATGGAGAGATATAGCAAAAACGAATAACCCTGGTGTGGTCTAATTCATTGAGTAACACCAACCCACTGTTTGCAGCCAATGCCTGAGTGTTTGGCCGCTTGACACATATTTTAAGAGTCAAGATGCACCTAACCCGTATGAAGTGGAGTTTGCAAAGACAAGGTGCCCTGCTTAGGCTCAATTGAACCAGAGAGTTAGGCTTAGGACAACCGAAGGGCTTAAATCGAAATAGTAAGTCCATACTGTTTTCAGAAGCGGAGGGAATTTATGAGATTAACCCTTGTCTTACTATCAAAATGGAAAACAATTGTGGAGAAACCGGTAAAAACTGTTTAAAAAAAATTATTTTAAGTTCTTTATTTTCCTGGTTTAGTTCAGATTGACATGGTTTGCACTATGTGCTTAGACTACTTCCTTTTCTTCATGGTTGAGCGTGGAAGATGATGGTGCTGGGATCTATTTATTTCAGCCTAAAGGTTTCTAGGCAAGTGATCTGAATCCTATCACACATCTGCTATTCTCTTCTGATCAATGAAAAAACTGATACCACTTCTTAACCTCTCCGATTGTACCTGAGGGAACAAAACGGTGGCTCTTGAATGGCAACAAGCATTGCAGTAACTATGCGGAATCTTAACGTTTATGTTTTGATATGGGGTATCGAGTTCCTGTATCCATACCGAATACCCGTTTTGGCATGTGCTCAAATAGCCAAGTGTGCAACCCTATCCATATATGGACTGAACCCATTTATTCTTCATGAAACAGGAGAGATAAGACAAAAGGCTATTATCATGATATGGATTCCCACGGGCTAAGTGAATGGAAACATTTGTAGGAGGTGGGTGGACTTCTGATGAGATTAATATTATTGTACTCGTGAAAAGATGGCATCACATCAAGAAATTTGCTTGACCCTTCAGATGGAGAATCAGTCCATCCAAGATTTGTCCCTCTTTATCCTCAAGAGAATGTCAAGCTGATAAGTCAAGCAAGTATTGTCGTTGCCAGCGGAGTCGCGCACTAGGCTCATATTAAAACAAAATCATTCGATACATGGAGCTTATCTAGATAGGAAAATATGCGAAGTACTGAATAAAACCGAGAATTAGAATAAAACCGATAATGCGATCCCGGATTTGAGATTCGATCAAATTTTGCCAGCGGAGTCGAGTATTGCACTCATATTTAAATAAAATCATTCAATACGTAGAGTTTATCTGGACAGGAAAATATGCGAAACACTGAATAAAACCGAGAATTAGAATAAAACCGATAATGCAATCCCCAACTTGAGATTCGATCGGATTTTGCCGTCAGCCAAACGGGAGATCTCTATATATACACATTGATTTCGAGGATTTTAGAGTTGTGAAGTGAATTGGTGAACTCTTCAATGTCCCTCGAAGGCTTCCGATATTCCAAAAGATAGTTTGGAAGATATCGGAGCCTTCGTAGGGACCTTGAAGGCTTACACCATGGAACCCTAAAGTGAATTGGCGAAGTCCTCGGTATCCCTCAAAGGCTTCCGATATTCCATCAGATATATTGGAATGTTGGTTGCCTCTGAGGGATATTGAAGGCTACTCCATGTAGTTAAGGTTTGTATCCCATTGAGTTTAGTTGATCATGTGGATGAAAGAACACAGATCAACTGAACCCTAAAGTCTCAACTCTCTGGAGCTGATGAGTAGGTATATTAGGTATCCATTCTACTAGCATTACTGCATGTGCATTCTCCTTTTTAATAACTCCGTAGAGAATTCTTCTCTCGAGGATTCAAGTGAGTGGTAATTGTCAACAGATCATCAGGTTTAATTTGTTGTCTCTCTCGTTCTCTTCTCTCTCTTGCTCCATGTCATTTGACTTACATCAATTCTTGGACACATTCATAATGTTAACACAATGCATGTCCTAACTTCTAATTCTAAAAGGTCTGCTTACCCTTGTCTATTCCATTGGGTCACTTAAGTCTTTGAAATCATCTAACCGGTATCAGGTGATTTGTAAATCAAGAGCACTGGTTATTGTTTAAATGCCAATTTTCTTGTTTTTGGGGTCTTCAAATGATAAACATTAGGATACACTCCCTTACCAAAAAAAAAAACATTAGGATACACTCTTTACCCAAAAAAAAAAAAACATTAGGATACACAGAATTAAAATCGGTCCACACTCATGTTCTCCTTCTTCATAATATCTTAGATCATATCAAAAATATCGACTCTACTCAACTTGCTGTAGGCCAGCACTTAAATAAGCTCATTCTTCATGCAAGTGTTTCTCCCATCAGTTCATGCATTCTATGTTAAATAATGACGCCCTAGAACAATTTTAAAGAACTCAACCAGAAGTCTTTTCAGTAACAATTCTTCCTTCATCATATTCCTAACCAATTTGAGGCCCATGATATATGCAGTCCACACAAGTGCTCGTGGGATGAATTTCAGCCCCAATGAAAGCTACAAGCAAGAACCTCAAAGAGTAAGTGCTGCTTCGTACGCAATGGCCCTCAATAAAACTAACGGATACAAATTAGCAAGGTCAAGAGCTTCAGATACAAACTAGCCCTTCAGAAATGAGAAATCAGATTAAACAGCTAGACCAGATAAAGAGAGTTCTGCAAATTTTTGTGAATCATACCGAGAAAAAGACACTATTCCTACCGAATGAAACGCATAGGAAGCTGATGTTTCTGAAAAAAGGAAGTCAATTTCCTCAATCCTGCAGGACCTGCACAAGCAGTTGATCTTTCCTCTTCCACCGTCCGGTTGATTATCTGTTGTTTATCATACGTGGACACTCTGGACAACTTCTGTCACAATTATCATCCTCAGTCATTCTCACCTATCGTCGGTACATCCTTTGATGGTCCTCCCGAAGCAAAGGGCTGATCTGATGTCCCTTCATGTGTTATTGGGTGAGATAAGGTTGGATACAAGTCTTGCGATATTGCTCTATCTTCTCCTTCATCTCATCCCTTTCTAAATTAACGTTGATCCCTATTCGTACTTTCACCATGAACAGACCAATATTTGTAAGATGTACCGATTGTCCAATCAAATAAATGCTTTTGCATTCCAAAAGAGTTAGCCAATAAAAATTCCTACAATGGCGGCATGGACAACGAGTTTTCCCATCATCCCTTAAGTGATTTCTAAAGATCTTGATGAATGAATTCACACCCGCAATATGCTTAGAACAAAACCTATCCCGCACTGACATCCTACTCCTATCCGTGCCTACCTTTATGTACCATTATCAACTAACTCACAAGAACTCATCTCCAATGATTCATGTACTAAATTTGTCACCTTCCTAACGAGTAGTGGTCCTATCCCATTCAGAATCACAAAAATTTTATATTGTCGCACACTTCTTTCATTTTTAAATTAATTTTGACAGCATGTCCCTTGAGTTCTCCAGACACATGAGTTGAAAATGGCATAGCAGGGTTGCTGTTAAATGACAACCATTCTCCATGTCTAGCATGTACCCAATGGACAAAGGAAATTATGTAACTAAAAACCTTTTATAATAGAATTACGTGCGCGTCAATGTTAATTACTGCCGTGCTCCCAGACTGTTCGACAAGGACAATTCAAGAATAGTATGCAAAATCGAGTACGGTTGTGCTTATTAAAAACAAACATGACTGGCACTAGTTTCACAAGCCATCCTTAAGCAGAATTCTACGGTTTAAATGTATTCATTTGGTAAGCATGCGAATAATTAATAATCAAATATTTTTCACGTCGTGTGAAAATTGCGTATCTCGCTAGATCATATTGTATACTAGTTAGGAAGCAAACACAACAATTTTAGGGAACAAAAATGTACCTCAAGTGTGGTTACTTAAGTTATCAACCAACGTAAACTACGTACCAATACTAGTAGACACAAATAACTTCGTACCAATATCTATAATACTGTTTAATTTTGAATACAAATGAAAAATGCAAATAAAATAAAAGTTGGAGAGATTCAGGTCACAGCCACCCAGAAGAATTGCAAATATTTTCAATGTCGCGGCTGTAAAATAAGAACAAAAAAAACTCGAACAAATCCTCACCTTGGCGATCGGCAGCGGAGCTGCTTCACAGTGGAGGTTGAGGTAGGAGGGCAACGGTGGGTGGCGATCGTATATAGGGGTGTGCAAAACGGACCGCCTATTTTGGTCCGGTTCCCGAGAGTGTTAGTCCAGTTCTCAATTTCTAAAAGTGAAACTGGTATCCGGGCAGTCTGATTCCCGATTCCAAGGGGGAAACCGGACTGGGCTGAGCCAACTATATATACTTTTTTTTTTTATTTCTTCAAAAAAACAGTAAAATGTGAACTAAACCTACGTACAACGCTTTTTCCTTATCGTCACACTACAATGACTCTTCACTCATCGTCGCTTCCGTCAATATATTGAGATTTGTCACTCTTTCTTGTTGTGGTGAGAAAAAATTAAAAAAGTGACCGGTTCCCGGTCCTAGGACCAACCAGTCCATTTCCCGGTTCTCAAAATTGGGAACCCGTCCTCCCGGTCTAGTTCTCGATTCCACCTTAGAATTGGATCGAATCAAGAACCAATCATCTCTAATCGTATGGGCGTGGCCAAGCGCAATCCGCGTAAGAGAGGAGAGGAGGAATGGAGGAGAGATATGAAATGCAAAATTTGGGCCCATCTGAATTATATTAAAGACCGCTAGCGACCAGATGTGATCGCTGTCGTCTCTACAAGAACTTCCAGCGACCAGGCTTGAGTTGGTCGCTAGAAGTTTCATCCTAAATTGCAATTTTTTATCTCATTTCTGGCTATCAACGTCAATTTTATCTAAAGCATGAATCTCTCGCGATTAAATTGAACTTCATCACGAGAGTCATGCTTCCAGTGACCGGATTTTCACTTGCGATGGCAAGTTTCTTTCTCACGACTTAACTTTTTCGATGGCAACAAGTATTTTTAGCGATCAAACTTGATTGTGACTGATTTTTTATTGCGAATAATTCATTTTCTTGTAGTGTAGTCCAAAGGGTGTTTTAAAATTTTATTAAATTGTTCAGAAATTGATTAATTGGTAACGATACATGTACTTGATGCCCCTCCCAAGAAAGAGACCCAAGTCCTAGTAGCCTTCCTTGGGATGAGAAATAAACAAATCACGGAAAGACCCAGGCGACTCATTCTGTGGGGGTGTCACTGCCAAGATCAGTGCAGTCAATTATGTCTCTCAAAAGTTGATGGGCTACCCCTCATTTAAAAGGAAGGGGAGTTCCTACGACTCCAACAAAGAATGTAAATAGTACTTGGACCATACTACAACCCTAGGCAACAAAGAGCTGAGGACAGGTTTTTGGAGTTAGCTTACCCTTGCTGAATCGTGATCCTTACGACATGATGGTTTCTCAAATTCCATTGAATACAACATGAATAATTGAAAGATATTTGAGGTTGATTGAGCTATATCTTAGACATTTGGTGCACCCGGTCATCTTAAGAGGCAGTGGCTTTGACAGCAAGTAACCCAATATTTAGGGCAACAATGAGTCAATATGGATAATTCACCATCACACACAGCTTAGTTAGCGATAATCTGTTGCAATCCAATAACTCAACTTTGATTTCCTAGCTTAATGGTCAAAGATACATCACTAGGATGTTTAATATATCTACATACACCCTAGAAAAAAAGGGTCGAAAGAATCGAGTCATCAATGTTATGCAAGGATACATCCTTCACACGAAACAAAATCGTGTTTCACATGAAACACAAAGAATTAATCTTCTAGCTGTCCCCCATATCAACAAGAACTGAATGCAACTTGACAAACCTGAACGGAAGGAGATGACAATGATTACTATACGTCAAACATGATCAATTGTATAGCTCAAAATGCCACCAGCATTTGGTGATTTAGTGGCATATGATAATTTTGCATCCTCTATCTCAGCCATGACACCCAAAAAATCTGATAGAGAAGCATCTTTATGCTTGTGAAAAAGCCATTAGCTGCTATTTTGACTCATTTTATGTGGTACCTTAAGATAAGACGACAAGTCCAAGATACACTGCTCCACAAAGAAAGATAAACGAGATCATTCCCCTGCAGGACAGGGACAAACGATAAGGAAAAAAAAAGCAGCATAATCTCGTAACATGAATCGAAATTTATTGTGTCAATGTACATGTGTTGACAGTAAGCTGAGAAGTCATGCTTACCATATGAAGCCCCATGCAACACCATTACAAGGGCATGGGCAAACTTCTGCAAATTTCTCTGCATCGCTTGAGTTGATTCTTCGAGATATCAGATCATCATAAATATCTGAATCATGAAAAAGTTTTGGATATAAGACTATTATGACATCAGTGAAAGTTATCTACTAGACAAGAAAGGAGGAACAAGCTATACCATAAACAGAAAACAAGCTGTTCATTACACCTGCAGTCCATCAAATCAGAAAAAGAACCCATTAAGCTTTTCAACAGCGACAATAATAGTATTTGAGAAGAACTCATGGCGTAGTATTCTATTTACCAATAAACAGAATGACATATCGAAGACCACGGACTTTTGTTGTTTCTTGCAGAAGCCAAATTATACCCAGAAAAATGATAAATCCTGCAAGGCTCAGGCAATAAGTTCTCACAATATGAGCAGGAAGGCTGTAGATACTAAAGTCTCTGGGAGTCCATAAGTACTAACTCACCAATACAAAGTCCCCGAAGAGTCCACTGCCAGATGGTAGAAAGCAAGAATTAGAGCATAAATGCTGGTTAGACACTTTGAAATTTAATAAACCACTACTCTAACATCTGCATTTGTACAACAAATGTCAGTAAGACTATTTTTGAGTAAGTGATTGCCTTACGTTTTTGGCAACAAACAGCACCACAAATAGAGCTAGGGCAAAACAACCAGCAGCGATTCTCGCAGTGACAATATTTGTTGAAGCAACTATTAAAGCCATTCCCCAGAATGAGGAACCCAGATCTGGAAAAACAAAATTTGTAAATCCCACTCAGCAAACAGATAACAGAAGAATTGAGGAAATACTGTTTTTGGTCAAAAAATAAAATACAGAAATAAAGAAGTTAAAATACATAGCCAGGACTTACAACAGAACAAGTGAAGAAATAGTAACAGCAATAAGCTTTAAGTTGAAAACAATCACTTCCAAAATTTATTACGTTACAACTAAAGGCCAAATGGTCTGAGACATTATCAAAAAGAAGCATGAACTGCCTACTCTTAGGTCTCAGAGACTTAGCTACATCATTCACATGCTTTTTGGATATATTTTTTGCAAGAAAGAAAATGCTTTCAGCAAGAATAGTGTATACATCCCGCAGGTAAGATAATCCAGTATATGCCACCACGTGTTTGTGTTACCCCTCCCTCATCTGCATGAACCTGTATTCCTTCCACCTGTATTAGACAGAATCAACATCCAATTGCAATTTAGTAAAATGGCATGACAATGGACTAAGGTAATCCAGAGAATTGCAATTTTTTGCCTATCTTCATAACTCTGAGCATGCTTCCAATCAAATGAAAAGGAAAGAAAGGAGAAACCTCTAAGAATTCAAAAAACTTACTAAGTACTAATTGCTCAAAACCAAGAACTGGCTGAACAAACCAAATCCAAAGCCACTTCCTTAGTAAGATCCTTCACTTGGGGGCTATTGGATCATTAGTCTACATAGTTTTAGTTTCCTTTTCTATGGCTAACCAATTCAGGATTGCAATAACCAAAATGTGGCATGATGAATGGAATCTTCTTTATCCGGCACTGTGCAATTAAGAAAAAGCTACTACAATATATATAAAGAAAAAATCTATATCGATGGCATCCATTAGAAAAGCAGATTTTTATTTGGGTTCTAATCCTTCAAAATGATACGAGTCTTCTGTGTCGTGACCTTTGGAGAATTAAAAGAGGCAAGTGAGTTGTTAGAGATGCTGCAGATTAATAGGAAAACAATTCATTTATGCTGCAGCAAGGGCCAGAACAAGTGCAGTCTTCTTACATGTGTAGCTTGCCAAATGAACTTCTACCAAGTCAACGTCTAAGCTGGTCATTAATTTACCAAATCTAGAAGACCAAATCCATTCAGAATAACTAGACTTTTAGAAATAACAAGCATCATTGGCTCGACCACATCTCTAATGCTTCTACCTAGCATCAAATGTTCAAAATCATGAAACAGCTAGTTATGCTGTTTAACTAGGAGCACTATTTCTGAGAAGACCACTTCAGACTCAAAATTGGCAGGTATGAAAATCATACTGTACATGAGCTGAATCTAATCCAACACCACGCATTATCTTCATAGCAGTTTGATATTAAGACAGTTCTGGAATTGTCCATTCAATTGTAGTCCACAGACATTTCGACGCAAGATATTATGAAGAAAATTAACATGGGATACGATTCTTACCTGACCACATGTGAGTTTACAAGCAATTGCATGACTTGCTTCATGGAGAAATACCGTGATGAGCTTAAAAGGTGTCAACAGGAACGTTCGCCACAGCTATCTCCATTTAAATCAAGGACATTACGTGAGAGTAAAGTAAATAATGAAAAGACCTAGACAATCGTATCATTATGTCTCAAATAAATGACCAATTTTACCAGCAAAACATGATGTAGATTAATCAACCAGATACCAAGACTAGCTTTGCATGTAAACATGGATTGATTGCCAAATCTTAGTTATCCTTTAACAGGAAAGAAACAGAGCTTACGCTTTTTCTTGGTATGTAATGTTACATGAATGCACATTCACATAATTTGAGGAAGTTCATTGAAACATAAATATCACCTAAACACTGTTGTGGTATACCCGAACAATTTTAAGGGAAATTGTACTTCATCTAGGATGATCATGCCTCTGTCTCACATCTACCCCTTGTTGACAGTGATCTTTTCTCCGCTGGAATTGAGTGATCCCCAAATAATTTGTTTATGACCGTCGCAAAAGTTGTTTAACACTAACTTCCCCTGAGAGATCCACTTCTTTTTGTGGATAAATAGTAACGCCAAACAATCTCTTTAGACGATTCATTCAACTATTATGTTCAATGTGCTTCAAACATGACTCATTTCAGGGGGGTTAAAGAACCTCCAACGGTGGCCAGTGCTGGGACAAACTGATATACGTTGTGAAAGCGTACCGAGATAAAGTCAGACCAAATGAACAAGGCATACTCTAGTGTAGAATTATACTCCAAAATGTTAAAGGAAAGAAACAAATCACCCAAAAATCTTCCAATCCAACATTTTCATTGAGTCAACCCAAAGTTCCACTTTCTCAGCACTCACAAAAGAGTCCCCAGCAACAAAGCCAGTCCATGCTTTTGTTTTCCCCCTGTTTCTCGATTACTCGTTCAAGACCCAAACCCAGGTAGGCAATCAACATATGAAAGAAGAAAAAGAAAGCTAGGCGTACCGCCAGGATGACGACGGTGAAGACTCCCACGCAGACCAGAAACACGACCTGGTCATGCTGGCAACAATTCTTGAGCTCCCAATTGGGCATTGTTCTCTGCCGCTAATGCCTTCAAACAAGAGCTCAAGCTGACTTCTCTTCCTTCGGCTTCTGCGGGTTTCAAGAATTCAAATTTGAATCTGCTGGGAAAGAAAGTTTCAAGAATTTCAATTGAATCTGCTGGCAAAGAAACCAACTATAGGAAGGGAAAGGAAGTTGGTGATGATTTGGTGTTGGTGTTGGGGTCATCCTGAACATCGTTGAAAAGTCAACCGACCAATTGCGTGTACGTGTGAAGGTGTCGATTTTCCAGTGAGGATGCAGAGAAGCCGTCGTCGAACCTGATTGGCCCGATTTGACTGGGTAAGGACCTCCCGTCCGTCCCTATGCTCGTCTTCTCATGGCTTTTTTGGGTTCCTTTATTCTTATTTTTGAAAGGATAAATAGAATTATTCACATCTTAGACTAGACAATAAATTGCACTCTGTATTTCAAATTCCAAGAAATTATTTACAAAGTAGATGGGTGAAGATCCTTGGGTGAGTTGTCTCATCAGTGTATCACTTGCGAAAATTTGTTAAATTTTTGCCATAATGATGAAAATTGAATAGGTCAAAAGGGTTATGTATTCGTACGGACTAATTATTCCATTATTTTGATATGTGTTTCGTATATCATGTACTCGTGTTGGCCCCCGGTCTACTATCTAGCCGTGTTATTGGATTGTGAATTTGTGTAGACTTTTAACTCGCTTAATGAGGTTATACATATCTTATCATGTCAACTATTGAGCAAGAAGTCGTGTATGATATATGCTTGGTTTGAATATACGTTCCCTAGCATTAATGTCATCAGATCCGTCCATAACCATCTGCCAACTAGTACTCAAGTTAAAAGATGCAAAACAATCGAAAAATTCATATGCATCAAGTGCTGGGAATATCATTAAATTGGCTCAAACATAATTTAGAGTGCGAAATTAGTGAGTTGGGCTATTTGCGATTTTGGGACTCTGTAGTAAAGTCATTGCAAAAGTCTGAGGATTCAAACAATGAAATTTTACCTCCTTTTCCTTTCATAACATCCACATTAGTAAACTTTAACCTCATTAACCACCCTACGAACTTAATGAAACGGCTATAGTGCGAGTCAAAACTGACCGAATGACAATTATTTGTGCATTAAGAAGAATACATAAAAGAGGAGGATAAAAAAAGAGCTTCCATCATGACAATAATTTCGATCTTAGTGCTATCACAGATGTAATTAGATGAATGAATGTACTATAAGTTATGTGTTTGCTGATATGTGCATTGACCTGCGAATTGTTCTTTGAATCTCACGTAATGTGTGAGAATATATGGTTCACGATAGACAAAACTGATGCATCTTGGTAATTCAATGCCATAGATACGTCTAAACAAGTCTCAGTCTGTTAAATGACTATTTCTAGACAAGAGGTCCAGATTAAAATCAAGCTCCTTCGAGCTAAGATTCACGCTCCGCGTCTCAAGCTCAAGAATACCGTCATAGAGCTTTCCATAATTTAGTCGGGTTGATCTCGAGTAGTAAATCGCTTCAACTTTTCTTTTTTAACCAAGCCTCTGTTTGTTTCGTGAAGTTTTTTTTCGGAAAAATGTTTTCCTTATTTTTCAGCGTTTGAATCGCTTAGGGAAATGAGTTAATGAAAAATATTTTTCTAGTCAATAGGAAAATTTATGTTTAAATTTAGAAAAAATGATTTCTTATTTCAAAAATCAGAAATCATTTATGTTTTTAGCGGTTGGACTTGGGTTCACAAAAGCCTTGTTGAAGATCTCAATGCCTAGGCCTGAGACTATAGAGGTTGGGCCCACAACACCAGTGCCCGTGTTCGGGTCCTTGCCGCTAGGGCCAGGTCCACAAAGGTTGGGCTCGGGACCTCAATACCCGTACTCAATGATTCAACGCTCATGTTCAGATCCGGGTTTGCAGAGGCTAGGCCTGAGATCCCCGTGCCTGTGCCTGTGCCCAGCTTCACGATGCCTAGGCCCCAGTCCATCGAGGGCAAGCCTGTGTCCATAGAGGCTGGGCCCGAGACCTTGGTGCCCATGTTTGAATCTATGATGCTCAAGTTCGTCATCGAGACTAGGTTCGGGACCTTAGTGCTTGTATCCGGATCCATTGAGGCAGGGCTTGACACCTCGATGCTAGTACCCAAATCCTCTAATCTTGGGCCAAGGTCCATCAAGTTGGAGTGTAGAACACTCTCGAGGACCCAAGCCTCGCCTCAATGGACCTGGACCTTCACTCAATGGTCGTGGGCTCGAGCACCGAGGACTTGGGTACATGCATCGAAGTCTTGAGCTCAACCTCAACGGACCCATGCGTGTCATCATGGACCTAGGTCCAGCTTGGAAACAAGCATGGGTATCAGGGTCTCGGGCCCAGCCTCGATAGACTTGGGCTCGAGCGAGTAGTCAGACACGGGCACGGAAGTCTTGAGCCCGGCCTTTGTGGACTCAAGCTTGGCCTCTATGGACTGGGCCTAGCCTCGATCATGGTGTTGGGATTTTAGGTCCTTCTTCAGTGGACCTAGGACTGGTGCTCATGCCTGTGTCTAGGACTGGTCCCTAGCGCTTGGATCGGGGTCCATCGAGGCAGGGCCCAGTTCCTCGATTATTTATACCCAAGTAACTAGTACTCAAATAGTAAGTCTTTTTAGGAGAAATAAAATCAAAATTTTCTTTTTAAACGAAGGACAATAATGTTTGATTTTTTTTAAAATTTCAACAAATGTTGTCATTTTTCTGAAACATAAATTATTAAAAGACACTTTCCCGAAAGATTAAATTTTCACGAAATAAACGGAGCCTAAATAGTAAAATCGCTTCGACTTGCCTTGACTTGGTTACTTTTACTTGTTCAAAGGTTAGTTCACGATGGGAACAGAAGTTCTGCAATTGGGATGGATCGACTGCAGACCGTTAAAATCAAACGATGAGATTGATGATTTACTTTCGTTTGACCTCGTGGTAGTTCCATTCCATGTTGTCATGAATCTATAATGGAAATGGACAATGCCCTTTTCGAAATCCAGCGCCAGCAATGCCCCGACTTGCTCCTTTAACTACCCCACCAACCATTTCCAGCTCTGCAATGCCCGCTTTTGCATGCTCAAATCTCTCCACACGTTTCTATCTAATCTCTCCCTCTTTCGCTCTCCCTCTTTCTAATCGTCCTCCCATTAAATGAAAGACTTCTCTCTTTCTTCATTTCTTTGTGCTCGGAACAATCTCGACCTTCGGCCTTCGCATGTAAAGCTCTCTCTCTCTGGGTCAAATCATTTTCAAGAGCCAACATTCCCTTCTCTCCGTCGCTGTCTCATCTCAGTCTGCTCATTCTCTACCCATTTCGTCTCGTTTGTGTCTCGTCCGACGTGAGTTTCTTGAAGTTCACAAAGAAGGACAATGTCGATCGAGCTCTTGTCCGAGAATCCAGGCACGAGCCCGAGAATCTCCTTCTCGCACGACCTACGCCTCTCCGAAGCCGTCGTCCCTCTAGACCAGCAACGCCAACATTTTCGCTCGGACTCGGCAGGAGGGCCCAGCCATCTGAGCGGCCCGAGCTTCGACTTCAACTTCTCCAACAACCTCAACATCTTCGGCCACGAGCCTTCCTCCGCTGACGAGCTCTTCTCCGATGGCAAGATCGTCCCCACCACCCAAATCAAGAAACATGCTCCCTGGAACCAGCCTCTGAAACAAGAGGGTCATTCTGAGGACTCCGAGAAGCAAAGCTTGAAGAGCGAAGAGAAGCAACAGAGCGGCAACAACTCCAAATCGTTTTGGAAGTTCAAGCGAAGCAGGAGCTTGAACTTGAGTTCTTGCGGAAGTGGGTATGGAAGGAGTTTGTGTCCTTTGCCTCTCTTGTCGCGAAGCAACTCGACTGGGTCGCCATTGAACAGTAACAACAGCAAAGAGAGCCACCACAATCATCTTCATTATCAGAAGCAGACTTGTTCTCCTAACAAGCAAGGCTTTCCACTCAAGCCATTTCAACCTTCTTCATCGTCGCCATCGTCGTCGGGTTATCAGAAACCTCCGCTGAGGAAGAGCAATAATGGCTTTCATGGGAACATCAACAACAACAATGGCAGCTTTCGGGTCAATCCAGTTTTGCACGTGCCTTCAGGGAATCTGTTCGGTTTGGGCTCCATGTTCCTCAGTGGCAAGGAAAAGAGCAAGATGAGGAAGTGATTTTTATTTTGCGGTACAATTTTTTGTTACATCATTCGCAGAACGAGTATATCTATTATTTCTTAAGTCATTTTTTTTTCGCGTCGGTTAGGAGTTTCAACCGGTATCTTTGCGCAGTATGTATGCGTTAGATGGACTAGGAGCTTGGCCTCCATTTGTTGTATTCTGGACTTCTGACTATGTCCCTTTTTTCCCTTCTTCGTTTTTGTTTTTCTTGGACTGTGCTGTCCGTAAATTGTAATATGTGCTCAAAGTAGTGAGGAATGGATGAGTTCAATCTTCATGGACAGTTCTTGCTGTTTTCCATTGGTTTATCGTGGAAATTGTGCCATCTGTTCTCCGTATGAGTATTAACTCTTAATTTGTGATATGTATAATTTTAGTTCAAGGTACTTTCGGATGCATCTCCTGTTTGTATCATATGATCTAAGGTGGTTTAACTAGGGTAACTAAATGACCTAAATTGATAGAAAACTTGACTTGCCCGTTCTGAACAAGATTGTAATCATGATGACGAGGATCGCAGATTCTTTTTCCGTATCATGGATATTTAAATCTTTGGTTCGATCAATCCCCTCTATACATGGGAACTGCGCCATTTGTATGGAAGAAATTGGACTCGAGCAGAGAGGATGATGAACTTGGCTCTCAAATTTACCTTGACTGAAGATTACTACTTAGCATTACACATCTAAAAGCACCAGCACCAACTACCAACGGATATCTACCAACAACATAACAGTAAAAATAGCAAGTAACACACTGCGTCACCAAAACAAACTCACCTCAAGCAAACATCGCACCCACATTCATCTCTTCTATGAACCCTAGTACTAAACCCAATTTTCCATCATTTGCCGAATTCCGATTGTGGTAATTTCTTTTCCTTTCCCTTTTTTTTTTTTCACTTTCTTTGCTTCTTCAAGGGTCAAGTTGATGGGGAGATCCCAAAAGTTTCAATGAGAAGATAGAAGGGATAAAAAGCGTTGGATTATTGAGTGGAGGGGCCAGTGGAGACATTATTGAAAAGCTTGGAGCCACATGCTTCATTTGGAGGACAAATTGACAGATAAGAATGGCTTTCTCTGCTTGTCCCCATGCTGTTCCTCTTTGGTCTTTGCTCACACATGGTCTTGCATGTTCTGGTTCTCATGGCTGAGAAAGAGACTGACCTAAAGTAGCTATTTTAGTGACATTTGCATGCCAGAAAAAATCAGGACACTTCCTCGGATTTTCCTGGGAGATGACCATTATTTGATCACCCATTTTTGTACTCTATTTTAGTGGCAGGGCGGTTGGATGCACCGGGACTATTTGCCTGACAAATCGAAATAAAACATAATGCCTCGAACAACCGTTCCTCGAGGTCGCAAGATAGTTGGATGTCCAACCTAGTTTGCCTCCAAGGCATAAACTTCAATACTCTCTGACCTTGGTATTCATCAAAGATTTTCTATAGTATTTTGCACGTAATTCCACAATCTCACTAATTATTGGCTAAATATGTTCAGATGAAAACGAAAAAATAAGCAACAAAGTAGTGCACTCGAAAGCAAATAAGCTGAAGAGAAATCATACGAATGAGAAACCCAGCAACCTGTGCCAAAATATATAGCCAGGCTAAAGAAGCAACTGGATCGAAGCTACTGTCGATCAATGTTAAGGAGGATTCCTTGTTAATTACTTTGGTCTAAAACTTTTTTTAAGCTAGTGCATGTCATCTAAATAGACTGACAAAATTTCAAGATGGGTCAGTAGGACACGCAGACAAAATTTTGCAAGGTTTTTCGGCTGCATGAATAGCGCAATAACGTGAAAGAGTTCAGATAACTAACTGTGCTTAGTATAATCAAGGCTTTGCAATTGTTTCTTTCTTGTTGATCAGACATATGGGAGGAATACAATATAATTCAATCACTAATATCAAACTTTGTGATACTTATACTTCTGTCCCAAATTAAATCTGCTTATATGCTTGCTAAATCCGCTGAGCACTAATGCCCTCACAGCCTGAACTCCTTGATCCAATGCCTCATCAATCTGTATAAACAGCCAATACCTATTAAAGAGTCCTACAAAATTTTCAGCTGAATTCCTACCCTGTGACTAATCTTTAACAATCTATGTTTTGAGAACATGAGTCTTGACCCTGAAAAGAACAAACTACATCGGCATTTAGATAAAACTATCTATATATAAATATGCATAGGTATATGCATATATATTTTTACCAAGACAAAACTGTACTTATTGCTGGTTGCGAGGTGACTTTGAACTTGCATAGTATTATAACAAAGATGTACCTGTTCACGTTCCACTGAGCTGAACTTCTGCAAAAGGAAAGCTTTCACATCCATAGTTCCTGGTGGACTCCCAATACCTGCAAGTATAATGGGTGGCAATTATTAAACTACATAAATTACAAGGGGCGCTTAAAATGATCTCAAGGAACCAACCAATTGAGAGCCGAGGAAATTCTCTGCAACCATCCAAATGAGCCATCACACTCTTCATCCTGGCACAAGATAGAAGGACCATGATAATATGCTTGCAAATACACTCTGTAGGATTTGAACCAATGACATCGGGTTTTATAGAACTAACAAACACTATAGCAGAGGGATATGCCTCTAAATCTGGTCGAACATTTGTATCATGTGAAATTAGAATTCTGATGAAAAGTCGAGCTTGTTTGGCTCAAACGATGATACATATACAAGTGCTTTAATTCAAGGTCATATTGATTTAAAGTACACCAGGTATCCAAGAAATTTAATAGTTGATTCCGCATAAGGAAAAACGCATAAGAAAATTTAACATAGCCTAGTCCAACTAGAGATTAAAATCATTCACTCCTACTTCCACCAACAAAGATCTGACTAAATAAAGTAAGCAAGACACCACCCCTGTATCTATTTCATGCTATCCCACTTCCGCTGACACCTCTGTCAATGTTGTGTGTTCATTGTTTCTCCAAGGGGTGCAAATATTTGTCTTTTGTCTTGCATTTAAAACCTTTCTATTGGTCCAAACAGCCAAACTCTTTGAAGTATTTCCAGAGATGAATTTTGTTGAATTACCTCCAGATGATATTTATAAACATTCCTTTTAATCCAAAATGCAAGCACCACAAGCATCATATAAAGGATCATGCCATCCCATTAGATCAAATAATGTCTTTTTTCCAAGAACAGAAGTACCTAGGTTAGTTATTAAGCATAAAAAAGCAGCTACAGGCGTCCCAGCAAGCCAGTTATGACCCATGGAGGCACAAATTTGCTTCATTGACATGCTTATTCCTTTCTTGAGCATGAAAATGAACCCAAAGTGCAAAAACTCCAGCATCAATAAAGAAGTTAGAAAGTCCAACGCAAAAGCTTAAGCTATTAGGTAGAAGGAAACCACATGAATATAAAGAGCATTTAGGACCCGTTGTCAATCGATGTGGGATAATATTTCAACACCCCCACTCACGTGCAAACCGGATTACAAGCAGCAAGTGAAATTTTGACTACGCACATTCACGTGGAATTTTTCCCACGCACATTCGCAAAAGGGATAGCATTGGCTTTGATACTATGTTAAAAAGTCCAACCCAAAAGCTTAAGCTATTAGGTGGAAAAAAACCACATGAATATAAAGAGCATTTAGGACCCGTAGTCAATCGATATGAGATAATATTTCAACAAAAGTGTCAACATAGGTAGCAGAAAATGTCCAAATCATACCCATTATCCATACAAATTATTCCGATTTGGCCATGCATTTATCCACACTCATTGCATTAAATTGATTAAGATTCAAAGGGAGACTTTCCCTTCCTGCCATCAATTTTACCTGCTCGGCAATTATGACTACTAAAGGATATAATTCAAGTGACAAACCAAGGGATCGATTAAGTTTTGATGCTCAAGAGAAAAGCTGCTGTAGAATACACGGACAAGCTGGAAAATAGTAGTAAAGAAGCTATACCCGCTGTGCTGACCATGTCCTCCTTTGGGCTGTAGCCTCATAACACCATTGGGTAAGCTCATCTCATCATAAACCTGCACAGACCAATAAAACTTACATAGTATCAAGAGGAAAAACTGAGGGTAATATTAAGTGCTCCTTCCACAAATAGTAGAGTTACACATAATTACCAACAAAATATGTCGAAGAGGAATCTGGTAGTATGTTGCAAGCGGTGCAACCTGAATGAAGAGGAGTGAAAACATTGAAAATAGGAACTCCCAGTCTTTTGTGACTGAGATGAAATAAGCCCTAGGTCCATAGTTTAACAGAAGAAATGGAATAAGCTGAAGATGGTAAAAAATCAAGATATATCAAGATAAAGCAACAGCGAAGAAAGAGAAGGCCCTAAAGACCCAAAAATTGGACGCACTACATCATACTTGCATATAATGCAACTCCAATCAACAACCATACATGAAAGTTTCAGTCAATAAAGACATGTATTTTGCACTGATATTCTCCAGCCAGGGGGTACAACTTTTTTATCAACTACCCTGAAATAGTCCTCTTTAACACAAAGCACACACTCCCAGCTCATTATTGCTTCAAACGAAAAAAAAAATGCTTAGCTCATACAATCAATATTTTTGTCATAGTGTATATCAAAGCTGTGAAGAAGGAGCTGGATGGCTAATCAAAATTTTCCTGACAAGCTTTCTAGTTAGCTGTCAATATACAAGAATTGATACTAAGAAATTCTTATGACTCCCAATAAGATGGTCACATTAAAACTTAACCTTCTTGATGAACCATTGAGATGAACTATCCATTTTTTTAAATTTTCTTCTCCGCTGAATAAAAGAGAATTTCATTCTGCATGAGAAGAAATGCAACTCAAAAGCAAATATGGCTGCTCATTGATCTTAGTCCATCACCATATCCAAACCTAATATACAAATTTTGAATGATATTATGAGAGTATCAAGTTGCTCCAGGCCAATTTTCAAGTCAGCACCCAGGAAGAAAAGCAAAAGGGATAAAAATGATGTCCTAACATTGTTGAAATCATCGAACTTTTAGCCAATATATTGCCGAAACTTAAGAGTTCCCATTCACAAATCACCATTTAGTGTTCAGTTGCCAGTTATACTTATGAAACCGTCTGAGCTCTGAAACTAAGAAGCCGAAAAGTTCAAATGCCTAGAAACCATATAAAACATATAGATCATACGAAAAGAATGCAGCATCTATAATGGTACCATTATGCCAGCAAATATGGCAGCTGAAAAAAGGAACCAGATAAATATATGCTACGTAGGATGGGAACTAACACATTCTCCGATGAAGTTCATATATGCTTGAGGCTTGGCCAACACTAATGGCACCTCTCCAATACAACCTGCACTGATGAGCAAAGGACGTCCAATTGATCAATCTTGAGGAGAATTTTAAAGCCCTAATCATGCTTCCGCAAGTAAATGCCAAAGTATCAAGAAGGACAAGGAAAAACGGATTAATCAACTACCTATTCCAATCAAGGCTTTTGACTGAATTGTGTTTAACATTATGCCCTCGGCTTGCGATATGTACTCGATCATTTCAAAACCAACCTAACAAACAGACAAGGATTTAGATAGATATAAAGATTGATGAAAGCAAGCGGCATCTAGCTGTGTCATCAATCATTTTATGCAAAAAACTGTCATCAATTACATTATGCCTTGTGCCATGGTACTTATTCCCAGGATTTCCCAATCCAACAACCAACCAAGGAGTATATTCCACTTTGAATCTGCTGTCACTATCTGGCAATGAAGCAGAGACATGAAGCATCGCCGGAACTGTGTGGCGCGGGCGTAGACAGGGACCTTGAAGACTTGGTGGACATGTGCTGGTTCTAGGGATTGAACCTGAATGCAACATGACCTGCACATCCACAACCCTGATACACTTCATTTATCCTAATCATAACAACACTTCCGCAGCAACCCAGTAGAAGCAAACACGACATGCATTGGTTCCACGGTTACAATTATACACCAAAACGGGATTGCAGAATTCAAATGCGTGAACCCAGTAATTTGGTAATGTCATGAGCTGAGACGCAAGATAAGCCAAAAGGCTTCGGTGAGCAGAGAGGCAGAAAAACAAGAACTTTCAAAAAGAAAAATCAAGAAATTAAGAGGGTTTCGCCCGAAGATGAATAACAGTCTAGTGAAATAAACTCTACCGTTGAATTACGGAGAAAAGGGCTTCAAGGGAAGATGCGATGTGCAGATGACTCGCGGAGAAGAGGCGAAGCTGCTGGAGGCGAAGCTCTGGCTCGTGGTTTCATGCAGTCTGAAAGATATTTCGGAGGTTTTTTTTTTTTTTCTTTTGGCCAAATATTTTGGAGGTCGAATTTGGTCTTATTGATATTCACTTTCAAAGTCCTAAAACTTTTTTGCCAAAGTGCGATTGAGTACCTAAAATTTAATTAAATTGATGCAATCAAATTTTTTCGTTAATATAAATTTAGCTAAAAAAATAGTGACGTGACATTTTTTTATTTTTTCTCTCTCCTGCTTGTTGTTTTTATTATTTTCTTTCTCAAATTGTACTTAAATTAGATTGAAAATGATGAATTTTTCTTAAAAAATCCAAGCTAAAAGAAAAAAGGAGCCTTAGCCCTCGCTAGAAAGGGTCGGCAAAGGTTGCAAGGGCATTGCCGATGGTAGGCAAGGGCCGGCCCTTGCCAGCTAAGGGAGGGCACAACCCTCACCTCAAATCTAGGCAAGGGCGGTTCATATTCTTTTATCTAATTTATGGATTGAAAGCAATTTCTGCAAAAGAGAGAGGATTTTTTGTTCATCAAAAGCCAAGGTAAGTTATATTTATGCTCTTACTTGATTTTCCCTTTATATTGTATCCTCAAGTTTTTGCTTTTGCAGGCCTTTTTTCTAGTAGCTATACTGTTTACAACTTGCGAATTTCGATTTGTTTACGATGTTATTACTTTTAGTTTCCATTTATTTTGCCATAAATGATTGCCAAGTAGGAAAATGATTTTATGTTTAAGTATTTGGCCAAGACCTGAAAATGAACTTGAAAATATTTTTTACTGTTTGTTATGAAAAATCTAATTTGATTTTCATACATGTACTCCTTTTAATAATATTTATTTTTCAAAAAAATTCAATTTTTAATTACTTTTCTTTTCTCATTTTTCTTTTTCTTCTTTTCCTTCTTCTAGCTAGCGATCGACCATAGGTGAGGGACAAGCCTCACCTCAGGCCATTGAGGATTGAGCTCACTAGATTCAAGCAAATCGAGCATTGCCGACCTCGGGCGAGGCTCCACCTTGCCAGATTTGGCAAGGTCAAGCTCACCTGAAGACAATGAGTTCAAGGCCTCACGCGAGGTCGAGCTCACCGCAACTCACCGGCCTCTAGCAAGGCCTTGAGCTTGCCCAAGGCTAGGGAGCTTAGCCTCGCTAGATTGGCAAGCTTTGAGTGCGCTAGAGGTTGGCGAGGTCGAGCTTGCTGCGACAAGCTTGTTGACACCTAAATTTTAATTTTCCCATTTACTCATTTATTGCATAAAAAATTAGGAATCGATCATGACTTCTAAACAAAAATATTATTGCATTTTCATATTACGTTCAAGTTGGTTGAATATGTTTTATCAAGGACCTTGCTCAAGTTCGGCCACTGATAATTGCGCACGAAGAGTCCATTCATGCACATATACTTGACCATTAAGAGATTCGGTTCCTACTGAGGGGATGAATGAAAAAAGAAAAGTTGAAGCGAAGAAATTTCAATGAAATATTCTCCTCAACTTTGGCAAATATCTCCCACATTGGAAAGCTCATCCCCCCCGTATCACACGGATTGTCTTTAGCATAACAAGGGGAGTTGTTTTCTAACGGTGGGAATTGGACAACTCAATCAAAGAATTGATCATGGAAAGATTGGGAGCTTGAAGTGATAAGAATGAACCAAATCCCCATTCCTTCGTGAGCACCTCCAAATTTTACGAAATTCTTTTTGGCAAGACATAATCTGGAGAATTGAAATCGTGATAGGAATCAATGGGATTTGTCCGGCAATATGAAAAGAATTAACACTTAAGAAAAGCCGAATGTAAAGATTGAGCAGAGAGGAAATCAAGGAGATAATATTGGTTGTGAAATCGTAAATAATGACGAGTGAATGTAGACACGTTCAAGGCAATGTGAGTGGGAGCGGAAAATGCAACCTAAAGATTTCGAGGAGAGGCGAGATTTGGAGCATAGGAGCATGGGTTCAGACTTTCCAATGATAAATGGAGGTTTTTTGCTATAAAAAGGGGGTTGGTTGAGTTGTTGCGAAGCATGAAGTGGAGCTCGAAATAGAGAGAGTTCAAAAATACGAGAGAAACAAGAGAGTTTTTTTCTGTAGCTATGGTTCCATCACATCCTTCTTCTCGATAATTTGCAGCAAATTCCTTTGTTCAAGTGTGCCTAGTTGCGTCGCTCTTGCTATTCTTGATCCTGTGTCACTGCTGTTTGCTGCTGTGTCACTGTTGCTCGTCGCTGCTGCTCGCTGTTGCTCGTCGCTGCTGCTCGCTGTTGCTTGTCGCTGCTGCTCGCTATTGTCTACTGTTGTTCGTCATTGTTCGCTGTTGTGTCGTCGCTGTTCGTTGTTGTTTGCTGCTATTCGCTGCTGCTGCATCCTCGCTGCCATTGTTTGCCATATTGTTGTTGCTACTCATCATCGCTGTTCGCTACCATTTGTTGCGTTGCTACTGCTCATCGTTGTTTGTTGTTCATCATTGCTGTTTGTCATTCGCAGTTGCTGTTGTGCCACTGTTGTCGCTATTTGCTGCTGTCCACTTCTGCTATCTGCTATTGTTTGTTGCCATTCCTTGTTGTTTAGTGTTGTTGCATACCTTCGGTTGCTTTCCGCGGTTCACAATCAATTTCTTCCGGTTAGCTCAAACCAAGGTGAGGATAAGATCAGTTTAAATTTGTGAATTGTCAATACATGATTTTAACTACATGTCATTTAGTCAATAAAACCTTAGCTTATCTAGTTATGTATTTTCTTTGCATTAACCAAGATATATTAGGACGTTTGGACCTTTAGACTCTAAGGTCAAATCCTTAATATTATCTGGATGTAATTCTTTGATCCGTAAAAACATTTATTTGAAATAAAGAGAAAAGGTACTGAGTCCCCGAATCCTTTGAATCTCTGGTTGGTGGAAGTAAAACACGCTCTCATATTTTACTTGGGTGTCTAATTGATTTATAACTTATTAGTGGTGACTGCAAAAGGTAAGATTAATTACATGATGGATTGAGTGCCAAGTTGCGGTCGGATGGGCTTGGAAGAGTCCACACTAAACTTGAACGATTGCCTCATGAGAGAAACCTTCGTTGTGACATTCCGGATTTTGACCCAATTTGAGATTTATAAAACGTGTAATTCGTCGGTGCGCTTATAATAGAATTTTGCCCGGGAACTGATCACTCTCGGGTTCTTGTTTTTTAAAAAATAGAAATTTTACTAGAATCGCACTCGATCGAATTTGGCCGTTATTTAGACCCCAAACTTGGCAGTCAATTTTCGGGAGTTTCATGACGAAATAAATTGGACGGTGTCGATATTATTGTAGCCAGCGTCGAAATTATCAGGAATAGTGGAAAAGTGAATTTTTGGACCGGGTGCAGATTTGGATTAGTAGACCTCCCTCGTAGTGTGTCTTGGGCTATTTTATTTTAGCCATTTGCCCTATTTATATTATTTGGGATTTATCGTGGATTATTAGGCCTTTTTCCGAATTTGAATCGGGACCGATAGGTCAATTTTTAGTTTGGACCGTGTCCGTTGGATCGCGATTAAAGTAAAAATTTAAACTCTCTTTCTCTCTCCTCTCTCCTCTGCCGACTTTCCCCCCTTCCCCGCTCGTGCGTTCCTCTCTCTCTCTCTCTTCTCTCTCTCTCTCTCTCTCTCTCTCTCTCTCTCTTTCTCTTTCCCCTCCCCCTTTTTGCCGTGCATGCAACCCCCACGTCCCCTCCCTCTGACTCTGCTGACTTCCCTCCTCTTCCTCTTCTCTCTCTCTTCTCTTCTCTCTCCTCCCTCTTCCTTCTTTCTTCTCTAGCCCGATTGTCTCTGCTTCGTTTCCGTTCAGCCAGCCCGGCCGACCGGCGCCCGAGCTTGCCTACCGTCGCGCGCCGCCGTCGCCAGCTCGAACACCGCGCCGCGCCGCTCGACCGAGCTACGCCGCCTCCGCCTCGTCACCGCCGCCCCCACCCCACCGACTGCTCCCTCTCTCTCTTACTGTCCTCCGCGCGCGAGCAGTAGCTCGTCGCTGCGACCACGACGACCCAGAGCCGCCCAGCCGAGCTTGGCCGCTCCGCCGTCGTCCCAGTCGCCGCCGTCCGTTAGCCGTCGCCCCTGACCGGCCGTTCTCTCCCTTCCCCTGTTCGCACGAGCCGTGAGCTCGCCCCGCCCCCGTGACCGCGGCGGGCCCAGCCAGCCCCGTCGTCGCCGCTCGCCGGCCCACTCCGCCGTCCAGCTCGCCGCCGTCGCTGTCGCCGCCGCTCGTCGCCGCTGTCGCTGTCGCCGCCGCTCGTCGCCGCCGCGCCTGGCCGTCGCCGCTGCCTCGCTGCCGTCGCCGCCTCGGCTAACCGACCAGCGACCACCACCCCCGTGCCCGCGCCCAGGCCTTGAACGAACCCGCGCCCTAGCCCGTCATTGTCCATTTCTGTGCACTGTTCATCCGGCGGTACTGTTCATCCCGAAACACTATTCATCCGAAACACTGTTCATCCGGGCCCGTCACTGTTCATCCCGAAAACACTGTTCATCGGCCCATTACTGTTCATCCGGCCCGTTTTGAGCCCGTGTGGGTTTTTCTCCGGACCAAAGCCTTGTAAGTGATATCCTAATCCCTATTTAGTATAATGGGTATTATGGACATGCTTAGGGATTTATTTGGTGCAATTTAGTGATTAAATTAGAAATTAGATTTGTCGGCGAGAATACGACTAGTGTGTGGATTATGTGGCGATTGGTAGACCAATTTATGATAAGTACGTGGCTAGTTGTGGTGCATTAACTGATTGTATTATGGTGGCGTGTGTTGATGAAAATTGGTGTTCGTGTGTGACTGTCTGGGATGTCGATGGTGTGGTCAGGTGTGACGGACTTGTGATGTGACTGAGATTGGCATTGACTGGGATTGGCAGGATGTTTTGATTCGGCAAACTGTGATGTTACGAGTGTGCTTTGGATTTGATTGATGCGATTTGTGAGAATGGTGAAATTGTGATGTGGTGCATGTGCATGTGAAAAAGCCCGGATCGATCGGAGGGCTGCCAACCTGAGGCGTAGGTTACGCGGGTGTGGCGAATAAGGCATGACTAGACCTGAGGCATAGGTTACGCGGGTCATTGGAAAGAAAAGTGTCCTGAGACGTGGTTACGCGGGACCGAGCCCGGCTTGATCTGAGGGCTGAGCCTGAGGCGCAGTGGCACGAGCTGTGAGGTGGGGCCTGAGGCGCAGTGGCGCGGGCCGAGTGAAAGGACCTGGGAGGTCGTGGAAAGCTGTTCGACCACGCATGCGATTTGAGTGTGATTGAAATTGATTGATTTGACTAATTGATTGATTGATCGAAATGTTGGAATTGATTGGGTGCTATTGTGGCTGACGTGTGAATGACTGAGGTATGCTATCGATTTATTATTATTATAATACATTTGACTGACACGTAGAGCTGGCACGCGCTTGATGGCGAGGTAAGTACTTTGAGGTGAATTCGGTATATTGGGAATTAGATTGCATGTACTGCTTGTCTGGGTACGCATTGGCCTACGTAGGGTTTAGGGTATTGCTTATTGAGACTCGTTCTCACGGTTATTATATAACCACTTTCAAATCCGCGACCATGATCGATCCAGAGATGCCGCCAGGGTATCACAGGGATTGGAGGATAGACCAGTTTACCCTGTTTTTTGAGCACCTTTTTGTAGAGGAGATAGGCTTGTCAACCACCGCCCCCTTTTGAAAATTGTGGTTTGAAATTGGTAGCCGGTTATCATTTTGTATTAATGAATGCTTTATAATGCTATGTGTTTATTAAATTTCGATGTTCTATCCCTTGGTCATGTTTTTAATGTCTGGGTTGTTTTATGTGCTTCCGCTTGCATAATTCGTTTGGGTCGGCGACACGTCCTGGGACGTTGCGTTCAATACGACCGATGGCGGGATGTTGCAGGCTCGGCGGGGTTCGGGGCGTGACATTCGTTCTCGTTTAGTAAGTCTGTTAGCCTTCCCCTGGTGGTTCACCTCTAGGAAGGTCACGACAGCTTGGTGACTCCACTGGGACTTGAAGTAAAATTCATAGTGAACTTAGGCCTGAATTTCTCTTTTCAAAAAATGTTTTTGCTTGGCAATGCGAAGATTAGGTACGCCACTAATGTTAGGTGTTAAATGATTTTGCAGATGGGAGTTATAATGGGTGGAGTGTATGCTAACCTTTATTTTGTAGGGAGGTGTTGAGAATGAATGTTTCAGTTAATAATTGAAGTGTTATATGCATCATATAAGTTGTTGTGCCTGTTTTACATGCTTTAGCACTACACAATTACACATACGTCCCGTGATCAAACCTGGGTTACATGCTAGGAAAACAATTAAGATGGTGTTAAGAGGATTCAGCCACGCCTGTAGACACACAGATTAAGAGCCGCCCTCTTTAACTCCAATTTTTATAAGTGTTGAGAGTATTCGTTTTTACTCACAAACCTGCAATAGTGAAGACAACCTTTCGAATGAGCCGATATCAAGAGGACCCGATTTAGCCATCAAACACGTCTAAGTCTGTATATCCTTTTGGACTATAGTTTCGAGCCTTTTAGCATACCCTACCTTTAGCATTGAACCCCATCTATCCATTCGTTTGTCTATGTGTTTGTTACCTTACTTCTTATAAAGCAAGTTCTCTATTTTGTTTTATTTTTTTACATTATTTATAATTTCGGCTTGATCCATGACAATTTTAGGTAGTTTGTTGATATTGATCTAAATACAACGAAGAAGATTGAAATTCAGCTCATTTCCACTTCCAAGACCGAGCTCCAAAAGTGGTGGGACAAGCTAGACCGGAATGGCCAAGATTATGTGACGCTAAGGATAGGCAGGCTCGTCCCTCTCCTACAAATCGAGACTCATAGTGGTATGATTATGGCGATGACTCATTTCTGGTGTTCCGCATCATCAACATTTGTATTTGGTGAGCACGAATTGACCCCGACTCTTGAAGAGTACAGCATTCTCATTGGAATTCCTTTAGGACCTGAGCTCGTTAGGCCTCATATTGGTTTAGAAACCGTATCTGTCCTAGCAGATCTTTTGAAAATTAAAACTGATGAAGTGAAAAAGCTTTTGAAAAGTAACAATAATGCTTGCCCATTTACCTTTTTTGCACAACATTTTTCAAAACAATCATCATTGCACTAATTAGGTAAAATTTTTATCTTGGCTTTTTTCGGCTTCATGATTTTTCCTTATCATAGAAATGCCATCAATCCCTCAATTGCATGGGTAGTCAAGCAAGTATGTGCCGGTATGAATTTCATAAACATGATTTTGGCCGAAACTTTGTTGTCTCTTACTCACTTTAAAGAAAATGGGAGAGGATCTTTTCATGCACCCTTGAACTTTTACAAGTCTAGTTCCTCTCCCACACAAAGAAATTTGGTATCCACAAGGTTATATTTGAGATCAACAATTCTCGCCATGCAATCCAGCAGTTCAAAGAAAAGAAGGACCTAGCCCCTCAAGATTCTTTTTTTGAATGGATAGATTTTCTAAAAAATCCTAACCCTAAGGATTTTCAATGGTATGCTTGCTGGTTCAAAGTTCGTGTGGCATGTCTCACTCATAGGGCGAATGATCCAATCTCATTATTGGGATTCACTGGTGTTACATTCTACTATCTGATGCGTGTTATCCAACAATATCGGTCCTTGCAAGAAATTCCATCCCCTTTGAAGCCTAATTTATGCCAAGTGGACTTCACTCAAAAGGATCGAGATTACCGAACCACAGTGAAAGATATTGTGAATGATTGGGTTGACTGCCACACATAAGAGATTGTCTGGCCAAATGTCATCAAGAGGAAAGAGTAAGATTATCATGCTTCATCGCACTACATCCATCATCATCAAATCAATCCTACTTTATTACTAGTTATACCTATGGTGTCATTGAAGCCCAAGCATGAATTGAACAGCTCGAGAAGAGAGTGGAAAAAGCTAAAGCTCGCGTAGGCGTTTTGAAAAAACGACTCTGTGACACAATTTCTGAATTGTATTTAGATCATGCTGTTTAAGATTTGTTAATTGTTTTTAGAATGATTAGCTTTAAATTCTTGTTAGTTTGATGTCTTAAGGAGTTTGATTTCATGTACAAGCGAATTCTTCACAAATAATAAAGTGCGTATTGTCATGGACTGACCTCATTTGTTGTTATGCTTATTTTAGTTTTATTTTTTTTCAAAACAGGTGAGGTGTAACTTTGATACATCACGGCTCACCCGAGATCACCTATTCGTACTCGTTCTAGAGCTATAATGGCCAACAACAATGAGCAAACTCGCATTGCCGCCCTTGAGACAGAAATGAAGCAAGTCCTAAATATCTTAGAACAACTCTCCAAGCAAGTCGATTCCATCAAAATGAACACTACTTCACCAGCTTAGCCAATTGAAGTGGTTTTACCACAACTCACTCCCATTGTCGACCCAAAAGACAAAGGAAACGTCTCCACAGGTGGCTCATCAAGTTTTGATGATGGACCCCCAGTCGATAATGTTGATGCATCTCAAACCCCTGCTGATGACGAGGTGCAAATAATACCTTCGGCGACTCCGAAGACTGAGGAAAGCAAATGAATTGCAAAGATTGAGGAGAAACTTAGACAACTCTAAGGTTACGAAGAGGAGTTTCCTAGAGGCCTTTCCCACATTGCTAAGGTTAAGGTCTCTAAAAAGTTCAAGGCACCTGAGTTCAATAAAGGGTTAATACCATGAAAAATCCTAAATTGGTATACTTGTGACGCATTTACCCCAAACCATTTTTTTGACCATAAAAAATCTCAAACTGGTACACCTATGACAATTTTACCCTCAACTATTTTTTTGACCATCAAAAACCCTAAACCGGTACACCTGTGACAATTTTACCTGAACTTATCACAAAAAACCCCCAAACTGGTACACCTGTGATAATTTTATCCTGAATTAAAATTTTAATTTTTTTGAATTTTTTTGAATTTTTATTTTTTTTTCATCTTCAACCTCTGGCTGATCGCCGGTCCGACGACCAGCTAGAGGCGAAAGCCAGCGAGGGCCGCCCTCGCCCGATCCGGTGAGGGCTGCCCTCGCTGAATCTGGCGAGGGCAACCCTCGCCTACGTCGGGTGAGGGCGGCCCTCGCCGGCGTCGAGCGAGGGTTGTCCTTACTTGACTTAGGCGAGGCCGGCCCTTGCCGGCTTCCGCCTTTGGTCGGTCGTCGGAACGGCGACCGGCTAAAGGTTGAAGGTGAAGAAAAAAAAAAGAAAAGAAAAAATAAAAAAATAAAAATTCAAAAAAATAAAAAAATAATATTAAAAATTAGTTAGGGTAAAATTGTCATATGTGTACCAGTTTGGGGTTTTTTATGGTATGTTCGGGGTAAAATTGTCACAGGTGTACTAATTCAGGATTTTATATGGTCAAAAAAATAGTTTGGCGTAAATGTATCACAAGTGTACCAATTTAGGATTTTTTGTGGTATTAAACCTTCAATAAATGTGATGACACTTCTTATCTCAAGTTGCATATGCAGTATTACTTGATGAAGATGACTCCACATGCTGATAACGTACCCCTTATGATTCATACCTTTCAAGAGAGCTTGACTAAGCCGGCTCTACAGTAGTATATAACGAAGAAGGTTAATTTGTTCGAGGCTTGGGAAGACCTTTATGACGCTTTTCTACGGCAGTATAAATTTAATATTGATGTCGCACCCTCCCATGAAGACTTGGTTCGTATTGAGAAGAAGAAGACCGAGTCATTTAAGGCTTACGCTACCCGATGGAGAGCATTAGCCATGCAGATTACACCCGAGTTAACCGAAAAGGCGGTGTTGGATTTATTTATGAAGACTTTGCCACTCGAATTTCACAACCGAGTGCTTGGATCCAAGTTTGGCTCGGTCGCAGAGTTGATCTTAGTAGGTGAATGCATTGAGTTTGCCATTCGTGATGGCTGGGCATCCGACCAGATTGGGTCATCTAAGAGATTTACGAACAAGAAAGATAAGGAGCCCATAGTGGAAGCTAACGTGGCCTATACACGATCAGCTCACACCCAGACCCCGAATGCCTAGCAAGGAGGGTCATGGCCGTTCTTCAGCCAGCAGAGGGGCTTTTCTCGACAACAGTTCACATCGCTTCCCAAGCCCTTGTCGAAGATTCTCCCAATCCTCCAAAATAAAGGTTTGCTCGCCAAGGAGCCGAGGCGTCCTAATCTTGAGCGCTTCCCTAATTATGATCGGTCCAAAACTTGCGACTACCACATGGGAGAAAAGAGACATTCTGTTGATGATTGCTTCACACTTAAGCACAAAGTTCAGAATCTTCTAGACGCCAAGGTATTCTCTTTCGGCAATGCACAACCTAACGTTCAGAAAAATCCATTGCCCGATCATACAGAAGGAGTAAATGCCATACTTGGTTTTGATGCAGGAAGAAAGAAGAATTTGAAAGTGCGTGTGGATGATGTTTATGATAGTCTAGTCCAAGTCGGATATTATTCAAACAAAGAAAAGCCCACTGTGTCTATGAAGATACAAAGAATTAAGGCGATGATTGATGAAAAAATGATAGTTTATGTGGATCATACTGGTATAGTTGCAACAATTACTCCCATCGTCATCGATTTAGAGTACAAAGTCGTTGATCTAGACATCGAGACTGATGAGGCCAACCCTATAACCCATGATCTATCGGTACTGGAAGATGGGTTAATCATCAACATGCCACCATCTTACGATGAAGAACTAATCCCTGATGTTACGCAACCTTATGTGTATACAGATGATAAGGTGGTCCCATGGTGTTATGACGCAGAGATAGATGTGGTTACTTGATCCAGGTATACATATGATCGGGCCAACTTGCAACATATCAAGCCGGTTAGTGATGAGGAAGCAAAAGAGTTCTTGGCTGTAATTAAGACGAGCGAGTATAATGTGGTGGATCAACTTCGGAAAATGCTTGCCCAAATATCTATGTTGGAATCACTTCAAATATCGAATAAGCACCAAAAGTCCCTCATGAAGTCCTGAGCGAAAAGTACATGTCCCAGAATCAATCGAACATGACAAGCTAGAAGAATTTGTGGGGTCCATTTTGTTGAAGGACCAAATCGCGTTCTCAGATGAGGAATTCCCAACCGAGGGAAGAGGACATGACAAAGCTCTTTATATATCGGTCAAGTGCTGAAACACCCCGGTGGCTCGCGTACTCATCGAGAACGGGTCAGTCTTAAACATCTGCCCCTTGGCGACTCTGAAGCGCCTTAAGTACAATTTGGAAAAGATTAGTGTAGCCAAAACTTCTGTCCGTGCATTTGATGGAATCGGGAAAGAAATGGTTGGGGAGGTTGACTTGGATTTGCAAATTGGACCAACACTATTCAATATGGTTTTCCATGTGACATCCGCAATTTTCTTCGTAGTTTCTAATATTTAAGACATTAGCAGTGAGAATTATTAAAGTACTAAAATTAGTTTAGTAATTGTCAACGGGGACTGATACGCTCCAAATTACGTATCGAATGAATTTCAAGCATTAAAATTTTTTTTGAGTTAAGGTGTTACTTCTATGCTATACTTTTTATTTATGATTTTAGCGATTTCAAAATAATGTTTTGATTTACAGACATTTCAAACAAATATCAATTTCTCAATTTATTAACCGCTATGTATAGTTTATACCCAAAATAATTTAATATTTTCCTCTATTCAATTAAATTATGCTATTTGTCATTTTATTAGCATGAATAAATGTCTTAATTTTCACTCTATTTTGTCACATACCTAATTAAAATATGACATCATGCATGCCCTATTGCATTTTAACCCTAGTAAGTTATTATCTAGATATAACCATAGTTACTTGTTATTATAGCCTTTAACCCAAGTAAATAAATGTGACCCCAAAATACATTTAATTATGGTGAAATTTTGGGAGATAAGAGCTGCGGAACATTTCTCTTCCTCATGTTCTTCACGTCCACTCTCTTCTTCTTCCCCTTCTTTTTCTTCCCCTTTGCAAACACATTTTCCATTTGGTTTTCTTTCCAAAAAAAACAGGAAGAAGAAGAAAATCAAAGTTCAAGCTCATTTTCAATCTAGCTTCTTGACAAGGTGGTTAGAGGTTTGCTTTGTTGAAGATTGCACTTTGGGTAAGTGAAAACTCTAAGGCTAAGCTAGATTGATTCATTTAGTGCTATTGATCTTGGTTGGTTGATTTGTTGTTATTTAGTTTGGATTTTATGTTATGTGTGAGTAAGTTTAATAGTATATGTTATACTATTGTGATTGTTGAGCTTGAATTATAAAATTCTCTACATGCATAGATGTCTTTGAGAAATTTATTAGTGTGTTTTGTTGCATCTTGAATGAGAAATGTGAGAAAATGATAAAATTAGGCATAAAAGGGTATTTTGGTTAATTTTGTTGTCATGGCAAGGAGGAATTTCCAATTTACAGAATTAATGAGGTGCTGTGAACAGTGTTTATTTATGATTTTTAATGTCAATTAGTGGGTTATTAAGTACTATTAATTAAAGGAAATAAAACTGGATGAAAAAAATGAGTTTATAAGCTTTAGGGGCAAATTTATAATTTTTCCAAAGTTGAGGGACGAATCTATAAAAACTAGAATTTCTGGGGACTGATCACAGTATGTGGAACCTTATTTTGTTAAGTGGGTAAGCTAGTTTTTAGAGATAATAGTTTAATTAGATCATATGTTTAACTATGCAAAATTGGAGCAATTGTAATAATTAATTAAAAGTGGGCAGTTTTAAAAATTTTGTAAATTATGTGGTGTCTATAGTGTGATTAAAATGTTTGTGTGTTTTAAAGAATAAAAATATTATCATTTAGTTTTTAATTTAATTATTATGACCTTGTTGGTTGAAATTCGAAAACTAGGTGCTAAAATTATAAAGTGAGAAATTTCACTAGGATAATTTTCTAATTTCAAGAATTCGGAATCATAGGAATGAGCGCTTTTATATGTGGTAAAAGTGCGCTTGATCAAGGTTAAAATAATAAATAAATAAATATTAGATGAGATACTAAATTATGGAGTAATAAATGTTATACAACTTGCAAAAGAGCCCTTCTAAATTGATATCGGCTTGGTAAAAAAAAAAGAAAAGGAAAGTGCTCATGTTGAAAGGTGCATAATTAATTGTTTGTCTTGTATATTATGTAAAATGACAATAGATTGACCTATTATCGTTTGTGTTTGTAATTATGAAAATACGTGACATGTTTTACATATCTAATTAATTATATATGTCATTGATGTTAAGTGATTAAGACCTTTATCATAGCCTATTCGCCGCCGAGCGAATTCCCTTGTATGAGTCAGCCAGATATTCTATCATATGAAACAGTTCTCTACGAGGTTAAAATGATATGAATCTTATGATGACATGGCTCTTGTAGTCATGATATGACATGGCTTTGCCATGATATGATGTTCAGAAACGACCATAAATACATGGATGTACAGTGGTGCATTTATCCTCACTAATAAAGAGGACATTCGTGATGAATGGGCTGAGGCGTGGCAAAGGGTATGAATGATTCCGTCCCCTATGATTTAATGGTGACGATGTCTCGTTAGTCGAGATGCCTCGTGAATCGAGATAGTCCTGGCTAGTAATAAATATGAATCAATGAGATATTATGTGATATATAAGATATATAATATGCCATCTATTTTCGCATGAATGATTGATTTTATGTAGCATTATTGTTGTTTCACTGACATGTCATGATTGGAAGAGTAATATCATTATTCATGTATCTTGTACTGTCTTGGACTCATAATTATTGCTGATACCAAGTTGAGTGGTGAGTGAATCTTCTATCTTCGACTTAGAGATTTCAATTATTGGGTCTCGGCTCACTCTTTATTTTTCAGATATGTAGAATGAATCCCTCACTGCCGCCGCGTTTTAGAGCTCATATGTTTTTTGATTATAATTATGAAGACGTTATTATACTTGGTTCACCGGTGATTTATACTAGGTGTACGATCGTTTTATGGGTCGACGTGGGGTTACCAAAATATATAATCCATAGTTATGTAGTTTGGTATGTGAATATCGAGGGCGAGTTAGTTGGACCGCTTAAAGGCTTTGATGGCCCTCCAGGGTTTGGCAATGATGGCATGTCGTCGAGTGAAGTCGTTGACCCGTGGTTGTTAGTCCATCAGTATACAGGTAAGCTTTTGGGCGAAGTAGTTAAGTGCTGAAGTTAGGCAACTCTGACCTTTCCCAATAATGATGTATTTTGTTTTTTGGCGAGTGTTGTATTGTAAAATTGATGTTAATATTTATAAAAAGATGCGTATGTATTTTAATATACATGTTTGGGAATGATGTGAATGCTTTATTATGCTTCCACATGTTTTAATAATTATAAAATAATAATAATAATAATAATAATAATAATTTTGAAATGACACATATCGCACATGACGTTCAGGGGCGTCACATTTCAAGTTATGGATATCCCTATGGCGTTCAACTTCTTGCTGGAACGCCCGTGGATACATGGAGCAGGAGCTGTGCCCTCAAGCCTCGATCAGAGGGTAAAGTTCGTGATCGATGTAAAACTCATCACGGTCTAGGGAGAAGATGATTTTAGAATCTACCACGAGACAGCAATCCCATATGTAGAGCCAGATTGTAAGGTTGAGTCAAGTTATCAAGCCTTTGAATAAGTGTCAACCATTCATGTGACCCAAGATACTACTATACCAACCCCAGAAGTGTTAAAGCCAGCAGTCAGGGTAGGCAAAATTATGGCAAGAAGTGGCTTTACCCCAGGCGATGGATTAGGAAGGCATGATCAAGGTATCCACCAACCCATCGAAGCTAAGTAGAAATCGTATATGACTGGGTTAAGCTATTGCGTTAGGGGCAAATGGTCTCAAAGAGGAAGAGAAAGAGAAGGAGCTAGTCTTGCCTTACCCTACATAAGGTCCACATTTCCAAGGCCTGCAAAGATGATGCATGAGGAAGAGGATTTGATATATGCCCTAGGACAATCGAACTTTGGCATCGAAGATATCATTGTCTCTACTGAGCAAGAGCTTGAGAAAGAGGACACACTCGAAGGAATCATTGACTTGTTCAAAGAGGAGTTCATGTTTGCCATTGATGAAGCATAAGTTGATGACCTCGTTTCTCCAGTGCATGACCTTATGCAAACCTATGAAGTCTTAAACTCTAGTGATGATGAACATGGTGATATTCAAAGTAATTGGGAGTAGCATGAAAACTCGAAGCCACTTACTGCCGAGCAAATTGTCACCCTAAACCTTAGTGACACCGAAGATGTCAAGGAGGTCAAAATTGGAGCAAACCTAATTGAACATGAGGTTGAGCGCTTGACCCAATCGTTAAAAGAATATTAAGATGTCTTCGCATGAACCTATGCTGATATGCCAGGTTTAGACCCATCCATTGTCGAACATTGTCTTCCAACCAATCCAGATATGCCTCCCAAGAAGCAAAAGCTACGAAGAACAAAATCAGAATTCTCCAAGAAAATAGAGGAAGAGGTCATCAAACTCCTTGATGTGAATTTCATTGAAGTCTCACAATATCCTGAGTGAGTAGCAAACATAGTACTGGTGGTGAAAAAAGATAGCCACATTCGAGTTTATGTTGACTATAGGGGACTTAAACAAAGCTAGTCCCAAAGATGATTTTCCGTTGCCTTACATTGGCATTCTGGTAGATAGCACGGCTGGGTTTGAACTCTTTTCTTTCATGGATGGTTTCTCCGGATATAACCAAATCAAGACGAATGAAAGAGATAAGGAAAAAATGGCATTTATTATCCCATAAGGAACTTTTTACTATAAAGTCATGCCTTTTGACCTAAAAAATACTGAGGCAACGTATCAAAGGGCTATCGTAGCATTTTTCCATGATATGATGCATAAGGAGATCGAAGTGTATGTTGACGACATGATTACCAAAACCCGTCGAGGAGAGGATCATGTCAAAATCTTGAGGAAGTTATTCGTGTGACTTCGTGAATTTAAGTTACGCCTCAATCCAACAAAATGCGTGTTTGGGGAAACTTCTGGTAAACTGTTGGGTTTCATCGTCAGTAATAGGGGCATCGAAGTTGACCCATCGAAAGTAAAGGCAATATGTGATTTACGCCCACTGACAATGGTGAAAGAAGTCCGGACCCTTTTGGGAATGTTGAACTACATAGCTCGATTCATCTCCCAACTCTCAGAAACGGCAAAGCCCTTCTTCAAGCTCCTTCGGAAGAATGCCCAGGTCAAATGGGATGATGAGTGTCAAAAATCATTTAAGAGTTGAAGCATTACCTGATGAGTCCACCGGTCCTACTTCCCCCAACACCAGGGCAACCTCTTCTTCTTTACCTCACAATTAATAAGGAGTCATTAGAGGGAATGATGGCTCAAAAAGGTCCTACATATGGGAAAGAATGTGTTTTTTACTACCTGAGTAAGAAATTTTCTGTGATAGAAATGAACTATTCTAATGTTGAGAAGATGTGCGCTGCCTTAGTGTGGGTCTTACACAGACTACAACAATACACCTTACGCTATCAAATATGTCTGGTCACCGAAAATGATCCCATCATGTACTTGCTAGAACAACCAGCTCTAATGGGAAAGTTGGCAAAATGGCAAATTTTGATTTCAGAGTTCGATGTGCAAAGTGTATCGCAGAAGTCGGTAAAAGGGCAGGCAATTGCTGATTTATTGGCAGACAATTTCATAAAGACTCGAAATAAAGACGAAATGGATCTCCTTGACTATCGCATTTTGACAATGGAAGAGGAGTCGTGGACCATGTTTTTCGATAGTGCAATCAATTTATCCGGATCTGGAACTGGTGTAGTTCTGATATCTCCCAATGGACAATATTATCATGTGGCCACAAAGTTGGTATTCCCTTGCACTAATAATATAGCAGAATATGAAGCTTGTATTTTAGGCCTTCAGGTGGCCATTGAGATGGAAGTCAATAAATTGAAAGTTTTCGGTGATTCGGCACTTATTATCCTCCAAACCGTTGCAAAATGGAGAACTCGAGATGCTAAAGTGATCCCTTACCACGAGTACATGGAGGATCTCATTAAAGAGTTTGACGAAATATCCTTTGAGTACTTGTCGAAGTCTCATAATCAATTTGCAGATGCATTTGTGACACTATCGTCTATGCTCCAAGCCATGGACGATTTAGAAGTCGAGCCCCTCAAGATTGAAATTCTTTCGAGACCAATCCACTACATGATGGTAGCAGAAGAACCAGATGGAAAACTATGGTATCATGATATAATGATTTATATTCGAAACTAAGAGTTCCCCGAAGGTAGCAACCCAGCTGACAGGAAACATATTGTGAAACTTGCTTCCAAATTCTTTGTCAACGCAGACACACTATACACACGATCCTTTGATTCAGTGTTGCTAAGGTGCGTGAATGCTAAAGAAGCCACTCAGCTGATGGAAGAAATACACGAAGGAGTATATGGTCCTCACATGAACAATTATATGCTTGCTAAAAAAATTATGAGATTAGGATACTTTTGGTTGACTCTTGAAAGTGATGTCATCCAACATGTCCGACATTGCCATCATTGCCAGATCCACGAGAACAAGATAAATGCCCCTCTAAATGAGTTCCATCAACTATCTAAACCGTAGCCCTTTTTAATGTGGGTCATCGATGTAATTGGCCCGATTAATCCAAAAGCATCGAACGGCCACCGTTTCATCCATGTGGTTATTGATTACTTCACCAAGTGGATAGAGGCAACTTCCTATGCAACTGTCAATGTAAGGAACGTCATGAAGTTTATGCGTTGAGATATTATCGCCTGCTATGGCGTGTCAGAGGCGATCATCACTGATAATGGATCAAATTAGAATAACGGGCTGGTTAATTATCTATTTAAGGAGTTCCAGATTCGCCACCTAAACTCATCTCTTTATTGCCCTCAGATGAATGGCGCTGTCGAGGCTGTGAATAAGAACATTAAGAAGATTTTAGCAAAGGCAATTGATAATTAACGCAATTGGCATGAGAGACTCACTTACACACTGATGGTATACAGAACTTCGATTCGAACATCTACCGGGGGTAACACCTTTTTCTCTAGTGTATGGTATGGAAGCAGTTTTGCCTGTGGAAGTAGAGGTCCCTTCGTTAAGAGTATTATCTTAGGCCAAGTTGACGGGGGGTGAATGGGTGCAATATAGGTATAACCAACTCAACATGATTGATGAAAAATGGCTGAGAGTTGTATGTCATGGTTAATGTCATCATCAATGGGTAGCCAGGTCCTTTAATTGGAAGATTCGCCCAAGGTGCTTCAAAGTCAATGATTTGGTATTACGCAAGATACTATCAATCATCCCTCACCCTTATGGCAAGTTCGGTCCAAATTACAGTGGACCATATCTTGTGAAGAAAGTACTTCATAGTGGTGCTTTGATATTAGCATAAATGGATGGACGGGAATTCATGAATCCTGTAAATTCTAAAATTCTGATGCTGTAAAGAAGTATTACCCACGAATGAAAACGATCCTTCTTTTGCCAAACCATATCTCATGTTTGTATGGTCATACATATTTTACTTTTGCAGGGCAAGGAACTAATGAGTAGTTAGAGATTTATTGTTGATAATCACCCATTTCCTCTGAAATTTGTCTTGTTAAACGATTCAATGAATGATGTGTGATGCTGAGAATGCTACATGAGGAGTGTTAGGATGATGAAAGGAAAACCATATCCTCTACACAGTCCCTTTTACATTGAGAAGTGAGCAAAGAAAAACCCCATGTTCTCAAGGTAAAAGAGTTTTCTTGTGAAAGATACACAAACTGAAATGACGAGAGGCATTTTGTTTCCATACCATAAATAGTACATGTAACCATTGTTTAGCCCACTTGAGCCGAAAGAATAGAAGAAATTCTTTCAAAATAGCCTTGTTAAGAACCACCCCACATTGAGGTAGACTGAAGGTAAGGGTGACATTACAAGGTGAAAAATAAATAGAACTTTCTTGCCTTCACTTGCATCAATCTCCGAGTGTCATAAATACAAATGAACTCAAATGTGAATTTAAGTGCCTTAAAGTGATGAAGAGCATTTCCTTCTCCATCATACACACTTTTATCCCTTGCATAACCTAATTGAGCTTGTAAATTCATTTCTCAAACCCAATTAGTGATCATCCCCCACATTAGGGCGAGGCAAATGAGTTTCTACATTGAGATAACATGATTCAGAGCATCGACCGGAGATAAAGACCCTGAGAATTCAAAAAAACTGAATTGTTGATGGCACATTTGGTTGGGTCCTTTGGAGCACCACAAGAAATGTGTCAGAGAAAGAGTTAAAGAAGAACAAGAAGAAGAAAGAGAGAGAAAAAAAGAAAAGAAGAGAAATAGGAGTGAAAGAAAGATTGTTGGAGATGAAGGGGTGAAAAGATGTGGCCGAAGGTCAAAATTGCAAAAATCATCCTCATGAAAAGGTGGTGATTTCGTGAAGATTAGTGTTAGACTCTTGTGGTCAATAAAGCAGACAATCCCCGATGAAAGAGAAGATTGATAATAATGCCACGATGATCACCAATTTCGAACCCCTTTCATGAAAATGTTTGAGCCTAACAAATCCTTTTGTTTCTCAACCCTTAATTGAGTCTACATTATGTCCCTTTAGAGTCTCTTCATATTAGGGCATTTAAATTTACGTAGGGGTCTCAAATGTTAAAAGTTCCACTTGTAGAAGTGCAGGCAAGATTATTTCTATATCATTTGCAAGGTTCTTGACTTGTAAACCCGGCGAAGACAATGATTGAAGAACAATTCTTTCAAAGCCATGAATTGACTTATCCTTTTGTTTGACCAATGACCAAGCCCGCATTACAATCCTATCAAAAGACCCCTCAGATTGGTAGGGTCGTACCACTTGCGAAAAAACTCGGATCCTTTGTTGACATGACGATGGTAAGATTGAGCGATTATTCTTTTTCTTGTATCAACGGTCGAACAAAATAGCCTTCTAAGTAAGTGCGAGTCAAAAGTCCTTCCAGACTGAAAATCTCTCGTTTGGCATTTTGAGCAAATCCACATCATGAATAAATATCATCTTGATGATGAATTTCTCTATGGAAATTCGGTGATGCAAACACGGTGAAATTGTTATGCATAAATCCCAACCGATGAGTTTAATGAGTTTTTCCAGAGATATGTGTTCATAGATAAACTGTGTTTGTCTCATGTATATATTTTCTCTAACAATGTCCAACAGAGAGACTAGAGCTATCCGATGAGTACTTCGTTTACCCTGGAATCATTTAAGTAATTTTCAATACCTAATGAGGATTCCAGGTGTATGTTATCAAGACAACCCATACTACCTGAGGTGAGTTCCAGGTACACTTCTAGTATCTGAGGCAAGTTTCGGATATTTCAAAACTATTTTAGACTATCGAAAATGAGTTCCGGATGTCTATTTATGATTACCTAAGACGAGTTTCAGGCATCCTTCTTAATAACCTGAGGTGAGTCCCAGGTGTCTACTTAAATACTTAAGGTGAGTTCCAGGTATCTTTTTAGACTATTTGAGATTAGCTTCATATGTCTATCTACCCTACCTGAGGTGAGTTCTAGGTTTCCTTCTCGACAACCTGAGGTGAGTTCTATATACCCTTCAAAAAAATCCGAGGCGAGTTCCGGATACTTCAAAACTTTTCCAAACTATCTAAAGTGAGTTCTAGATGTTTGTCTACCCTACCTGAGGTGAGTTCCAGATATCCTTCTCGGCAACCTGAGATGAGTTCCAAGTATCCTTCAAAAATCTGAGGCAAGTTCCGGATACTTAAAAAATTTTCCAAACTATCTAAGGTGTGTTCCAGATATCCTTCCAAACATTTTGGAATGAGTTCCAGATGTCTATCTATCCGACCTGAGGTGAGTTCCAAGTACATTTCCAAGCAATTAGAGAAATCTGATCCCTCTTGGCGAGAGATCCCATCAAGCAGATTCATGGAATCCTCGGGTAAGGACCCCAAGGTACCCAAGGACCATCCGAATACTTGATCTTCCAAAGCCTTGAGGACTATCCGAGTGCTTCTCCCCAAGACTTTGTAGAGCCTTGAGGGCTATCCTAGAGCTCTTTGTCAAAGATCTTGGCAGACCACTATGACCATCTAAGTGTTTAAATTTCTTAACCTTTAGCAGTTTTGAGAACCATCCAAGTAAGCGGCAACAGGTACATATTACATCTTTGCATTGGCATCATTCTCATCACATTGTTGAAAGACTTTTTAAATGTCTGAAAAGAATTCAAGATATTTGTCAAGACTCCCAAGAATTGTTTTGTACCCAAGTATGCTTTTCCGGATCTCTAGGTAAGTGACAATAGGTACATATTCTATCTATCTTAATTAGCATCAACTTTACATTGCATATGAAAATGAGATCAGATTCCTTGAAATCCGTTCTCCACAAAAAGATCATTGCATTGCACAGTTTCATCATTAGCATTTACATCACATTCTTTATTGCATATCATTGCATTTTGAAAATGGGATTAGATTCTTTGAGGTCCCAAAAAAAAAAATTGTTGCACTTCATTTGTATGATTTAAATTTAGGTGCCATCTATCTTTGAAGGAAACCTTTGCAAGCTCCCCTTCAAAGAGGGGCAGTTGTTGATACTTAAATTTTAATTTTCCCATTTACTCATTTATTGCATAGAAAATTAGGAATTGATCATGACTTCTAAGCAAAAATATTATTGCATTTTCATATTATGTTCAAGTTGGTAGAATATGTTTTATCAAGGACCTTGCTCAAGTTCGGCCACTGATAATTGCGCACGAAGAGTCCATTCATGCACATATACTTGACCATTAAGAGATTCGGTTCCTATTGAGGGGATGAATGAAAAAGGAAAAGTTGAAGCGAAGAAATTTCAATGAAATATTCTCCTCAACTTTGGCAAAGATCTCCCACATTGGAAAGCTCATCCCCACCGTATCACACGGATTGTCTTTAGCATAACAAGGGGAGTTGTTTTCTAACGGTGGGAATTGGACAACTCAGTCAAAGAATTGATCATGGAAAGATTGGGAGCTTGAAGTAATAAGAATGAACCAAATCCCCATTCCTTCATGAGCACCTCCAAATTTCACGAAATTCTTTTTGGCAAGACATATTCTGGAGAATTGAAATCGTGATAGAAATCAATGGGATTTGTCCGGTAATATGAAAAGAATTAACACTCAAGAAAAGCCGAATGGAAAGATTGAGCGAAGAGGAAATCAAGGAGATAATGCTGGTTGTGAAATCGTAAATAATGACGAGTGAATGTGGACACGTTCAAGGCAATGTGAGTGGGAGCGGAAAAGGCAACCTGAAGATTTCGAGGAGAAGTGAGATTTGGGGCACAAGTACACTGCAAGTGCCATAACTTTCGTACGGAGGACACTTAAGTGCCATAACTTTTTTTTGCTCACTTGAGTGCCACATCGGAGTAGAAATAGAACACTTGAGTGCCACTTCCGGCCAAATGTGCTACATGGATTTCTAACTTAATTTTTTTTATATGTGGAAATTAGAAAAATATACGGACGTCCAACGTGGAAAAAGGATATTCCACGTGGAGAGAAATGACGTCGTTGGATCTCTTTGAGCGAAAGAAACGTCGTCGTTTCTTATAAAGAAAGAAACGTCGTCGTTTCTTTCCTCTCCGACCTGCTTGTATACAACGATCGATTAGGGCAAAATTAGGGCATCTCTCTATCTCTCTCTCTCAAATCGATTGATCTCTCTCCCTCATTGATCGTCCTACTTAGTCGCGAATTAGGGCTTCGATCTTCGTCAACACTTCGACGAAGGAGCAAATCGAATTATCCCTCGCTCGTATCTTGTTCATCTGTCAATTTCGGAAGGAAATTGGGTCTGTCGCACGCCGAACGTTGGTCGACAGTGAGTAAAGGTTAGCGAGTGATTTTGTTGTGTCCATTGGCCGACCAAATGAGCTTCGCTTTATCCTTTGTCGTCATTGAATTCTTGGTGTTGTTGACAGATTGTAAAAGCACGTTGAACAGCCATTGACCAACGCCCCATATTAGTGTTTGGTGTGAAATTGTAAAGGTGGGTGCTTTATTTTGTTCGTCGTTATATTTTGTCGTCTTGTATCCATTGAACAATGGCCAGAATTATTGTTTATTGAACGTGGAGACCGATCACAAACTTGTCTTGTCTTTGTCTATTGTTTACTTAAAATTGGGTTGAAAGTGGGGACCGAATCGATTGCTCAACTTGTCCTCTTGCGTGTATGTATTGCTTATTGAAAGTGGGGACAAATCGTACAACTTGTCATCTATATGAGTCGTGGTCATAGACAAAAAAATAATTTTTTTTTGTCTTGACTGCAGTGTTAAAATGGATGATAGCACTGTGCCCATTACTGTGTGCTATGGTGGGAAGCTTGTTACTGGAGAAGTGTGGAAATATGTTGGAGGAAGTGTTGCTGTTGTTAGGGTCAACATCAGTAATCTATCATATAAAGACCTTGAGAAAGATATATCGAAACAGTTACGGTGCAAAGTAGGAAAATTGCACTATCAAATACCTGGTAAGAGTCTGAAAGATGGATTGAGAAATCTGTATAATGATGGTGGTGTGAGAGATCTAGTTTACCATTTTCTTCATCATAATGAGGTTTATGTGTATGTTGAAACTGTTGGTGCTGAGTATGAGGAAATAGTGTTGGAAGCTGGTATTGAATCTGAGGTTGGTGATAGATCTGTTTTAGAGCAAGATCGGATATCTGAGGACACAGAGGCTTCCCTCACAGCTCGTGTGCTAGAGATATGTGAGCAACTTGAGAAAAGTGGTGGCTTAGGTGATAATGAAGAGGAGACACTGCCTGAATCATCGAGTAGAATCAGTTTGGGTTCTTGGGATGTTGCACTGTCCAATGATGATGATGAGGAAACATTACTGCATATAATTTATGAGAGTGATGTTGACGATGAAGACCTTGCATTTGCCAGGGAAGAAGTGAGGGCATATCAGCAAAGAAAGAAAGTATCAATTGGGGTAGTGGATGAGGGCACTTCAGTAAACCAGGATGATGGAGCTCCAACGGCAGATCGTGATGATACGGAATATGAGCAAAGTGGTGATAACGGCAGTAGCTCAGAGGATCGTGATAACGAAGATGTTGCAGCTCAGCGTACAATGAGAAGAAGGTATCCTTCTTATAATTCAACTGATTCAAGTCCTATGCTTTGCTTATCGATGAGTTTTGATGATGCCAAACAATTTAGAGAAGCTGTTGTGAGGGACTCAATCACTCATCAAAGGAATATCAAATTCACTAGAAATACCAAGAATTATGTTAGAGCAATATGTGCACAAGCTAATTGTCCATGGAAGGTTTATGGTGCATTGAGTAAGAAGACTGGGTCATTCCAAATTCGGTCACTTCAGGAGGAGCATAACTGTAGCATTGTATTTGATAACAAAAGAGTGACTAGTGCGTGGTTGGCTAAGCAGTTCTTTACCACCATTAAGACCATGACAGAAATCAGGACTTCTCAATTGAAACAGCTAGTGAAAGAACAAGTAGGTGTGAATGTGTCAAAGAATCAATGCAAGAGGGCTAAGTCTAACGTCGTGAGAACATTGATGGGTGCATACAAAGAAGAATACGCTCAGATTTGGGAGTATGCTAGGGAATGTAGGCTTCAGAATCCACTCAATAGAATTCATGTAGATATTGTAGAGAAGCCATTGCCTGATCATGGAACACAATTTGATAGAATGTATGTATGCTTTGATGCATGTAAAAAAGGGTTTTTAGCTGGCTGCAGAAGAGTGATAGGGTTAGATGGTTGTTTTTTGAAGGGGTTATGCAAGGGTGAGCTATTGGCTGCCATTGGGAGAGATGAAAATGACCAAATGTTTCCATTAGCATGGGCTATTGTGAAGATAGAAAACAAGGACACTTGGTCCTGGTTTTTGAAGAATCTAATGGCTGGCCTTGGCATAAATGATGGAAGAGGTTGGGCATTCATAAGTGATCAACAGAAGGTAATATCACTAAATTATTGTATTTTTAATATCATTTAGATATTGCTGCTTACATATGTTTATTGGTTTTGTAGGGACTTGTCCCGGCAATTGCTGAGTTGATGCAATATGCTGAGCACAGGATGTGTGCTCGGCATATATATGCAAATTGGGCAAAGAAGTACAAAGGCGATCAACTACAAAGGCAATTCTGGCTGATTGCAAGCAGCTCAAATATGACAGAATTCAGAATTCACAAAAAAGCTCTACATGCCTTATCAACCGAAGCTTTTGCTGCATTGTTCCAAACTGAAGCAAAACATTGGTGCAAAGCCTTTTTTAGTGAAGAATTCAAGTGTGATGCTGTGGACAACAATCTTTGCGAGGCATCCAATGGCAGGATCATAGGAGCTAGATGTAAATCCATCGTAAGTATGCTTGAAGACATTAAGATTTTGGTAATGACGAGACTGCAAAAACAGAGAGATGAATGTGCCAATTGGCCTACACAGTGTGGGCCTAGGATTGTGAAAAAATTGGATGACAACATTGCTGCTAGTAGGTTTTGTCATCCAATTTGGAACGGAGACGATGGATACGAGATTATGCATAATGGTGACAAGTATGTTGTTCACCTGGAGAGGAAAAATTGTTCCTGTCGAGCATGGCAGTTGACTGGGATACCTTGTTGTCATGCCATTTATGCCATCCTGCTCAAGCAAGCCAATCCAAAGGATTATGTAGATGACTGTTACAAGAAACCTAAGTATCTTGCTGCATACCAATTCATGATGCAGCCTTTGAAAAGTAGCAAGTTTTGGGATAAAACAAATCATCCACCCCCAGAACCTCTACCATTGAAGAAGCTGTTTGGCAGGCCCAAGAAGAAAAGGAGATTGCAGGAAATAGAAATTAGTAGTAGCAGAATGAGTAGGGCTGGTGGAATCATACGGTGCTCACTATGCCATCAGGAAGGGCACAATAAGGTTGGTTGTCCAAATAAGAAGCAGCAACAGCGACAAGAGCAGACAACACAAACCAATGATACAGGGGTACCTCAGGGAGCCACACAAAGTAATGATGGAGAACCAAGTGGGCCAACTCAGTCCAACATTGTACAACCAAGGAGCAAAATTCAAGTAAGCTCTTTGTTAAGGATATTCCATGTGCATGTAGTTGTTTGTAAATCAACCTCATTCTGTTATGTCATTTTGCAGGTTAGAAAAAGACCAAGTGAAGGTGTTTCCACTGACAGTTTTGTACCACAACATACACGTGGTGCACTTGGGAAAAGGCTTAGGGAATATGGATATGGATTGTTTACAGACATGAATACCGGCATGACCATTTTGAATGTAAGTTTTTTAGTTGTTATGCATTTAACACATGTCATATGATTGACATGGTAACTAATGGTTATATGATTGCAGCCTGGGAGACCTTCAGAGGTGCTGATATCTCAAGGAGGAGCAAGTCAAGAATCGGCTGCACCACCAAGAACAACAAGAAGTCATGGCCAAGCACTTCTAAACCAATCAATGGTAACTCGAGCACAATCCAAGAGGAAGCAACTAACGGCACTACCAAATCAGAATGTGCAAAGGCCAGCTCGAAAGCAGACACCCAAAAATGCCACCACAGCACTTGCGTCCGAATCAAATGATCCTAGAAATATCACAACACATCAGTCTGAACAACCTGCTACCACAGTAGCACCAATCACAAGAAGGTCAGCAGGAGACAACACCGACAAACATCAAGGACCAAGCAAAAGAATGTCTCCTCCAAAAGCTAAGCCAGCTGAAAAAGAAACACGATCGATGGATGTGCCTAGAGTTCCAGTTCGAAAGAGTGCAAGGATAATGAACAATATGAAGAGTTGTCCGTCGAACAAAGGAAGTGACCAAGTCGTTGACATTGACTAATGGGATGATGGGAAAAGCTGTCGATTTATGTGTGTTTAGGGGGATTTTGTTAGGTGTTTAATGTCGTTGTATTTTGGCTGGTGATGTGTTTGGTAGTAATGTTGTAAGGTGTTTATGTTGCTGCATTTTGGCTGGTGATAACTTCATTTTAGCAGCAATGTTATTCGAATTTATATTTTAATGTTGATGTAAGATAACACTATTTTGAGGTGTAAGGATTATGTTATCATGTTTGATGAAATTGCCATTTGGTGTCAAATCAGGTTAGGTTGATGGCAACTTGTTACTTACCAATTCTGGCTGTTACAGGATAATGATGTCTAAGTATCTTTGCTTTAAGCTTGAGTGTGTTTAAGAAAGTGAAACCAACAGCTTACAAATTTTTTTGTTTATGAACCTAAGTGCTCACTTTTAAAAAGTTGAGGAACCTAGGTTATAACTTTTTTAAAATTAGTGAACTTAAGTGTTCACTTTAAATAATTTGTAGCACTCAAACGATCATTCGTAAAATTTTTTGGAACTTCTACTGTCCTTAACACCATACGCAATATAGCCAACACCAACCACAAAATCCAGGTTCATTACAGCTTGCTGCAAAAACTACAACAGAAATTGCAAATCATCTTACTCTTTATAAACCCACAATAATGGATAAATCGCATCCTAAAACACCATTTATCAAATCGACCAAATATGGTTATTTGACGCAATCAATAATAATGCACAAATTGCATCATAAAACACCATTTCCACCAAATCAACCATATGTAGCTATTCAGTACAGTGAAGCAATCACAAATAGATCATTAACTCAGATACATAAAAATTACCATAACTATTCAAGCATAAACACATTCCAAAGCCTAATATTAATTGCTCCAATTATCATAATACAATTCTTCAACTATGGTAGACTCATAAGCTTCTTCTCATTACCAACATTACATATGAACAAAAACCAAACCAAACCCGACAAGAACAACACAAGCAAAACTCGATAAATATCTCTTTGAATTTTTATCCTTGATACTTCCTTCTTCAAATGCTTCACCAAAGATTCCAGACCCTTGATTTCTGCTTGCATTGAGTCAGCATCGTCCAACTCGTCCATCAACACAGGCCGAGCTTCATGTCTTCCTTGAAGTAGTTCCAAGATCACCGACGTTGCTTGATTCGAAAATTTGGCATCAACCCACTTGAAATATCCACAATTGAAGTCTTCTCTATACTTAGCACATCCATGAAACCTTCTCCCCGGATTCTCTCTCGTCCAAGCCGTTCTTGTTGGACTTTGCAACCCACAATAGCAAAAATATCGACTTTCATCTTCGCTTTGTTCATCAGCTCGTGAGCCGCTTCTCCTGCTTTTGCTCCCCATTGCGAATTTCATGAGACGATTTGCCTCAACTTGGATGATTGGAAATTGAGGAAATTGGGGATTCGATTCGGGTTAAGCTTGAAGGAGACAATTGCTCATGTTGCCCCAATTTATTGAAGAAGCCGAGGGTTTTTCAATTTGTGATGGTGTACGACGTCGTTTTGAACTTTAAATGCTGACTTTAACTTTCCGGCAAGCCACGTAATATGAGTTAATATTTTTTTAAGCCACGTCGGACGTTCCGGTGACAATGGCACTTATATGAGCGTTTTTTTGAAAATGTGGCACTTAAGTGAGCCAAAAAAAAGTTATGGCACTTAAGTGTCCTCCGTACGAAAGTTATGGCACTTGCAGTGTACTTACCCCTGAGATTTGGAGTATAGGAGCACGGGTTCAGACTTTCTAATGATAAATGGAGGTCTTTTGCTATAAAAAGGGGCTGGTTGAGCCATTGTGAATGATCAAGTGAAGCTCGAAATAGAGAGAGTTAAAAAATATGAGAGAAACAAGAGTTCTTTTTTGTGGTTATGATTCCACCACATCCTTCTTCTCAATAATTTGCAGCAAATTCCTTTGTTCAAGTGAGCCTAGCTGTGTTGCTCTTGCAATTCTTGATCCTGTGTCACTGCTGTTTGTTGCTGCATCACTGCTGCTCGCTGTTGCTCATCGCTGCTGTTTGCTGTTGCTCACTGTTGCTCATCGCTGCTGCTCCCTATTATCTACTGTTGTTCGTTGTTGTTCGCTGCTGTGTCGTTGCTATTCGTTGTTGTTTGCTGCTGTTCACTACTGCTGCATCCTTGCTGCCGCTATTTGCCATTATTGTTGCTGCTACTCATCATCGCTGTTCGCTACCGTTTGCTGCGTTGCTATTGCTTGTCATTGTTTGCTATTCATCATTGCCGTTCGTCGTTTGCAGTTGTTGTTGCGCCACTGTTGCCGTTGTTTGTTGCTGTTCGCTTCTACTGTCTACTATTGTTTGTTGCCGTTCCTTGCTGTTCATTGTTGTTGCATACCTTCGGTTGCTTTCCACGGTTCACAATCAATTTCTTGCGGTTAACTCAAACCAAGGTGAGGATGAGATCAGTTTAAATTCGTGAATTGTCAATACATGATTTTAACTACATGTCATTTAGTCAATAAAACCTTAACTTATCTAGTTATGTATTTTCTTTGCATTGACCAAGATATATTTAAGGCATTTGGACCTTTAGACTCTAAAGTCAAACCCTTAATATTATATGGACGTAATTCTTTGATCCGTAAAAACATTTTTTTGAAATAAAGAGAAAAGGTACGGAGTCCTCGAATTCCTTGAATCTCTGGTTCATGGAAATAAGATACACTCCCCTATTTTGCTTGAGTGTATAATCGATCCATAACCGATTAGTTGTAACTCTAAAAGGTAAGATTAATTACATGATGGATTGAGTACCAAGTTGCGGTTGGATGGGCTTGGGAGAGTCCGCACTAAACTTGAACGATTGCCTCGTGAGAGAAATCTTCGTTCTCGTTTAGTAAGTCCGTTAGCCTTTCCCTGGCGGTTCACCTCCGGGAAGGTCGCAACAGAGCTCCACCTTGCTAATCTCTGATGAGATCTCGAGCTTGCTGAGCTTGGGCGAGCTTATCCCTCGCTTGTGGCCGACCATCAACTAAGGAAGAAGGAAAAATTAAAATAAAGAAAATTAAAATATTTATTTAATTTTCTTATAAGAACGAATGTTTCATTAAGTAATATTAAGTAATGACCTGAGCCTGAGCCCGAGCACAAGAGACTCACACTCAGCCCTTGTGAGCCTAAGCCTAATTGCCAGGGATTAAAGCTTGAGCATCGAGCACCCAAATATGGCATTTATAGACTTGAGCTCGGGTGTCAAGACATCGAGCATAGGCACCGAGGCTTCGGGCCTAGCCTTGATGGACCGGGGCGTGGGCGTTGGGGCATTAGGGTCCCAGGTTGGCCTTGATGGACTCGAGCTCGAGCGCCGGAGATTTAGTCTTGAATGTCGGGTACCCGAGAGCATAGAGTTTAAGCATAAGTTTTCCATAAAAACATTTTCTATTAACTCATTTTCCCAGGCGAACCAAACGCCGGAAAATAAGGAAAATATTTTTCATAAAACAAACGAAGCCTTAGTCTTTCGATCGACATATCAGAGGTTGATGATGATAAGGCCAACTAGTGTGAGTTCAGATATTTTGTCTTCAATTAATAAAAATTTGTTTTGATCTTTTATTATTTTTTTAATCTAATTTAAGTAATATTTTGATTAAAAGATGCCGCATTAGCATATTTCGTTAGCCGAATTGACTAAACTAACAGAAGGATTGATTACACCAATTTGATTAGTTTCTGGACTTAATTGTACTTTTTGAAAGTTTTATATTTCAATCGCACTAACTTATAGGACTTCTATTATACTTAAACTTTTTATGTGAGTTCATACATATTTCATAAGCTACACTAACTTAAAGCTGGGTGCTGTAACTTTCTAAAAGCTACTGCTGTACCAAATAGCCTAGTCTAAAAGCAAAGATGACAAAAGCTACTCGTCCGATGACAAAAACATTTTAACCTATATTTATTAAGATGAGTCACCTCAAATTTAAAGCATGGGTGGATTTTAAAGCTAAAATCCCAAAACATATGGGTTTTAGTGGGTCTGTCATAAACCGACTTTCAATCCATATAATAAATAGCTCAGGCTTAGCTTACTTTGGTCATTCTTTGCTAGTCTCTTCTTTCTCCCTCTTCAATTTCATGAGACGCGACCTTTTCCCTTTGTTTGCTCTACTTCCACCATATTTAGGTTTTCTTCAACCTCTGGTTTGCAACTTCATACTACTGTGACAAATTGCACTTCAAGGAAACCCAAACTTTCACCCCTCCTGTCCATAACTCGACCCCCGAGCTCCCTTACTAACTTGACAAGTCAGTTCATGGAGCAGCTCGTTCTTTGAAGGCAAAAATTTATGGAAAAAAAGTTGCTAAAACTTGGATTTCGAGTTAGGTCGGGTTTGGATCAGGTACGGGCTAGGTTAGGTTGGGAATGGATCACTAAATTTGTGTTGAATATGAATGGATCAAAATTGATCAATTTAGGTTTAAACATTTCAACTCGGTCAAACTTTACCCGACTAACATGTTTGAGTGGCCGCTTGACACTGGCCGTGCGTGCTCACAGCTGGACTTCGCTCGGGCAAGTAGAGAGTCAATTACCTATGTAAAGGTTTCTTCTTAACCTTTGCACGATTTCCTTCATTTCCTTAGTTGGGAAAGGCGCTAGATTGACAGGTCCACTAATTAGAGTGGCTATTATAGATGTTCCAGACCCCCATTCGACACAATTTTTGACAGCTGTGATCATTATGATGGCTCAAATTTGTCTTGCTAATTGAGGCATAAATATCTGTCATTTTGATTATATATCCAGACGCGAGATGCCAATCATATGTTTTTTAATAATACCTATGACAATTAGAGTTGATGATTGCACGTGATCTTTTCTTGTCTTTGTGAGCAATATAGGCGCTACTGGGTCGGCCAAGTTGTCCTCCATTAAAGTTTCTTGAGCTGTATAAACGATGAGTGACTTCCCATCATATTTTAACCTTTGAGTTTGAGCCCGCTAATCATTACCAGCCTTGAATTTAAAGTTCATCTGGGGTAAAAAGTCAATGTGACAAAGCCAAACATTATCAATGCATTTTCTATTTGTCGAGTTCGTTAGTCAACTTTTCCTTTAGGCTGTAAAAGGTGGGAAAGATTCAAACTTAAAGATCTAGAGCCTTGCAAGTTTTCATTCATTTTTTATGACAATTTCTCACTTGATGTGGATGATATTTGAGTACACAAGAAAAAAGTCTGCAAATTGTACATGTTCCAATACTCAAACTCCACATTTTCTTGGTACTAAATGGATCGACTTGAAAATTACCAAATGAAATTACAAGTTACGTAGCAGCAGGTCCAAGACTCAAATGCAGATCCAACCCCAAACCCTTCTTCTCGATCTGAGAGGAAGGCCGACCACCATGAGCTCTCACTTCATCAAGCAAAAACGACCTTGTCGCTGTTGCAGCTGTCTCGCCAACACTGCCTCCACTCACGTGCCTCCCGGGAATGCGAGACGACCCTCCAGCGAAATACAAGCCAACGCCGTTCGCAACTTGGAACGAAGGCGCGTGACCGGTGTGTGGAAGGATCAGCCACGGAGGGGTCCCTGCTTGCGAAAGGTGCGGGGCCAGGAGGTGGTGTGGCTGGGCGAAGGTGGACATAAATGGGTTGTGCAGCTTCCGGCCTTCAGCGGCGGCGACTCGCATCTGAGCGCGCTTCAGGAGCTGGCGCTCCTTCTTGTGCGCGTTCTGGTGGCCACCCAAGGCCTGCGAGTTGGCGAACTCACGGCAGCAGTACTGGCACTCGAACTTCCGGCCGTCGGATTCCGGTGACCCGGATGATGAAGACTTTGTTGAATTCGAATTCGAATCATCTCCAAGAATATTTTCTTTTATGCTCTCTTCCAGCGGTGGTGATGATGATATGTCGATGCCAAAGAGCTTTAGTGGTGTGATGTTATTGCTAGTGATGTTAGTAGTGAATGGCTTGGTTTGGAGAGAGCAGTCTATTTCCGCCATCAGAGAGAGCGAGAGAGGGAGTGTCTTTAGAAGAACAGTATGAGACAAAGGAGCATGAAAATGTGGAAAGACTAAGTAGCTAGGTGATTTGAGTGGTTGAATGTGTTGAATATATAACGATCTGATGCGTTACGCTGGTGTGTTACAGTTGCAAGAAACTGATGATTGACAAAGACAAGAAAAGAGAGAGAGAGAGAGGGTTGGTTATGAAGAAAGCAAGTCTTGTTATTGGGAAGATGACACAGTGCAAGAAAACTCATTGATGAGCCATCAAAAGAACACTTCAATGTATGGCGTTATCAAACAAGAAACCCAAGAGATTATGTTTGTCAGATACATGTGTGTCTGTGTGAGAGAGCCAAAAGAATAAAGCAACACGAGGGCGTGTATTAGATGTATTATGGTCCTATGAGTACGATTAGCTCAATAATTTTTAATTTACATTACATCATACATTATTAAATAGGGAGAAAGTAATGTAGTAGGTTCGAACCTACTTTTGCACCGAATGGCACTCTAACGAAGCGAAACCCATCTGTTGACTTGATCATCACTAGTTTGCTAGATCAGTGTTCCATATTGGCCAGTTTGTTTCTAATTAAATGTCAAAGAGAAGAGGTTAACTAGTGAAAATATTACGAGAACTCAACTTATGACCCTCCTTCCAAATGGATCTTGTCCAGCGACCACTCAACTTCCCTATTCACGAGCACCATCGTGTGTGGTACAATTATAATTATACATGCACGAGCGTGTGTAGAGACGAGACATGGTATATAACATAAGAAAAGGCCTTAGCCATAAATATCAACCTTTGCTGTGTGGTTGTGCAAATTTCGATCTTACCTAATTAAAAAATCATCTTTTTTGGCATGGACATGAAGTTAATGCAAGGATATATCTTTCTAAACGACCTCTCATCTGCCTAAGTTCTCTTGATCATGTGGACTTTGTAAGGTAGGCAAGTGGTTTGGAGAGAGACTTCCACGACACAATATATGCAATCATTTAACCAAAACATGTTAGTTCAAGAAAACTAAACAAGACCCATCTTTGTCAAGTAAGTGGGGTTTACATGATGTTCGGGGGGGTGTTAAGAAAGATAGGGAAAGGTCCACAATGATGGGTGCTTAATTTGTCCTTTGCATGCTTGCGTGATTGACGACGGGTTCTTAGGTTTTGTTTATAGAGGGAAAATCTCTTCGAATCTTACTAACCACCGTGAATTAGGGGGGCTTCGATGTTGCCATGGCTTAGTCCCTTTTCACACGCCACTTCTGTATGCTGTCGTTGTCTGCAGAATGTATATTTTATGCATGCATCACCTGCAAGTATGCAAAATGTGTTGAATCCACCCCTTCACTGGGTGTCTACAAGTAAGATTTTTTACGGTTTCTTTTCTCAAACTTGATTAATTGAGCAGTGTGTGGCACTACATCGAGACACAGTATAGTGATAGAGAATCTTTATCCGAGAAGATGATGCATGTCATCAATGTTGGCCTCTCATCCTCTAACCCCCTTTAGTGTATCTGTATTCGTCATGTTCCGTACGATCATATGGACCGGGTTCTGTTGGCATTACAATTTCGAAAAAAATCAGCTGTGTCGACGTCCTAAATATGTGATACCAAGACACTTTAAAAGGAGCGATGACATTGAAAACAAAAGTTGGCTACTACGCAAAGTCACTAAAATGATCTGCTATCATTTTGGGAAGTAGTGATGTATCATGATGACAAATTCACGGATTATACGAGGATTTTCATTTGATGTTGCTTAATGGGGACATGACCAATGAAGAACATATAGAGATGTCAAAGAGGGTCTCGCTCATTGGACCAAAATTATAGCCAAGATAATCATCAAATCCAGCTAAGTTAGTAGCTAAAACCGACCTATCCTGTCGGGTTCTTCACGTGGAAACTATTTGAGCAGAGGGATAGTGTAACTTGTTTAGTTTCTTCCCTTAAATTAGCTTAATTTGACTACTTCCTGTTGGCCATAGAGCTTCATTTGACTGTAGCTCTCTGATTTTTGTACACTGCAGATGAAGTTAAATGGACGTGGAGCCGGATGCATCAAGCACTGCGTCGTCATTGGATCCCAAAATCCATGTGGACTCCACAGATTCGATGATGACTTGATGCGATGGAACTTATTATACAGAGAAATAGTTCAATCGCATAAGCCTTCTTGGAGCTTACCATGCGTCCCTAAAATAAATTTTTGCCAAATATCTCTTTTTGCAACAATTTTCTACCTCCCAAAATCATTGAAACTCTATTCTTTTTGGTTCAAAGTCATGACATAAACAACCGAAAAATAGACCATACACCGCCAGGGTAAAGTAATATGTTATAATAATTCATAAACAAAACTCTCTCATTTATATCATTGTGAATTCGTACGGTAATCTATTTAGTGTACACAATCTCATGCACATACCTGTCCTAATCTAAGTGAATACTTAGTATATCTCTATTTGCACAAAAAAAAGTCCAATTTTTTTTTTATTTTTGACATGTGATATCTTGAAGAATCGAAACCTTGAAGAATTGACAGCTTGATGAGATCGACAACAAGTGGTGTCAACAATTTCGGATACAACTGTTAATGACATTAGTAGAATAAAACAACTATCAAGATAATTGAATCAATATAACCGTTTGGTAATTGTTCGTAACCTCTCTTTTTAACCTTCTTCGTAATCTCCCTTTGTAGATAGCCATCGATTATAGGCTTTAAATAGCCACATCATGCTCTTCGGAGTCCCCCCCGGCACAAATCAAACAAATTACTATCTTTCAATTATCTTCACTTTCATGCACTATACTTTTATTTTTCAGACTCGTGTTGTTGATTAAATTCCAACTTGTATCTCTGTCTTGAGTGTTGCGTTGTCATTTAAATACCGACATAATATCTTTGTGCTATCAGGCTTTATCGTTAATTAAATTCCAACACAATTTGTTTACACTCAATTCCGTTGTAGTGACTGTACTTTACAAGCCTTGTCATCTATTAAATTTTGGCATAGTTTGCACTTGTATAAATTTGTTTGAGTTGAAGTGGTCGATTTCCTTATTGACCAATGATATTTCTTGTTCAGAGTCGGCGCAAACTCTATCTCCTTCAAATAAAAATTGAAGAATAACTTTTGGTGAAAGGTATTTCATCGGGGGAGAAATTCTAGGAAACCGTTTTTTTGGCACACCTAGTAGGACCGGTATGGCTGATTTGAGGAAATACAATGTGCGAACAAGGAATCAACTCGATCCTAACAATGCTGGTGGTAATAACTCGCCAACATAGCCTGCTAATGACATAGTGGGACGTTCTAAGTCATTGATTGCACAACCGGTGGTGGCAGAGCATGAACAAGATGGATATGTCAACATTGGAAAACAACTCGCCGACGAGCAAAGAAGGCAGTTGGAGCCAAGTCCTGTAGTATTGGCTACCATGAGAAGGATGCTTGAGGAACACCAGAAAAAATCGACTAACCACATGATGAAATACCTCATCGACGTGGTCAAGCCGATGATTGTGAAACCCTTCATGAGGTCATACATGGGCCTGGAACATTAAGCCATTCAATTCAAATGCAAGTAAATCCTACCAATTCTACACTTGTTGGGTATGTTCCCTCATCAACTGCTGCTCAAGATCCTTTTCGCACTGTCAGACAAGTTGTAACAGCCCGACCATCGATTAGGATTTTACAAAGGGCTGAAACTACTGGTGCGACCTGGACCTACGGGCTATGCCGATTAGTGGAGGCAATTTGCCTAACCCTCTTCAAGTTAACATAGGTGGTAACAATAATGGCAATTTGGCATATCAAAATACTCAACAAAATATGCCATTGCCAAATTTGGAAAATATACAACCAATTAGGCCAATAATTCCTGTCGACAATGAAATGCCAGTTGGAATAGTGCATCAGCTTAACCTAGCACATGCCCCATATAAGCCTAATATTGTGATCGACAATCAAGGAAGACCACCGTCTTCGCCTAGGGGGCAAGATGGTGAAAGACCCTTAGCAGAAGCAATGGTTGTGGTCAATCTAGCACGTGTTCCTTAAAGGCGTAATGTAGCAATCGACAATCAGGTTAGACTGCCAAGTTACCTAGGGGGCAGCTGTTAGTGGTCTGCCCTAGGAATCAATCAATGTTGATACTCTAATATTAGTTGTGGATTAGGTTGTGTCGGAAAACCGATCTTCACTATACTTAGGTAGTCATAATGTTTTGCTAGAGACCGCTTATGACTTGTGGGTCAAAAGGGTTTTGAGCACACTGCTAATGTTTAGTGAACCTACAGGGTCGCACACAATCGCGAACGGATTTAATATTTTCTGTACGCCTTGATCTACTTAAGAAGTAGATTTTAATTTATTCTCTTATTTAAATTATCTATGCGGTCGTGCGCGTTATGAGATAACGATTAAACGTGGGGCCCACATCGCCTGGCCCACTTCTTTTAATTCCGCTGGATAATGAGACTATATAAATAGATAGAGAATCGTTCTCTGTCTAAGGGTTTTTTCGATACAGTATCGAAAAGACAACGGCGTTCAAGAAAGAAACTTCAAGATCTTTCGCTAGCACGTGGATCGTTGGAGAATTCCGCTCGTGTGTGTGGATACCGGTAGAGGCGCAACACTTAGGGCGCTAATCCAGACACAATCAGTTATCGATTTATCCTCGATCTGCAAGAGGTACGTTTCGAAATTCTCTCTCGATTTCAATATACACATGGATCCTATCTAGGGTTCTATATTCCGCTGCGTTGTTTTTCGTTGATGAACCCAACAGCAGCCTGGTCTAGTAGTCCCCGATCAAGACCCTCAACAAGTCCAGTTGTTAGTGCATCAAGCAATGCAATACCTATGCATTGATGTTAGGAACGTCAGGCCTGTGTACAGAAAGCCATATCCAGACTAGGTGGATGTAATCCCTTATCCCAAAGGTTTCAAGATACCTTACTTCCACCTATTCTCTAGTGTGGACAATCAATCGACAGTTGAACATGTTAAGTTGATTTGCTGCGCAATGAGGAGATGCGTCTCAAGTTGTTTTGCTAGAAGTTGAGATTGTTTCCTATGTCACTATCCAAGACTGCTTTTACTTGGTATACTTTGGCGGCCAATTCTATTCATGCTTGGAGTAAATGGAAACACAATTCCATACCTAATTCTATATGTCCATCCCCAATATATCAATTGCAGATTTGGCTTGTATGACGCCGCTGAACAACGAATCAGCGGATCAATTTGTGGCTAGATTGAGGACAGCTAATAATAGATGTCTTAATTTACTCCCAAAGAAAGAATTCACAAACTTGGCTTGCAGTAGAATGAAATTCAAACTTAGAGAAAAATTTGAAAGCCAAAATTTTGCCGATATATTCCAATTAGCAACAAAAGTGTCTAAGTATGAACAACTACTTAAGGACAAAGATAGAGGGCCATATGAAGACTTCACTCAAAACTTTCCTTTTGTGGAAAGATATGAGCCATACGATGGATCTGACTAAGATAAAATTTGATAAGAAATAATCAAATTCACTGATGACAACGGGACACATGATGGCTCTTGGTTACCTAATTTAAAATAATTAATTGATTAATGACTGATTCAATTCTTTAAAAGGGGGCATTTGTTTGCACCAAAAAATGTCCAATTTTTTGTTATTATCGACATGGGATAACTTGAAGAACAACAACTTGAAGGAATTGATAAAAAGTGGAATTGACAATTTCGGATGCAACCGTCAAATAAGTTACCATCGACGTAGTGGATCAACAATTTCGAATGCAACCGTCAAATAAGTTACCATCGACGTAGTGGAATAAAGCAACCGTCAAGATAGTATAGTCACTGTAATCATTTGATAACTATTTGTAACCTCTATTTGTAACATCCCTTTGTAACTTTTCTTTGTAATTATAACTTTTCTTTGTAACCTTCTTTTGTAATCTCCATTGATAACAGTCGATTGTACACTTTAAATAGCCATATCATATTGTTCGGAGGCCTCCCCACTCACAAATCAAACAAATTTACTATCTTTATGTTATCTTTACTTTCCTGCATTGTAATTATATTTTCAGACTTGCGTTCTTTCATTAATTCTAGTGTGTTTCTTAGTTTTGGTTTTCAGATTTGCATTATCGATTATATTCCGGCGTGTATTTCTATCCTATGCGTTGCGTTTCAATGTAATAAGTTTGCATTTTTAGATTTTGTCGTTGGTTAAATACCAGCAAAATTTGTTCACGCTTGGTTCTGTTGTAATGACCATACTTTATAAGCTTTTTCATTGATAAAATACCGTTTCAATTGATGCGGTCGATTTCCTCATTTACCTATGATATTTTTTATCCGAAGTCAGCGCAGAACCTGTCTCCTTCGAATAAAATCGAAAAACGATTTTGGGTGAAAGGTATTTCGTCGTGGAAGAAATTCCGACGAAACAATCTCATAACTATTCTTTTCTTTTTGGGGGTGGGGGTTCACGATGATCATCATAATTTAACATTTTCTTCGTTAGAATTTCTTCCATCAGCATGCTTTATTCCAACCTACACCTTTGTTCTCAATTTTTCCAACGATCACTTCGTGTTCTCTCCTTTGATCTCTCCTTGTTTCACACCCCATAGCATTCATCACCACGCACTAGATTTTCTTTCATCTGGTGTTCTTGCCTCTTCCTAATCAAAGAATTAGGTGGGACTTAGCGATGGAAACAAATAGCTTGCACACTTCGGAAAAGGCTCCTGATAATGATGCAACACTTGGTTGAAAAGCATGTGCTCTTGGGTACGGAGTCTCACTCCCACCTAACCGGCAGAAGTTCTCGTGACAAAGCTTCACGTTCTTCGCATCGAGGAGACAAGAAATTGACTCTAACCCTCTCAAGTAGAAGCCCAAAACATGGGCTTTGTATCGCTTCCAAGTTACACACACTCCTCTCATCTAACCGCATGAGGCGATGATATGCATCTTTACGTAATCCCAGTTGATGGTGATGGGACCTACTCAAAGAGACATAATGTTCGCAACACATATTTAAGTGACGATATCGTTGTCCTCTTATAAGAAATCACTACAAGAAAAGAGAAGATGGAGCACATGGTGGCGGTGTTACCTAATCCAATTTATGGAAAACTTGTCGATGAAGTCTCTACCGCTTTCTCTAGAATCTCTTTTCTTCCTTTCTGAGATCACTTACTTGATGCCCCCCATTCGAAATCTTAAGTTAATAACCAATGAATAGACATTTAAACTCTGCTTGAAATTTCGATAAATAAAAAAAAACCTCTGCTTGAAATCATACACAAATTTTATTCATTATATTTAGATTCCAATGTATCCGTCTCTCAAACGAGCAAACTCGTCTAGAATAACTTCTTTCAGACCAAACAAATAATGTGTCACGGTTAGTTTTTAGCATTACAATTCGTTCTTCCTGCTAGATAACTCATAAAATGACCCTTTGTGTACATCATTCATTTCCCCCTCGAGCACCAACATTATTTCTAATCCACTCGGGATTTGGTACTTATGAGAAATGATGGGATGCTATGATTCTGGTTCCACTTGGGTAGTTCATCAATCATCGGCAACAACTGTTTCCTTGCAGTAGTTTGTCCTACCAAGCTGAGGAAAAGACATTGATGGGTCATTTAATCGATGATCGTGCTTTTGCTTGTCGTTGTTTGAGGAGTTGGTGATTTGGTCATTGAAAGGATGGGCCGAGTCAGTAATTTGGGTCCACAATTATTGCCACACAAGAAACCTTTTTTGTTACTAGTAGTTGCAACTATAGAAAAAGAAAAAAAATCGAATATATACATGTATTTGCAGGTACATAACATCTAGATAAAACAAAGATGAAAGGCTTAAAATGTGTTCAATGTGAATTTCGCCCACAAGAAAAATTTTGAATTGGGCCTCGCCCACCCAAACGATGGCCTGGCTCGTGGGGTCGATGAGCATCTCTGATGGGAGCAAGTAGCTTAAGCGAACTAGCAGATTACCGCACCACCAAAGGGCATGTCTAGAAAGTTAGAAGCCACCGAGATGGTTGGCCCAATTAGACATGTGATTCGAAACTCTCTCATAGGTTCGGTCTGTGCCGGGTGTGTGATAACACTGACTTTATCCCAACTTGCAACCGATGGTCCGGTAGATGACAAGCTTTCTTGTACTGAGCAGTAGATAAGGCTCAAATTGAATATCCCGACTGCAGACGTTGAGCTCCTATGATGAAGCCCGGGGGGTTGCGACTCTGCTCACCCACTGACCAAAAAATGCCCCTTTGAGAAGCCTAAAGCCCTTGTGCAAAATTAGTTTGCAGTGAACTTTTTGAAGCCCTTCTTCTTTTTGTAGATTAAGCTACATGTCACGCAATCACAAACCCTATCATTGGCCTTCATCAAGATTCTTCAGAATAGAATGAGTCTTCTTATTTTTTTTTTAACGAGGATGTCCACTTTAAATAGACAAATTTCAAGCTTGTGAAATAACCCACTAGCCTCTAAATCAAGTGAGACGCGACTTAATGTTAGGATGGGCGGCCCTAATACGAAGTACATCCACGCTGACAATTGTGTTCATTATATCCAATTTTATCCTATCTTGGGCAGACACCAAACAGGGGATAGATTATATAATTTTCTATTCCGAATTTTATTCTGACCACCAAATGTAGCCTAAGTCGACTCCTTGGAGTTAAAAGAAGGATGATCCTATATCAGTAACGCGGGACACTCGAATCTTGACTTGATATAACAAACAAATTTTCAAATACAAGTTCTTGAACCTCGACCAAAACGATTGCTTTGAACGGAGACGAGTGTGCACATACCTCTATTACTTCATACCACCTACAAACCATTCGTAGGATTGAGGATATTGAAATCTTTATAACAATACATTATTTTTCGGCTACATATAAAATTTAGAAGAAGCATGAACATAACTTATAAGAATGTTTTTTTGATTTGATACTCACAATAACATTAAACCTAAAAGGCATGAAAGAAAGACCACAATAAGATGAAGTGGCAGTTTTGGCTCAGCAAAAGCGACCAGTGGGATCTTCCTGGGTGTGAATAGCCCCGGAATCTCTTCCATGTTCAAGTCCTTCTTCGTCATATGCTCTGGCAATTCCATGAGAACTCATGTATAAGATTGGCCATACTTGTACGAATCACTTTCGGTCAGAGATCATAACCCAAGCACATTCTCTTACTGGACCCGAATGGCACGAGCTCAAAATCTTATCCCTTCATGTCAATCGCGTTCCCAATAGACCTCTCGAGCCAAAACTTTTTAGGGTTGTCCTGCAATTCAGGGTCTATCATAATACTACATGCGATCATTAGGACTCTCGTGGCCTTGAGTATGTCGTCCCAAGGGATAATTATTAAAAAAGACTTAAATCAATTGCATTTGTGCTAATTAAATTCTAAAGCTTTTAATTTGATTAATTTAGTTCTAAACCTTTCAAGGTACGCTCTTATGCAACAGAATCTCTCAACAATAGTGGCAATGAACATGGTTTCAGACTCAGCAGAATAAGCAGCGGGACTGATCACCTAACATCCTATATCACAATTAAAGCAGATTACACTATAATTCAAATACATACATAACTAACCCCACACAAATTAGCGCCGTCCCTTTAGTAAAAGCATTGCGACCTTGGGAACACCGACAAACGTCGCAGTCAAACATTACCGCAATCAAGACACGAGAGACCCGATTCGAAGCCAAATTTCTTAGGCGGATCTACTCAGAAAAAGGTAGGATCAATCCACGCTCGCAGAAATCACCAATGCAGTACAGATTCGAAAAAGGAAAAGCATTGGCGGCGGCGCAAACCTGGATGGCGTGGGGCTCAACTCAGCCGGTGAGTCGAGGTGGAGGAGGAGGAATGCAACTTTCGCCCGAGAGAGCGAGAGTGAAAATGCCGGGGGAAAATGGAGGGACAAATTTAAATAGATGGGCAGGTGAGCGGAGAGATGGGGACAAGAGAGGAGAGCTACCCACTGGAGACCGGAGACAGAGTGAGTGTGCTCATGTGGTTGCGTGCTAGTTTGGTACCCATGAGAAAATATTCTATAGTTCGTAATCATCACATCGTCAGCCCATGTTGCGTGATTAAACCTAGTCAATTCCACTCATAAGGTGGCACGTATCCTCTAAAACGAAATACAAAATAAAAATCGGAAGCCCATCTGTTCTCTCTCCTCTGGCGCACGCTGCAGAAAGGATTGTGCCAAGCAACAATAAATGCTCACATTTATTGCGCTCCCTCTCTCTCTCCTCTTTGTAACAAAGAAACATTTCACTTGAATGGAGGCTCTTTCGCTCTCCCCTTTCACATTTGGACGTCTCTCAAATGCAACATGCTTCCATCCTCACTTCCTTACCGTAGCACTGTCTCTATTCCTCACCCAGCTCAAGCCCTCCCCTCTTCCTTCTTCTTTGCCTTCGTCGTTGGCTTGTTCCTGCAGCTTTTGGCTGTAAGCTGTTACAGGGTTTGGCATATGGATGAGTACTCATGGTTGGGGGCACAGCGCAGCCGGTTTAAAGTAGTACATTGTGTATATAGTTTAGTGGATGTTTTGCTCAATATAATGTAGCGATCTAAATGTGCTTAGAGTGCTTGACAAAAATTGGACAATACTGCAAGTGTCGGACAACACAGCAAAACCATCATTTTTGAAGGACATAACATAAGGTAATGACTTAAGGATGTTTTTGGCCACTCTGGAAGCTGCTAAACTTTTTCAAGGACAAGCGTGTTATCAAAGTGCACTTGGACATAGGCTTAATCTCTGCTCATTCAAAATTGCAAACAATGCCACAACAGATGAAATAAAAGCAAAGCACGTTATAGGGGCAACTGTTATATGCCAAAAATTTCGTACGCCACATATGAATAACTAAATCCTTCAAAATAACACGATTCTACCCCGAAACAATCATAATACAGAAGTTGGTGCTGCATGCTTCCTTGGCGCAGCCTCACTGCCTACATCACCATCAGCTCCATAAATCAGCAAATAAGCCACAAAGAATTCCATCGCCAAGCGCAAAAAAATAACATTATCTCTAGAGACATTGAAGAGTTTGTACAAGACAAATTTCTAATTTCATTTTTTTCCTTTTCAGGTAACCATCTTTAGAGCGCAATCTCTCTTTATTTGTGCAAAACCCAGCCAAAAGTCAAGCCTCTTTTGTTCTTCCTGAAAGAAAGCAAGATCGAAGACAAGAGAGAAGGCTTTGGGAGAAAGTTTTTGTGTATTCTCATCTATGTATTCCTCAATACATAATGTACAAATATATAATACAAGGCATCAATGAAAAAAGGAAATAAAATATTTTACAAAATCAAATGTAATCAACTTGATGTACGCATATCATGCATATCAAATCAATGATATCGCATATCTTCCAACACTCCCCCTCAAGCTGATGGCTTGTAGATGTCCAAGACATTTAGCTTGCTCAGTAGATATGCGTGCTGTTTCTGACAGAGGGGTTTGGTGAAAACATCTGCGGGTTGTTCTGCAGTCCCTATTCCTCTTGTTTCAATTACCCCTTCTTGAATATTCTCTCGTGTGAAGTGACAATCTACTTCTATGTGTTTGGTTCTCTCATGTACCATAGGATTAGTCGCAAGCTTGATGGCGGCATCATTGTCACAAAAAAGTCTAGTTGGGCCCTTAATTTGTACCCCAAGATCTTGCAGTGATCCTCGTAGCCATACTATCTCGCAAGTAGTTTTTGCCATTGCCCGATATTCTGCTTCTGCTGAAGATAGTGAGACAGTCGGCTGTTTTTTTGTCTTCCAAGAGAGCAACGAATCTCCAAACTTAATGCAAAAACCTGTAACAGATCTTCTGCTTATTGGACAAGTTGCATAATCTGCATCACAATAAGCCGTCATTTCCATGTTGCACTTTCTAGAAAAAAGTATTCCAAGTCCTGGGCATTTCTTTAAATACTTGACAATCTTCAGTGCAGCATTCATGTGAGACTCTTTTGGTTTGTGCATAAATTGGCTGAGTGTCTGCACCGCATAACATATGTCTGGCCTGGTCATAGTCAAGTATATGAGTTTCCCAACAAGTTTCTGGTAGCTTGCTGGATCTTTGAGTATGGGATCATCTTCTTGAGAGGATCCTTCATCATATTCCGTCGTAGTCAGCTTGATATTCTGTTCGATCAGAACTACAGCTGGCTTGCAACCTGACAGACCTGCTTCTGATATAATTTCCAATACAAATTTCCGTTGGCTGAGGGAAATCCCTTGATCGGATCGGGCAATTTCAATTCCCAGAAAGTACTTGGGTGATCCCAGGTCTTTTATATGGAATGTGGAATGCAGATATTGCTTGAAGCTCTTTATGGCATTTTCATCATTGCCCATAATAAGTATATCATCAACATATATCATTAAATAAATGGATGACATACCTTTTGTCCACGTAAAAAGGGCATAGTCAAAACGGGATTGCTTAAATCCTGCAGTTGTGAGTGCATTTGCAAATTTGGCATACCATTGCCGGGAAGCTTGTTTAAGACCATATAGGGATTTACGGAGACGACATACTTTATCCTCCCCCTGTCTCCTAAAGCCTTGAGGAACCTCCATATAAATCTCTTCATCCAAATCGCCATGGAGGAAAGCATTATGAACATCCATTTGGTGTAAATTCCAATTTTGAAATGCTGCAACCGACAGAAAAGATTGGACAGTGACATCTTTGGCTACTGGGGAAAAAGTTTCATGATAATCAAAACCTTCCCGTTGTGTAAAACCTTTCACCACCAAACGAGTCTTATATCGTTCAATGGATCCATCTGACCGATACTTGATCTTGTATACCCATTTGCATCCAATCGCCTTTCTATGAGGAGGCAGTGGCACAAGTTCCCATGTGTTATTTTTGATCAAGGCTTGCAACTCAGTTGTCATAGCCTTTTGCCATCGCGGATTAGTACATGCTTCATCATAGTTGGAAGGCTCCCGATCTTCAGATATTCGGCTAATGCAGCATCTATGTTCTGACGATAGTTTTTTGAATGAAACATAAGCTGAGATGGGATATCGAATACCTAGTGAATTGTGAGTAGCACAGACATAGTCTTTGGTCCATGTGGGTGGACGTGTGGTTCTCCCAGAACGTCGTGGAGGATCTCTTGGAGGTGAAGGTGAAGTTTCCTCCATAATAGGTGATAATCCTTCGACATGTGAAAGATCTTCTGTGGTCTCATCGTCTTCCACTAGTTCTAATGTTGATAATGGAGAAGCATCTTCAGTGGGAAATATATCAGGTGTTGAAGATCCTCGAATAGTCGGAACATAGGTAGGCTCCCTGAAACTTTCTTCTTTAGTGGAATAAATATGAGGAGCGTTTGTTGCCCCTGCATCTTCTTTGGAGGAGTCATCTTCAAAAGGAAAGATATTTTCGTGAAAAACGACATCCCTGCTTACAAAAAATTCTCCTGTTGATGTGTCAAAAAGACGATAACGCTTTTGTAAATTCGGGTATCCCATGAATATACATCGTCGTGCACGGGGACTCATCTTGTCCCGAGGGCCTGTAGAAGTGGCGTAACATAAGCATCCAAAAATTCGCAAATGGTCCAGATCTGGCTCCTTTTTAAATAGGAGCTCAAACGGTGATTGTCCATTGAGTACTTTCGATGGCATCCGATTAATCAAGTAGGCCGCTGTTATCACACAATCCCCCCAAAAATTTTCTAGGACAGAAGCTTGAAACTTTAACGCCCGTGCTACCTCCAAGAGATGGCGGTGTTTTCTCTCAACCACCCCATTTTGTTGTGGGGTATAAATACATGAGCTTTCATGTAAGATTCCATGAGATGATAAAAAATTATTGCATTCATGGTTGAAGAATTCCTTTCCATTATCTGTTCGAATGCGTCGGATAGATTTTCCGAACTGTGTCTTTGATAGAGAAATGAAAGTCTTCAAGTGATGGAAAGTTTGAGCTTTAGACTGCATAAGGAAAACCCATGTAGCTCTGGAATAGTCATCCACAACAGTGAGAAAGAACCGAGATCCATCATGGTTCAGTGTGTGATATGGTCCCCACACATCAATGTGAATTAGAGAAAAAAAAATCAGTAGCACGACTCTTGCTAAGAGAAAAAGGTTTACGAGATTGTTTTGCAAGTGGGCAAATGTGACACTGTGAATAAGGAAATAAGGCACTATGTCCCATTCTAGAATGCACAAGGAAATTTTTATCATTGGCAGTCGAATTACACAATGATTTTTTATTGAAAGGAATGCATGATAAATCGAAATTTCTGGGAAAGCTGGTCCAAAAATATAATCCTTCAGAGAGATTACCCAAGCCCATCAGTCTGCCAGTCGAAAGGGCCTGAAAGAAACAAGTATCAGAATCGAAAAAGATTCGATAGGAATTTTCTTCACAGGCTCTAGACACAGATATGAGATTAAACCGGAAGTCTGGGACATAAAGGACATTTTTGAGTGTAATTTGTGGGCTAAGATTTACTATCCCTGTCGTAGTGACATGAGTAACATTCCCATTTGGCAATTTCACGGAGATAGGAACGCTTAATTCACTATGAATAATGGAGAATAAACCCTTATCACAGATAATATGATCACTTGCCCCCGAGTTAATTATCCAGGCATTTCTAGAAATGGAGTTTATCAGGCAATTTCTAGAAATGGAGTTTATCAGGCAATGAGTAATACCTGAAAAGCTACTCCCTTTGTTGGAAGTGTCTAACTTTTGTAAAGCTTACATAATTTGCTGATATTGTCCATATGTGATAGGCTGATCATCATTTGGACCAGTGACTTGATAAGCCGCAGCCGAAGATTCTTTTCCTTTCCTTTCCTTTTCTTGGGGTTTACCATGTAGTTTCCAGCAGTTGTCGATTGTGTGATGGGGTCGCTTGCAATATTCACAAAATTTTTTTCTTTTTAAATTCTGCCCGAAAAATTTTTGTGCACCCGAAAAAAATGGATCGTTGGATGTCTTCGAAAGGGGCTATTGTGCACCGTCCGATTCCTTGATGGAGTCGGCGCCTCTCCAGCCATCAGATCGCAAGTCGCGATCCACGCCGTCCATTCCACTTCTTTTAGTCTTCTCCTGTGTTTCTTTCTCAAACCCTCGCCGCTCCTTCTCTCGATCTAGGGTTCTTGGACCCAAATCGCGACGCTCGCCGCGGGTCGCGAGGGCGATGCTTTCTGCTCCCCTTGCATGTTCCGGCGAGGCGAGTCGTTGGCTCTCTTCCTGTACCGCTAGTTGGAAGATGCGTCCGAGCGGTGGCACCGGGTCCATTGCGAGGATCTGCGATCTAAAGGTGAGGTAAGACTCGTTCAAAATCAAGAGAAATCGTGTGACTTTCTCCCTGTCTTTGATCGCCTTATACTGTTGTAGCGTGGCTTCGGGCCCTTCGAGCTTTTCTTCGACTAATTCTAGCTCATTCCAGAGGGCCGACAGCTTGTTGAAGCAAGCGGTTATGCTCATATTCCCTTGCTTTAACTCTGAAAGTTCCTGGGTGAGAGAAAAAATCCTCGCACGGTCTAATTTCCCGTACATTTCTTGTATATTTTCCCACATCTTCCTTGCATCTTCTGTGGGTGGAAGTCCGATGGCTATTTCTGGGCTAATACAGTTCCCGATCCATGTTCTGACGAGCTGATTGCATTTTCTCCATTGTCTTCCCATTCTTTCGTCAGTCGGGATCGGAACAGATCCGTCTATGAAACCATCTTTGTCCTTCGTCACTAAGGCTCGTCGGAAATCTTGCGCCCAGATTGAGTAATTTTGAGATCCCGTGAGAAGGTGGCTGATGAGCCGCAACTCCGGTCCATCGGCGGCGGAGACGTAGAGGACGTCGCCGGGTTCTGGTCGGCCAGTGATGGACGCCGGCAAGTAACCGGGTGGCAGAACCGGGTAGGGATTTTGACCCAAAACCGGATTTCCTGACCCGCTTGATACCCCCGCATTGAACGTCCCAGATCCTTCAGTTGGGCCCGCTCCACTTGCGGCTGGTGGGCCGCTGTTGGACTGAGTATTTTCTTGGCTCGCCCCAGGCAATGATGCATTTGGGTTCGGCCCAAAATACCATGGATTCGGTATCCATTGAAAAGGCTGGCCCCCGATTGGCTGGCCCACGATGGGCGGGCCCGGTAGGAGCTGCCCTGTATTTGTCTGAGCCTGATAGGTTGCCAAAAAACGGGCTGGGCCTGGCCTCCAGGAAACACAGTCTGTGGATTTTGTGGGTTGACTCCTTCCGAGGCATGTTGATCAGTAACATCCTCCAAGGCATGTTGATTTGTAACATCTTCTGGAGAAGATGAATCTGAAAATGATGATTGTTTCTGATTCATGATGAGGGTAAGCGTACAGCCTTTAGCCTTTCTTCGTCTTGCTTAAAAAATTGATTCCTTCGCCGGAAGGGTACCTTGTCTTTTACAGGTCCAAATTCTCGGCAGGCAATCGTGGGAGACTTGCGGAAGCTAAATCAGGAGCGAAGCATGCTCTGATACCATGAAAGAAAGCAAGATCGAAGACAAGAGAGAAGGCTTTGGGAGAAAGTGTTTGTGTATTCTCATCTATGTATTCCTCAATACATAATGTACAAATATATAATACAAGGCATCAATGAAAAAAGGAAATAAAATATTTTACAAAATCAAATGTAATCAACTTGATGTACGCATATCATGCATATCAAATCAATGATATCGCATATCTTCCAACACTTCCCCACCCCAGAAAAGAAAGAATACATTAAGTTGAAGCGAGATTTTCTTTCAGAGTGAATCACCATTAGGCGAGATAGATCAAAGTCATATGCACAAGCTCTTGGGAGAGAAAGGGCCGCGGAGGACTCTTTCGCTTCCGCTTCAAAGTCCACATAGAAAGGGCCTCGGAATCCTTTTCGCCTGGACCTCAAAACTCAGTGCTCCCACAAGTATATCCAGTCTCGCAGGCTTCTTCTGCTTCAAAATTGTTGGTAAAGTACCTAAGCCCGAAATCGGAACCCGAGCCAATTGGCAGTTTTTGGAGCCGGAGCCGGAGCTGAAAAGGCGACAAAGGCGATGAGGACGAAGGAGGAGGTGTGGCTTGAGTTGGGTGAGGGATAGAGAAAAGGCTACGGAGAGAGGATGGAAGCATGCTGCAGATGAGAGACGTCCAAACGTGAAAAGGGAGAGAGAAAAGGGCCCGTATTCAAACGAAATGTTCTTTGTTACAAAGAGGAGAGGGAGAGAGGGGCGCAATAATTTCGATTCTAACTTTTTTATTCCACGTAAGAGGATACGTGTCGCATTTTAAATAAAGCTGACTAGATTCGATCACATTTTATATTGAGCTGATAACGTGGCGGTTATGAATCGCAGTGAGCGAGGGGGTGGTCGCTACTTGCTATATCTGTAGCGTGCCACGGACCAGTGTGGCTGACTCCCTCCGTCACTCTCACCGTGTTCTGTGTGTAGAGAGAGAGAGCGAGAGAGAGAGGGGTCCCGCCCTTTTTCATTTATTTATTCATTCGTTATTTTTCATGATCAAGATACGAAGCGTGAAAATCCGACCATCTAACACCCCCCAAAGTGCAATTTAGTTCATTTAGCGCACGATTCATATAAAGCCCTTTTCTATTTTATTAATCGCGAAAGTTTCCGATATTTCGAATTAAAAAAGATATACGAAGTACATTTGCCGTATAGTTTAGACTAGCTTAAGGGTTGGCAATAACAACTTAATTATATTGTGCTTTGGTCATGGCGCTGGCCTCATGCCTTTCAATCTGTACCTCGATATTAGTATCGTCCACGTGTTGTAATAGTACATCCACCGTATCCTTGGCCTCATAACCCTCAGCTCCAGCTCTCCGAGCCTCATGTTCACCCACAACATGCTTCGAGAACCTATTAAACTTTTTGTTTAGAGCCTTTTATTCTCTTTATGTAACGCTATAAGAGTATTAAGAGAGAAGGATTATTATTAGTAACAAAAATTAATTGGATGAGTGACACGCATGTTTAAATCGAATTCTGTTACATGTCAATCATATGCCGGTGAGCGTATAAGTTAATTCTTACACTAATGTCACTACCAACGGACTTAATAAAAATCCTAGAGAGAACTATATCAATTAGCTTCATATGTTAAATTAATTGCACAAAACTTCAAAATTTCATTTCGCACGTCGATCAAATGACGTCGCGCCATCTAAATTACGACCTGCAAGTTTAGAAAATCCAGCCAAGGCCCAAAATCGCCTATATTTACAACCCCGTTGAGCACGAACCACTTGGCGACCATCTCCTTGAACTACTTAGCCGGCGCAATATTACAGCTTTTGGACTTGTCCTTGTACTTCTTCCCCAAGACCATACCACTGATCACATTGAGGAGTAAGATCCCAAAGATGGTCTTTCAAATTTATTGATTGACCCCTTACCTTGAACAAATGTCTCGTAAATACTATGGGTGATCGGTTCCCGGTCCGGTCCGGTTTCAAAGTAGAATCAAAAACTGGACCGAGAGAACTGATTCATAATTTTGGGAACCGCGGATCAGACCTGTTAGTTCTAGGATCGAGAACCAGACTAGACTGCCAGTCTGGTCCGGTTCCGATCCAGTCCCATAGAATCAGTCACTTAGAGTTGAGTTTTTTTTTTTTTTGCTAAACACTTAAGGTTTGGTTCACATTTTACTAATTTTTATCAATGAATTTATGTCAATGAAGTTCACTTAGGGTTTAATTCATATTTTACTAATTTTTATCAATGAATTTATGATAATGAAGTTAACTTAGAGTTTAGTTCACATTTTATTAATTTTTTAAAGAAAAAATAACAAAAATATATATTAAATAGTTGGTCCGGTCTGATCCGGTTTCCTCTTGAAACTGGAAACCGGACCGCCCGAAAACCGGTTCCGCTTTTAGGAACCGGGAACCGGACCAAACTCGTCTGTTCAGATCGGTCTAGTTTGATCCCAATTTGGGCGGTCCAAGTTGCTCATCCCTAGTAAGCGTCCTCATCTCCACCACTCTTATATACTCAAATAATTGAAGTCTTTCCACACCAAACATATTGGTTAAGAAGATTTTACGAGCCTGTCAAAGAGTTTAATCGTATGCCGCATACTTGCTTATGGCAGATTTGGGCCGGTAAGCAAAAATGGTGTCGTGGGTTTTGAGAGGCCATGTTCGCAAAAGAGCCCACGACCACATCGTCGTACCCAGCCCGGAGCTTCATCAGGGGCCCATATATTCGAGATTGATCGTGGATCAAGCGGGTGTGGGCCAATGAGATCCACTACAAAAAAACTGGATTTTTGCCACGAAAATTTTCCAACGAAAAATTTTCGTCGCAAATTTGTGACAAATTTTCCAACGAAAAGTCAAATTTGTTGGAAATTTCCGACGAAAAAATTTTCGTGGGAAAATTCGTTGGAAAATTCGTTGGAAATTTCCAACAAAAAAAATTTCGTTGGAAATTTCCAACGAATTTTCCCACGAAAATTGTACACCCTAAAATAATTGCCCAACGAATTTCAATTGTCCGGACAATTATTTTAGTGTGTACAATTTTTGTTAGAAAATTCGTTGGAAATTTCCAACGAATTTTCCAAAGAATTTAAATTTTCCGGGTAATTATTTTAGTGTGTACAATTTTCGTTGGAAAATTGGTTGGAAATTTCCAACGAATTTTTTTTGTTGGAAATTTCCAACGAATTTTCCAACGAATTTAAAAAAAACCTGGTACTATTCGACATTTTTTATATTTGTTGAAAAATTTGTTGAAAATTTCCAACGAATTTCAAATTTTCGAAATATTATTTTAATATGTACAATTTTTGTTGGAAAATTCGTTGGAAATTTCCAACGAAAAAAATTCGTTGGAAATTTCCAACGAATTTTTCAACGAATTTCAAATTTTCGAAATATTATTTTAATATGTACAATTTTCGTTTGAAAATTCGTTGGAAATTTCCAACGAAAAAAAATTCGTTGGAAATTTCCAACAAATTTTCCAACAAATTTGAAAAAAACATATACAATTTCCCCACACACACTCTCAATTTCCCCACACTCTCTCTCTCTCTCTCTCTCTCCTTCGCCTTCACTTCTCCCTTCGTCTCCCCCTCCACCTACTCCCCCGCTGCCCCTCTCCTCCTCTGGCATCGGCTCCGCCGCCAAGGACACCAAGCCTTCGACGCCCCCGACGCCACCAAGCCTCGTCGCCGGCGAGACAACGACGGACTTGACGGGCGGCGGCCTCGAAGCCTGCTCCCGCCCCTGCTGCTACTGCTGCTGCTGCTTCTTCTTCATCTTCTTGTTGGCGCAACAGCGTCGCCGGCCATGGCGAGGGCCGAGCTCGCCGGCGAGGGCGGAGCTCGAGCTCGCCCAGACTCGCCGGCAAGGCCCGAGCTCGGGCCTCGCCGGCGAGCTCGAGCTCGCCGGCGGCGAGCTGGGTGAGCTCGAGCTCGCCGGCGAGGGCTATTTTTCGATAAAAAAAAATTGGACCAAAAAAAAAATTTTCGATGGAAAAAAACATTTCACGATTTTTTGACTAAAAAAAATATAATTTCCAACGAAAAGAAATCGTCGGAAAAAACAATTCGTTTCCAACGAATTTAGCTACGAATTTTTTAATGAATTTTTCAAGGAAAAAAAAATTATTGCAAATTTCCAACGAAAATTGAAATTTTTCGTTGGAAAATTTTCCGACTACGAATTACCAATGAAATTTTTTTCGTTGGAAAATTCGTTGGAAATTCCCTTTCCAACGAATTTTTCAGAATTTTTTGTTGGTAATTTTGTCAGAAAAAAAGCGTTTTTTTGTAGTGATCCAGGTTTCCGATGACCGGCCAAGGGTTTGGGGCAGGTAGCAGCTTAAGTTTGCGGCGACGGAGGTGACCGGAGAGGAGGAGGAGGAAAGCAGTGGCAAGGCAAGCAACGCCGTATGCAGCCCAATAAGGAAAATATTGCAATAGGAGTGAGAGGCTTCAATCTGTCTAGGACAGCCTTCGTCGTATTGAATGTGAGGTCGACAGCCATGTTATTAATAGGTATTTAGTACATATTAACAAGACTCACACTTCAAGCAATCCTAATATTGATATTAAAAAATAAATCAAAATTTTATTAGATGAAAAGGTACATGAGCCTACGTTGGACCGATGACTCTTAATCAAATGTCGTTCTCTAACTAGTGGTGTCTATGCAAATTTCAACTACACCAACTGTAACCGTATAAAGTGTTGCCCCCTTTTATTCTTAGGATTAATACCACGAAAAATCATAAAACTAATACATCCGTAATAATTTTACCCTTCGTTAATTTCTGTTAAATTTTACAATCAAATTTCTAAGTTTGGTGACATGTGATAATTGATGAGTGCATCAATTTGGGGTTTTATAGATATACCAATTTATGATTTTTCGTGGTATTAATTTAATTTAGTGAGAGGCAAATTTGTCACAAATGTACCAGTTTGAGATTTTTAGTGGTCAAAAAATTAGTTTGAGATAAATTTGTCATAGGTGTACCAGTTTTTCATGGTCAAAAAATTAGTTTGGGGTAAATTTATCACACGTGTACCAGCTTGAAATTTTTTGTGGTATTAACCCTTATTCTTATAATGAAAATCATCATACGTGATTTGTGCTTTTAATTTCTGGAGCTCTCATTTCATATTTCTTTAATTTAATTTCATTACAGAAATTCGGAACTTGAATTTCGTTACAAACGAGTCGAGACAAATTTTTTTTCAAACAAACGAGTTGATCATATTTTCTTTTTCTTAAACAAAAAGAGCGTCTTTGTTGAGACAAATAAATGACCAACTCATTTTAATGGACACGTCGACAGTTCGAATGAATACAGATCTTGGTGTTAAGTGTGATTCGATTATTGATAAATGGACACGGCACCCTATGTGTTGTAGGTGTCGAGCTCTTTCAAAATGAGCTATAGATACTGCTCAAATCGAATTGACTATGGGGTTTGGAGCTATCATGGTAAATTTCGAGAGGGTCACGATGCCGGTGCCCCTTCCCACAAAGAAAAAACATTTATAGAAGCCTTAAAGCCCTCGTCCCAAAATAGGGCACAAAGAACTTTTTGAAGCCTTTCTTCTTCTTTTTTTCCGATTGACGTATATGTCGCACAAAGACAATCTCGCCATGATTTTTCAGAATAGAACAATAGTCCCCTTTTTCTTTTTTTTTTATAAAGAGAAAGCCCACCTTAGATAGATGAATTTCAGGTTCACGAAATCGTTACATTGACTTATTAACTGTAGCAGAGATCGAAAGATTTTTTCGCTCGTAATTCAAAAGGACTTGATAGCACCATATAAAATTTTCGAGCACAAAATCAAACACATAATAACGACCAATTGGATTAATTAACACAATAACGACCAAAATGAAATCCTCCATGCCTCAGTGTTTCGATTTCACGAGCTCAATCGAGTCAAAAGTCTTCTTTTAGCTCCCCAAGAGAAGACGACAATTCTAATAAGGTGGCGGCTAGTGATGACGTTCGATTGGTTGGACTCTTCCTGAAAATTCAATTCCGTTCTAAGATTCTTTTCACTGTAGTTGTAGTAAAGGCACATTCAATTAGTACCACATCTACCTAACTGGACTCGGCAAAAAGGGAAGAGACCTAAGTTTTGCGATTGGCATGTCTTCGTGCGAGGATCTGCATAGAGATAGAGAATCTTCATTACCGGCGTATGAAATGATAATCCGTGGACGAGCTTCATCGTGATCGGGAGTAGGGGTGTACAAAAATTCGAGCCGACCCAGCCTAGCCCGACCTGAAATTTCAGGATATTTTGGGATCAGGTCTTATTTTCTCCGGGTATGGATTTTAGACGTGAGTATTTATTAGGATTGGGCTGGGCCAGGCCGAGCTTGGCTTTTTTAACCTAGTACTAAATATAACCCTTTCCCCCTCTCTTTCCCCTTCGCTTCTTCTTTCTCCGGCGGCCGTGAATTTCTCTCTCCCCCCTTTTCCTCTCTCTGCTCCTCCTCGCCCTCGAGTTCGAGTTCGTGGCAATGGCGGCCGTGAAGTTTGCGAACATGCCCGTGGTGGCCTTCGTCCTCGCCCTCACGGTGCTCGCCGTGACAGCTCAAGTCGAGGCCCCGGCGCCGCAGCCTTCTTCTCTTCTCCTCCTTTCTTGGGACTCTCCATCCAGTTCAACCTTGATCGTGGCAGAAATTCGAAGGATGACCTGATCTTCCTCGCCTCCCACGCCTCTGTTGGGATAGCAAAGTTGTCGATCTCAGACAACCCCAAGTTCTGGCATATCTGATCGATCTCGCCCTTGCCCCCTTTGACTCGGAATCTCGTCTGCTCGAACAAGTCCAGCGACCGTGTGTGGAGCGAGGCCGAGGTGGAGGACAAGGAGTCGTTGGGTGAGTGCAACGATGATGAGGATGCATCGTAGTCATAGTGCTTCATCGCGTTCCGGCACTCTAGCCGCCTCTTCGTTGACCCCCAATTCGTCCCGAACTCCATCAGCTTCGCTCCAGAGAAGAATCAAGGCATGTAGCAACCGCATAAGGCTTAGGGTTTTGGGACCCTAAACCCGACCCAGACCGACCCGACCTTATTCTTGGAGTATATACTGAACAGGGTCTTGGGTTGGTTTGGGTCGGGTCGAGCATGACTTTCGGGTCGGGTCGGGTATCATGAAAGTCCGACCCGACCCATTGACACCCCTAATTGGGAGGAGCGCCACCGTCGAGGTGATTATGGTATGTTCTCGAGAGACGGCAACTAGCCCCCCTCTTGAATTTTCTTTATTAATTGGTTTTTCTTGTTTTTCATTACAAAAGTTTTGAACCTATCAAATTCTGGATCTATCAAGCTTTGAATCATCAGCTCCAACGCATGGAAATCACGTAAGTCACTTAGGCAAGAGTTAATTTTTCATGTTCGCAATTCCGGGGTGAAAATCAATCCACCCAAGAATCAATCACCCTTACTCGCATGATCTAGGACAACAATCATTGCCGGGGCGACTGCCTTGGTGATTTGCGAACATCAGGCAGCCATTGCGCAAAAAATATGGAGACACTATTAATGAATGCCTCTGGAATACTATTTAACCATGTCGGATGAAAAACGATTAAATTTTGAAGATATCGATCCCGCATGATATGAGAAATGCCAGTCTTGTCAAAAACATCAAATCATGTTATCTGGTTCATTTAAGGGTAAGCCCATACTAGCTGCTTCCGGGATGCCGGCGCTCGGCTAGAGTTTCGAGGGCGCTCGTCTATAATTTTCTATTTACATTTAAAGGGTGCGAGATAGGCCCTTCTTAAGTGACAAGTCCATTGCAGGATTAGATGCGTGGTGTGCTATTGTTAATAATAATAAACTCGGTCAAAAGACAGCGGCTGGAATTTCGCAAATAATAGAGAGAGAGAGAGAGAGAGAGAGAGAGAGAGAGAGAATTAAAGTGTCAATTTCAGAATCTTTTTCCTGGCCGTTGATCCCTAGTCTCTCACCTACTAATAGCTACGCCAATCCATCAGATTTTTCCCCAAAGTGGGACATGGCCAGATATTTGTTGGGCCGTATTGATTTTGGCCGATGCCTTCGAAGAAAATAATGAGCACTCGAAAGCTCGTTCACATCAGTCGCTCGGGTCCATCGCTCGAGACATGGAACTCGTGCAAGGCGAGGTCGGTAAAGGTTTGTCGGCATGGATTTTTACTTGAGGTGAGCAAAATCAACCGACAGAATCGGACCAGACCAATCTATTTTGGGCAGTTCACGGGAGGCACCGATTCAGTTCATAGGTAGAAACCGATCACCCTTAATTTTAATCCTATAACTTTATTTAATTAGCATTTTGTTCCTTTCACTTTTTCCGAATCCTAAGCGCTCGAAAATTTCACAAAATGCAAAATATCGACATGCGAGCCTTCATATCTTTTGTGCATTTTTACCTAATTACTTTTTGACTGGAAAATAGAAAGATACTTCTTGCTTTTTGTTTAAAACCGAAATGAACGGAACTCAATTCCGAACAAATTAACTCCCAAGGTAGGCGTAGTTAATGGGACCGCCCGAATTCTCAACTCTATGATTGGACGTTGACCGGGGCACAAAATGGTGGCCTAAATGTTTCATGTTTTCCGCCCCCGGTACCTGGGAAGGCAACCCCATTTCTCTCTCCTCGCTCGCGCGAGTAACCTTTTAATTTGTTTTTATAAATGCGACCGAATGATTAAAAGAAATTTTTTTTTTCATGACGGCCTAACGAGTCCACAAGAGCCGATTTCGGCTTTTGGCCTTTCCCCAATCGTCACCCACCAGAGGGAGACGGGCGCAGTACATATAGCTGGCGAGAGGGCCGGGCGACAATGATTTTCGACGCGGTTTGATAATGCGACGGGGGTAATTGGCAGGTTCGGTGTGTTGGGATCGATTTCGTGTCGACCCGCCAAATCAAGGGAGAGCACGGTTTTAAGGTAGAATTTGGAATCAGAGAACCGGACCAGTGGAAACTTGTTTGGTTTCAAGGTATGCATCGTAAGTTTCAGGTTCCGAAAAATTAAGGAACTTGATTTGATAGGTAGGTTCTGGGTTCTAAACACGCGGAACCTAATATCAGGAAGTTTTTGTGTTTTTTTTAGTCTATATCTTTGCCTGATCCTACGTTATTGTATAGCGCCCGATGATGAATATATAATATGAAATTATTAGTATGAGCTTTTATTTTATGATAGAGACTTTTTCTTCGTTAATGTTTTATATTTTTTGTGTATCTAAATATAATTTGTGATAAATGGACCATAGTAGCAAATTGTGGTCATTAAAGTTTATTATTTACAAATGAAACCTAAATAAATATTGGAACCGATTTTAGAATCCATGACAGGATAAATTTTAAGGTATTCATAGTAAGTTTCGGGTTCTAAAAAAACGATAAATCTATTCCACCATTCCAAGTTTCCAGGAAAATTTTTACGAAATCCGAAACTGCTCGTCCTTATGCCAAACACGAGGAACGAGAAGTTCGCATTAGTCTCGACGCTGTAAAGTTTGAAACTGACCCCGCCAATCCGACGTGTCATGTCGACTTTGGACTTATTTATTTAGAGCCGAATTGAATGTTATTCCCAAGTTACTGGTACGGCAATTTTGCGTTGGCAGGACATGGCAATTTTTAGTCTATTGTTATTATTATTTATAAGTGGGGGGCGTGCTCGTTCTCTCCTAACCCCCTCCGTTGAACTCGCATCTACCCTCTCCGAGTCCATCGCCCTCGGCCTCTCTCTCTCTCTCTCTAGCGCTAGCGCACGCGCACGCCGGTCAGTCGCGCCGCCGGCAGGTCGACCTCCGCCGCCGCGGCCCCCCTCCTCCATCGCCGTCGCGGCTCGCCTCTCCGGCCCTCCAGGTCTCTCTCTCTCTGTCTCTCTCTCCTGCTCAGAGGTTAATTCTCCGCCTCAAATCCGTCTCAGGCACGCGGTTTACCCGTTCCGCTTCCGATCTGGCTGGCGTCTCGGGATACGTGCCTGTGGTTCTCGCCCGTTTGTTCCGTTCTGGCGCGATGCGAGCCTGGTCCCCCGGTCTCGAGAGAGACTGGCGTGATTTGGCGTGGTGTCTTCGTTTCGTTCTTGCGTGCTCTTCGGCCTGCGATTTCTGATCGGTGTCTCGTCCTCGTGAGCGATTGTCGTAATTTTTTGGGATTCGTCGGCGCATCTGTTTAGAGATTGGTTCTTGCATACCGCTGTTGCTGGAACCGGGAGTCGGAAGTCGAGAAATTGCATTTCGAGCATTGACAATTGTTCGGAGACACCGACTGAGAGCCTCGATAGAGAGTTCTGTTCTTGCAGTGATCCGCGACGTAATTTGTAGGCTGATGGCTTTCTAGGATTTGCTTTCGAGTTTGCCGTTAGATGGATGTGTGTTTCTGTTTCTTTGCTCATGTCCTTCTGTGATTTGTCCAGCGGTACCATTCGGGAGAGAAGATGTTGGGGGTTGTGAGGCAAAAAGTTGGCACGGGCGGCTCTCCTCTTACAGTAGCAGTCCGCTATTTATCTCAATTCTTTGTTAATTTCCATTACGGTAGCAGTCCGCTATTTATCTAAATTCTTGAATTCGATCTTCGTATGCTCAGATTCTGGGAAAGACATTGCCGTTCCTCCGCGCGGCGTCGACACCGTTGAGGCGTTACTCATCTGCAGCTAAAGAGGCAAGTTGCAGATTGTTATTTCTTTGACAATCTCTCCAAGCTGAGTGCATAAACTCAGTTTCTCTCGGTTTGCTCAAAATAAGAGCTCTGCATCTTGTTTGTGTACGTGTGATTGTGTAGTTCTTAAAGATTAACTACGCAATGTGCAATGCGTTGGACCACAGAGATTTACTTATCCCATGATTTTGTGCCATTCCGCACAACTAATAGAACTGGGACTCTTCTATCGGTCCGACTAAAGTATTCCTGCGGATTCAGATGACAGTGCGAGACGCTCTAAATTCGGCACTTGATGAGGAAATGTCAGCTGATCCGCGGGTATTCTTGATGGGTGAAGAGGTAAGTAAAGCGCAATCATCCAATGATGCTTAGCTTTTGTGTTTCTCTGGCCCTTCTTTTTTCGTTTCTTATGTTGCATTTCTTCTCCCTTTCAATTTAGGTTGGGGAGTATCAAGGTGCATACAAGGTCAGTTCTAGTCAAAGAGATGAACGTGTACCTTGTAGTTATGGTTAAGTGACACATTCGACATTATTAATGCGTTGCTGCTTGATTTTGATTTGAATATGTACAGATATCAAAGGGTCTACTTGATAAATATGGCCCCGACAGGGTTATTGATACCCCAATCACAGAGGTTATACCTTTTGCACGATATTTTGTGATTTTTTCTCAATTCCATGTTCTCCAAGGAATATACTCCTTTTTTTTTTGCAATGCTTTCTCATTCCCATCTTTTGGTGCTGTTTTCAGGCTGGTTTCACTGGAATTGGAGTTGGCGCTGCTTACCACGGTCTCAAACCTGTTATAGAGTTCATGACCTTTAACTTCTCCATGCAGGTTAAGGGCTTTCCTAAATTATGTATAATAATCACCTAAATTATAACATTATGCTACAACAATGTGGGATGGACCCTGGGATTGACCAGTGGTAAGGGCATTACCATGCTTTGGGCTTAGGAACCGATGGCTGTGGGTGTGATTTTTGTTCAGGGAAACTCGGGTTTAAGTGGGTGGCCATTGCGGTAGGTTGCTGTGCTAGTTAACCTCTAGGTGGCAGGCTAGTTATGGTCGTGCTTATGGATTATCAAAAAATGATGTGACAGTATGGTAAATGGGTACTATGAGTTGAGATGGCGTTTTATGGACATCTACCAGGATATCGTAATTGCTACGATGGGAAAATTTTAATGGAGCATTCTTCTCAAATCTCTAAGGCCGTTTGTTTTGTACCATTCCTCTTTGTCGTAATGTTTCTTATCATGCTAGAATGTTTTTGCGAGGAAATCTTGTAATGCTTCTGATGGGTTGGCATATTCTGCTTGTCGTTTTCATTTGGTCCAAAAGAACTAGTTAGATATCATAATCAAAATGACAGAGACTAAAGAAACCCGGGAATTCATGTATTGAACACTTGTCTGTATTTCTAAAGGGTTTTGTTAATCAATTATACAATATGGTTGCAAGACAGTTTGAATAGATACTCCAGACTAGTTTGTGAGGTTAAGAAGTGAAGTGGGCCTTTAGTTTTTTGTCTTGACTATGAAGTATGAAGATGAGGATTATATCTTTGCTTTACTTGTAGTTGTCCAGTCGAGATACACGTTGTGAATCGAAATCTCAAATACATGAATCATGAATCATGAATTGAGAATTGACTCGAATCATAAGATACTATAAGTTAACTAAGACTAATTTTTCTGGGCATAAACTCATATAAAGCAAGCGTAAAGTACAAAATACCAAGTTTTCAGAAAAATTCATGATCAAAGACAAAGATAACTTAATTTCTACTACGTATAAAGCATGGCATTAGATATGATAGCATATTATTGTTCTTAAGAAGTATGACATCATGCGAAATAGAACATTTATGGGCCATATCATTAAGTTATGCAAATTTTCAGTTATATTATGGTGAAACTATAAAGAAATATTGAATACACCATTAAAGGAAAAATTAATACTGTCCTATTGTTTGCTTAGACAACAACCTAAAGTTTACTTAACAAGACATTTTTGTTTATATGGATTTACCAGTTATTTTGCATCAGATTGGATTTAAATATCTTAAATGCTTTACATTGTCAAAGTTCGATTTGTTTTTCAGTAATTAGAGGTTTGTTCTGCTTCATTTATTAATATAAATCCGGCTTTATCTTCAGGCAATTGACCACATCATTAATTCAGCTGCAAAATCGAATTATATGTCTGCTGGCCAGCTGTCAGTACCTATTGTTTTTAGAGGTCCAAATGGAGCTGCTGCAGGAGTTGGTGCTCAACACTCTCAGGCATGACTTTTTCATCGTCTAACCTTTTAGCACTTGGTGTCTTTACAATCGATGGATTGAGTGTCTTGACCACTTGATCTGCACTGCTTGTGATTACATATGACTGATTCGTTTTGTTTTGGTCATGAATAATGACTGATTCCACTTAGTTGATTATCTCCAGTGTTATGCCGCCTGGTATGCGTCTTGCCCGGGCTTGAAAGTATTGACTCCATACTCTTCTGAAGATGCCCGTGGCCTGTTGAAAGCTGCCATAAGGGACCCTGATCCTGTGGTTTTCCTTGAGAATGAGTTATTGTGAGTAGATTTTCGCCATTGGATTTGTATGCACTTCTCATTCTGATTTAGGGACAACTCTGAAGTAAATTTTGGGATTCAGATATGGTGAGTCATTCCCTGTTTCAGCTGAAGTGCTAGATTCCAGCTTTTCCCTTCCCTTTGGAAAAGCCAAGGTATTTCTTAATCATGTGAAATTTACAGAACTGGTAATTTGGTATGGTCAATTTTCTCATCTTTTCCACCTTTAATTTTCAACAGATTGAGAAGGAAGGGAAGGATGTGACGATAACGGCTTTTTCAAAGATGGTGGGCCTTGCCCTCAAGGTTTGTCTTGCATCTACCTTCTGTTGCCTGAGATGCTATATATTGTCCTTGCCAATTGGAATATGCTTTTTACAGGAAATGTATCTACCTTTAGTTTGCTCTTTTCTTGCGAATCTCCTTTAGTGACTGATCCCCTTTCAAATGAGTTTAACAGGAAATGCCTGCCTATAGGTTTTGCTTCAGTCACTAGGCTGAAATTTAATTTGTTTAGACTAATCTAAATTTGCCTAATGTTCAGGCAGCTGATATACTTGCAAAGGAAGGAATTAATGCTGAGGTAAATGAATCTTTTTAGCCTTACAGAAAATTGATTTATGTCCAATGTTTGTAAAATGAAGTAATCCTTTTAATCCAGGTCATTAATTTGAGGTCTATTCGACCTCTTGACAGAGCCACTATCAACGCTTCAGTCCGGAAAACCAATCGGCTTGTAACAGTTGAGGAAGGGTTTCCTCAGCATGGTATTGGCGCCGAGATCTGGTTTGTCCTCTCCCTTTGCTATTTAATTTTCTACTTGCAGTTTACAGAGGCACGAATAATCTCTATGCTACTGGTTTGCACAGCACATCAGTTATTGAGGAGAGCTTCGGTTATCTTGATGCACCGGTCGAGAGAATTGCTGGTGCTGATGTTCCCATGCCTTATGCAGCCAACTTGGAGAGGTTGGCTGTCCCTCAGGTCGATCAACTTCCTTCAGATTCTTCTGCATTGTTAATTGATGAAGTTACCCAAGGCAGACTGCTTGAAGAATGCCCTTATTTCTATTTCACCACCTCTTTTTCAGTGAATCTGTATACGCAAAACTAAGAAATCGTTTATCAGCATTACTTGAAGTATTGGAGGGGTTTCTAGCATTGCCTAGCACCTGACGTTCTTTGGTTTCTCATCATGCATTGAGCAGGTTGAAGATATAGTTCGTGCGGCAAAGCGAGCTTGCTACAGATCCGTGCCAATGGCTGTAGCAGCTTGAATTGACGGGAGAAAAACCAATAAAGATTTTTTTCAAGCTGAGGGTCGGCCTTTGCTGAATTAGTTAGGTTTCCGGTTTTATGGATGGATGTCCACCTACAGAGGCTGACTACTTCTCCTTTTGTTGGTTGGGCCTTCTTTGGGGGGTGGTTGCTTTTAGCTATAGAAGATTTGAACTGCTATAATTTTTCTTGGAAAATTTCTCTCTTTCTCATCTTATGAAGGAATAACTCCCCGCTGTCTGAAACTGGAAAATGGCAAAGGCGTTGGGAAGAAGATACCGCGGATTCTTTAACATTTGTATTTCTCGCAATAAGTATAACAAGACCTTGCGTTTTTTTGGGAAGCCTATCGGTCTGTACTTTGAAAAGCATGGTGCTTTTGCTCTTCTTCCACTCTGTGGGCAGTCGTACTAATTTGCTGCACATCTTGTCACTTTTCATGCGGTGTTTCATAACAAATTATCTGCTGATTTAAGTCGAACATCCTACTTTAAAGGCAAATTATGGAGTTGGCCATACTGGACCGGGGCAGCAGCCGGCAGTTCGCGTTCTCGTGACGAATTTGGATTACGAGTTTCTCGATCAAATAGGGGCATTTCAAACGTTGCTACTTTCCTCAAAGGATGAATCTATATCGATTTTCATCGATAGATGTTCTTGCCAGGTATTTTGTTAGTTAATGTCAATGCGTGGCTACCTAATGCTCCTCCGTTGATCAATAGGGAGAGGGCTTTTGCAAGTGAGCATGGTTTCACAGTCGAAGACGATCCCACCGTCCATCTGACGCCCACCTCTTTTGCGGCGTTGATGTGCGCGCGCGTGCTTACGGTAGGTCTTGGAGGCAGGGGATCGCAACCCGAGTATGCCACGTCGGCTGCGACATGTCCAACGCATTAACCAAATCAAAGCCTTCGATCAAAACATAAAAAAAAACCAAATCTAAGCCAAAACCCCCACGTACTCATCCTCCCCCTCCTCCTCCATTTTCTTCTTTTTTTATAATTTTCCCATTTTCTTTTTTCATAACTTAATTTTTTTTATTATGAATTGACCACCATCAAATGCGTTTCTTTTTTTTTTTTATTATGAATTGACCACCATCAAATGCGTTTCGTTCGCAAATGTTAAAAAATTCTCGTAACGGTCCTGTTTGGGAGAAATTATATTTTCGTCTCGGAATTTCCGAGGAAAGAAATGACGAAGAAGGACGGTTGGAGCAGCAGGGTGACGCAACTCGGACTCTCCGCCGCCACCTGGACCGACTTCCTTGTTTTCCCCGGTCGCGTCAGCGGATTCTTCCATGCTCCCTCTCACTCTCTCCCTCCCTCTCTCCCCGTTCGCTCATCTCTCTACAAATCCTCCTCACACTTCTCCCGAGTTGCTCCGCGGTGAGGCGATCCCCCACCCAAGGCTGATCTCCCGTGCTCCGCCCGCTTCTTCCTCGGCGATCGGCGTCCGCGGCTCGGAATCGATTCGAGAGGTCAGTCCGTTTCCGTCCTCGGTCGATCGATCGGTTCCGCCTCCGCGATCAGACCACCCCATTGCTCGGTGTTCACTCGAATCACGTGAAGATTCGGTGTTCACTCGAATCACTTTTGCTTAGCTCGCGCCTAGTTCTCTGTGTATCTTCGAGGTTATGCGTCTTTTGAGTATACGTTTTGGTTTTAATTTGTTTTTTCTTCTTCTTTATTGCCTTCTTTGACTTTTCAAAGGCTGGGGGGGGCTTTGTCTACATCACCTGAAAAATGCAAGGGGCGACACTTGCGGTCAAAGCAAGGACGGGCTTGACTGCCGGATCCGGTGAGTACGGAGGTCGGAGGAGTTCGAAATTGAGCGTTCGCATGAGCGACAGGATCGGTTGCTGTGGATTGCGCCGCGGTTTGGTCTCGATGGAGACCGAGCTCGCGCGCGCCAAGATCGGCTTCGGGAGCTTGCTGCGATCCTCGGCCAAGGCCAAATCGGTCAGGGCTCAAGCTTCTGGTGAGCTAGTTGTTTGCTGGATTCCCCTTCCTTATTGTTCTCTTCTTTGGCTCGCTCTCTCTCTCCCTGATCTGCGTGTTTTGTTTGGTGTGTGTGTGTGTTTGTGTGCGTGTTAAAGTCTTTGGCCATTTTGAAACAAAGGCTACATATCTTCTGTCTTTATATGATGTGGTGTGGTATATGTTGAAAAAGCTGTCGGCTTCGTGCTTCACTTTTTGCTGTTGTTGTTGTGAGAGAAGCGCAATAGATGTAAGTTACGGTGTTTATGAGTTCTGATATGACACCTTATGATGCTTTTCAATCTTCTACGTATTAGGTTGTTGCTCTTCGATGAGGAGAGTTTTTTTGCTTCTAAAGCTAGTTTTAGTGCTTGCTATTAGTTGCTCTCCTCGTAATGTCTAAGACTTTTTAGTGCATACTGACACAAACAGAGAAGAAACAAAATAAACATGGGACGCAAGCTTGCTGTTCTATGAGTATATTTCTAACGCAGATGGAATGCATTGAGTGATTGGAGAATGCCCGCATGTATCTTGCTTATTGAACATCGATGTATGGTTGTCATCAAAGATCAAGTAATCATGCTTGGCATAAGGATTAATCTTTGCTTTACCACTGATTGGATCTTTTGCTGAGTTTCAGAAGAAGATATCGAGGATATTGCTCCTCTTAAGCCAGAGACTAAATCTTCAGGCACAGTCTTACCTTACGTTGGCGTGGCCTGTCTTGGAGCTATATTGTTTGGCTATCATCTAGGGTACATCTTGATTAATTATGAAGTGACGTAAATTCTTCTTTTGGTTAGTTTTAAATGTTACGTTGACCAAAGAAATTGATGGGTGATTCTTTTGGCTATTCTTTGCATTTTTTTTAGAAACTTTGGACTTTCCATCAGTGCATCAGTGAATTTTTTAATGATTTTCTCATGATGCAGGGTGGTGAATGGTGCTCTCGAGTACCTGGCAAAGGATCTTGGAATTGCTGAAAACACTGTTGCACAAGGCAAGTTCATTTCATTTTCCACTGGGTTACGGATATTTCATCCTTTTTGTGTCCTGTTCCCCATGGTGCCCCTTTTTTTTTAATGCACCTTACAGCTGTCATGGACCACTGTGCTCCACCCATTAAAGAAGAATTACTTAGTTGTGATCAACTAAGAATTCTTGTCTCGCTTAGTTTAGAGGTGACTACAAACATGAAAGCAATGGTAATGAGTATTGAATCCTCAATGAACTATTGTTGTTGATTGTTGCTGCATCTGTAACCATTGATGATGTTGCTTTGTTCTACTTTCTGTGGGGTTGAACCTTATGTTATTATGCAGGGTGGATTGTCAGCACACTTCTTGCTGGTGCCACTGTTGGTTCATTTACCGGAGGAGCATTGGCTGATAAATTTGGCAGGACAAGGACTTTTCAGTTAGATGCAATTCCTTTGGTCATTGGAGCCTTTCTTTGGTATGCTCTTCATCAATTATGGGTTCATGCTTTTTGTCATGCATAAGCATTCCTGAATTCAAACTGACCTGTGTCAATAATGAAGTGCTACTGCCCAGAGTGTGCAGACTATGATAATTGGTCGTTTACTTGCTGGAATTGGAATTGGAATCTCTTCTGCTATCGTGCCACTTTACATTTCTGAGGTACTTACATATCTTTTGCTAAGTATGGCCGCTAAAATTTAAATTCAACACTGCTCACTTTATTTGCAATGGTCAGATCTCTCCTACCGAGATTCGTGGTGCTCTTGGATCTGTGAACCAACTTTTCATATGCATCGGGATTCTTGCCGCACTGGTTGCTGGATTACCCTTAGCAGGGAACCCTTTATGGTACTTCTATAGTTAGTAAAAGTTTCTCCAAAGTTGTCGTTCATCTGTTTTCTGCTCAATAGTGTTGCTTTACGTATTAACATTAAAAGTAAAGAAGAAATTGGTGGAATAATTTTTGTTTTTGTTTTATGTGCAATTTCTTTTGAGGTAGTTTCTAGTTGTGAATGAGGATTACTTGCTTTAGCTCTGGAAGAGAGAGGTGTTGTAATTTGAGACTTAGATGCCATGTATCTCTGATTTTGAAATTTCATTGTGAAGGAATAGCCTGGAATGTTTCCTTATTTCCTATTGTGCTATGACAGGTGGAGGTCAATGTTTGGGATTGCACTAATCCCTTCTGTTCTCTTGGCATTGGGGATGGGATTTTCTCCAGAAAGTCCTCGATGGCTCTTTCAGGTAATGAGTTGGGCTTACCTGCAAGTTATGAAAGTCCTCTATTTCTGCAATTAATATACCTGTGCTAGCTTCTAATGCTAAAGAGAACCCATAATTTTTCGGTAAGTTCATTGATGAGAGCGCTGAGGTATAGGTATTCCATTTGTAGCAAGGGAAAATTGTTGAAGCTGAAAAGACCATAAGGACGCTGTGTGGAAAGGAAAAGGTAGCTGAGGTTATGCAAGATTTAACTGCTAGTCAAAGTGGCTCTGCTGAACCAGAAGCTGGATGGTTTGACCTCTTCAGCAGCCGCTACTGGAAAGGTAATTCCATCTGGAGTTATGAAGAGTCGAATGTATTTGTTTAGAGAAGTTCCTTTGACATGTGTGATGTGCAAAGGATTGCTTCATTTATCAGAAAAGAGAAATATATTTGCCTTAGTTCAATTAAACCAGCTGCTGTTGGTGTAACAATGTGGAATGATGTAGTCGGAAATCAGTACGCGTTGCATCACATCTGTGTGACAGGCCCTCGTTGTCATATATGAGTAAACCAAAATAATAGTGGTCATTTAGTCATGTTCATACTGATCGAGGTGCATGATCAGAGTTGAATGAGAAATTACGATTTGGTTCATGCACCACTTCAAGTAGTTCATTCATTTGTTATTTCACTAGGGAGCAATTTTACAGTGCCATTTTGTGAAATTGTTGCTGAATCATGGTGGTCTACTTTTGTATGAGTTATGCTGTCGATGTGTAAATTCCGTTGTGTCTGAACAATATAAGATGTTTTCTGCCATATGCATCATTTGCATTTTTGTTTGGGTTACTTCCTCAGAGTAGTAGTAGTATGTTTCCTAGCTGCCTAGGAATGTAATGTCCAACGTGTGGCATTCATGATATGAATCATCAGTTATGCCTGCCAAAATTCCATTTCCCATATTGTTCAATCCTTTAATTTATTCTACATTCTAGTAAATTTCATACATATCTTGCTTGGTTTTATCTTTATCAGTTATTTTCTAGAATAATCTTGATATCCAATCCTTTGGGATAATTGATAAAGCTGATTATGAGCAGCAAATGGTGAAGATAGTTGGTAGCAGATAAGCATTCTTTTGAGATTAGCATTTCTTTTGTTGCATTTCTGCTATTTCACAGAAAATGATCACATTGGTTATCAAAAAAAAACAGAAAATGATCACATTATCAAGCTCACCATGCTTTGGCTCTCATTTTCTTTATGCAGTTGTGAGTGTTGGTGCGGCACTCTTTCTATTTCAACAGTTGGCTGGTATTAATGCTGTTGTATATTATTCTACATCTGTTTTCCGAAGTGCTGGCATTGCATCTGATGTTGCAGCAAGTGCTTTAGTTGGGGCAGCAAATGTTTTAGGTTAGTTTCTTCGTCTCATTTTCATGAGTCCAAGCACTCATGCTATATTCTACATAAGCTTCTAAAGGGTGCATCTTTATGTATGCAGGGACAACAGTTGCATCCTCTTTGATGGACAAGCAAGGGAGAAAAAGTCTTCTGGTGATAAGCTTCACTGGAATGGTACAGTTCCTTTCCTATAGTTTGAGTATTGCCTGTAATTGAGCATGTTGCCTAATAATATATGCGGGGTAACCGCCTTTTCCAGCTACATGGTACTGTTTCTTTCCCTGATGTTAAATTCTTGAAAAACTACATGCCATAGTAGAATCTCTTGTTTTTTCTTTTTTCATCCTGAAATTAACTTATGATATCAGAGCCTACTGTTTATTGATTGACTTAAAAACGATTGGTGGATAAGATTTTGGAACCAGAGAGTTTGTCACTTGATTCTTATAAAGTGCAGTCAATTTCACATACTCCCGCAGTCTAGTCACCTGTAGAAGTTTTGTTATGACCTTATTGACTCTGTTACAGCATCATCAGTTTATAATGACCCATAATGTGAACATGACCCAGAGAGCCAGAGTTTGTTCAGATTTTGGTTAATTTAAGTATTTTAATCCAATGTGTTACAAGATCTTTCTTCTCGCAATAATTAGTGGTGCTTTTCTGCTTGCCCCCTCATCCTATGTAATGTCGTCATCGTAGATGGCGACAGCTTTTTCTGCATTGTCAGGTGTGGTTTATCTTGCTTGGTAATGTGATCACACAGATCTTTGGTACTAAACCGGGGTTGATCTCAGGTGGCATCTATAGGCTCCCTCCATTGATATTGGACAGATACCTATTGGATTCTTGGGACTTGATAGAGTTGATGTTGCCTGTTGGAGATTTTAATATATTATTATTGTGACTCAGCGTATCCTCTGTGTCCCCCGGCCCCCACATTCTGGATAAATTTCCTTTTTTTGGGTCTTTTAGTCATCTTTCTCCATTGGTTGGATGCTTATATCTTCCCCCTTTTTTGAAGGCTGCTTCCATGTTACTTCTTTCCTTGTCCTTCACCTGGAAAGTCCTGGCACCTTATGCTGGCCCTCTTGCTGTAGTTGGAACTGTGCTGTAAGTTTTCTTATTTGATTAGCAAATTTTGTGAGCTTCATTTTCTTGTTTGGGTTGTTGCATTAATGTTACTTTGATTCTGTTTCATCAGGTATGTCCTGTCATTCTCTCTTGGTGCTGGACCTGTTCCTGCACTGCTTCTACCAGAGATATTTGCCTCTAGAATCAGAGCAAAAGCCGTCTCTTTATCACTTGGCATGCATTGGGTGAGTTTGACAAACTTGATCACGTCTTCACGGTCAATATCAGTGTTCTGGATTATCTATCATTTAAGTAACTTTTGTAACGATGTACAACTGTAAACTACAAAATGGATTCCCATTCTACTGAAAACAAGTTTTATGCTCTCACTTGCACAATTTCTCACAAGACTAAGGGAATTTCCTATCTGCCAGATCTCCAACTTTGTGATCGGGTTGTTTTTCTTGAGTGTCGTGAACAAGTATGGGATCAGCTCAGTGTACCTGGGATTCTCGGCTTTCTGTCTCCTTGCTGTCTTGTATATAGCTGGTAACGTTGTGGAAACAAAGGGGAGATCCCTGGAGGAAATTGAACGTGCTCTTAACCCGGCAACTTGATCGATGCGGACAATTTCTTCTGTAACTACATGTCCAAGGAGATCGTACCAGTATGGTTACTCTCTTCTTTTCCTGTAGATAGCATTTCCAGTTTCAGTTAGGACTCGACCCAGGGACATGCCAGATTCCCTTTTTGCCTTCAGATGTTCTTTGCTGTATCCTAAGTCAGTCGTCGAGAGGCTTTGTTTTGCTCCTTTTTTTGGGATTGAGTGCTGACTTCTAATTCCAGGACACATTGTGGTGGGTTGAGAAGGAATAATCTGGGTAGCAGATGACAACTTTGTTCATCATTGTATCTCTTGAGCGAAACCTCTCATGTATTTAGTTGAACTGTCGGATTGGCTGGTTTTCAAACGACCTCGAAATAAGGTTGAATCTTTTCTCAGGTGCTGTGATGGAAATAGGAGAATCGATTAATAAATGATTCGCAGTGTGAAGCGAGATTTGTGCTTTGCCTAGACCGAAAATTTAAGGAAGAAGAAGAAGGTTTAAATGCTCTGAGCCTGGATAATATAATGTAAACGAGTTGGCACGACGAAGAGCTACTGGAGTGGAGATGGAACTTGGAAGATTTGACACGGTTACTAGCTTGCTTCCCCTACAAATGAGAGGGGAGGAATGAGAGAGAATGAGATGAGAGGGCTCTGCTTCCAACAAAGAAGCACGGTCTATTCACGAACTTTTTCTTCGATTGCGTCCAAACCAGTGTCATAAAATGCATTTTGATATCAATTCGGTAGGGAAAAAAACGAAAATCGCAAGCCCATGAAAATGATGAAATAGGGAGAAAGCGTCCTTGTTTCGTGAGGTTAACTGGCACGTGCATTGCCCGTGCCGCGAAACCGATCCCCGCCTTTCGTTCCTCACTCTCGGTCCGATGCCGAGCTCGTCAACGTGAGAGATCCTCCCTGTCCAGCTTCCCACTCCAAATATCTCGCGCTCGCGCTCGCGCTTGCGGAGACTGAACTGCAAGGCGTGCGTTCCACAACCGCGCTCGCTGCTCGCGAAGGTCACCGAGGACGAACCCTCAGCTCCTCCATCAGCTATGTCGGCCACCCTTTTCCTCTCTCCTCCCGCATTCGCGACCAAGTCGCGCTTTCTCGCTTCCTCCTCCTCCTCCTCCCCAAGCGCGACGGGTTCCTCCGGAGCAACGGCGGAGAACCTCCCCACGAGAAGCCCGGATTTCTTCGCGGCGATCGAACCCATTTCGCGGACGAACGGTGCGGTCAAGATGCCCACGGCTCCGTGGATGCGGGGCCCTCTTCTCGTCCCGCCCCACGAGGTCCTGGACCTCTCGAGGCCTCGGAGCGGCAATAAAGGCTCGGAATTTAAGAAACCCGACAGGTCGGATAGAGCTCTCGCCGACAGAGCGAGCGGCGTCAGGGGAAGCAAGGCGGTGCGGAAGATTGTGCAGAGCATCGAGAAGCTCGGAGGGAGAAGCGAACCGGGCGGAGCTGGGGACGAGTCGGGGGAGGTCGAATTCGGGCTTTGTCTGGAGCCGTTGAAGGAGGAAGGAGCCAAGTCGGGTTCTGGCGGGAAAATGCCGTGGGTGAGGGAAGGCGAGAAGGTGGTGTTCAGGAGGGCGAAGGCGGAGAAGGCGGCGGATGTGGCTGAACTGTGCCTCGAGAAGGAGTTGCTGGAGAGGCTGAGGAAGGAGGCTGCGAAGCTGAGGAAGTGGGTGAAGGTGAAGAAGATTGGAGTGTCTCAGGGTGTTGTGGATGAGATAAAGTGGACTTGGAGGAGGAACGAGCTCGCCATGGTGAAATTCGATGTCCCTCTGTGCCGTAACATGGACAGAGCTCAAGAAATCCTCGAGGTTTTTTCACTTTCCTGTCCTCCTTGTTGAGATTTCCTTGTCCTGTTATTTTGTTTAGGCGGTAGAAATTTCTGTGTTGTCCTCTGGTTATTCGGAATCAGAAGCTTTGGAGCTTGACTTGTAAAATTTAAAGCTATTTTTACAATGGGTGATTGGAATATCTGAGCTTGTCCTTACTAATCCCAACTGCTCGCTTGTGCATGAGGTGGAACAACATGATGAGTGAAGATTACATTCGTTGCTTTTTGAAACTTGATGGCTTCCTTGTGATTGGACATTTCCTCGCTGAGATCAACTAACGAGGCGGTTACGGAATAAAAAATTCATGTGTATTTGAATTTAATGATTTGGTGTTGCTTTAGAAATTATATGGTTTGGGGCATGGTCTCGATTGTGTGTTTGAATTTGTCCTCTTTGAAAAGAAAGAGAGAAAAAAAGGGACTAGATTACTCACTCCCACTCTTCTCGTATGTCAATCATATCTCCTTACTGACATGTCTCACTTTTTTGGCTGGAATTTTGGTGGAGTAACACACGCTGGACTTTTGGTGGAGTAATACACGAGCCATAACTGCGATGACACTGTTCAAATGAAATGAGATGCATTGTTGAATTTGCTTGTGCCTCAGTATGATTTATGCTGGTACATAGTTTAGACTGTTATGATAGAAACCAAAAAATATTTAAAATGTCTGAACCTCCATTCTCATAGTTGCCATTATCTTATCTAGGTTATGTTTTCCAGTTATGTATGATGAAGCTTTTTTCTGGTGAAGCTTCTAATGGTTGATTCCTTGATTGTTTTTACTTGTGATTAGATGAAGACTGGCGGCTTGGTTATTTGGAGGAAAAAAGACACTCTTGTTTTATACAGGGGAATCCACTATCCCTATAAAGTCTTTCAGGAGAAGGAGCGCATCCCAGCTAATGGTCAAGAAAGACTTTCCTCTGTCTGCATGCAGTCTAACCCCAAACATGTCATATCTGTAACACCGGTGAAAGATAATCAACGTATTCCGGATGAGAAGATAAAAAGAGAGGATGGACAAAGGCAGTCTAGTGCCATCTCAGTAGACTATAAAGCATGTTCTAAGTCAATCAATGGTTCACTGTATGAGAGGGAAACTGATAGATTACTGGATGGCTTGGGTCCTCGATTTGTTGACTGGTGGATGCACAAGCCATTGCCCGTAGATGCTGATTTGCTTCCCGAAGTGGTACCTGGCTTCAGTCCCCCACTAAGACTCTGTCCTCCAAACGAACGGCCAAAGCTCACTGACCATGAATTGACGTATTTAAGGAAGCTTGCTCACCCATTACCAACTCATTTTGTCCTTGGTATGAAAACTTCCTAGTAACTCTTTGTTTGTATTTCTGGAAATAAGGGACTTCGTATATTGTTGTAAAGCGGATAGTTGATCCTTAGTTGTTCTTGTTTAGTTGGCAAAAGGGAGAAGAGCTGATTGAATATTCTTTCCTCTTGACTTACTCACTACAAAATTTATATGATCATCTGAAATGTTAATAAGTGAGACGTATATCGAAGGTCCTTCAAGAGCTTCTTCAGTTACTTTAAGCTGCATGAACAGTTTATGGTAAATGAACGTGCAATTGATGCATGATTATAGTCATCCAGTAACATGCAATTTGCTAGATGCGTTGTGCACCAGCATGAGGTGTCTGTGTTTGAGGTTCTCTGGTTGTTGTTGCATCATCATTTTGAAGGGAGAAACAGGAAATTGCAAGGTTTGGCTGCTGCGATTATGAAATTATGGGAGAAGAGTCTTATAGCCAAGATTGCAGTGAAGTGGGGTGTACCTAACACTAACAATGACCAAATGGCATATGAGCTCAAGGTAAGTCATGATTAACTGTGCATTCTGCTAAAATAAATGATAGACATTTCCAGTCATGACTTAGAGAAACATTGCAGGGTCTCACTGGAGGAATTCTGCTGCTACGAAACAAGTTTTACATTATACTTTATAGAGGCAAGGACTTTCTTCCTCGAACACTTGCAAGTTCTATAGTGAAGAGGGAATTGGAGCGGAGAAAATGCCAAGTTATTGAGGAAGATGCAAGAACTAAGGCGTTTGAAATATTAGCTGCAGCAAATGAGCCATTGTCAAAGACTTGCTCCATGGGAACACTATCAGAATTCTTAAAAATCCAAACAGGTTTTCAGGAGCAGATAAGAGGAGTGGGGGAGGTCAATGTCAGATTGGTGGCTGAAATAGAAAGATTAAAGAAGGAGCTGCGAAAGGAGGAGCGTGGGCTTTTCATTGTAAGGTCCACAGCTATTGCCCTTAATTCTCTTTGACATGCCTTTTGTGGTAACATGAATAGCGTGTGTGCAGCTTAAAAGTAAGATGAACAAATCAGCAAAACAGCTGTCAAACTTGAATTCTGGATGGAGACCTGCCAAGGAGGACACAGACAAAGAGATGATGACAGAAGAGGAAAAACAATGTTTGAGGAAGATAGGAATGAAAATGGATGGTAGTTTAGTGCTCGGTGAGAAAAAAAACATTTATTTGTGTTATCATCCGAGTTTCCCTCCTTCTTTTGCTCTGGGAATGCCATATTAGACCTCATTTATTGGGGAAAATGAAAATGACTCAAGTTTGAATGTTATCACATGATAGTACTTCTGCAAATCTCTCATGGTTGGACTGATCTCTCGATTTGTCAAACAATCATGCCACCACAGCTAGGTCTTCTAATTCATTCATTTGTTCATTAGAACTGAATATGCAGGCAGAATCTTTGTAAGCCATCTTTTGAATAGAAGATCATCAGTTTCTTGGACTACTAATCTCTTCAGTCCTCTTAGTTGTTTCATTCATATTGTCTTCAGGAAGGCGTGGTGTCTTTGATGGTGTTATCGAAGCAATGCATCAGCACTGGAAGCACAGAGAAGTGGTCAAGGTCATTTCTATGCAGAGGGCGTATCCACAGGTCATCTGTACTGCAAAACTGCTTGAAGCAGAAACTGGTGGGATTGTAGTTTCAGTTAACAAGCTGAAGGATGGCCATGGTATAATCATATACCGTGGCAAAAACTACAAACGTCCTGTAAGGATGTCAACAGAGCATCTACTAACAAAAAGAAAAGCACTTCTGCGATCTCTAGAAACGCAGCGATTTGGTGTAAGTGAAGATCTACTTTTCTGAACCAACCATTTCATTTCTGAATTTATGTCATCATTTTCCTGGTGGCACGTATTTAGCAGCATCTATTGAGGTTGAATCTTCTTTTTTCTCAGTCGCTGAAGTTTTTTACAAATCAGAAGCGACGGAAGATCTCTGACTTGCAACTGAAACTGGTAAATGTTGAAGTGTTTGTAATGTAATGGTTTGCTCAATTCTTATGCTAGCATCATATTAAGTTCTAATAAAGCAACATGTTGACTTTCTTCAGCTTAGATGCGATTTATCTGGTTTAACTTCTTATAAGTGTAATTAATGGGATGCTTTCTGGACAAATTTGTAGGCTGAACTAAAAGATCAGCTGGGACAATAAAGACAGAATATGATGAAGTTTGTAAATCATCATAGAAGGCATTTCTGTGATTTCCAGTACACGAAATGCGCAAGAATTCCTTTGTGGCATGAAATGAATTATGAAGGTTCTCATCCATAACTTTGGATTCCTTGTACAACCTGATTGCTTGACTTCTTTTGAGTGGAAGTGGAACTGAGGACAGCAGATTGCTCAAACTCCACTGTGCCTGATTTTTGTTACTTGGGACCTCCTACAGCAAAGGTCATTATATCCAGGTGAGCATGCAACGACAACAGTATAGCTGTAACATTTGCCCTAGACTTCCCATCTTTTTATTGGACATGCCATCTCAAGCGCACTTTAGACTAATCAAAATCCGGAGGAAATTTCTCTTTAGCCTCCTAAATCATGGCTGGTTTGGCACCTAACACACTAAACTAGAGAGGCATTACCATATTCTGGTAGATTCACCATAAAGTGCCCGCAGCCCCTCCCCAAACAATTCACTCTATTGCAACTTTTCACTCTGAACTATTAATTTTATAGACTTTGCCCCTCGAACACATTAAGACTTAGGGGAAATTTCAGTGTAATGAATCTAATACTTTACTTTAGTACAGTGTCATCTTTTCAATTTGTTGGTTGAAAGTAAGAGATGTTGTGTGGCGTGAGATATTCCTCAGTACATTGTTTTGAGTCCATGAGTGATTCCTACATGGAACTTAGAAAAAATCTAGTACTGTACAGCAAAGAAGCTGTCTGAACAGACTTTCTAATGTTGGTTCACTAAAATTTTTGTTATCTAGATTCCATTTGCTTTGATAGGTCTAATGACATTTTATGATTGAAATTTTTTATTCTATCTTGAAGTGTGGATGGGGAAGCAAGTGTAAGTGACTGAATAAAACTTGGATCTATAACTACATCTCATTTCCCCATTTCTTGTGCTATGCTTTGCTCTATTTTAAATTGCATTCAGATCTATGCATGACACTGGACTTCAGGAATATGAAGGGCTCGCTTTTCGGATTAATCACCTGGGTTGGACTGTTGGGTCTACAAGTATAGTGGATCCCCTGAGCCTAGTGCTTCACTTGCAAGCAAAGCTAATAAAAGTCATTCACTCCCACTAACATAAGGGTGGTTGGAAGGTTGTGATCAAATGGCATTGACCCTTCAGGTTTGTCTTTGATTTACTTTTTTAACCATTCACAATACAGACATATGCTGGTGCTTATTTATCTCGCACAACCACTAGAATCCCTCTTTTCTCTGTTCTTTTTCCTTCTTGGTGATTGTGGCATTGCTAAGTGAACTTGCTATCAATGACGAGACATCCTAATGTCAGTCAAGCTGTATAAACAGAGTTATTCAAATGGAATTAATAGCTTTCTCTAACTCCGACTGTTGAAATGTGTGTTGTTAAGATAATATTTACTATGAGTCTATGAGGCTATAGCTGCTGCATGCTATGGTGTGGTGTTTTCTCTGTTTGGGGTAATGGCTTGCATATTCATATGTAGAGAAACTGATGTTAGTGATGAGTAATGGTACTTCCTTTGTGTATCAGAATTAGGTGGATCTGTTTCATATACAATCTCTCCATCAGAATTCACTCGTATTATCCCAAGGCACCAGCAAACAGGTCCTAGAGAAAAGACTCTGGTCATTAGAGAAATGAAACAGTGAACTGCTAAATTCCTCATTTTTCTTCCACTCATAGTTTTTGCTGTTGGGAAAGACACTTTTGGGCAGTTTATAGTATACTTTCAGGACGTACGTGTAAACATGGCAGTTTCGCATGCATATTTTTTCCGAATACAGTGCGTATAACTCTCGGTTTCCCTCTGTGTTGGGGCCATTACCTCCTGATTGCTTTGCTCCTTTTGAGCATTAATGATAATGACGATCCTTCAAAATGATTTGGTGCTTATGGTTAAAGATGACAGGACTGGGATAGGTGGTACTCACGAGAGTTCAGGGTTTCCGTCCAACATGATATTTCTAGTTTCTCCCGAAGAAACTGTAAAAAGTTTCCTTCCAACATCTCAGTAACCTTGGAAATTGATGGATACCTGGAAAAATTTGGTTTGTATGCACCACAAAAACTGCGTGGTCTTGCAAAACTTGTAACATTAGTAATCTTATCAAAGCGAATTCTGACAACATTTGTGAGAATTTGTTACTTGATCTCTTTGATATGGCGAGTGCTGAGTGCCTCAGAATTTGGTGGTCCAGGGGCTATTACACTTGATCCATTTTTCATTCCTATTGTTAGTTCTCGTCTTGTCTTGAGAGGAATTGAGAGGTGTCAATGGGCAGACAAGATTTAGAGTTGTCTCCGTTACGGTCGAGGCCACTTTGAACAGCTTGCTTCTTGGCAAAATAAAAATTATGACTATTGTTCATGGGAGAGAATTTCATCGATTGTATCTGTCTGCCAATTAAGATTCAAAGGAGCAATGTGATTGAAATAACATTTACATGCGAATAAACGGGGTCAAGGCCATAGTTCCGGAGCTTTGGCCCTCAGAAGCAAAGGAAAATCTTCCTGGCAGAAATGACAGGCGACAGTCGTATTCCCGGCACGACGTGATGCATGTTGCTACTGGTTTGCTGCCGATACATAGCTTTCTCCTCCTTGTGGCTCTTGCCCATGGTGGCTCTTGCTATTGGTGAACGTCGATGACGAGGAGGTTATTTCAAAATTTCTTGGCGATACTGATTGAGAAGACAAGGAGGCTTCGGTGGCATAGGCAAGAGTTCGAGGCTGCCTTCTAACATCTCTATTGCCTTTGAAATTGAGGGACGGACAGATGGATTTGCTTGGATGCACCATATGCTCACGATGATCATCTTCCTAGCCATCTCTTCCTCCTCTTCTGAGGTAATCCCATCCAATTGTAGACCTTTGTCCGGGTCAAGATGCCTATATACCATGTCGGCGAAGTACATTTCGCTACTGTCTGGCTCTTGTTCATTGGAGTTATTTCTTCCGCCTACCATCCCCAGAACCAACATCCCTTTCTGTACGCGTCCGACTTATGGGAGACTCCTCCAAAGTTCCTGGACATTACTTCCAGAGCTCTATATCCACATGTTCCTCTCGTGCCTAACATAGACACAGCGCTCTCCTTCCCTTTGCACAGCTTAGCGAGGCCGAAATCCAAGATTTTTGGAGTGAAATCCTGGTCGAGTAAAATGTTTTGCGGTTTTATGTCAAGATGCAAAATTCTCGTGCTGCACCCACAGTGCAGGTAATCAAGCCCTCAAGCGATGCCCATCGCAATTCGATAGGAGATCTTCCATTCTAGGGGACAAGTACTACTTGAACCTCCCTGACTAGGCAGAAACTTATCCAAAGACCCGTTTGGCATGTACTCGTATACCAAAGCTCTGTTGTTCACTCGATAACAGAAACCCAGAAGAGCGACAATGTTGACATGGGCAGTTTTGCTAATACTCACAACTTCATTGATGAATTCTTCTCCATTACCTTTGGACTCCTCAAGGATTTTCACTGCAATGAGCAGACCATCTTTTAGCTTTCCATTATATACCTCGCCGTATCCTCCTTGACCAAGTTTCTCAGAAGAGGAGTCGGTCATTTTCTTCTCATCGGCGTATTTATACCTCCTTGGAACAAGAGGTCCATTGTTCCTCATGAACTCATCCACATTGTAGTCATTTTCATTCCCCTCCTCCTTGAATAGCTTAGTCTTCCACGATGAGAATTTGATCCTCATGCAGAAAGTTGATGTGATGATGATGATAGCTACCACAGCACCTAGCGCGACCGCAATAGCTCCGACTGATTTTTATCAGCAAAAATAGCGAGTACTTTTTCAAGGGCTAGAGATGCAAATATGAAAATGTAAAGATTGAATTACCTATTAGCACTTTTTGATGCCTGTTGGACTGGGGTCCTGCAAAAGAGGAGGAAATATGAACCTTTTTACTAGATACTGTAATAACTACATTTGCTAGGGAACCAGAGTGAATCATTCTACCACGGGGCATGCGTGTCCAATCATAGCCTTCTTTGAGGTTTCAAGAAAAACCGTCAAATCAGTGGCTCGAGTTAGATTTGGATGGGTTGAAAATAGATTCGATTTAAATTGACCCAATTAACTCAAATTGACTTATTCTTATGCAATATAATTTAGCAGCCAATACCTAATCAGCTCATATCCAACCGATCCGGAGCTCCATATTGAATTTTCTTTCTCATAACACCCATTCTGTAAATCTTAACTATAACCCATATTAGACCCATCCCTCTGAATATAAGTTTTTTGTTTGGTCGAATCCTCTGAATATGAGTTAAAACGTAGACTTTTGGCCCATTTTGATACTGTAGTTCAAAGCAGAGGCATGTCAATGAAGTATGTGATTTCAACTTATTTAAAATCAACTACTTTTCAGAGCACTTGGAAGCGAACAGTAGTAAAATGTAAAAAAACAGGAAGCAGAAGTGAAATTTGATCTTTAGCTATGCGAAATGTTCGTATGCTATAACATATATAATTTGCACACCATATCTAATTTGTAGATTTACGGATCCAAGAGATTGACAATTGAAATTGATGCCGAATCGCGATAGAAAATTGACTAAATAGGAATATTTGACAGAGGAACAATTTCTCCTCTCAAGTGTGATTATAAGGAATTCAAATCTTCCAAAATTCTGCTTATAACGAAACCCTAAACATCCTTTTATATGATATTAAACTTAATCACAATAGGAAACGTGAAAATTACAAAAATGCCATTAAAATAATACTAAATTAACGAACACTGCCTAAAACCCAAAAGCTTGAAAACCCATCTAAATGACACCAAATTTCAGCCTATTCCAAGCTCGCCAATTTAAGTGCATCATCCTCTCCTGCTAGGAAAAAGATTCACCCTTGAATCTGCTTCATCTTCATCTTCATTGATGTTAATCTCCTCAGGTTTTTCCTCATCTGCATGATAAGGTGACAAATTCGCTACATTAAAAGTCTCGGATGCATTGTACTCACTCGGCAGCTTGATCTCTAAGCATTGTCATTAATTTGCTCATGAACTTTGAATGGTCCTTCAGCTTTAGGTTGCAATTTGCCAAACCTGCTAGCTGGAAAATGCTCTTTTTTAAGGTGAATCCACACTAGATCACCCTCTTTAAAAATGACTCTTTTCCTGCGCCTATCCACTCGCTGCTTATACTTCATGTTTTGCTTGTTGATTTGATTATGGACCTGTGAATGTAGCTCTTTGATCTGTTTGGCATGCTCATCTGCGTCTAAATTGAATTGCTTGTGAGCTAGCAATGGTGTGAGATCCAGAGGGGTAATTGGATTATGCCCGTAAACTAGCTCAAAAGGACTCTTGCCTGTAGTTCGATTATGTGACCTGTTGTAGGCAAATTCAGCCTGAGGTAACACCAAGTTCCATTGCAGCAGACTATCTCCAACCAAACTTCGCAGTAAATTCCCTAACCTTCGATTGACAACTTTGGTCTACCCATCAGTCTGGGGGTGGTGAGAGGAACTAAACTGCAATATGGTTCCAATGTGCCTCCAAAGAGTGCGTCAAAAGTGACTCACAAACTTCACATCACGATATAAGGTTATAGACTTGGGAACTTCATGTAACTTAACAATCTCCTGCAAAAACAATTGAGCAACTTGTGAAGCATCAAAGGTCTTGTTACAGGGAATAAAGTGAGCCATGTTCGAAAATTTGTCGACAACCACCATTATGGAATCCGTATTTCGTTATGCTCTTGACAATTTCCAAGACGAAATCAAGGTTGATATCCTCCCATGGAGCATTGGGAACAGGTAAAAGCATATATAAACCAGCATTGGTACCTCTAGTTTTTGCCACATGACATACTCTACATCTCTCTACAAATCGAGTTACGTCACGCTCCATTCGGTGCCAATAAAAGTGCTCACACAACAAGGCTATCGTTTTATCCACTCCAAAATGCCCAGTTAGACCTCCTGTATGACTCTCAGTAATAATGGATTCCTCAAAGAACACTGAGGGATACACAACCTGTTGCCTTTGAAAAGAACACTCCACGACCAAAAGTGGTTGAAAGGGCCTTGTTTTCCACTTCCTCCAAATATCTCCAAAAGAGGATCATCAACATACAAATCTTTAAAAGAATCAAAGCCCAAAACTCTCACTTGCATCGTAGATAGTAGAGAATGTCTTCCGCTCAATGCATCTGCTACTTTATTTAGCGCTCCTGCCGTATGTTTAATGGAAAAATTGAAAATCTGAAGAAACTCTACCCACTTTGCATGTCTAGCATTCAACTTATGTTGGCCATTATTGTACTTCAAGGCTTCATGATCATAATACAAAATAAATTCTTTTGAGATAAGATGGTGCCTCCAATGTTCCAAGCTCCTCACTATGGCGTAAAACTCCTTGTCATAAATCGAATATCTTCTCTTCGCTTCATTTAACTTCTCACTAAAGAATGCCACATTTTTATTTTTCTGGTTTAGGACACCCTCAATACTAACGTTTGAGGCATCACAATGCACCTAAAAAACCTCACCAAAATCTGGAAGCACTAAAACTGGGGCTTCAGTCACCTTTTTCTTCAATAGCTGAAATGTAGAGTCTGCCTCTTTGGTCCATACAAATCTGCTTCCCTGCAAACAATCCATAAGAGGCGCAATAATAGTGTTGAAATCTCAAATAAACCTCCTATAAAAGGACATTAATCCTGAAAGCTGCGTACCTTATAAATATTCTTCGGAACCTCCCAATTCGTAATGGCTTCGACCTTAACTGGATCCATTTGAATACCTTCCCGCAACACAATATAATCCAAAAAGGTCATATGATCAATTAAAAAGTGACACTTTTTGGTATTGGTATACAATTTCTGCCCTCTCAAGGTCTCAAATACTTTTCTCAAGTGTTGTAAGTATTGCTCAATCGAAGTACTAAAAACCGAAATATCATCGAAATAAACAACAACAAATTGGCCAATAAAAGGACGAAAAACCTGATTAATCATCCTCATAAAAGTGCTCGACGTGTGAGACAACCCAACGGGCATCACCATCCACTCATACAAACCATCTTTAGTCTTAAACGCCGTCTTTCACTCATCTCCAAGTTGCATCTTAATATGATGATAACCACTACTCAAATTTATCTTCGAAAAGATAGTCACCCCATGTAACTAATCAATCAAATTATCAAATCATGGGATAGGAAATCGATACTTGATTGTGATTTTGTTGACAGCTCTTCTATCTATGCACATCCTCCACAACCTATCTTTATTAGAAACCAACAAGGCCGACACTGCGCAGGGACTTATGCTCTCTCGGATTGTGCCTTTCTCTAACAGCTCCTACACTTGTCTCTGCAACTCCTCATGTTCTTTAAGACTCATTTTGTAAACTGTCTTATGGGGAATAATAGCTCCCGGGACAAAATCAATACAATGCTGAACGTCTCTCATAGGCGACAACGTAGGTGGCATCTCTTCCGATACGACATTAGCAAACTCCTCAAGTAAGGGCAAAACTTGGATAGGAATTTCGGGATTGTCAAAATTCCGTTCCATCACCATAATGGCAAAAAGCTCAGGCGCGTTTACTGTCTCTTCTTGAAATTCTGATCTGGATAGCAGATTATTCTTCACACCTTTTTCTGAAATTTGAAGGACCTAAGGTAATGGTCCGGCCATTCTTCTTGAAGGTATAGGTATTTCTGAAGCTATCATACTGTGTTATTCTATCAAACTGCCACGACCTTCCCAATAAAATATGACAAGCATCCATTGGGACCACATCACACCACACCTTATCAATGTATTTTTTTTCAATCGAAAATTGCACAAGACACCTCTTGCTTACTTTCACCTCGTTCCCTTTCCTAAGCCACGACAGTTTGTATGGTTGAGGATGATCTTCTATTTTCAGCCCCAATTTCTTCACCATAATTGTGTACACCACATTCTTGCAGCTTCTCCCATCTATTAGCATGCTGCATACTTTTTCTCCACTAGTGCACTTAGTATGAAAAATATTATGTTTAAGCCACGATTCATCGTCGGCCACAGCAACATTTAAGATTTTTCTAACAATTAGGGACTCACCAGAGCCAGCATAGATAATCCCTTCCTGTTCCGTATCCGCATCCTCTTGTTCGCCTTCAAATTCATCATCGACTGGACTTTCATTAAAGACTGGATTATCAACAAGTGTCACAATCTGTCGGTTAGGACAATCAGCAGCAAAATGCCCGAGTTCCTGACACTTGAAACATCACTTGGCTATAGCTCCTCCCTTGCTAGTTCCAACACTACTCTGCCCCTCCTTGGATGCAGGTTTAGAACTCGTAACCTTAATTGCGGCTGGTGTTGAATTGGTTGCAGATGTTCTCGCTTTTCCTTTGGATTCTTTGCCTGACCATCGATTCTGAAATTTGGAACTCATGTCCTTCCTTGTACACTAACCTTTCACCTTCAAGGTCAACCTGCACACATCCTCATAGGTCCAATATTGCTGTAATTGGACAACATCAGAAATTTCATACTGTAGCCCCGCCAAATATCGAGCAATTATTTGCTCGTCTTCCTCAGCCACATCACAACGCATCCGCAATCGATCAAACTCCTCAGTATACTGCTTGACCGTTAAATCTTGTTGCTTAACGTTGTGATACTCAATAAATGCCTCCTGTCTATAATGAGTAGGTAAAAATTTCTTTTGCAATAATTTCTTCATCTTATTCCAGCGATTCACTTTTAATTTTCCCTCTCTAGCACGTTGCCTTTTCACATGCTCCTACAATATCGAGGCATGTTTTCGTAGTCTAATAGTCACTAATTTAACTTTCTGCTCTTCAGCCAGATCCTTAATATCAAAGATCCTCTCTACTGTATATAACCAGTCAATAAACTCATCAGGATGAGCCTTACTATGAAACTCAGGAATCTCGATCTACATCCCGAATTATGAAAAATGGGCTGATTTCCAGGTCGTACTTCTCGATTCCGTTCTTAGTTCAAAACCTCGAAAGGGTTGATGTCCTCCCCTTCATCATCGGATGGATCTTCAGATTCCGCTCCTTCTTCGGATTGAACATCCAACCTCGCCTCCGCAAGTTGTCACACCAAATCTTGGATTCTTTTTCTCTGTTCTTCAATTTCTACGTCTCGCAGATCTCTTAGACGTTGTTGTTCGTTTGCTTCAGGAATGACTCTATGCCTCTGGCCACTACGAGCCCGCCGTCCACGACCAACGCGATTCTGTTCAGACGTTGATTCAAGCAACCTGTGCTCTGATACCAAATGATGCCAAATCGCGATAGAAAATTGACTAAACAGGAATATTTGATAGAGGAACAATTTGTCCTTTTATATGGTGTTAAACCTAATTATAATAGGAAATACGAAAATTACGAAAACATCATTAAAATAACATTAAATTAATGAAAACCGCCTAAAATCCAAAAGCCTGAAACCCATACAAACAACACCAAATTTCAGCCTATTCCAAGCTCGCCAATCTAAGTGCATCAGAAATGCTTTGAGTAGAAGTGAAGACATATAGCGACAAAGGAGTAGAGCATACCTGGGCATGTGGCCGAGTAGGTCCTCTTGGGGCAATGACAGGCAAATTTGCCAGAGTTCTCAACTGCGCCGGCGAGCCGCCGCCCACAACTCTCTCTCTCCCTTCGCCCCCGGGCGCCACCCCCCCCACAACACAATTTCGGCATCATCCACCCACTGCAACCCAAAGCCTTGATTGATTGCCGCTTCAAGCGTGTCTATGGTTGTCTTGGTCTATATGGTTTGAATTGCCAACTGGTATACTGGAATTATAACACTAGTATTACACGCTCCAATAAATCCCGTATGGAGGTGAGGTTTAAGCTATCAACATCACTGGCTTTCCTCGTGAAAACATAACCAACTATATCAGTCCCACTGGCATGGCACGTAAACTGACTAGATTTTGTTGTTGATGCTGGAATCTGGGTAAAATCTGATGGGCATCCATAATAGAGGGTCAGGTTGTTGGCGACTGTATCTGAAGAATAAGTGAAAGGAGCAACTTGAGAGGTATTATACAGATATCGGGGGCATGGCTTGTACCAATAAGACGTTCTGGCAACTGTAAGAATCCGTGTGAGGTTGTTGACGTGAAGGACTCAGAAGTTCTGTTTTAGCATTGAGATGACCGGTGTTGTGTTCTTACAACTTATTTGAAACTCCGGTGCCAGGCCATAGTAACGGGCCCGGTTGAGTCCCCAGAATGGATAGCTTATGCATTGCAGGTCACTGCAATGAACTGTTGAGCTGCAGTTTAAGTACCGAGGATCATGAACGTTGAATGAGGTTCGAGCTCGGATCAAGCTGAGGAGTATATTGAAGAATCAAAGGCTCGATACTGCCGTGAAATGGGGATGCTGGTCCATATTTTCTGTTACTCCTTTGCACGAGAGTTGGAGAGAGAGACAGAGAGGTCCCAGGTGCAGATGAAGAGGATCAATAAGTAATGAGGTGCCTTCTGTATTTACAATGTTGATTTTAATTGAATTGAGTTTTGTCTCGGCTAGGCAGAATTGGTCCGAGTAGCTATTGGGAAATTTCCATTCCAAAAGTCTAACCCACGTTGTAACAATTGAGTTTATAATTAAACAGATGATAAAGGGCAGAGCCCAAGCCCAAGCAATTTGGCCTCAGCCCATGTAACCCACTCTCCATTTCTCTTCAACAGCTTCATACGCAATTGAAGCGTAAAAGAAAAGAGAACCACCGACGACAAAAACAAGGAAAAGAGGAAAATAAGAAAAGAGAGAAATTTTTTAGCGTACACGTTTCAAACGTCTCGACAAGTCGAGTTAACTCCATTTTGCAATTCAGGGTAAGGATTTGAGCCATTTATTCGTCAAATAGGAGTAATTTTCGGAATTAGGCTATAAATTCGGAGATATGTGGATTTTGAACTATGAGGATTGATTGATGAGTTGTTAAGCTGTGGATTTATGTGGAAATGATAGTTTAGGGCGTTGTGGAAATGTAGGATATGACAAAAATCATTTTCGAAGTATGGTTTGATTGGATGCCTATTGGACCAGCGTCTTGCAAAAGAGGAGGAAGTGGGAACCTTTTTGCTAAATTCAATGATAATTACTTTTGCTAGGGAACCAGAAGCTAAATGAATCATTGACATGCATGCCCCATCATAGCCTTCTTTTAGGTTCCAAGTAAACCTGTAAAATTGGTGGCTTGAGTCAGATTTGGGTGGGTTGAAAATAGATCCAATTCAAAATTCACTCATTTAACTCATTGACTTATTCTTATGTAATACAATTTTAGCAGGCATTACCTAATCAGCTCATATCCAACATATTCAAAGTTCCATATTAAAAAGAATAATTCATAACAACCCATTCTGTAAATCTTAACTAACCCATATAAGAACGGTCCCACTAGATATGAGTTAAAAGGTAAACTTTTAAACCATTTTGATAATCATTCGATGCAAAAGGCTTGTCAAAGAAAGTATGTGATTTTCAACTTATTTGAAGTAAAAAATTTTTCATATTACGTGGAAGCAAACAGTAATAGAACGTAAAAAAACAGTAAACAGAAGTGAAATCTGATCTGCAGCTATTCGAAATGTCAGTATGCTATAACATATCTAATTTGCACATCACATTTAATTGCGATGATAGGAAACGGCAGTTGACGGTCGTATTCCCGGCACGATGTGATACATGTTGCTACTGGTTTCCCACCGATACATAGCTTTCTCCTCCTTGTGGCTCTTGCCCTTGGTGGCTCTTGCTATTGGTGAACGTCGATGACGAGGAGGTTCTTTCAAAATTTCTTGGCGGTACTGATGGAGAAGACAAGGAAGGCTTCGGTGGGATAGCCAAGAGTTCGAGGCTGCCTTCTAACATCTCTATCGCCTTTGAAATTGAGGGACGATCAGATGGATTTGCTTGAATGCACCATACGCTCACGATGATCATCTTTCTCGCTATCTCTTCCTCCTCTTCTGTGGTAATCCCATCCAATTGTAAACCTTTGTCCGGGTCAAGATGCCTATATACCATGTCGGCGAAGTACATTTCGCTACCGTCCGGCTCTTGGTCATTGGAGTTATTCCTTGCACCTATCATTCCCAGAACCAACATTCCATAGCTGTAAACGTCCGACTTGTGGGAGACTCCTCCAAAGTTCCTGGACATTACTTCCGGAGCGATGAATCCACATGTTCCTCTCGTGCCTAACATTGATACAATGCTCTCCTTCCCTTTGCACAGCTTAGCGAGGCCGAAATCTGAGATTTTCGGAGTGAAATCCTGGTCGAGTAAAATGTTCTGCGGTTTAATGTCAAGGTGCAAAATTCTTGTGCTGCACCCACGGTGTAGGTACTCGAGCCCTCGAGCGATGCCCATCGCAATTTGATACGAAATCTTCCATTCTAGGGGACAAGTAGTACTTGAACCTCCTTGACTAGGTAGAAACTTATCCAAAGACCCTTTAGGCATGTACTCGTATACCAAAGCTCTTTTCTTCTCTTGATAACAGAAACCCAGAAGAGCGACGATGTTGACGTGGGCAGTTCTGCTAATACTCATGACTTCATTGATGAATTCTTCTCCATTACCTTTGGACTCCTTAAGGATTTTCACTGCGATGAGCGGACCATCCTTTAGCTTTCCTTTATAAACATCGCCGTATCCTCCTTGACCAATTTTTTCTGAAAATGATTTTGTCATTTTCTTCAGATCTATATGTCGGTATCTTCTTGGAACAAGAGATCCATGGATTCCCATCAATTGCTCAACATCTAGATCTTTCTTGCTCTTGAAGAGTGGAACCCACCATGAGAAGATTCCCATTTTAATCTTGAGGATGAAAATGATGGCAATTGCAGATATTGAAACAACACAAATAACAAGAACTCCGGCTGTCCTTTTCAATCATTAAAATATATCAGCGATTTACCGAAGCCAGAGATACAAATTCAGTGATATCAAAGAGATAATTTACCTTTGGACAATATAAACCGCTTGGGGGATCCTGGAAAAGAAAAATCCATTATTTCCAGGGTTGCTATAGTTACAGGAATCTGATGCAAATTGTGTAAATTTGGTTAAAATAAGAGGCATTGGCAACAGATAGGGACAACCGAATGGCAAATTCAATTTCTCGACAGTATAAAGACCCAATTGCTGTTGGATTGGTGGTCTTGATAGAAAATCTAATGGCTGTCTTACTTGTTAGTATTTTGTTTTGCAGTCCGAAGGTTTTTCCCGGATTAAGATAACTTACTAAAGGTTTGGTCACAGTAGTCTTCTCAGCTTTGTAGGCCGAGAACCATATTGATCATCTTATGACTTATGAGTGCAGTTTATCCTAACATTATAAATAAATCAAACAGTGAGAATGGACTTACGTTTTACACTGAATCTTTCCATGATTTTCATCACGATTGATCATAATTTCCACAATCAATTAGCCCATGGTCAGCTGGAGCCATGGCGCAGCATTAAGAACATCATCGAGCTTTTCAAAGTCCAGGCTTCCACTTCCAGTGGCCTTATGAATTTCTCAGCCGGAGATCAAACTAATGACCCAACGAAGAGTTAGAACATGACATGCCTGAGCATGTATTGAGTAGGACTTATCTTGACAATAACACACAAAATTGCTAGACTTTGTATCCTTTCCGCACTGCCCACCTGAGTCAAGAGACTGTTGCAATCATCCCTCGCTGTCCACTGCAGACCAAAGCCTCATCAGGGGCTTGATATTAGCTATATGTTGGTCGGGTGAGACTCTATCTGCTAGATTGCCGATTAATTCGCGGTCAGTACCTTGCTCGTATTGCACGCTCCAAAGTAGCCCATAATAGACGTGAGGTCGACACAAGCATAACTCGTCAAATCGCTAACTTTCCTCGTCAAAAAGTCATCCATCACGTTGGTATCATTGATGGAGCAGTTAAACTGGCTGTTAACGGCCAGCAAAGCTTCAATTGGGCTTGCCTGGCAGCCGTACTACAGACTCAGGTTACTAGTCACGGTGTCCGTGGTGTAGGAGAAATGGCTGATGATTTCTGGGTGGCACGTAGAAATATGTTGCGCAGATAGTGTTCCAAAAGCCTGTTCTAGCGAACTTCATCATTTGAGAGGTGTTAGCGACCCAAAGAACCCGATAAGCTCTGTTTGATATGGTGATATGCACTGTCTTGCTAAGTAGCACATATACTCGACATGCGACGCAACACGACACGACATGTCGACACGTTATTTTTTAAAAAATAGAGAATTTCGACATGTTGTATATTAAATATATGCTTTTATGTATACATGATAAATTATCATTTTTATGATTATTTCAATCAAATTAATTTGATTCAAATCCACAAATAAATAATAAAAAAAGAGTGTTGGATGAGTATCGGTGTCCGACACGTGTCTGACATCGACATGAAGGCCTCCGGAGAGTGTCCATGCTTCCTAGCTGTCTTGTTACCCTGACAATTCAGCTCAAACTCGGGCAAGCTGCACTGCAAGGTGCAGTTCAACCCCTAGAAGTCGTAAGTAATGTTTTGCATGATGACACCGTATGATGTTGGAGCTAGGATCGGGATCCGGATTATGATAAAAAGCAACTGGAGAGATGCAAAAGGGGATGGTGATGGTGATGCATCTCTTTAGGGAGATGAAAATGGAAGCGAGAAAATTAGTTTGGACTTGACACGGGTGGAAAAAGGAAGAGAAGGAAAGGTGATATGATTTTCAAGCTTGACTAGTAATCGATGATAGAAATTGGTGGATTTTGGTAAAGAAGGGAAAGGAATTGTTAAAAAAAAATCTCGGTCTGAAAATTCTTAGATGCCGCTGCCGGTCAATTTGAATATGTGTGACTTGGTCTGACCTTGGTGTCTCCTTATCAAATTATAGACAAGTTCGAGTCTACCATAAACTTTTTCTTGTGACGTCAAAAAATATAAACTTGTATTCTCATGACACATTGATTTTCAGTCAAGATTTCATCAAATAATTTTCCAGCCAAAATGACATTTTTATTTCACTTTCTCCACTTGGTGCTATTCAACACCGTTTGCTTTTTGCCGTTCACGTAGGTAGATTTACAATTGTGCTCTTTGACGAAACTTTGATGAAAGATAAATGTGTCATACAGGTACAAGTTTGAGAATTTTGATGTCACGAAAAAACGTTTATGGTAAATGTGTCGCGGTGGGTATAGTTTGGAGTTTTTTGTGATATTTTTCCTTATTAAAAGAAAAGGGATAAATGTATCAAAAGTCTTAAAACTTATAATGAAAATGCGATTGAGTCCTAAGACTTTCAAAAATAACATCAAGTCCTAAAACTTGATAAATTGGTGCAATCAAGTTTTTCCGTTAACTCCGTCCAACTTAGTCAACAAAAAAAACTGACATGGCTTTTTTTATTATTTTATTTTTCCTACGTGGCATTAACATTAGTAAAGCATAAGACTAGAAGGAAGGTGTCTTTGTCCAAATTCTAATTTTTTAGCCTAAATCTTAGACAAATTAGATTAAAAACATAAAAAGGCTAATTTTTTTAGAAAAACACACAAAGAAAAGAAGAAAAAAATGCACAAGTGAGGGCCTATTGGCCTTCCCCAGTGAGGCACTACCGCTGCATCACCATCGCGAAAAATGGCTAGCGAGGGTCGTTGCCACCCCCCCCCCCCGAGACTTAGCACTCATCATCATCACAAAAAAAAGGCTAAATTTTTTTTAACAAAAACACACAAAGAAAAGAAGAAAAAAGCTCACAAGTGAGGGCCTATTGGCCTTCCCCTATGAGGTGACGCCGCCTCATCACCATCGCTAAAAATGGCTAGCAAGGATCGTTGGCCCTCCTCTAGACTTGAGCCCTCACCCCAAGGTCATCCATCCTCACCTAGATTTGTGTGAGGGTCACGACCCTCTCCTAGAGATGGACAAGGGCCATTGATCATCGCCAAGGACCCGGCAACCTCTGTCAGCCCTTTTTGGTAGTGGGGTGACGGCCCACAATTCTTTCTTTTTTTGTGTTTTTCTAAAAAGATATTTTAGCCTTTTTAAAAAGATAATATAATTTAAGTAAGAATTGAGTTAAACAAAAAGAATGTAAACCAAAACGACGTTGTTTTAGTCTTTTGATTAATGCGTTAGTGACGTTAATGTCACATAGGTAAAAGAAAATAATAAATAAAGTGTTTGGAAAACAATAACAATCTGAACAATATCGGATTAGCGTAACGAAATAAAATAATCTCCTCTCTTGTGCAAATCTAATAGGAAACGATTGAATCGAGGAATATAAATACCAAACACGTAAACACAAGGCAATTTTTTACGTGAAAAACCTCATCGGTGTGAGGAGATAAAAAACCATAGGACCGGAGTCCACCAAAAAATCTTCACTACCAGCAAAACTGGGTGAACAAAGTTCTTCTCTAGTAAATACTAGAGGTACATAGCAGCAAAAATATCAAGAACATCATTCTTGGCAATAGACATGAATTTCACAAGAGAAAAAAGGATAAATCTCATCAAAAACGCACTTTTGGTGCAACCCACGAAAACCTGATGTAGGGAGCTTCAACTCAAAATCAAACCGTTCATATTCGAGAAGAATGCGACACGAATACGCTAACAAAATTTTAGCTCAGTCGGACTACAAATCGACCTCCGACATCGGCATTAGATATATTTTCAAATCCATATTTTCTGCTCTCTCTTTCTCTCTTGTTACTGTCTCTCAAAAAATTCTTTTTTGTGGCTACAACATCATAATAGTGAGAAACCCTATTTCTCTATATGAATAGACATATGAGCTCAAGTCTTGGGCTTGCAATACATTGGGCTTTCTCCACATGGGAGTGAACCCAACCAACATAAAGTCACATTAGTATTTTTCATTAGTCAAGTTAGATTGAGTAAACACAAGAATTTAATTGCATCAATTTGACAAGTTGTAGGATTTGATTATATTTTTTATAAGTTTTATGACTCAATCATACTTTCGTGATAAATTGATTTGGGTTGTCAAGCCTTCCTTGCTTTGAAATGCAGGCTTAAGGACCCTGGGCCATAATGCTCAGGTTGTGGGCCTAGGCCGGACGCTGCCAGCCACTAAGAAAAGATATAGTCAACCTTTTTATCTAAGCCTGAAAAGGATGCTAAATCTTTTCAGTCAATGAGCGGTCAAACATAATTTCTAGGTTTTAACAACATGGGTATATCAGTATGTAAGGCATGGTAAACCGACAACCGACCTTACAGTTACACAGGCAAGGAGGAAATTAAGAATCTGTTTCAATACGCTTTCACAAATAAACGTTAAATATTCAACATAGTGGGTCACTCAGATGGATCAAGTGGCAGGAGGACCTAATGAATGTAATAGCTGTTCTCGAGACTGCGCAAGCCCATGAAGTTGTCCGTGTAAGAGTTCAATTCCTACCCTACAATGTTTAATTGGATTAGCATCGCGCAGTTTTTCCAGTGTTGCCATGTTTGAGGCTGTGTTTGGTTTGCCTTATTCTGAAAGCCTTTGGCAAAATGCAAAGGACTTTAAGTAAAAAGGTTTCTTTGAAATGTAAATAGTATTTGCTAACATATAATGTAAATATGCATTAGGAAGCAATTTTGGCTAATTGTTGTTTGGAAAAATCTCACTTATAAAGAACTTTTGCTATTTGAAAAAAAAAAAAAAGAATCTCAAACCCTTCACTGGACACCGGCGAAGGGCTTAAGACGCCGACAATCCAAATATGTCACTGTAGTCTTTACCTGAGGTCGTACAACCTCAACCCACCCCCAACAAGGGTGGCGCAACCATAGGCAAGGCTCGCTGATGCCAGATCCGACTATAGATCTAATCTGTTGACGGTTAGATTTGGCATCGTCAGCAATGTTGTGTAAGGTGTAGTGAGGGCATTTTCGAAATTTCAAAAATTTAGCGATGGCAAAATTGCAAGAAAAGAATGTATTAGCAGTTTGGAAATGTTAAAACCTAAAACTCCTACGAACCTGCCTTAAGCGAAGAGACTTTGGAAGACTTTGAAAATATAATGCATTTCCCAAAGCTCTCCAAACAAATTTGCCAAAACACCGTAGCATTTTGGGAAAGTGGTTGCCAAATGCAACCTGAGTTCACCACAGAACCGCAGTTACTTGAGCCTACTTTAGAACATGTGGATGGTGAGACTAAAAACTTATTTTCTACTCCTTATACGAGGAAAAAGTAGAGCGATCCAAGGAATTATGCCATAGTTAACCCAGGCTCAAGCTCATACTTCATCACCAATAGAGATGAAGAAGAACAAGCAAACAGAAGATTAGGTGTGTGGCTGCCGACCATACTTACAAGTTCCAACAAAACCCAAAACAACTCATATAGGATATTGCCTAATACTCCGAACCTCGCGCTGGATTATTACCTACTGCGAGGCTCGCGGCTGATTACACATGCAAGTTCCAGCAAAATCCAAACAACTCATATAGAATTATTACTTAATGCGAGGTTCGGAGTTCCATAATCATCAAATATTTCTCTGGAAACTGTTGGATTTGATCCAGTAAAATGAGTATTAGGTAATAATTTCTCGAATAGGTTGGTTGGGGTGAGCACAGAGTAAAGAATATTCAGGACGCATGGACCATCCCAACTTCTTAGGCACAACAACATACAAATCACAGAAACAAATTGGCTCATCCTAACATCTTAAGCCCGGTCAAATAGCGAAAAGTGATTAGATGTTATCGACGATTTCCATGTTCTTCACCATAATTCAGATCGGGATCAGCTATACTTATCAAGTCCAGATTGTGCCCTCCCAGAGTATGCGATCCCACCCCGAGCCATCAGTCAGGACTAAATTTTCATATAGGAATGTTGGAAGTAAGTCTAGGAAAAAGTTACATACCTGAGCATGTGGAAGAGTAGGACTTATCTCGGCAATAGCACACAAAATCGCCTGAACTCGTATTTTGTCCACACTGCCCGCCCGAACCGAGGCAGCCGGCGCATTTATTGCCTGCCGTCCACTGCAGCCCGAAGCCCTCATCAATGGCTGACACTACAGTCGCGTTGGTCAGGTTCGTGGTCGACTCTATCCCCTGAACGGCAGACTGGTTCACAACCAAAATGACGCTGGTATTGCAAGTTGCCAAGTAACTCGATACAGCCATGAGATCCACGGTCATATAAGTCGTGATCTCCCTAACTTTTGTCTCGAAGTAACCCATCATGTTGGTTCCATTGAAGGTGCAGTTAAACTGGCTTTTAGCGATCAGTGGCGCTATTTGACTCGAGGTTTCCGGACACCCATAGTACAGAGTCAAGTTTTTGATTGCGGTGTCCGTGGTGTAAGAAAAAGGGAGGGTGATTTCCTCGGTGGCATTGATCAGATTGGATGGGCAGATGGTATTCCAATAATCATTTCGGGCAACAGTCATAGTTTGTGAGGTGCTATCGATCCGAAGGACCCGATAGGGCTGGTTCGTTATGGTGATCAGCCCAATTGTGTTGTCCTGACAAGTCAGCTCGAACTCCGACAGGCCGCAGTAGGAGGCACGGTTCAACCCCCAGAAGGGGTAACTGACGTTTTGCAGGTCGCCACATTGGATGGTGGAGCTGCAGTTCAAGTAGCTAGGGTCGTCCACACAGCGCGTCGTCGGAGCACGGATCAGGACCAGGGTGGCTGCGATCACGAAGCACAGGCGAAGATCCCGAAGGGGATGGTGATGGGGATGCATCATCATTTGGAGGGAATGTTTTGGTGAGATGGAGAGGAAAGGAGAGAGAAGTGAGGTTGAAGATGGGCAAGGGAAAAGGGGGGATGGGGATGATGGAATGAAATGGTTTTTATTCGTGAATAGTCATAAAATTAGTATGGAGTTTCGACGAAGAAGGGGATGTAGAAATTGACCGCTTCTGTGAGAAGAAGTATAGCTTTACCGGCCAAATGTGCACACGCTTTTGTCCCTGACTCGGTGTAGGGATGTAGAGATGATGTGGTTGAGGTTGACTGGGTCAACAAGTTAGGTGCCCAAAAAAAAACATTGACCAGTCAGTAAAAACAGAGAAGGGGCGCTTTGGCTAAGAGAGAGAGAGAGAGAGAGAGAGAGAGCACGCGAAAGAGATCGAGGAAAAGGAAGAAAGGGAGAAAAAGAGAAGAGGGACTCGCACGTTGACGCCTCGCTAAGTACACATGGCAAAAAAAAGTTCTTTGTCCGTGGGACCCATATAGCTGAATTTCCCATTTTTACCCTCTCCGCCGGTTATTCACGATTCTGCTCCTTATGTGTGATTTTTCAATTCTGCCCTTGACCGATTTATTTACTGTTTTGCCCCAAGGTCGCTTTTATTTACTATTTTGCCCTTGGATGCATGAAAATTCCAGTTTTTGCCCTTGGGTCATGAATTTCCGGTTCTGCCCCTTTGGAATTCTGATTTTACAGTTTTACCCTTACGTGCAATTTGGTAAATGTTTTGTGCATAAAACAATTATTGTGGTTTACAATTTTAAAAAATTCAATCATGAATGGTTTGTTAGTCACCAAAATAGCCGAACATGAAGGTATCTTGAATTTTTGAAATTGTATGATGTTTCATTCAATTACCCATGATTAATTGATGCTATGACTGAAGTTGATATATTACATATTTTTATTGGTGTCATGGGCACATTGAGTTTCATTTATTATAAGAACTTAGGGATTCACCCAAACTTTAATCAATTTCTTTTAGTTCATGAAAGTAATAGTTGGTAATTAATATATCTTATTAGATTTGTTTGTTTATCCAAAGAAATCAAATAAATTCTAATGAGGTGTATTTATAATTACCAAATAAAAGTTATTAGCATCATTATGGTTTGTTGTATGTTGGTATATCGTAGGATCACCCAAATGGGAACTATGATGTGCATGTATTGTTTAATTTGAATATGATTATGTGATATTCTCAAAGCATTAATGTATGAGTATATTCTTGCATATTTGCAGTATTTGTATCCGTTTCTCTTCGTTCGTATGCTTCTTCTATTCCTTTATTCAATGGAATGAATTTCCCTAATTGGAGTGAACAAGTCCAGTTTCACCTAGGTATCTTAGATCTTGATTTAGCACTTCAAGTTGAGAAACCAGTTGCTATTATTGATGAGAGCAGCGATAATGAGAAGTCTTTCCATAAAGCTTGGGAAAGATTGAATAGATTAAGCTTAATGTTTACGTGAATGACTGTTGCAAATAACTTAAAGACCACTCTTCTCGCAGCTAACAGTGCTAAGGAATTTATGAAATTTGTGGAAGAGCATTCTCAAACTGCTAATAAGTCACTTGCTGGTACATTGATGAGCACTTTGACCACCATAAAATATGACGGTTCACGTACCATGCATGAGCATGTACTTGAGATAACAAACTTAGTAGCAAAATTAAGGACTTTGGGAATGAACGTGGATGGGTACTTTTTAGTACAGTTCATACTTTATTCTTTGCCTCATGAACAATGTGGGCCATATCAAATGAATTATAACACTATAAAGGACAAGTGGAATGTAAATGAATTGGCCAATATGATTGTTCAAGAAGAAACAAGGATAAAGAATCAAAATGCTCATTCTTTTCATCTCTTAAGTCATCAATAAGCTGAAAAGAATTCCAAGAGGAAAGGTGGAAGGAGCAAAAAGAAAGGTTTATACAACCTGAATGACTTTTCTAAGGCTTCTCAAATCCACAAGAACGAACGCAATCTTATTAAGTGTCACTTTTGTAATAAAATTGGACATTGGAAGAAAGATTGCCTGAAGCGTAAAGCTTGGTTTGAAAAGAAAGGTAAGCCTTGTGCTTTAGTTTGTTTTGAATCAAACTTTGTTGAAGTTCCTCGTAATACTTGGTAGATTGATTCTAATGCTACCACTCATGTCTCAAATACGATGCAAGGATTTCTTTTGATCCAAACCATAAAACCAAATGAGAATTATGCATTCACGAAAAATAGAAACAAAGCTCCGGTTGAAGGCATTGGCACTTATCTTTTGATCTTAGATATTGGGCATTATTTAGATTTATTTCGAACCCTTTATGTACAAACATTTTCCTGCAATTTAGTTTCTTTGCCAAAACTTGATGTAGCAGGATTCTATTTTAAATTTGATTATAGATCTTTTAGTTTATATAAGAATAATAATCTTATTGGAACTGAAATTTTATATGATGGTCTTTACAAGTTTAAACTTGATAATGCTTTTACAGAGATCTTAATGATCTTGTATCATAATGTTGGCATTAAACGTAGTTTAATTGATGATAATTCTGCTTACTTGTCGCATAAACGTCCGAGTCACATATCCAAAAGAAGAATGCGAAGATTAGTAAAGAATGAAATTCTTCCAAATTTGGATTTTACTAATCTTGGAGTGTGTATCGATTGTATCAAAGGTAAACAAAAAAAGCACACTAAGAAAGGTGCCACAAGAAGCACAGAGCTTCTTGAAATAATATACTTTGATATATGTGGTCCTTTTGACGTTCCATCGTTTGGTAGAGAAAGTTATTTTATCACATTTATTCATATTTTTCACGTTATGGTTACATTTATCTATTTCATGATAAATCTCAATCAGTGAATGCGCTTGAGGTGTATATTAAAGAAGTTTAGAGGCAATTAGATAAAAGGTGAAAATAGTAAGGTTGTATGGAGATGATGAATATTATGGAAAGTATGATGAATCGAGACAATATCCGGGTCTATCTGCTAAATTCCTTGAAAGACATGGTATTTGTGCTCAATACACAATGCCAGGTACACCACAACAAAATGGTGTAATAGAAACATATAATCGTACTTTAATGGAAATGGTTATAAGTATGATAAATTATTCATCTCTACCCTTATCATTGTGGACGTATGCAGTAAAGACTTTTTTGTATTTATTAAACAGGATTCCTAGTAAGGCAGTTCCAAAAACTCCCTTTGAATTGTGAACGGGAAGGTTACCTAGTTTACGACACCTGCATATTTGGGATTGTCTAGCAGAAGTAAGAATTTACAATCCTCATTAAAGGAAATTGGATTTAAGAACGACCAGTGGTTATTTTGTTGGTTATGTAGAGAAATCCAAAAGGTATAGATTTTACTATCCTAATCATAGTACAAGAATTGTTGAACCTGGAAACGTTAGGTTCATTGAACATGTTGACATTAGTAGGAGTGAAAGAATGCATGATACTTGCGTTCAAGAAGTTAGGGTGAAAGTTCCTATACCCAAAACTTATAAAGTTGTTGTTCCTGATATTAGAGTTCAACCCAACAATTGTAACAGTCCGGATTTTGGCCAATTTTTGGGAATTATAAAACGTGTAATTCGTCAGTGCGCTTATAATGGAATTTCGCCCGGGAACTGATCACTCTCGGGTTCTTATTTTTAAAATTAGAAATTTTGCTAGAATTGCACTCGATCGAATTTGGCCGTTATTTATACCCTGAACTTGGCAGTCGATTTCCGGGAGTTTCGGGACGAAATAAATTGGACGGTGTCGATATTATTGTGGCCAGCATCGAGATTATCAAGAATAGTGAGAAAGTGGATTTTTGGACCGGGTGCGGATTTGGACTAGTGGACCTCCCTCGTAGTGTGTCTCGGATTATTAGACTTTGGCCATTTGCCCTAGAATATTATTTGGGATTTTTAGTGGACTGTTAAACCATTTTCTGAATTCGAATCGGGACCGATATGTCAATTTTTAGTTTGAACCGTGTCCATTGGATCGCGCTTAAAGTTAAAATTTAAAATATCTCTCTTTCTCTCTCCTCTCTCGGCAGACTCCCCCTCCTACGCGTGCGTCCTCCTTCTCTCTCTTCCTTTTCTCTCTCTCTCTCTCTCTCTCTCTCTTCCCTTCCCCATGCGCGTGTCCCAACTCCCCCATGCTTCTGCAGACCAACCCACTTATGTACTCTCCCTCTTCTTTCTTTTTTTTTTTTTTTATTTCTTTCTCTCCCCCCCTCTCTCTCTTCTGCTTCTTCTTCGTCTTCCCCTCTTCCCCGACCTTCGACTGGTCCTGCTCCGTTCTGCCCAGCCTCGCCGTCCGCCGCTCGGCCACCCTCCACCTTCGCCCGACGCCGCTCCACTCGTCGCCGCCACGCGTCGTCCGGCCGTCGCCTCCGCTCTGTCGCCGACGCCCCGACGCCGCCGCGAGCTAGTCCATAGCCGCAGCTGCAGCTCGCCGGGCCTGCCCAGCTGCTCGCCGGCCTACCCAGCGTCGCTAGTCGCCGCCGTGCCGCCGGCCACCGCCGTTCCTCTCCCCCAGACGGCCGGCGATCCCTTTTCCACTGTTTTTCTCTCCGCCCTGAAGCCCTCCCCTGTTTCGGCTTCCAGCCCTCACCGCCGCCGCGTATCGCCATTCCGACCGCCGTCGCCCCATCTCTGCGACCCGACCATCCCCCTTCAGTCACCTCCGCCACGCAGCTGACCCCTCGGCCGCCATAACTTCCCCTTCCTCTCCTTCTTCTTCTTCCCGGAGCCTCCCCTGTTCTTGGCTTCTGTTCGCCGGTTCGCCGCGCCGCTCGAGCTCGCCGCCGTCCCCGCCGTCCAGACCGTCGCCGTCGCCGCCCCGGTGTCCCCGGTCACCGCCCGTCTCCCCCAAGCAGCCGGCAAGCCCCTCTCCTCCCTTCTCTCTCTCTCTCTCTCTCTCTCTCTCTCTCTCTCTCTCTCTCTCTCTCTCTCTCTTTGTTTGGCCATGATTGGCCTTGAATCGGAGGAGCCCGGCTGCCGCCTTTACTGTTCAGGCGCGGGCCCATTGCCTCGCCCCGCCGCCTCGCCGTTCCATTCTTCTCTCTCTCTCTGACCGTGTCTCTCTCTCCCTCTCTAGGCCGCGGATTAACTTAGATCGTCGCCGCCGCTCGCGCCGTTCGCCGGAGCCGCCACCGTCGCTACTGTTCCGGCGAGGGACTGCCTCGCCTCCTCAGCCCCTCTCTTCCCGACCGCAGCCCCTCAACCCCAGCAGCCCCTGTTTTGGCCGGATTAGCCTTGAGTCCGCCGGAGTCGCCGTGACCGCCGGCTTGCCCCCGGAGCGCCTCCGTCGATTCTCACCGCTAGTCGGTGATCGATCGCCCGCTCCCGTCGCCTTGAGACCATTTATAGGCGAGTAAAAATTTTTAAACCCCTAATTAGCCTAATTGTGCAATTTAGAGGTAAATGTTAGGGTTGATTAAGCTAATTTGGGGCTTATTCGTGTGGGAGTGTATGTGGGTTGATTAGAGGACTTAATTGGGACTTAATGAGGAGGTTTAGGCGTGATTTGGTGGCCATTTGAGGGCTGATTCGGTACTGTTCACAGTAGACCCGAATTTGGATTATTTCGCCTAAGTTGAAATTAATCGGTTCAATAGGCGGTGGGTTGATTTTGGGCAATGTACTGGTTAATTAGGACTCGTTGGAATACTAAGGAATGATACTATATTCGGGGGATTCAATGGTGGAGTTTGATTGGCCACATCGGGTCCTAAACGGATTGGGATTGTGTATTGTTAAGTTGTGCTTTGAATGCCGGGTGAAAAGGGATTAAAATAAAAAGTGCTAGGCGTGCCGACAATGAGCTGAATGAGTGAAGTCGCGATTGATGGTACTGGACTCATCGAGGTACGATAATTAAATGGAGTCCCGTGATATGTGAAATTACATGTTAGGCTTTGATGTGATTGTAATTGAATATGTCGATGCATGTGTCTGACGGGGACCAATTGTGGCTTTCGGGTCGAGACAACTGTGGCCTTTGGGTCAGGCCTTCGGGTCGAGACAACTGTGGCCTTCGGGTCGGGCCTTCGGGTCGAGACAACTGTGGCCTTCGGGTCGGGCCTTCGGGTCGAAACAAATGTGGCCTTCGGGTCGAAACAGTGTGGTCTTCGGACCGGGCCTTCGGGTTGAAACAGTTGGGGTCTTCGGATCGGGCCTTCGGGTCGAAACAGTTGTGGTCTTCGGACCGGGCCTTCGGGTCGGAACGAACTGTGGCCTCCGGGCCAGGCCTTCGGGTCGGTTTAATGGTTATTGACCTTTGAGTCGGGCCTTCGGGTCGTTATAGCTGCACATGTTTCATATTAATATTGAAAGTCTCACCTGCAGGACGGTGTAGTGAATTGGGCTATGGGCCCGGGTGAATTGACATTGATTGTTGATACTGGTTCATTTAATTATGTATTTTATTTACCTTCTGGAGATACACTTTAGTCTAGTTTGGGATTAGCGATTTATTACTTGCTGAGTTTTCTCACGGTTGTGGTAAAACCGAACATTTCATATCCCCGGCCATGAATTTTGAGGCTGAAGAGCAGGACCCTGAGCCGAGGCAGAGTCTGAGGCTATGAGCTCAGAGGAAGAGCCAGGGCAGTCCGAGAGTTCTTTTGAGATGTTTAGATCTGACCCCGACTGGGAGCCCTAGTTTAGGTCCCAGCCTTAGAAGTGAGGGCCGTCTCTTTTTGGATTGTAACCTTTCCCGATGGACAGTTTGATATCCCTAGGCCACCGATCCCTTTTTGCTTCGTGGCCCTTTTGGTGTACCTTTTTGTAGAGAAAGGGATATTGTATGTAAGTTTGTAAAGATTGTGAATTAAAGTTTAATCTATCGTTTAATTGTTATCACTAGCTGCTCATGGTTGCGTTTTGAAATGTCCGGGTGTATATATATATATATATATATATATATATATATATATACGTCGTTTCCGCTTGTGGCATGTTTTCTCTGATTTGGGTATTCGGGTCTCTGTGACGCAAGCCTGGGAGCGTCGCACTTCGTTTAGACCCCGGGCGGATGTTCATGCCTCACATCGGGTGCGGGGCGTGACAACAATCATCAAGAACAATAAATAAATGATGAAATACTCCATAATAAAAATGTCAATATTAAACTTACAGTAGTTGAGCCACAAGAAATAACATTAAGAAGATTTGAAAGAGAAAGCAGGTCTGCTATTTCTAATGACTATGCGGTTTATCTACAAGAGTAAAAGATTCATTTTAGCAATTGGTAATGATCCATGTTCACTTTCACAAGTCATGAAATGTGATGATTCTACTAAATGGTTTAATGCCATGAAAGAAGAGTTAAAATCTATGGATCAAAATCAAGTCTGGAATCTCATTGAATTGCCTGAAGAATGCAAAAAGGTTGGGTGTAAACGGATCATTAAGATCAAGCGCAACTCAAAAGATAATATCAAACGATATAAACCCAGACTTGTTACTAAAGATTTTACTAAGAAAGAAGGCATTGACTATAAGGAGACTTTTTCACCAGTTTCCAAGAAAGACTCACTTAGAATCATTATGGCTTTGGTGTCTCATTACAATTTAGAATTACAACAAATGGATGTCAAAATTGTTTTTCTTAATAGGAATTTAGAGGAAGAAGTTTATATGGACCAACCCGAGGGCTTTTCATTTAAAGGAAAGGAACACATGGTGTATAAGTTAAAGAAGTCAATATATGGACTTAAACAAGTTTCCCGACAATAGTATCTTAAGTTTAACGATACCATAACTTCCTTTGGATTTAAGGAAAATACTATTGATCGGTGCATATACGTGAAGGTCAGTAGGAGCAAGGTTATTTTTCTAATTATGTATGTTGATAACATTTTACTTACTACTAATGATCTTGGTTTGTTACATGAAACCAAGAAATTTCTCTCTAAAATTTTTGAAATGAAAGATATGGGAGAGGCAATGTCTGTGATAGGAATATAAATATTCCGTGATAGATCACAAAGATTGTTAGAGTTGTCTCAGAAAGCCTATATTGATAAAATTTTAGAGAGATTCAATATGGATAAATGTTTAATAGGAATAGTTCCAATTCAGAATGGTAACAAATTTAGCCTTATGCAATGTCCAAAAAGTGAATTTGAATAAGAACAAATGAAAAGTATTCCTTATACATTTGTTGTTGGGAGCTTAATGTATGCTCAAACTTGCACCAAACCAGACATCAGTTTTGCTATCAGAATGCTGAACAGGTATCAAAGTAACCTAGGATTAGATCACTAGAAAGCTGCCAAGAAAGTTCTCAAATACTTACAAGGAACAAAGAATCATATGTTCACTTATAAAAGATTTGATCACCTTGAGGTGATTGGATATTTAGATTCATACTTAGTCGACTATACTAATACAAGAAAATCAACTTTTGATTACTTGTATCTTTTGGCTAGAGGGACAATTTCTTGGAAAAGTACAAAGAAGTCAATTATTGCTGCATCCACAATGGAGGCCGAGTTGATGGCATGCTTTGAGGCCACTATTAATGGGTTATGGCTGCGGAACTTTATTTCAGGGCTTGTGATTGTTGATAGTATTGCCAGGCCACTGAAAATTTATTGTGATAACTTTGCAGCAGTTTTTTTTCTCTAAGAACGACAAGTATTCTAAAGGTGCAAAACATATGGAAATTAAATACTTGTTTGTTAAAGATGAAATTCAGAAATAGAAAGTGTCAATTGAGCACATTAACACCAACCTTATAATTGTGGATCCCTTAACAAAATGATTGCCACCCAAAAAATTTAATGAACATGTTGATAGGATGGACATTATTGGATGTCATTAATGCTTGTACTATGAGTACATTAAGTTTATTTATTCGACACTCCGAGCTCAATTATGTGTTTTTGATATTTCCTATATCTATTTAGTATACATGATGGAAACAAATGAATGTTCAACTGAATAGTCTCTAATAGAGACATTATAGTTAGACCATTACTATATTTCTCATTTATGGATCATGTTAAGTAAAGAGTTATAGTTATAGTACATAGAAGGGACTATGTTGATTAATGGCATATAACCGCTATGACTCGCATTAGTTTCTTTATTTAACTATGATTGTTATATGATAGCCAATTCAAGAAAGGTTTTAACATAATATTATCGTGCACATTATGGTCTTTATTAAACCATGAGAGGAAGGTCATATGGGGCAAGTTGGAGAATTCAAGAATAATGCGGCCCACATGATGTTATTAATAGTTTAATTAATATTTAATTGCTAAAACTTATTGGCTATGAGAAGATGAAAATGCGTAATATTATTGAGGAGTTATAGGTCCTACAAAGAGGTGCAACTCTTACGAAATGGAATGTGCTTTGATGGAAGGCACTTATTAATAGCATGTATAAATAGAGTCTGGTCCTCTCTTCACCCACAAGAAGAACGAACAGTTGTGTTCTATCCCCCATCAAATAAAATACGTTATTGAAAAAAAGAGGGCTAAGGGAGAGAAATCAAATTTTTTCGTTTTTTCTGTTTTCTACAATAATTATTTTCAAAGGGCATCGCTATGGGTAAAGGTACGTCTTCATCCCTCTGATTGTGAAAATCATGAAGATCTAAGATTATGAATTTCAGAATTTTCTGCATAAAAGAATTACCTTAAACCCTTACATTTGGTCCTCTAGACAAGGCTAGTTGGTACCTTCTTTCTAGAAAGGTATTCTGCATGTACAAGGAAACCCCGGCTCTTGTCATAATCCTAGGTAAAAGCTCAATGGTTAAAACCTCCACTGGGAGGCAATTGAATCAACTCGAGTTTTGCGCTGCGCCTTTATTTTTTTTTTGGACTTTCGGGATTTGTGTACTAAGGAGGTATTTCCATGTAAGGGTCTCTCTTAGACCATACCTCATGTGATAGTGGAAGGTAATTTCTTATTTAGTCTAGGTTTATGATTTTAGAGTCGCCACTAGTTATTATTGGTAGATAGACTATAAACCTAATCGGGGTACAGAAAAAATAGACTACAACCAGAGATTCTGAGTACGAGGACTTGATTATGTTATTGATCCTGAATCGAGATCCTTAACGCTCTTTCGGTACCTAAGAACGATACGATGTCTAACCTGTCATGCGAATTTCCAAGGTTTACCTACTAATTATATCCGTTTAATCACAAGAAAGATCAGGTAAGTATTAAATACACAATCAAAGTCAATCAATCCCAAGTGGTTTCTGAAAATGAAAATCAATCAAAATATCCAAACCCTAATAAAGCTCTATAAGCTAATTCATTTCATGATTTACATTTTTAGGCTTTTAGGGTTTTTTTAGGGGTTATAACTCCTAAATTTGAAATTTTCTAAGAATGCCACTTGGGCACTTCCAAAAATCCAAATTTCAATTTTTAAGGTTGGCCACGGTGTTTTTGGATAATTTTGTGAATTTTCAAAATTTTTGATTTTTTTTTGGAAATTTTTCAAATTGAGAATTTTTTCATGGTTTTTCGAAAATTTTTACAAATTTTCCATTTTTTCAATTTTTTATTGATTTTTCTGAATTTTTTCAAATTTTTACCAATTTTCTGAAAATTTTTGAATTTTTATGAATTTTTTGAAAATTTATGAATTTTTATGAATTTTTATGAATTTTTTGAGTTTTTTTTAATTTTCTAATTTTTTGAACTTTTATGAATTTTCTATATATATATTTTGAATTTTCTATATATATATTTTGAATTTTCTGTTTTTCTCAATTTTTTTTTATTTTTTTCAAAATTTTTTATATTTTCTGATTTTTTATATTTTTATTTTTCTATGGAAAATTTTTTTGAATTTTTATGAGTTTTTTTATATTTTTTTATTATTTTTTAATTTTTTAAATTTCCTGTTGGGAAGATGAATCGGACCTGCCCTGTTTGACCCAGTTCGGCTTGGCCAAACCAGGCATCGCCGGCGCCAGCGTCGATCATCTCTCCCTGCGAGAAACAACGCCAAAATAGCGCCGTTTCACCATTTCTCATTGAGGCATTTTCACAAACACTTGGTGTGCACAATTTTGACTTGAACATTATCAAGGTCGTGACTTTGGATCAGAATCCGGCGACCTTCCAGCGACTATCTTGCCGTTCCGATTGCACCATGGTGATGTCCCTACATTCTATTTTTCATTTAGCCTACTAGGAACACCGACGGATGTCCACCGGCTAGCGAAAACTGAACCTAAAAATGCCAACACAAAACCAACCTCTCCAACCTTTCTAAGATTCACCTAGGTTCTGATCGCCTTAGCTGTTTTCTATCGATCAAATCACTAACCAAACATCAAGCAAAGATCAAGAAAGACTAACTTGAATGGCCTAAGGCCACGATGACACTTCGGCGAAGGTTCCTGAGCTCCTGTGAGACTGTTCAATGGACGACCAAGATGATTCATGCATATTTTCCAATCAAAATGTGATCAAATGACATAAAACATGATTAAAAACAAGTCTTGAACATCTAGGAATACAAAATCATGATTAAAACAAACATGAACGACAAGATTGAGTCAAATCATATTTTCTAGAATTTTAAAAAAACCGTGACCATGAATGATATTTATTTTCTTCGTTCGATGATGAATCAGCGTTCTCGAGCTAATCGGCACCTGTGAAGTGGCTCTGTGACATTTGGGCTTCGAGTTGATGGTTTTGGATTCACCAGAGAGGCTTTGAACACTTTTGCTGAGGTCGATTTTCAGGCGTTCATGAACAACTTCAATTTTGGTTTGCCGTTGAGTTTCCTCATCTGCGAGACTGATTTGCCGGCGCTTTTCTGGTTGGAAAAGCGCCAATTGCTCGGCCTTATGGAGTCTTCATCCACTCCTCTCACTAGAAATCGCTCTCTCTCCTTGTTTCTCTCTCTTCTCTCTCTGGCCATCTGTCGAATAGCTTCCTCCCTTCCTCCTTAGTTTTTTTTTTGTTTTTGTTGATAAAAAATTCCACCCAAAGTTTGTTGGAACCGACCTTGAATCGGTTAGGGTCATTATCTGGTGCCAGCTGGATATTTTCCAGCTGGCCAAATCAATTAAAATGTGCTAATTTGATTAGGGGAAAGTTGTGGGCACAAGTTGGTTTGTTTTTGGGTTTAGTGTGTTTTGGGCAAGCTAGATGAATAAGGTGACCAACCCGGATCGGGTCGGGTTGACCCGGTCAACCCGACAGACCCGGGTTGGTCTAAATTCACAAATTCAACCCGATTTTAACCCAATTTTCCAAATTTAACCCCAAAATTGAATTCCCCATCACATTTTGAACCCATATATATAATTTTTCTCAATTTTTATTATAATTGTGTCCAAGATTTTCTCATTTTTGTATTCGAGTTAATATGTTTTTGTTCAATTTGATATCATAATGACTTGATTAGGCAAAATTGATGCCAAAATTGAATTACCCATATCTGATTAACCCTAGAAATAATGGTCTCATGTTTCGACAATTTCATATTAGGCATGATTCCCAATTTGGTTCAAAATTCTTAATTTTCAATCTAATTTTGGGAATTTTTTTAAAAATTTTTATGCCAAATCGTGCAATTGGACCAACCATTATGAAATTCAAATATCCTGAAATCATTTGTTGTGAAGACACTATGACTTAAAAATGACTAGAACAAATTTAATTGCATTTTTGGTTCAATTCGGGTTTAATTTCGCCCAATTTTGGGAAAAACATATACCCGATTGAAATTTTTCAAAATTGATGATGTATTCATAAAATTGGATTTAAAATAAGACTAATGACTATTTTTATGGAATTTTATGATCCCATTTGCTATTTTTTCTTGATTTTCTCACTTATTTTGACTAAAAGAAATTAAGGAAAAATGCAGAAAAATGATAACAAAAATTATTTTTTGGTTTAGAAATAGGTTTCTAGGCTTGGCCAAGATTTCTAGTCCTAATTTTGAATTTTTTGAAAAATTTAAAAAAATGAGCTAAAAATTAGGTATCAATATCGAGTACTTGATTTCAATCATGATTCATTCATTATGATTTAAAGCTGCCTCCTTTAATTGTCTCTTTGATAAAAGAGCTACTTTCTTGTTCGGTCATTTGCTAATTCAAAATTAAATAAGTCCGAGCTGTGGTTGTCGCCCGTATCGGTTTGCAAAATTGCACTGTAGCTTTGATTGGTAAATGTATTAACGTCAGAAAACAGAATTAAGAAGTTTTTTTTTTTTTAATTTTGATCAAAAGTAAATATCTCATTCATATCTCAATATCTCAAGATGATATATGAGAGTCAAGTAGAATAATAAAGCACAAACTATTGTGACAAACACACTTTCATCCCACAAAAACAATTGTCTTGACATCAAAATGGAACAATTGGCGGCTTATCACCAAATCTAGCATCATCACGAGTGATAAGCACACATCGTAATCTCCTTCTCCAATAACTACGGTTTACCCAATGGGTGGTGCACACCTAGGCATAGCATCCTCAACACCATTACTATATGGAGACACTAAAAACAGATTAAAAGGCTCATAGATTTAGATTTTGACCGGAAGCGGTTGAGTGAGCACAAAAATATCTCTAAGAAACCCCCAAATTTAAATTTAGATCGGAAGAGAAGAGCTCCCAAACCTAAATATACATCGGGAAATGAGAGCTCCCAAAACTTGGAGAAGTCACATAACCGCTTCAAGTACTAATCGTATTCCTCCTTGATCCTGTCAAACTTCTTGTTTTGGAGGATCTGAAGGAGTGAGTTCATTCCGAATGATGGAAGCAAAAAATATGCCTAGCGAGCAGACAAGAGCATCACAACAAACAAAGGAAAAAAACCTAGATGAAAACAATAAAATACTCCCAAATCAAATCGAAAGAGAAAATCTTAATTCGAGTTGAGAAAATAGATTTCTCAGTCAAGGGAGCTCGGAGTGGAAGGGAAAAAGGGAATAAGAGAGAGGTGGAAGAGAAGAGAAAGTTGCTAGGGTTTCGGACGGTTTCTCGTAAATTTGGATTCAGCAGTTTAACTGCGAGATGGATGATGACCAAAAATTTCACACGCAAAAGAAGTTGGGTATGTTTCATTCTCTGAGAGGAATTTTAAGCATGTGATATTTTGGCATGTCCCAAAATATTTAAAGATTGATAAATTTATGGAGAGGGATCAACAGACTTCTGCTTTCAAACTAAGCCCACCACTCTTTTTTTTTAATGACGAAATTAAAATCCGCCAAATTGAATCGCGGTCATTGCCTTTCCTCTTAATTGGAAACATTCACAGAGCGAGATGATTATGATACGATTCGCTCGTTTCTTTATAGGACTATGGAAGAAATTCACTTTTGACTCGCGTCATTAATTCGATAGATCGCGGGGAGAAAATTTCTCGTTGGCCTCAGACGGAGTCAACAGCCTTCATCAATTCTCGGACCTACGATTACGAACCCGCATTTGAAATGGTCTCAAAAGCAGAGCAGCCAATTTTGTCCGTAGAAAATTTAGCTGGGGTTGGCTTGAGCGGGACGAATGTAAAAAAAGGAACAACTTTGCCAAAGGAACCAATAAGGATGACAGGATTGGTCCTCCCAACTTGTTAAGACGAGCTTTATATAATTAGAAAGTAGATATGACTTTCTATTAAAAAGGGACCCGATGATCATGGCATTATCTTAATTCACTTATGGTGTGAAGAAGACATTAGAGATATATTTAGGAGATTAACTATATTTCTTTTAATTGGTCCTGATTAATTGTAATGGATATAGTGAATTAAATCCAGGTTTCACCGACCATGCTAAAAAAGGTAAACCAAGGAAAGACTTCAGCCGGCAATAATAAGTTAGACCTCGTGATGAGACCATTATTCTCACAAAAATGGCCTTAGCTCTTCTATGATTAGGTGAAAGTCGATGATATTAAGACAAATGGACCAGAGCACTGTTCACATGTGATTCAAAAGATTAAGGCTTATGTTCGTTTCAGCAATTTTCTAAGTACCCACGAAAGGGCATGTCTAAAGATTTCCATTTATGTGGGGTATAGTGGGTTAAGTGGTGTGCGGAGTAACCTTCGCATAACTACAAGGCTCTTTTACATTAGAAATGTACTAATATAAAGGGTCTTCGAGCCTGACTGGTCATAGTTTGATGAGCAGGTATTTGTCGCTTAAAATAACAAAGCAAATTCATTGTCAACTTAATCATTCCCGCTCATTCCCGCGAAAGCCGAAAAAACAACTTTTAATAACCAGTGTAGGTAAGGCCGCCAGGAAAGCCGTGCAATCTATCACGAAATAAAAGTACTTTAACTTAAGAACCAGGGAAAATTTCAATTAAGGACCCCAAGTGGGGTCAAATTCTCAAAAAAGGGTCCAAAGTGAATATAGTGTCAAATAAAAGCCTGAAGTACTTAATCAGTCTCAAACAAGGACCCGAAGTGTCCAAAAAGTTTCAAATAAGGACCTGAGTCCTCGATCGGGCAAAATACCTGTCGGCCGGCGAGAAAGTTACTGTTCTGGCATCAGAACAGTAACTTTTTAATTTTTTTTTATTATTTTCTTTATGTTTTTTTCTTTTCCTTTTCCTTTTCTTTTTTTTCTTCTCTTCCTCCGCCCGCCATAGTCAGGGCTGGCGGAGGTCACCGGCTTCAAGCAAGGCTGCCCTCGTCGGCGTCGGACGAGAGTCGCCCTCGCCTAGGCTGGGTGAGGTCGCCCTCGCCAGTTGCCAGCGGGGCTGAGCCCTAGCCAGATCTGGCGAGGCTCGACCTCGGTGGCAACTGGCGAGGCCGCCCTCGCCCGACGCCGGTGAGGGCAGCCTCGCTTGAGGCCGACGACCTCCGTCGGCCCGAGCTATGGCCGGCGAAGGAAGAGAAGAAAAAAAAGAGAAGGAAAAGGAAAAGAAAAAAATAGAAAAGGAAAAACAGAAAAAAATAATAAAAAAAAATTAAAAAGTTACTATTTTGGTGCCGAAACAGTAACTTTCTCGCCGGCCGGCAGGTATTTTGGCCGACCGGGGACCCGAGTCCTTATTTGAAACTTTTTGGGCACTTCGAGTCCTTATTTGAAATTGATTGGGTACTTTAAGCCCTTATTTAACACAATATTCACTTTGGACGTTTTTTTGAGATTTTGACCCCACTTGGGGTCTTTAATTGAAATTTTCCCTAAGAACCATGCTATTTCAATTTTATAGTTCATAACCAGTTGAAGATGGTTGTTAGTCATGACCACGGGCTGAATTTGGCACGGAACTGGCTCGATCAAATCTAGGCCCACCCCGTTGATAGGGCTCGCGGTTTGGAACCGGAACCGGAACCGGCCTGTGGCCTATGTGTCCAGTTCCGGTTCCAAATTATTTAAATAATAATAATAATAATGAAATTTTAAAAAAAATCATTATTTAATTTTTTTTATAAAACAATTTGAACTCTAATTGCCATGCATTGTAAGTGCATTAATCTCTATTTACAATGCTTGGCTTGGGTGTATTGAACTCTAATTACAAGGCTTGACTTAGGTTTTATACAAACCCCTTTGATAATCTCTTCATTCCCATTCGATGTGAGACTCTCAGTTTGTCTTGAACATCTTTAATGTGAGACTCTTGGCTTGTTTTCATGCAAATGCCAAGAGTCTCATATCGAATGGGAATGAAGAGACCATCAAAGGGATTGCGTATAAAACTCAAGCCAAGCCATGAGTATGTGAAGTTGTATGCCTTTTGTGGCTACGATCTTTTGCTAGTTAAGAGTAAAGGGTTCCATTGGATAGCCTAGAATCGGACTGGACCAATGGTCCGGTTCCCGGTTCTATGATTTGCTGGTCCAGTTCCTAGTTTTAAAATTAAGGGACCGGTTTTACCGGTTCGGTTCCCGGTTCAAAGCGGAATCAGACCGAACTAGGAACCAATCACCCCTACAATTTACATTTTTATTATAATTTATATTGAATAATTCATTATTTCCCGGTTCTATGATTTGCTGGTCCAGTTCCTAGTTTTAAAATTAAGGGACCGGTTTTACCGGTTCGGTTCCCGGTTCAAAGCGGAATCAGACCGAACTAGGAACCAATCACCCCTACAATTTACATTTTTATTATAATTTATATTGAATAATTCATTATTTCATAATTTTATAATTCATTATTCTTTTATTTCATAATTTATTTAAAAAATTTTTAAATTACAAATCGAAACCGGAACTGCTAGGGGCGGTTCCGGTTCTGGTTCACTCATGGTCACGAACCGGAGCCGGCTGGTGCCGAACCGTGGCCATGACTAATGGTCGTACAGTTTTAAACATGCTTTTGATTTGCCATAATCGTACATGTTTAGGTCCCTCCATTCTCATTTAAACATAGAGATATTTTTTGTGACTATTATGCCAAACAAAGTGCTATTTCCAATTTAAAACGAATAAACTTGGAGTAGAGATCGAAAAATTTTCAAGATGTATATTCTAAGCTTTAAAAGTTAGAGAGGTAAAAAATCAGGCTGCTCGTTACTATCCTTTACAAATGTTCACATCCTTCATTTGAACCTTAATCACAATCTGTCGTTCCTCGATTTCTCACGGAACAGTAATTATGTTGCAAACAACTATCTCAAAAGCCTTTGACACTAGCTAGACCTCTCCCAATGCAATCTTCGTTCTATTTACTTTTTCATTCTAAATTTATGATTCTAACTTCCTCCTCTTTGCAATTGCTATCGGCAAACTTTGACAATGAAGTGTGTTTAGAATAGAGATAGGTGTACTAGAAGTCTCAAAACTTTAAAAAAGTGCAATCAAGTCCTAAAATTTATCATGAAAGTGCAATCGAATCATAAAACTTTCAAAAAGTGCAATCAAGTTTTAAAACTTGTTACGAAAGTGCAATCAAATCCTAAAATTTTCAAAATGTACAATTAACGAAATAACTTGATTGGATCAATTTGACAAGTTTTAGGATTTGATTAAATTTTTTAAAAGTTTTAGAATTCGATTGCACTTTTGTGTTAAGTTTTAAGACTCAATTCCACTTATGTGGACAAGTTGAGAACTTCAGTGCACACCCTTTGGAATGGAATACGAAGGTGGTCTCTGCGGAGAAGATAGATGGGACTTTGGTGGCATTGGAAAGAGCTCAAGGCTTCCTTCAAGTATCTCTATCACCTTAGAGATTGGCGGATAATCCAATGGAATGGCTTGAATGCACCACCAGCTTATCTGAACCAATACCTCGTGATCTCTCCCTCTTCCACGGCCTTTTTCAAGACTCAATTCCACTTATGTGGACAAGTTGAGAACTTCAGTGCACACCCTTTGGAATGGAATACGAAGGTGGTCTCTGCGGAGAAGATAGATGGGACTTTGGTGGCATTGGAAAGAGCTCAAGGCTTCCTTCAAGTATCTCTATCACCTTAGAGATTGGCGGATAATCCAATGGAATGGCTTGAATGCACCACCAGCTTATCTGAACCAATACCTCGTGATCTCTCCCTCTTCCACGGCCTTTTTCCAGGCCACTTTAGATCTTTGACTAACTCGAGACTTGCCGAGGCTAAGCATGGGCGGGTGGGAACTGGTGGAGCAGTTCAGGCCAAGGCCAGAGTATCCACAGCAGGCGTCGGCATTGCCCTCACCGCCAATGCTTCAGAAAGGGTAGTTTATTTGGAGTCCACTGAGTTCAGATGAGAAGCGTGTCGGCGAGAAGTCACCACTGCCGCCACAGAAGTTGAAGAAGAGGAAGAGGAAATGGAGAGAGTGATCGGACATTGTGCAGTCCTGGAGATGCCTTGAACCGCGTCTTGGACTAACCTTAATATGCATACTGGCACATCAACGAATATGGATGATGCTAGAGATACAGAGACTCGCGATTTGCGAATGTCATATTCATGAGAGTCTGTCACACTGTCATGTATATTTTCGTAACTCCTACACTCTTCAGAGTATCCAGTGGACTTTGATTCAAGTTTGTCGGGAGAAATACTTAAATTCATATATATGCATTACATAACATTCATCTCTAGGGGCCAAAATACAAAGAAATAGCAAACAGATTGGCCTATCGGGCAGTGAAATTCAACTGGGCTAAATCTCAAAGTAAACAACTATGCTAAATTTAGGTTCGGCTTGGGTTGATGCCATTTCCCATATTTGGAAGGTTGTTTGGCTTGCGTTGAAGACGTGATTAAGTTCATATGACGCCAAGTATCAGTCTGTTCACAAAGAAGAGCATAAAAAACTATATCTGTAAAGTAGCAGATTAGTACAGGTTTCATATACTGCAAATAGGTTGATTATGTGATAATCGCTGTTGGTATCTGAAGGCTGAACAATTTGATAGACATTATGATTTTCAGCAAAATGAACAACATTATAAACCGGGGAACACAAAAGTGTGGCGAACCTTGAGGCTCGGCATAATCAAAGAAGACCACTGGGATTTTCAGTTGAACAGTCCTTGGAGTTCCACAAGAATGTCGCTCCTCTTTGGTTGAGTTATACATGCATAAAATATCAATCGACATGATGGTGGAAGAGTGACATTGCTGGGAAAAATTTGTGTCAGTTCTATGAGAGATGACACTGATCTTCCTAGTTCTGGTGTTTTTACAAACAGCCTTCAAAGAGAATTTGATCTATTAGGTTGAACTTCTCATATCATTCTTGCTAATTATCTTGCCAATTGTTATGATTGTCCAAGTGAAAATCCGCCTGACTGTTCTCTCTGCTTTCCTTGTAACTCAAAGAAAAACATTTTAATCTAAAGAAAGGCATGACAATTACCTTGAGAAATTTTGTCATGCATTACCACTTTGCCATTCGTTATTGGTTTCCTCTAAATTCTCTACTATTCTGTCCTCCTCATGGCTCCCTTTAGAATTCGATGTCGTCACTTCCCCATGTTGCGATGATGGTTCTGTAGGAGCATACAACATGGGCTTCGGCGGCATTTGCAGTAATTCAAAGCTTCCTTCCAACATTTCTATCACTTTCACAATTGGAGGTCGATCAGATGGATTGGTTTGAATGCACCACAAACTCACAACGATCATCTTCCTCGCTAGCACTTCCTCTTCCTCTGTCACATTCATCGGCAATTTAAGATCTTTACCAGGCTCTAAGTTCCTATAAATCCATTCTGGAAAGTACATTTCACTGCTGTTGGAAACTTTGATGTCAGAATTTCTGATGCCTACCATTTCAAGAACCAACATTCCGTAACTATAAACATCCGATTTGTGAGAGACTTTCCCCAGGTTTCGACATACGACTTCTGGTGCAATGAACCCAACCGTTCCTCTCATGCCAGGAATTGATACAGCACTCTCTTGCCCATGACAAAGTTTAGCAAGGCCGAAATCTGAAATCTTGGGGATAAAATCTCTATCAAGCAAGATGTTCTGAGGTTTTATATCGAAATGCAAGATTCTGGTGTTGCAGCCTCGGTGTAGATACTCTAGCCCACGAGCTATGCCAATTGAAATTTGATATAGTATCTTCCATTCCAAGGAATTACTCATATTTAAAGCTCCTCCAGAAGATATGAACTTATCCAACGAACCATTAGCCATGTACTCAAATATTAGACCTCTTTTGTTTCCCTCGAAACAAAAACCTAAAAGAGTGATTACATTGACATGAGAAGTTCTACTAATGCTCACAACTTCATTGATAAATTCTTCTGGACTACTTTTCGACTCTTTCAGAATTTTCACTGCCACAAGACAACCATCTCCAATCTTTCCTTTGTACACTGCGCCGAATCCTCCTTGACCAAGTTTTTCTGAAAATGAGTTTGTCATTTTCTTCACATCAATATATCGGTATCTTCTTGGAACAAGAGATCCATGGATTCCCATCAATCTCTCAACATCGCGATCTTTCTCTTTCTTGAAGAGTAGAAGCTTCTTTGAGGAGATTTCATGTTTACTCTTGCGGAGGAAAATAATGACGGCAATTGCAGATGCTGATACACCAATAGCAAGAGCTCCACCTGTCCTTTTTAATCGCTAAAGAGATATCAGTGATTGGCCGAAGCAAGGGATACAAATTCAGTGATGTCAAAGAGATGTTTACCTGCGAAAAATTTAGTCCGCCTGTTGAATCCTGGAAAGGTAAATCTATTATTTCCGGGGTTGACTACAGTTACAGGAATCTGATGCAAATTATATCTAAGCAGTTTGGTGAAACTTGTTTAGTGCTTTAGTAAAAAAATTAATTATGTCTTACGCATGTATCAAACACTCAGTTCAGTAATATAAAAGGCAGTGGCAACAGAGATGGACGACTACATGGTGAATTAAATTTCTAGATAGTATAAAGATTCAACTGCTGTTGGATTTGTGTTCTTTATAAGAAATCTATTGGCTGTCTGACTTGTTAGTGTTTTGTTTTTCAGACTGCACGTTTTTCCTGGATTACGATAACTTATAGAAGGTTTGGTCACACAGTAGAGCCTTCTCAGCATTGTAGGCCCAAAACCATATTGATCATTATATGACTTAGGAAAACATTTCATTTTAGCATTATGAATACATCAAACAGTGAGAATGGACTTATGTATTACACAATCTTTTTATGATTTTCATGATTTTCCCATCATGATTGATCATAATCCATGAACAATTTATCCTGTCTGTAACCCGCAGGCTATCTTTGACTGCCGAAGAGTGACTCTTGAAGCCTTGCAAGTCGAGATCATGAGACAGAACAAAGAAGGAAGAGAAGAGTTTCGAACACCAATTGGACGAGGAAGTAACGAAATGCACCGGATTCCTCAATTTTCCAACATAGGTAATACTGCCAACGTTCAGAGTCCTATTTTCCTGCACTGCAAAATATTGACAACTCCAAGACCTAGCGAGGCTAGTATTGCATTTTTTAGAGTGAATATATGTACCGGTCTTAACACCTTTACACAAATGTCATGAGCTGGTTGATCTAGCGTTTTCTTACCCGTGCAGCCTTAGGAATTTCTATTAGTTCTGGATTTTTTATTACTTGTATGATTATACAAATGAGGAGGAGGGAACCCATATATATACAAGTATTTCCTTAATTAATCACAACCGTAGATCTTTCTTCAATCTAACGGTACATGTTCTATCTCCACATCTATCAGCTATCCGCATTAATTACATGAACACTCCAGAATAGTGTACATATCCCATATTGCTCGCCCTTAGGAATATTCTAGATTACACAAGAAACCCAAGGACTTTAAGGCTCGCTTGGTCTTCTTGGATGATCCTCGGTCCTTAGTGCATTGAAAACCTCCGGACCGTGAAATTTTAGCATGCTCTTTTGTCTGGAGGCGATAGCTATACCACTTTAAGCTCCTTTGGCAGAGTCAAGTTATCATGGCAACTGTAATGAAATTAGCTTTTGCTCTCACTATATCGCCACACTAAAGCAGACGTGAATAAGTGTAGAAGTGAATCTAATGTCATGGTGATCTAACTTCTTAGGAGCTGCCTAGTAATCTTTGGGTATTTGCTTGTTGGGGCTGATGTGGCCACCATATAAGCACCACCTGACGACCACCTTGGCCATTGCACATCAACAGTTGCATTTAAGTCTTATTTGTGACAGGGATGGTCTGGCTGGTTTTTTGAAATAGGGGGAGTGTCCGGGGTAATTTCGCCAAAACTCAACGGTGTCTGACGAATTGCCTAATATCAACGTGATGTGGGATTCCCTTTAACAGTAAGCAACATTAATGTTGGCATCATTCATGGAACAACTGATGGGTTGAAGAACTTCAATTGGCCAATAGGAGGAAGATTCAATCATGGAGCTCTTGATGCGAACTTGACGCTGGTTTTGACCAAGTAAGCTATTGAAGTATGGAGCTAAATGATGCTTTTTCTGACATCCTGCCACGGCATAGCGTCAGAAAGCTGAGAAGGAATAATAGAGGATAAAGTTATATAATGCACTGAATAGTTGATTTATGCGCGCGAAGCGAGGCTTTGGTACATAAACATGTAGAAGTCCTTCAGATTTTGGATAAAGGTGGGAGGTCAGATGATCTAAAGTGCCTTTATTTTCTCCAAAACGATGAGAACTTCAGAAACTCCACTTCAATTCTGGTAATGGCTTGCTTAGCTGTGCTATAAGCTGAGAACTAACCGGTACATTCAAGGAATGGCTTCTCTGGAATGACTTAACTCATTGAGTTCAAAGTAAAGGAAACTTACGCATGAGAAATTTAGCAGAACGGGAATGGACAGGCTTTGAAGCTATTGGTGCTTGGTGTTATTTAGTCCATTGAATGCTCCTTTTGGACTTTCTGTACTTTCTGTAGCATCGGCCATACAGAAAGTTTGATTAAGCAAGCTTAGTTAAGGCTTGCTTACTTTTTTTCCACCGCCAGATCAAATTGGATCATTGGCCATACAGAAAGTTTGATTAAGAAAGTTTGCTTACTTATTATCATGATGACAGACAAGATAAGGTCCTTTTCACTGATGCTAATATCGGTCTTGCCGTTTTCAACTTGGCCATTTGAAGTTGAATGGTCAAAGATGTTACTGAAAGGACTAAAGTTCCCTCTGTGCTTGTGCCATAGAAAATTGTCAGATTAGGTAAGAAGCTCTAAGAAGATTCATCAATTAGGAAAATAGTAACATTCAATCCCATCTCAGTGAACAGATTAACATGCTCTGAGAAAGTGGGGGGGATCATGTTACACGAAGAACTCATCGTGCCTCTACAGAAGTGGAAGAATATAAAATAGAAGGTGCGAGGGCTGCCTCTCCTCAAAGTACCTCCAAGATGCATTACCGAAAGTGTTTCTCTACATGAATTTTGCACGAGAAGCATGCACAAGTAAAGACATTAGGTAGAAGAGCAAATAACCCTCCCCTGAAATCATAACAGCTCCGATTCATTCCTCAAACAAAGTATGATTCGATGGCTTTTATTTGGACCGAGTGCAAAGTGGTTTGTCTACTAGAAAAAGTCATAGTACCAACAACTCTGCTATAGTCATGTTTCGCATACTTGAAAGGGACATTATTGGGAGGACTACTGATATTTTCATTCTAGTCACTCAGCCAGATATTTGTTGAGCTAACCAGGGGATTTTTCATCGCCTTTCACTCTTGTTAGCCTACGATTTCCGAAGAAATTGAAATTGCCCACATAAATTATGATAGAAGACGAGTCTAAATTAGATTGAATATGTAAAGCAAATAATTAGAAATTAAATTGCAGAAAAACATACCTTTTGAACCAGGCTGATGATCACCAGGAGGCGCACATGTTGCCGACCCTGATGATCCATCCGCACAATAACAATTCGTCGTATTCTTTGAGGTGTCATAACCGCAGACACCTTTCGAATTAGCACACCCTTTACACGCTGCAGAATTCACGCCTAACCTGACCTCGAATCCTTGCTGCAATATATTCTCCATGCTCTCCGAGCTATTAGCCAACTTGGGCAGTAGAGTCTGAGAGATGGGGATCACCACGCTCTTGAAGTGACTTCCTGTCTCTACAGCCGCGGGAGCCACACTACCGTTTGTTTTAGCAGTACCACTTATGGTGCACGAGAATTGTCTGGGAACATTCGGTGTTGACACATTCTGACAGCCGTAGATGAATGTGGAGTTGACGTAGCCGTTGACTATGCTGAAGAGCGCAGGGTCGAGAGTGGTGTTACTGAAGTCATGGGAGCAGATTCCGGAGGAGAGATCTTCCCGGGTGATTCGTAGGATCTCGGTGTCGGGGTTGACACCGAGAACCTTGTATTTGACATCGGATATCATGATAGTGGCAGTGTCATTCTCGCAAGCAAGTTCCAGCGCCGGGTGGCCGCAGCTGCTGGATCGGTTCCCGCCCCAAAAAGGAAAGCTGATGCTTCGGATGTTCCCGCAGCTGAACAGGTTGCTGCAATTCGAGTACAAGACATCATTGCCCTGCGATTGAGTGACATTGATCATCAAGACCAAGAACAGGGTACATAGCAGAAGAAGAAGACGTGTATTCATCCTGGTGGAAGACGGATTTCCTTGTTGTTTCAAGCAAACAGAAAGGCAGGCTCAAGAAAGATGGGTTGTGAGCAATGATGAATCGCTGAAGTGGAAGATGGGTTTGGAAGATCAAAACTAGCTCGGGAAGACTTGAAAAATGGGGAGTCTTTGTTGACTTATTACGCCGCTGGGGCCTAATCTGTGACCGAGTAAAATGCTATAACTTGGGAAACTTCTCGTGGTCCTGACCACTAAATTGGAATTAAATGCTTTCTTTATTTTTCAAAAAATAAATAATTAAAAAAATATTTTTTTAAAAAAGTAATTGCTTGTATTGATTGAAATAATTAATGAATAAAAATCATTTTATTGATCAATAACAATTTATGTCTAAAAATTTCCATGAACAATGAAAATATATTTCTTCCTCTCGTTTTTGTAAACGATGCAAATGATCATTTTTAGAAAAAAGAAATCATTTATATTTCGCAAAACAGACGGAGCTTAACTAATAAGCAAAGCCATTTCGCATGCTTATGTCTGAACCAACATCAAGTAGTCACGCCCAACCCCGCCCACCTAATCTATAAGGCAATGGAGCTTTTGTGCCCCTCTCTAGTACTATAGAATACGAAGAACAGAGATGATCGATAAATGGGCTTAAGTCTAATCAGAAGGGGATAAATTTTGCCAAATTCACGATCGGGTCTACAAAGACATCACAAATGACCAAAATTTCAAGGAAATTTCAATCTGAAAACAGACATTTCCCCTTTGCGGTCAAAGATGGAAGAGATTATGAAGGAAAGTTGAGCTGAATCGACGTGCATGTATTTCGCGAGATTAGCGGTGGGAAAGGGATCGGATGTTTCCACGTCTCATCGTGGTGCTCGATTTGTCTTGATTTCCGAAGGTGAACAAGAAGGATAATTCAACTCTTGCATGTTTTTGGAAAATGAAGCGTGTTGACTCCTTTATTGGCAGTGACGTTTACGTCGTGGTATGACAGACGAGCTGCCACGGTTGAACCATTTATGAAAGACGCGTTATGACGACTTCTGTTGCGAAACTATGCGAGGGTGATCTTGGCTAATAGACAAGTAAGCCATAAGTAAAGAACATAATTACAAACGGATGTGTCACGCAGTTACCATTTGTTTCCCTGAAATGAAAACCATTTTCAAGGAACTGGTTAATTTAATGAAAGTGATTGCATTCCTACTAGAAATGGAAGTCATTTTTCTCCGATCTAAGCTTATTGTTTTCGGTTCAAGAAAAATGTTTTCTATAGATCGAATAGTTTTTCATCATCAAAAAACCGGAAAATTTGAAAATAATTTCACAAAAACTGTTTTCCTTTAAACAAATTGACCTTTCATTTTATAAAAGTTTAATTGGCCCACAATTGGAAAAGATTCATCAACGTTAAAATTATTCCCGACGCAGAAAGAGAATGTTGCTTGTGTGTGCATGCTAGAAATACATGATCGAGATATAATGTGAGAATATGACTAAGTTAAAATCATAAAAGCATTAAAGTTTTTTTTTACAAAATTGGTTGAGCCAATTAGAAGTGATCAGTCCCGGTAAGGCGCAGTCCCACCCAAGACCTGGGAACCAGACTAGGAGGACCAGTTCCTTGTTTTTGGAACCGGAACAGGACCACCTGGTCCTGAAACCAGACCGACTCGGTCGGTCCTTTGGTGGTCCAATGGAATCGATGGACGCTGAGCTTGTCAGCCAAGCCGAGGATCCAGGCGAGGAATTGGGCTTTAGAGGCCCAAAGCTCAACGTGAATGATCTACTAACACCACCGGCGCCGTAGAAGTTGCTGAAGAAGAAAAGGAAGAGGAAATGGAGACTCACTCCTGGAGATAATTTGAAATGCGTCTTGGACTGACCTTAATATGCATACTGGCGCATCAACGGGTACGGATGATGCTAGAGATACGGAGACTCGCGATTTGCGAATGTCATATTCAGACGTCTCGATCTGAATAAGAGTCCATTACACTGTCATATATTAATTAATAAAACAACATTCAGCTCTAGCGGCCAAAAAAACAAAGAAATGGCAAACAAATTGGATTATTGGGAGGTGCAATTCAACTGGGCTAAATCTCAAAGTATACAACTATGCAGTTGTTGAATTTTAAGGTCAGCTGGCGTCGATGCCACTTGCCATATACGGAAGGTCGTTTGGTTTCCGTTGAAGACGTGATTAAGTTCATTAGTGTGTGTTAAATGACGTCAGTATCAGTCTTTCTACAAAGAAGAGCATAAAGAACTACATCTGAGAAGTAAAAGCAGATCAGTACAGATTTGGAAATCTTGCAAATAGTTTGATTAATATGCCATATACTTAGTCTGAAGCCTGAGCAATTTGATAGACAATTTAATTTTCAACAAAATGAAAAGATTTTAAGTACCAGAGAATGTGGAAGTGCGGCAACTCGAACCTAGAGGCCAGGCATAAGTGAGAAAGACCGCCGGGATTTTCGGTTGATCAGTCCTTGGAGTTTAACAAAAATGCCGCTCATCTCGTCGGTCATGTTATACATTCATAGAATATTAATCTACATGATGGTGGAGGAGTAACATTGCTGGGAACCATTTCTGTGTGAGTTCTATGAGAGATGACACTGATCTTGCAAGTTCCAAGTGTGCTTTCCAACAGCCTTCAGAGAGCATTTGATCTACTAAGTTGAAATTCTCATATCATTCTTGCTAATTGCTATGATTCTCCATGTGAAATCCGCCTAACTGTTCTCTCCACTTTCAGTGTAACTCTAATAATAACATATTCCATCTAAAGAACGGCCTGACAATTACCTCAAGAAGTTCAGTCGTGCATTACCACTTTACCGTGTGTTACTGCTTTCCGCTAAATTCTCTAGTATTCCCCCCTCGAGGCTACCATTGGAAATTGATGCCATCACTTCCCAATGTTGCGAAGGTGGTAGCGTTGGAGAATACAAGATGGGGTTTGGCGGCATTCGCAGTGATTCAACGCTTCCTTCCAACATTTCTATCACCTTCATAATTGGAGGTCGATCAGATGGACTGGTTTGAATGCAACACATACTCACAATAATCATCTTCCTCGCTAGCACTTCCTCCTCCTCTGTCAAATTCATCGGCAATTTCAGATCTTTGCCCAGCTCTAAGTTTCTATAAATCCAATCTGGAAAGTACATATCACTGCTGTTGGAAACTTTGATGTCAGAATTTCTAAAGCCTACCATTTCAAGAACCAACATTCCGTAACTGTAAACATCGGACTTGTGAGAGACTCTCCCCAAGTTTCGAAAAACAACTTCTGGTGCAATAAACCCAACCGTTCCTCTCATGCCTAGAGTTGATACAGCACTGTCTTTCCCATGACAAAGTTTTGCAAGGCCAAAATCTGAAATCTTGGGGATAAAATCTTGATCGAGCAAGATGTTCTGAGGTTTTATATCGAAATGCAAGATTCTGGTATTACAGCCTCGGTGCAGATACTCTAGCCCACGAGCAATGCCAATCGCAATTTGATATAGAATCTTCCATTCCAAGGAACTACTCATATTTAATGTTCTTCCAGAGGGTATGAACTTATCCAATGAACCATTAGGCATGTACTCGAATATTAGAGCTCGTTTGTTCCCTTCGTAACAAAAGCCTAAAAGAGCGATCACATTAATGTGAGAAGTTCTACTAATGCTCACAACTTCATTGATAAATTCGTCTGAGCTACTTTTTAACTCTGTTAGAATTTTCACTGCCACAAGACTACCATCACCGATCTTCCCTTTATACACTACACCAAATCCTCCTTGACCAAGTTTTTCTGAAAATGAGTTTGTCATTTTCTTCACATCAATATATCGGTATCTTCTTGGAACAAGAGATCCGTGAATTCTCATCAATTTCTCAACATTGCGATCTTTCTTGTTCTTGAAGAGTAGAACCTTCCATGAGAAGATTTCATTTTTACTCTTGCAGAGGAAAATGATGGCAATTGCAGATACTGATACACCAATAGCAAGAGCTCCACCTGTCCTTTTCAATCGCTAAAGAGACATCAGTGATTGGCCGAAGCAAGGGATACAAATTCAGTGATGTCAAAGAGATGTTTACCTGCGAAAAATTTAGTCCGCCTGTTGAATCCTGGAAAGGTAAATCTATTATTTCCAGGGTTGACTACAGTTACAGGAATCTGGTGCAAACTATATCTAAGAAGTTTGGTGAAACTCTTTTAGTGCTTCAGTAAAAATATTAATTATGTCTTACGCATGTATCAAACACTCAGTTCAGTAAAATAAGAGGCAGTGGCAACAGAGATGGACGACTACATGGTGAATTAAATTTCTAGATAGTATAAAGATCCAATTGCTGTTGGATTTGTGTTCTTTATAAGAAATCTACTGGCTGTCTGACTTGTTAGTGTTTTGTTTTTCAGTCTGCACGTTTTTCCTGGATTACGGTAACTTATGGGTAGAAGGTTTGGTCACAGTAGAGCCTTCTCAGCATCGTAGGCCCAAAACCGTACTGATCATTATATGACCTAGGAGTACAGTTTATTTTAGCATTATGAATACATCAAACAGTGAGAATGGACATGAATTGCACTGAATCTCTTTAGGATTTTCATGATTTTCCCATCATGATTGATCACATTTCCATGAACAATTTAGTCAGTAACCCGCAGGCTATCTTTGACTGCCGAAGAGTGACTCTTGAAGCCTTGCAAGTCAAGATCACGGGACAGAACAAAGAAGGAAGAGAAGAGTTTAGAACACTGGACGAGGGAGTAACGAAAATGTTGACAACTCCAAGACCTAGAAAGGCTAGTATTGCATTTTTCGGAGTGAATATATGGACCCTTCTTAGTAACTTCACATAGGTATCATGCGGGCTTAGGAATTTCTACCCTAGTCAGCCTTTTTAACCACACTCACAAGGATTCTAGAATGAGAAACTCTTTGAGAGTGAAGTTTTCGATTTTCTATTACTTGTGAGTGATACAAATGAGGGGGAGGGAACCCCTGTATATACAAGTACTTCCCTAATCACAACCATGGTTCTTTATTCAATCTAACGGTATAGGTTTTATCTCCATATGTACCAACTATCCGCATAAATTACATGAACACTCCAAAATAGTGTACATATCCTATATTGCTCGCCCTTAAAAATATTCTAGATTACACAAGAAACCCAAGGACTTTGAGACTCACTCGGTCTTCTTGGATGAACCTCAGTCCTTAGTGCATTGAAAACCTCTAGACCGTGACACAAGGTCATAACCTTAAAGCACGTGAAATTTTAGCTTGCTTTTTTGTCTGGTGGCGATAGCTATACCACTTTAAGCTCCTTTGGCAGAGTCAAGTTATCATGGCAACTATAATGACATTAGCTTTTGCTCTCACTATATCGCCATACTAAAGCAGACGTGAAGTGTAGAAGTGAATCTAATGTCACGGTGATCTAACTTCTTAGGAGCTGCCTAGTAATCTTTGGCTATTTGCTTGTTAGGGCTGACGTTGACTCGTAACGTCGCATTTAACATCGTGAAAGAGAAAATCACTGTGGGTTTGATGAAAGCCTTGTCAAACATGTACGAGAAGCCCTATGCAATTAACAAGGTCTATTTGATGCGACGTCTATTTAACTTGAAGATGAGCGAAAGTGCGTCAATTGCTAATCATATTAATGAATTCAATGTGATTGTTAGTAAATTGAATTCAGTTAAGATGTTACTGTTGTTAGTAATTTCTTAGGGTCAACAAGCTTGATGTTTGATGGGGTTAGAGAACTAATTCTAAGTGATGACATCCATAGAAGAGAATCTAGCGAATATGTATCTACTGCTTTAGTAGGTGAAAGAAAAGGAAGAACTGATACTTGTGTTTGCAGAATCAGTATGAACATGAATAGACAAAGTCAGTCTAGGACTAGCGGTGCTATCTGTTGGAGTTGTGGCAAGAAGGAGCATCTTAGAATGGATTGCTTTAAGCTGAAAAACGACAAGGGTAAAGGAATTAGAGTTGAGTCTGTTGATGATGTTGCAACTATAGCAGACAGTAATTTGGATAATTCTGATTTTGTCTAGTCTATCATGGCGGATGGATTATGGATTCCAGTTGTTCTTTTCACGCTACACCAAACATGAACTGGTTTACTACTTATTAGTGTACGGATAATAGTAAAGTATAGTTGGGGAACAAGTTTGAGTGCAATGTGTTATAGGTGTTGGTAATATTAGAATTAGAATGCATCATAGTATCGTAAGGACATTAACTGGAGTAAAGCATGTTCCAGAGTTGAAGAAAAATATGATTTTCTTGGGTGCCCTGGATTCAGTTTGATGTCAGTATATTTCGGAATGTGGAATTTTGAAAATCGTTCGAGGTGCCTTGGTGATAATAAAATAAATCAAGCACAATGACATGTATGAACTTCAAGGTGAGACAGTAATGGAATTCGCCGCGGAGATGTTAGAGGCAACCGTTCGAAAGTCTGAATTGTAGCATATGTGTTTGTGGCGCATTAGTGAGAGAAGATTGAAGGTTCTAAGTGAAAGGAATTTGCTACGTGGTTATGTGACTTATAAAATGAATGTATGCAGGTGCTGTAATTTAGATCAACGACGGAAAGTGCAATTTAGTACAACCGTCAAAGAAACCACGGATATTACAGAATTAATTCACTTAGATGTTTGCAGGCTGTCGCGATTTCCTTTGAGGAAGAGTACTAAATTTATGCTAACAATTGTTGATGACTACTCAAGAAAGGCGTGGTTGTTGATGCTTAGACACAAATTTGATTCTATTGTAAGGATAACACAGTTAAAATCTTTGATTGAAAAGAAGACTGATAAGACGATCAAGCATGTGCGGATCGACAATAGTATAGAGTTCTGCTCAAAGCTATTAAATGAATTCTACATAAAGTAAGGCATAGTGAGACACCGCATTAATGCCAATAAACCACAACATGTTGCAGAGTTGATAAGTAAAACATTACTAGAGACGGACCATAAAATGCTCTTTAGTACTGGTATGGTTAGGAGATTCCTAGCGGATGCGCTTCGTACGACGAGCTATCTGAAGAATAGATTCTCGTTGACTGCGATTGGATGTCGGACTCCCAAAAAAGTGTGGTTAGGTAATATTGATGATTATTCTGTCCTTAGAATATTTGGTTTCCCATGTTTTGTTTGAGTTAGTGATAGTAAGCTTGATGGAAGGGTAAGAAAATGCACATTCCTAGGTTATGCATAAGATTAGCGGGGTTATCGGTTGTGGTGCTTGCAATTAAATTCACCTGTTATTAACAGAGAAGTTACATTTGACGAGTTTTCAATACTTATGGGTAAGAGTGTTAATATACGGATCTGAATGGTGTTCAGCTTGAGGTAGAGTTGTAACCAGAAACTCTTGAGGTAGTGGTTACTAGCAAAGTCATCGACACGGATGGTGCTTGTAGCGCAGTGGAGCCTATTGAGCCAATTGTTGCTGTAACTGCTGATATTAATAAGGTGCGTATTCAATTTCCTGACAGATATGGAAGCAATGATAGTTTTGCTTTATTTGCGATTGAGGAGGTTGTGTCGGAAAATCATTGCAGACCAATTAAAGGTGCATGTGCAATTGGTATTCTAACGAGGTCCACGGTTACAGCGAAGTTCAATCACAACTTGGACGTGAAGATATTTGTGGCGGTTGAGCCTATTGGGAGCTGTGGGAAAGTAGTAGTGAAGTTCATAAATTCTGACAAAACGATTGTGACTTGACTCAAATGTCGAGCCAACATGAAGATTGTTAAAATTATGTCTTGAGTTTGAGCTCGGAAAGGAAAGTTTCCTAATTCAAATAGGTTTTCTATTTTGAATGAGTTTCCTAATTGGAAAAAGTTTCTTAGTTGGAGAAGGTTTCTTAAAAAGAGGTTTCGTATTTTGGATCATACTTTTGTCAATATATAAGAAGTGTGACTTCTTATGAAGAGTATCAAAGAGGAGTTTATGCTAGTGAATTACACTCTAAAGATATCCGAGTATTTTTAGCAATTAAATCTTATGGTATGATTTGTGTATAACTCCTTCGTAAGATTGAGAGATTATTTCGTGAGAAATTATGGAGCTAAATACTACGTGACTTATTAAATATAATTGAGGTTTTGAAAACACTTAGAGTATTTGAATAACTCGAGTGTGGTTGTAATCTCCATTGTATTGCTTGATTTATAGTGGAATTCGTTGCTGCTCTAGGTCGTTACGATCAAATCATATAAATCTGGTGTCCGATTTATTTTCTTATTCTATCAAATTTATTGTTCGATTGCTTAGCCTCCGTAACAATGACCAAGTAAGCTATTGGAGTGTGGAGCTAAATGATGCTTCCTCTGATATCCTGCCACTGCATAGCGTCAGAAAGCTGAGAAGGAATATTAGAGGATAAAGTAACATAATGCACTGAATAGGTGATTTATGCGCGCGAAGTGAGGCTTTGGTGCATAAACATTTACAAGTCCTTCAGATTTTGGATGAAGGTAGGAGGTCGATGATCTAAAGTGGCTTTATTTTCTCCCCAACAATGAGAGCTTCGCAAACTCCACTTCAATTCTGGTAATGGCTTGCTTAGCTGTGCCATATGCTGAGAACTAACCAGTACATTCAAGGAATGGCTTCTCTGGAATGACTAAACTCATTGAGTTCAAAGTGAAGGAAACTTACACATGAGAAAATTAGCGGAACGGGAATGGACAGGGTTTGAAGCTATTGGTGCTTGGCGGTATTTAGTCCATTGAAAGCTCCTTTTGGACTTTTTGGAGCATCGGCCATCCAGAAAGTTTGATTAAGCAAGCTTAGTTAAGGCTTGCTTACTTATTTTCCACTGCCAAATCAAATTGGATCACCCGTAGAATATTCACTTACTATCGTGATGAAAGACAAGATAAGGTCCTTTTCACCGATGCTAATATTGGTCTTGCCTTTTTCGACTTGGCCATATGAAGGTGAATGGCCAAAGATGTTACTGAAAGGACTAAAAGTTCCCTCTGTGCTCGCGCCATAGAAAATTGTCAGCTTAGGTAAGAAGCTCTAAGCAGATTCATCAATTAGGAAAATAGTAACATTCAATCCCATCTCAGTGAACAGATTAACATGCTCTGAGAAAGTGGGGGGATCATGTTACACGACGAACTCATCTTGCCTCTACAAAAGTGGAAGAATATAAAATAGAAGGTGCAAGGGCTGCCTCGCCTCAAAGCACCTCCGATATTCATTACCGAAATGTTGCTCTACATGAATTTTGCACAAGAAGCATACACAAGTAAAGACATTAGGTAGAAGAGCAAATAACCCTTCCCTGACATCATAACAGCTCCGATTCATTCCTCAACAAAGTATGATTCAATGGCTTTTATTTGGACCGAGTGCAAAGTGGTTTGTCTATTAGAATAGTCATGGTACCAACAACTCTGCTATAGTCATGTTTCACGTACTCTTTTTTTTGTCAGAATGTTTCACAAACTTGCAAGGGACATTATTGGGAGGACTAATGGTGCAATTTTCATTCTAGTCACCATGGAAGGTGACGTTCAGCCAGATATTTGTTGAACTAACCAGAGGATTTTTCGCCGATAAAAAAAACCAGGGGATTTTTCATTGCCTTACATTCTTGTTGGCCTAGGATTTCCGAAGAAATGAACGTTGCCCACATAAATTATGATAGAAGGCAAGTCTAAATTAGATTGAATAAGTAAAGCAAATAATTAGAAATAAAGCATACCTTTTGAACCAGGCTGCCCTTGAGGCCCTCCGGCAACAGACGGCGCACATGTTGCCGACCCTGATGATCCATCGGCGCAATAACAGGCCGTTGTATTCTTTGAGATGTCATAACCGCAGACACCTTTCGAATCAACACACCCCTTACACGCTGCAGAATCCACTCCTAACCTGACCTCAAATCCTTGCTGCACTAGTTTCGCCAAGCTCGAGCTATTCGCCAACTGGGACAATGGATCCCGAGAGATGGGGAACACCACGCTCTTGAAGCAAGTTCCTGGCCCTACAGCCATCCCAGGAATCACATGACCGTTTTTAGAAGCAGTACCTCTTATGTTGCACGAGAACATGATGGTCTGTGCTGGCAAATTCGGACAGCCGTAGATTATTGTGGAGTTGACGTAGCCGTTGACCATGCTGAAGAGCGCAGGGTCGAGAGTGGTGTTAGTGAAGTTAGGGGAGCAGATTCCGGTGGAGAAATCGTCGCGGGCGATTTCTAGGACCTCGGTATCTGGGTAGAAACTGAGAACCTTGTACTTGACTTTGGATATCATGATACTGGCAGTGTTATCCTCGCAAGCAAGTTGTAGCTCTGGGTAGCCGCAACTGTTGGGTCGGTTCCCGCCCCAAAAAGGGTAGCCGACGCCTTGGATGTTCCCGCAGCTGAACAGGTTGCTGCAATTGGAGTACAAGGCATCATTGCCCTGCGATTGAGTCATATTGATCATCAAGACTAAGAACATGGCACATAACAGAAGAAGACGTGTATTCATTCTGGTGGAAGACGGATTTCCTGATCAGTTGGATAGAGTGGGGTTGTGGTTGTTGTTTTCTTCAGCAAACGGATAGGCAGGCTCAGGGAAGATGGGTTGTGAGCGATGATGAATCACTGAAGCGGAAGATGGGTTTGGAAGATAGAAAACTAGTTCGGGAAGACTTGCAAAATGGGGGAGCCTTTGTTGACTTATTGGGTCGCTGGGCCTAACCAGCGACCGAGTGAAATGGTTTAAACTTTGGAAACTTCCCGAGGTCTAACTCCTAAACTGGGATTAAAGGATCCATTTGTTTCGAAAAGATAAGTCATCTAAAATATATTTTTCTCAAAAATCGTTCATATTGCTTGAAAAAATTAATCAATAAAAATTATTTTTTTCGTCAATAATAATTTATGTTTAAACATTTTTATGAACAATGAAAATATTTTTCGTTCTCTCATTTTTTAAACAACAAAAGCGGTCAATTTTAAGAAAATATTTTTTAAATCATTTATTTTTTATGAAACAAATGAAGCTTGACTAACAAGCAAACCATTTCGCATACTTGTGTCCCGAACCGGCATCATGTTGTCACACCCCACCCCACCCAATCTATATGGCAATGGAGCTTTTATGCCCCCTATCTATTAGCATAGAATACGGAGAACAGAGATGATCGATAAGAAGGGGATAAATTTCGCCAAATCCACTAGCTAGGTTACAAAGACATCACAATTGACCAAAATTTCGAGGAAATTTTAATCTGGAAACAAGTATTCCATAATTGCAGTCAAAGATGGAAGAGACTATGAAAAGATGAGTTGAATCGATATGGATGGGTTTCATGAGAGCAGAGGAAACTCCTTCGTGGTGGGAAAGGGATCGGGTGTTCCGTCTCATCTTAGTTCCCGGTTTGTCTGGCTTTTCGATGGATGAACAAGAAGGAAAATGCAACTCTTGGATTAAAAAAAGAAATGAAGCATGTGGACTTTTTTTTTTTGGCAGTAACGTTTACGTTGTGGTATGAACAGTGGATCTACGAATGAAAGACGTGTCATGACGACTTTTCTTGGCATTTGTTGTGCTAGGGTGACGTTGGCTAATAGATAAGGGAGCCATAAATAGAGAACACAATTTCAAACCGATGTGTCGTGTAGTTACTTATGATGCATTTGTTTCACTGAAAATGTCATGATATATGAAATTGTTTTAATGAAAATAATTTTCAAGGAACTGGTTTGTTTTTATTTGTCCTCCGTGGATTTTGTTTGTGGAATTATACCAAGAATTTATGTGTTAAAGAGATTAAATCTTGGGGTAAGATTTGTTTAATTCCCATGTGAGATTAAGAGATTATTTCATAAGGAATTGTAGACCAAAACACTATGTGAGTTATCGGATGTAATTGAGGCTTGGATAACTCGAGTGTAGGTGTAATATCCGTTGTATTATTGATCTATAGTAAAATTCTTTACTACTCTCCCCGTCTGAACAATGTAAATTTGATGTCCAATTTATTTTATTGTTCTTTCTATTTTACTATTCGATAGCTTGCTTTTGCAATAGTGAAAGTCTTTGATATACGAAGAGAGCAACATCAAATAGGATTGTTTATTCTGAGTTTGAATTTTATGAGGACAAACTGGAAAATAAAATTAATAGTGAGGGTAATTATGAAAGAAAACGTTTATAAACCTTAAAACTTGCTTTCCGAAAATGCTGAAAGCCTAAGGTAAGTCTTAACACTACCATTTCCCTAAAATGTTCCAAAAAAAAAATTTGCTAAACTCCTTATATTTTTCCAGATGGGCTTTAGAGGCCCAAAGCTCAACGTGAATGATCTACTAACACCGCTGCCGCCACAGAAGATGTTGAAGAAGAAGAGGAAGAGGAAATGGAGAGAGTCCTGGAGAGGATTTGAACCGCGTCTTGGACCAACCTTAATATGCACACTGGCGCATCAACGAGTACACATGATGCTAGAGATACGGAGACTCGCGATTTGCGAATGTCATATTCAGACGTCTCGATCTCAATAAAAGTCTATTACACTGTCATAAATTAATTAAACAACATCAACCTCTAGCGGAGAAGAAAACAAAGAAATAGCAAACAAATTGGATTATTGGGAGGTGGAATTCAACTGGGCTAAATCTCAAAAGTATACAACTATGCAGTTGTTAAATTTTAAGGTCGGCTGGCGTTGATGCCACTTGCCACATACGGAAGGTCGTTTGGTTTCCGTTGAAGACGTGATTTAAGTTCATTCGTGCGTGTTAAATGACGTCAGTATCAGTCTTTCTGCAAAGAAGAGCATAAAGAACTACATCTGAGAAGCAAAAGCAGATTAGTACAGATTTGGAAATCTTGCAAGTAGTTTGATTAATATACCATATACTTATTCTGAAGCCTGAACAATTTGATGGACGATTTAATTTTCAACAAAATGAAAAGCGTTAAGAAAGTGTGGCAACTCGAACCTAGAGGCCAGGCATAAGCAAGAAAGACCACCAGGATTTTCAGTTGAGCAGTCCTTGGAGCTTAACAAAAATGCCGCTCATCTCGTAGGACATGTTATACAATTTTTTTTGGGTAGAGGGACATGTTATACATTCATAGAGGGAAATGTGTCAAAAAAGCCCTAAACCTTTTTTTGATGCCAATTTTGTTCTAAACCTTTCGCATTTGTGCCAATTAAATCCTAAACATTTTTTTGGTTCCAATTTAATCCTAAACATTTTGCATTGATGCCAATTCAGTCCTAAACCTTTTGTATTTATGCCAATTTAGTCCTAAACCTTTTGCATTCATGTCAATTCAGTCCTAAACCTTTCACATTTGTGCCAATTCAGTCCTAAACCTTTTTTTTTGTGCCAATTAAGTTCTAAACCTTTTGCATTGATATCAATTCAGTTCTAAACCTTTTCCATTTCTGCCAATTTAGATAGCGAATGATAACCATTCTGTTCCGGAATGAGTTCCTGAACCAGAAATAGATTTTTCTATTTCTGGTTCCTGGATGAGTTTCCGAGAAAAAAAAACCTATTTGATAATGACAAAAAATTTCTATTTCGAGAATAGAAACCCGTTTGATAACAGCACAAAATTTTTATTTCTTGAAATAAAAACCCTTTTGATAAACAACAGAAAATTCTATTTCCAGGAATAAAAATCCATTTTTTTAGAAATGGAATAAAAATAATAAAAAATCTGAAAAATTCATAAAAATCTTTAAAAAAATTTAGAAAATCCCAAAAATTGAAAAATTCCAGAAAAAATCATCAAAATGTCGAGAAAATAAAAAAATTTAGATTTCGGGAAAATAGGAAATTTGTTGAATTTTTTCAAAAAAAATCAAGAAATCAAAAATTTCAAAATTTCACAGAATTGCTCAGAATACCTATGGCCACCCACTTTTAGTGAAATTTAAATTTTTTGCCAAAAAAAATCAAAAAATCAAAATTTCAAAATTTCATAGAATGACTTACAATACCTCTAGCCACCCACTTTGAGTAAAATTTAATTTTTTTAGATGTCCAAATGGTATTTTTGATTTTTTTTATTTTTTTTGGTTCCTAAAGAAAATTAAATTTCACTCAAAGTGGATGGCCACATGTATTCTAAACCACTCTGTGAAGTTTTGAAAATTTTTCTTTTTTGCTTATTTTTATTTTTTTTCGACACTCAAAAAAAATTAAATTTCACTCAAAGTGGGTGGCCACATGTATTCTAAACAATTATGTGAATTTTTTTATTTTTTTGGCACATAAAAAAATTAAAATTTCGCTTAAAGTGGATGGCCACAGGTATTCTAAGCCATTTTGTGAAGTTTTGAGATTTTTTATTTTTTTTATTTTTTTTATTATTTTCGACACTTAAAAAAATAAAATTTCGCTCAAAGTGGGTGGCCACAGGTATTTTAAACCATTCTATAAAATTTTGAAATTTTTACTTTTTTGCTTATTTTTATTTTTTTGCATATAAAAAATTTTAATTTCACTCAAAGTGGGTGGCCACAAGTATTTTAAGCTATTCTATGAAGTTTTGAAATTTTTTATTTTTTTTATTTTTTTCGGCACCTAAAAAAATTTAAATTTCACTCAAAGTAGATGGCCACAAGTATTCTAAGCCATTCTGTGAAGTTTTGAAATTTTTGATTTTTTGATTTTTTGATTTTTTTCGGCACCTAAAAAAATAAAATTTCGCTCAAATTGGGTGGCCACAAGTATTCTAAGATATTTTGTAAAGTTTTTAAATTTTAGAATTTATTATTATTTTTTATTTTTTTGGCAACTAAAAAAATTAAATTTTGCTCAAAGTGGGTGGCCATAGGTTTTCTAAGCTATTTTGTGAAATTTTGAAATTATTTTATTTTATTTTATATATTTTTTTAATTTTTTTCGGTACCTAACAAAATTTAAATTTCGCTGAAATTTTTGATTTTTTACTTTTTTTTCTCACCTCAAAGATCGTGACTTCCATATGAATATGTGTGTTGAAGAAAATGAATTCCTCAGAAATGGTTCTCACTTTTGTTCCAGAAATGAAAAACCAACTTTTTTTTTGTTCTCATTTCTAGTTTCAGAATCAGTTTTGGAAGCAAACTTGTCCCGGAAATAGAAAAATGAAATTGCATTACCAAACGGGTTTCTGGTCCAAAACTGATTCTGGAAGCAAAAAACCAGTTCTTGACAGAACCAGAATGGTTTTCATGCAGCACCTTAGTCCCAAACATTTTTTTTGTGCTAATTCAGTCCTAAACCTTTTGGATTTGTGTCAATTCAGTCTTTCGACATGTGAATAGCTATTAGCCGGAAAGACTAAATTGACACAAATGCAAAAGATTTAGAATTGTCTAATGTAAAAGGTTTAGGACTGAATTGGCACCAAAAAAAGGTTTAGGATTGAATTGTTACAATTGCAAAAGGTTTAGAACTGAATTGACACAAATGCAAAAGATTTAGGACTGAATTGACACCAAAAAAAGATTTATGGCTAAATTGGTACAAATGCAAAAGGTTTACAACTGAATTGGTACAAAAAAAAAGATTTAGGACTAAATTGGTACCAATGCAAAAGGTTTAGAACTTTTTTTGACACGTTTCTCCTTTCATAGAATATCAATCTATGTAACGGTGGAAGAGTAACATTGCTGGGAACCATTTCTGTGTGAGTTCAATGAGAGATGACACTGATCTTCCAAGTTACACGTGTGATTACATACAGCCTTCAGAGAGCATTTGATCTACCAATTTGAAATTCTCATATCATTCTTGCGAATTGCTATGATTCTAAGTTAAATCCGCCTAACTGTTCTCTCCACTTTCACTGTAACTCTTAAGAAAAACATATTCCATCTAAAGAAAGGCATGACAATTACCTCGAGAAGTACAATCGTGCATTACCACTTTACCTTGTGTTACTGCTTTCCTCTGAATTCTCTAGTATTGTCTCCTCGAGGCTTCTATCGGAATTCAACGCCATCATTTCCCAATGTTGCAATGGTGGTTGTGTTGGAGAATACAAGATGGGCTTCGGTGGCATTTGCAGTGAATCAAAATTTCCTTCCAGCATTTCTATCACTTTCACAATTGGAGGTCGGTCAGATGGACTGGTTTGAATGCACCACAAACTCACAATTATCATCTTCCTCACTAGCACTTCCTCCTCCTCTGTCGCATTCATCGGCAATTTTAGATCTTTGCCAGGCTCTAAGCTCCTATAAATCCATTCTGGAAAGTACATTTCACTCTCGTTGGAAACTTCCATGTCCGAATTTCTGAAGCCTGCCATTTCAAGAACCAACATTCCATAACTATAAACATCAGACTTGTGAGAGACTCTCCCCAAGTTTCGGAAAACAACTTCTGGTGCAATAAACCCAACAGTTCCTCTCATGCCGAAAGTTGATACGGCACTCTCTCGCCCGTGACAAAGTTTAGCTAGGCCAAAATCCGAAATCTTGGGGATAAAATCTCCATCAAGCAAGATGTTTTGAGGTTTTATATCGAAATGCAAGATTCTGGTATTGCAGCCTCGGTGCAGATACTCTAGCCCATGAGCAATGCCAATTGCAATTTGATATAGTATCTTCCATTCCAAGGAACCACTCATATTTAAAGCTCTTCCAGAATACGTGAACCGATCCAATGAACCATTAGGCATGTAATCGAATATTAGAGCTCTTTTCTTCCCTTCGTAACAAAAACCTAAAAGAGTTTATTACATTAACGTGAGAAGTTCTACTAATGCTGACCACTTCATTGATAAATTCTTTTGGGCTACTTTTCGACTCTATAAGAATTTTCACTGCCACAAGACAACCATCTCTTAGCTGCCCTTTATACACTGCACCAAATCCTCCTTGACCGAGTTTCTCTGAAAATGAGTTTGTCATTTTCTTTAGATCAATATATCGGTATCTTCTTGGAACAAGAGATCCATGGATTCCCATCAATTTCTCAATATCACGATCTTTCTCACTGTGGAAGAGTAGAACCTTCCATGAGAAGATTCCAGTTTTAATATTGAGGATGAAAATGATGGCAATTGCGACTACTGAAACACCGATAGCAAGAGCTCCAGCTATCCTTTTCAATCATTTAAAATGTATCAGCAATTTATCCAAGCAAGAGATACAAATTCGGTAATATCAAAGAGATGTTACCTGTGAAATGTTTGCTCCAACTTTTGGATCCTGGAAAAGGAAATCTATTAGTTCCCTGGTTGACTACAGTTACGGGAATCTGATGCAAATTTGTATTAAGAAATTTGGTGAGACTCTTTTAGTGCTTCAGTAAAAACATAATCACGTCGTTTATCTTAGCAGACGGACCTTTAAAAAAACTAAAGGGACTTAGGTCCAAGAGTCGCAATTCCCATCTCTTACCTCGTGAAGCTGCATCATTGAAGCCCAACAAACTACTTCTTTCAGCCGATATTTAATTGTTGCCGTTGGTTTAATAGGGAAATGAAGAAGAGAGAAGAGATGGCAACAAATCGGGAAAACATAAAAAGGAAGCGAGCCACATGAGAGAGGGGGGGGGGGGGGTTTCTGTTCCACCTCAACGGGAAAATCTTAAAAAATTGGATTTACACCGTTCTCGAAGCGCTTTGTAGGTGTTAAAATATGTCTCAAGTTTAAGTCAATAAACGAAATCTAACCTGAAATAAGTTGAATATTTATGGATGTTCGTGGTGGCATTGCCATGGAAATCATATTTCTTGTTCGATATAATATAAGGCTTCGTTCGTTTCACAGAAAATGTGATATTATTTGAAAATATTTTCTAGGAAGCTATTTTTCAGAAAAATGATAATATATTCCGATGTTCAGCTGAAACATGAAAATGAATTAAAAAATACTTTCTATCGTCAGTATGGAAAATCTGATTTAATTTTTCTCCTTACACTCCTTTTAATATATTTTTTATTTTTTTAAAAAAATATAATTTTTAATTATTTTTATCCTTAAATTATTTTTAATTCTGAATTTTTTTAATAATTTTTATATTTCTTTCATTTTATTTTTTTCTCTTCTTTTTTTTTTATTTTTTTCTTCCTTTGTTGGTCGCCGGCCACGGCGACGGCTACCGACTGGCCTCAGGTGAGGCTCGGTCTCACTCGCCCGAGGCCAAGCCTTGCCTCGCCAGATCCGATAAGGCAAGGCTCAAGCTCGCCGGCCTTGACCAAGGTCAAGCCTAGCCTTCCCTTGCCTTGCCTTGCCTCGTTAGATCTAGCTAGGCTTGAGGCCTTGCGAGTGGCGAGCTTGCTAGAAAAGGACTCGTAAGGCGGCAGCAAGGCTAAAGGCCTTTGGCAACGCTCGAGCATTGCTGATCTACGAGGCTTGAGCCTCACCGCCTGCTGGCAACCCTCGAGCGTCTCCAATACGGTGAGCTCGAGCCTCGCCGATCTATGGCGAGGCTCGAGCTCGCCTATGGCTAGTCGCCAGCCAAAGGAAAAGGAAAAAAGAAAAGAAAAGAAAAGAATAAAATTAAAAATAATTAAAAATAAAATTAAAAATAATTAAAAATAAAAGGTGAAAGAAGGGGGAGGAAATTATTTTTCCCACTTTTGAAGGTATTTTTTTCAATGAGGAAAAATATTTTCCTTGACTACTTTATTTTCTACGAAACAAACGTCGAAAAATGGAAATTACGGAAATCAATTTTCTTGCTGTGCGTTGAAGATGGTGGACAGTGTCAGGGAAAGAAGAAAGTAAAAAGATATATACGCACGAAATTGGTTTCTACGTTGAAGTCAGCAAGGAAAATATAAAAGAGGAAAGTTTACCATGGACTTTCCTCAACTTTCCTTTTTACACGCTGGACTCGGTTCGAGGAAGGTTGTTTTCTTTCTTTTATATACATGGGCTATTTTGTTTCTTGTAAAAAAAAAGGGGTGAGAAGTGCGCAGTTGTTGATGAAAAGAGCAGCGTGGGTCTTCGTAATATTTAAGTGCAGTGAAGTTTTCCCGTGAATTGCATCCAACAAAATTACTGTGAAAGCTGATTAAATCTTATGATAAAATTTGTGTATAATTCCTCTGTGAAATTGAGAAATTATTTCATGAGAAATTGTAAAATTAAAAACTGTGTGAGTTATTGAGTATAATTAGGGTTTGCAAACACTGAAAGTGTTTGAGTGACTAAAATGTGATTGTAATCTTCAATGTAGTGCTTGATCTATAGTGAAATTCGTTGTTACTCTCTCTGTGAACGTAGATCACTATGACCGAATTATGTAAATCTAATGTCCGATTTATTTTTTTGTTCTATCTATTTTATTGTTCAATTGTTTGTTTCCTCAACAGTAAGAACTCGAAGGATTAATTCATCTAATTGAATAAATTTTCTTGGTAAAGCGGTAATTTAGTATTAGTTCGGATTTTAGGTTTACTCTGTTGATTCTAAAGATTGTTTTTTTTTTTTTGATAACCCAGGGAACCCCCGCACGGCCGACAGCCGGGGAGTAAACCCTGGGGGCGACACGTGCTAGCCACCACACACGTGCCACCGGTTAAGTCACCCTGCGGTGCCCGGGATTCGAACACTCAACTTTTTGCGAGAGGAAGAGTGCGCGTTCCAGCAGCGCCACCCAGGCGGGTGGTCATGATTCTAAAGATTGTTGAGCTGTGAAATCATGTTGTAAAGAAACTTTTGGATATCGTGGAACCATGAGATTTTACAAAAAGTCTATTTGTGTTTACGATTTGGTTGGGGTGATATTTTTAAATTTGTTGCACATTGTGGAAACCATATTGGAAAAAGCTGTATTTAGCGCCGGTTTTCACCCCGTCTCCGACCATCTTTTAAGTCAGGCGAGTTGGCATTATAAGTATGTCGAGTAAGCTTTTCAATAACTCCGGAACCACATGAAACGGGCGTTGGAGGAGCTCAAACGCTCGTTTAAGCTTTCCAACGACCGCTGGCAACAGTAGTTGTTTTACTTTGGGCTAGCTTTTCGTTGTTGCGGCTGAGTTGTTTTGTTATTCAATAATCTTAGTTTAGTTAGTCTTGGTTAACTTAATTGAATACCGGATTCTGATATTTGTTTCTCACTCAATTACTAAGATTTCAAGTTTTTCCGCTCAAATTAGCTTTTGATGTTTGATTTGCATTTTCAAGTTGATGGTGCTTATCTCTTCTATGATTTGGAAACTAATCTCTTGAAAATTATAAGAAATGGTTATGTTATAATTTATGAAAGAGTGGCCACACAGTGTGGTAAATGATAAGTGTACTAAAAGTCCTAAAACTTATAATGAAAATGTGATTATTTAAAATTTTCAAAAAGTACAATTAAGTCTTAAAACTTGTCAAATTGGTGCAGTCAACTCATTTCGTTAACTCTATCCAACTTGGCCATCAAAAAATACAAACGTGACTTTTTTGTTATTTTCTCCCTTCTACGTGGCATTAATGTTACTAAAGCATGAAGCATAGGACTAAGAGGAAGGCATTTTTGTCCAAATTCTAATTTTTTTAATCCAAATTATAGTTAAATTAGATTAAAAATATAAAAAAGGCTAAATCTTTTTTTTTTTAGAAAAACATACAAAGAAAAGAAGAAAACAACCCACCGGCGAGGGCCTGTAGGCCTTCCCCTGTGGGGGGCCGCCGCCTCGTTACCATTGCTAGAAATGGCCAGCGAGGGTTGTTGACCCTCCCCTAGATTTGGGCGAGGTTCGCCCAGGCTCAAGCTAATACGTCATTACCCAAGATGAAGAAGAACAAGCAAACAAAAGATTAGGTCAGTGGCTGCTGACTACACACGCAAGTTCCAAGCAAAGCCAAAACAGTTTCCTACTGAAGCTTATCCTTGAATTTTATCATATAATGCTCGGCTTTTGCCACATGGATCTTTCTTACTGGACAGAATTGGTGCGCTCGGCTTGACCGATGATTAGAAAAGAAGACTTCTAGCCTAACTGAAGTGGGTAAAATATCATCATCTTGAGTGCTAACCTTTCAACATCAGCCAAAGCATCCCATATCCTAAGTACATGAATTTGGGATTTGTACATGAGTATATTATTATTGTGGATGATACTAAGTACTCGATTAAAAAAAGTTCGTCATTTGTTATGCACTGTATTTCTAGCATTACGTGAAATCAATGCATTTGAAATTTCCTTTTATAGTATAGTTAAAGAGTGGCACGGAATATTTGTTAACAAGATCCTATTATTATTGTTATTATTACGTATAACATGAAATGAGATGGTGCATCTCCTTCCAGCTCGTAGCAAATTTTCAAACGACAGCTTTTTAGTTTTTCCAAGTTGCATATCCTTCCCACAACTTGCGTAGGAATTATGAAGAAAAGTCTCACTAAATTATTTTTGTGGGTGGCTTTTGTTGACCAATCTTTCCGTATCATTAAAAACGACTTAGAATAATAATATATAATAACAATTTAGTCGGTAGCCCGCAGGCCATTTTTGACTGCCGAAAGAGCGACCTTGAAGCCTTGGAAAAAGTCAGCATCAAGGGACAGAACAAAGAAGGAAGAGAAGGGTTTAACAACACTAATTGGAGGAGGGGGTAGCGAAACGCGCCGGAATCATCCATCGTCCGGCATGCGTAACACTGCGAGATTGGGAGTTCCATAATCATCAGATAATTCTTCAGATACTGTTGGATTTGATCTAGTAAATTGAGTATTGGGCAATGATTAGTTCGAATGGTTTGGTCGGGGTGAGCACAGAACAAAGAATTTTTAGGAGACATGGACATTTTCCCAACTTCATAGGCACAACAACATACTAATCACCAGAACGAATTGGCTCATCCTAACATCCTAAGTCTAATCAATAGCAAAAGCGATTAAATGTTATCTATGATTTTCATGTTCTTCACTTTAATTCAAATTGGGATCAGCTATACTTATCAAGTCAAGAGGAGTTTTTAATCCCAGCCCGAGCCATCAGTTTGGACCAAATCATCATAGGAATGTTCGAAGTAAGGTCTAGGATATTAACTGACATACCTGAGCATGTGGAAGAGTGGGGCTTATCCTGGCAATAGCACGTGAAAACATCAGAACTATTGTCCCGTCCACACTGCCCGCCTGAAGCGAGGCAGCCGCTGCATTGTTCGGCCACCGTCCACTGCAGCCCGAAGCCCTCATCGATGGCTGACACTACAGTCGTGTTGGTCGGGTTCGACTGTATAGCCTGAATGGCTGACTGGTTTGCAGGCAGCACCACGCTCGTATTGCACCCTCCAAACAAACTAGTAATGGTCGGGGTTGTTATGAAGTAACTGATGACGTTTCTGCCATTGATGGTGCAGTTGAACTGGTTGGGAGTTATTATTGACCCTGTCTGACACTCATAGTACAGAGTCAGGTTGTTCGCCACGGTGTCCGAGGTGTAATTGAAAGAGCTGGTGATTTCCTGGGTGGTATTGATAAAAGAGGCTGGACAGAGAGTACTCCAGAAATCATTTCGGGCAACCGTCATAGTCTGTGGGGTGTCATTGAACCGAAGGACCCGATAGGTCTGGTTCGATATGTTGAGCAACGTAGTGGTGCTGTCTTGACAAGTCAGCTCGAACTCGGACAGGCCACAGTAGGAGGGGCGGTTCAACCCCCAGAAGGGGTAACCGACGTTTTGCAGGTCGCCGCATTGGATGGTGGAGCTGCAGTTCAAGTAGCTCGGGTCGTCCGCACCACGCGCCGTTGAAGCTCGGATCAGGATCAGGGTGGTTGCGATGACGAAGCACAGGGACAGATCCCAAAGGGGATGGCGATAGGGATGCATCATCATCTTTTGGAGGAACTTTTTTTCGGTGAGATGCAGAGGAAAGGAGAGAGAAATAAGGTTGGGGATGGGCAAGCGAAAAGGGGGGGGATGAGGAAGATGAAACGACACGGTTTTCACGCGTGAATAGTCATAGATCACGATTATAAAACTAGTGGAGAGTTTTGACAAAGAAGAGGAGGTAGAAATTGACCGAATAGAAGCTTCTGTCGGGAAAAGGATATCGCATTGCCGGTCAAAGGTGAAGATGCCTGACCCTGACTCGGTCGAATGGAGGTGATTTGTTCGGCCAATTTCCAAGCATCCATATTATATAATCGAACAACGCAGTGAAAACGGATAGTAACTTTACAATTAAATCGGGAGCTATAAACATTCGACGAAGAAATAAAACAAGGAACAATAAAAGGACTCGAGCAATTTACGTAATTCGATCAGAATATCGGAACCTACATCCACGGGGAGAGCTAGTAAATAATCCACTAATAAATCGGAGAATTACAAAGTTATAATCACTCACGTTCAAGTATTTTCCAGTCTTAATACATATCTTATACCCACAATATTAATAACTCAACTCAATGAACTTGATACCGGACAAATCTCTCTAAGCTCACGTCTTTGCTCGTTTCTTGAGCTCTCTCTCCTCGCACTATTTTGAACTCGCAATGAGCTCTTTCTAGTTATACACAGAGGAGCCCGCACCCTTTTATTACGCATGAAGAAGTCTTCCCTTCTTTTCGGCTGCCAGAGGAAATCAATGAATAAAACAAAACAAGCCCACACCTTTTTGATAGATATATAATATTGTCAAAGGTAGGGCCCCCTTCATTTATGTGTGCAGAGAAGAATTCATCTGCTCGGTTCATGCAACTCCTTATAATGTCAATTGGAGTCTTCTTCATTAAATGTGCAGCCTGTGGAAATCCCGCGAAAGAAGGAAATTGAAGACTCTGCTGCGTGTTAGTCAAAAAAAGTACCGTATCATTTGACTTCAACATGAGAGAACATATCTCTCTTAAAAACACGAGAGAACTTATCTCATTTCTCTTTAACATATCTCTCTCTTAAATGAGATCCATGCACAACTTATAATAAATTCATCTCGTGCGCTACCGAATATTAGATAAAAATGTGTGCAGCCGAATCCACAAAACCAGCAAGATGACGTGTGTAAATAATTTTAGTCATTGAGTATTGTTCGATGACTAAAATTCGAGATATAATTTAACAGTCCATAAGATTGTCTTCGTCTCTAACTCTGGCCTGAGCATTTCCGTTAACTTTATTCAATTTCACTGACTCAAACTTGTTTTTATATTTTTTATAAGGATGCGTGGCATCGATGTGACCTTTTTCTGCCCCTTTGCTTTTTTTTTTTCATTTCCATGCATGCTCCCCTTATTACTGTTCATCTTCTTCGAGCTTAACCACAACTGGGATCATCATCATTGGTCACCCACCAACCTGTTGGAGTTGGCGAATACTTCGGAGACCCTTATTTCTCACACCGGGTACGCTCACGTGAGCTTAGGGAAATTGAAGTGTTGTCCGACGACATGTGACCCATGCGTGCGGAATGCGGGGGTTCGGGGGCAGCTCCCCCGACACGGGTGCCCCGCTGCCCAGTCAGCGGGCGGGGGTTCGGGGGCAGCGCCCCACGACGGGGGTTCCGCTGCTCGGTCAGTGGACGGCTGTCCCGCTCGCTGGTAAGCGGACGGGGGCTCGAGGGCAGCACCCCCGAAACCTCAACGGGTTTAGGCTGGCCCGTATGGTGCGAAATTAAGAGATTTCATATAGGTTTAGGTTTTGTGCCCGTTTATGGCATATATATATTTTGCTCGTTTTTCTGATCATTGTAACGAGTTGAGTAGCTGTAAACCGAAAAAGATAGTGAAGTCTCTTTGCAGGACGTAGCCCTATTCGAGGGTGAACCTGGATAAATTTGTGCATCGTCTATTTTCTTTATTTTTTGCGTGATCGTTCTATTTCGGTTCTCGATAAATCCCTTCACAACCAAGCTTCTGGAGCAATGTCACGCCATCGCCAATCCCGTCCTGACCATTAGCAGCCACCGCCATCACCTCTGGCAAGCCCAAACAAGATCCCTGGTTTCGACTCACTGTTTTTGGAGCTCCAAGCAGCCATTTTCTCAGCTACTATAGTCGTGGGGCTGTCCTTGCGGCTTCTTATGCTCGTCTCGTGCCTTACCGATGTCCAAGCATGGGCCAGCGATTCCTAGACCCACACCTGCCAATCGAGACCCGAGAGCCTCTGTTTTCGCACTTTTCTAATTAGCATCCTTCGCTGGCCAACCCAGACCGCGGCAGTCTCGGCGGCAACCCCAACCACATTTGTACATTCCGAAATCGCCAGGACCAGCCCTTTCGGTACCTCTGCTCTGTTTCGGCGCTCCCCGTCGTTGAGAGCAAGAACTCGCCTTTCCCACTTTACAAACGTGCTTGGGCTAAGTGCTTCACTAGTTCGCGCTTTACACACCTCGGGTAAGCTACTGCTTCAGTTTAGTTTACTCTTTGGTGCGAAAACCAGACTTGGATTTTTTTTCAGCTTCTTTTGCTTGTTTTAGCCTTGTAAAAGATTTGCACACATCGACCGACTAAAACAAATGGAAATGAACTTGCTCGATTGATCTTATTATGGATTGTGAACGTGAACATTGAGAATTGGAACTTTGTTGAGAAGATGTATTGAGCTGTCTGACTAATTTGAGAAGAATGCACTCAGCGACTCCATACCTTGCGACTCCTCGTCTTCAGACCGTGTTTCTTAATTTTTGTGGACGGCCTCCATCTCTCGGCTACAGAAGGCGATGCATCTGTAAAACTATTGTATGTGTTATCCAGAATGAGATGTAAACTAAGCATCGTACAAGGAGAAACCTCCCGTCAATTAGATGTGCTATGCCACAGAAGCTGGCTCTGTCTGACAAGGTTGCCTTCCGTTGGAGTTCTAGAAAATGGAGTAGCCGAGGTATAATATGCTTGTTACTCAGAACTTAATAGAATGACTTGATGTATCAATTTGACAAGTTTTAAGATAAAATTACACTTGTTAAAAATTTTAGAACTTAATTATATTCTGGCGACAAGTTTTAGGACTTTCGCTTCACCTATCAATTTATCAAATGATCCTAGTAAGTAGGACGTGAGAACCTATGGTGCCTATTTAAATTTAAAAAGTGCCAGGTTCATGGCTGATCCTTGGTCTCGTGGCAGGGCAGGAAAGTAACTAAGTGGGGGAAGATTGTGCGACATATGTAGCTCACTATATATTAGTGAGAGTTGACAGTCAACAATGAAAGACTGCCTGAGCTTGGTAAATACCATCAAGTGCTAAATGACATAATAGAGCTACTACCCTTGGAAGAGCAGATGGACAGCATAGGACATTAGATCGGTTGGTGGATTCACGGTACGAGCAAAAACCAGAACCGAGGCACACTGTCGAGTCCATTGATATGCAAAAGGTGGACTGGCGAAGAACAAAAAAAGAGTCGCTGATGGGCCCGAGAGTATTATCGCCTTTGTTGGCTATTTCGGGACTTAAAAAGTTACGAGAGTGATCATCAGCAGTTTCATAGATTTCAGATGGTCAGTATACTATCCACATCGGCCCCTCCACGGCAAAAAACTGAAAACTCCTAGGCCTAGCAAGGCTAGCATTGCTTTTTATCAGACTGAATATATCAGCACCCTGCCTCAGTACCTTCGCACTAACGCAATTACCGTAAGGTGTATGCGATTTCATAACTCGTGATATCACTAACTTTCCTCGTCACAAAGTAAATGATCACATTGGTGTTATTGATGGAGCTGTTAACGGCCAGCAAGGCTTCAATTGGGCTTGCCTGGCAGCCGTAGTACAGTGTCAGGTTATTGGACAAAGTGTCGGTGGTGTAAGAGAAATTTCAGATGATTTCTGGGTGGTACGTATAATATGTTGGGCGGATAGTGTTCCAATAGTCTGTTCTCACGACGATCATCGTTTGGGAGGTACTATCGACCTAAAGAACCCGATAGGCTTGGTTTGATATGATGATCTGCTCGGTCATGTTGTCCGGACAAATCAGCTCGAACTTGGGCAAGCCACGGTACAAGGCGTGGCTCAACCCCCAGTTGGGCTAAATTGGTTAATGATGTTTTGCAGGTTGGCACCGTCCGATGTTGGAGGTAGGTCGGGTTCTAATGAAGCACCTGGAGAGATGCAAAACGGGATGGTGATGCTGATGCATTTTTTTGGGGAGATGAAAATGGAAGGAGAGAAAAGTAGTCTGGACTTGGCACGGTGAAAAAGGAAGAGACGGAAAGGTGATATGATTTCCAAGCTTGACCAGTGATTGATGATAGAAGTTGGTGGATTTTGGTAAAGAAGGGAGAGGAATCGTTCCAAGAGAATCTTCGGTCTGAAAATTCTTAGGTGCCTTTGCCGGTCAATTTGAATTTGTCTTTGCCTGACCTTGGTCCCTCTTTATTAAATTTGGAGAGTAACGTAAGACCTATCACATCCCAAGTCAAGGCAACTTTAGGGAAATCAAAAGACCGAGTGTTTCTCACCTCTTTCTCTTCCCTCACTCCGTCGTCTTCTTCAACCTCCAGCCCAGGAAAGCGCTTAAGCTAGTCTCACCCTTCCTTCCCTCTCTTATTGATTTTGTTGGTTTTTTTTTTTTTATATTTTCTTGTTTTTTCTTCTCTCCCAAACCAAATTTGTGAACTCTCTTCTTCCGGTTTAAATTAAAATTTGAGAGTTTAAACTCTCTCGATCAAGTTTTAGATTTGGCAACTATTCTTTTTTGGTCTATATCTGAGAGTTTAATAAATATGATTTTGGGGATTCGATTCCATTGTGCTCTGTCCGTGTACAGGTCCCCCGCTTCTAGCTTCAATGGTGATTTGCAGAAGCTTTGGCATTTCGCTAAACCACAAAAATTTGCTCTTCCAAATGTTAGATATGTATTTGTTCAACCTATTTTGATTGTTTCCATTCAATGATGGTATAGAAGAAGCCGAATTTAGGTGCACACCGCCAACTTGCAACGCTGTAGTTACTAGAGAAGGAATTTTCCAACGTGCGCTTATGATTAACGAAAAATGAGATCCAATGATCGACCATCGATTATTTTACTTGACAAATTTATTCTCGTTGGACGAGTGTGTACTCAACCCTACTAGTACTTTATTGATCCTCCTTGTTTTCTGGATTTGACTTTGTTTTGCTATATTATGATATTTGCTCTGCTTCAATTTGTTTTGTTACGAAGTTTATGTACTTTTTATGTATTTTTTGAGCAATTAATATAATTTTCTTTTGAAAAAAAAAAAGCGCTAGTGAGTTTAGTAATTTGGTGACGGTTGCTGATTACCAATGAAAGAGCTTCTGAGTTTGGCATGGATCATCTCAGAAGCGCAAGTGCTAAATCACCTGAATGAATGTCGTTGACAGGACAGATATAGGACAACAGGTCATGATGGCTTGGTGAACTCAGGTAGGAGAAAAAACCGGGAGCAAGAGATGACTATCCAGTCCAATACATTATTTTGCTGAAGATGGACAAACGCAGAATAAAGAAACAATCATCTGCGTTGGCCATTTTGGAACACAAAAAATATGTGGCTTATCATCAACAATTTCATAGATCTCATAAGGATAGCATGCTAACATCATCGCCGGTGGGCATAATATTAAAACTACAAGGTCATGGCCTAAGGCCAATAGCTATAGCAATTTTAGCTCTTTTGGCCCTTGATTGAGTAAAGTTGTCATGACAATAGTACTGGATATGTTAACATAATTTGTTATCATGAAATTTTTTGGATATGAAAAAAAGTAATTGTTGACATGAAGAGGAAGGGATTGTTGATTGTAAAAGATGGTGATTCCGATAAGATACATAATCCTAAGAGATATATTGCTTGGTTTTTTATGAATAGGACCAAATCACACATTGTTCATAACAATAACAACTTCTCTTTTTCATAATTCTCTCTTCATCTATTTTTTCTCATAAGTTTGACAACACATTCATGGTGAAATTCAAAGAGGAAAATTGAGTAATTGTTGAACTCATTTCTCTGTGGCTTTGTGTATATCCTGAAAGTATATTTACTTTAAACCCGGCAACAATAATAGTAGGGGTAAATAATATCTTAAAGATAGTAATTGTCGTCATGCATCAAAGTATCAAAGAACTATAAATAACTGTTCGTATCTGCATCATCAATCAAATTTTCTTGGCAGAACGATACCGAAAGCGCCAAAAGTTATGTACGGTACTCATTTTAATGCTAAAAGTTTTGGACGAATCACTTAAGTACTAACTTTTAAAAAACAATCTTTTTAGTGCCAACTTCAATTTGGTTACCAAAAATCTAACGTGGCCTTTTTTTATTAATTTCTTAAGTAGACGTGGCTCGTTGGCGTGTCTAGTCAAAATCTAACCCCTACACGACATCGTCTACTAGCTTTCCCCCCAAGTAAGAATCCTAACTCACCAAATTGAAAGAGAAACCCCAATTTGAAACCCTAACGGCCATTCAACCGAAAATCACACCTTAATTCGGTTTGCCCCTAAAATTTGCAACTCAATCTTGCAAATGGAGGGTAAGAAATTGAGCGGTGGCTCAAATTCGTTTAAATGAAGCGAATAAGAAGGTGGGTGTTACGGTAATTATGGGTTACCGAGTCCAAGAAGAATATCTTGGACTCGATTGAAACCCAGGAGAAGATTCCATGGATGCGTTAGGTATAAAGAAGGCTCAAAGTGAAAATATTTCAAATGGGTAGATGCAAAATTCTCAGGTCAAGTGACAAAAATGGTCTTAGAGCTACTTGAAAAACAACATTAACCTCCACCAGCATTAATGGACGAGTTGGACGATGGACACTCAATGCCAACAGAAATGAAGGTTTTAGCATCTCTAGCTAGCTATTTAAAGAAAGAAGTTTCAAGAATAAAAATTGAAAGAAAATGTTATTGAGTGTTGATTGTTTTTTTTTTTTTTTGGTAAGGTAGTGTTGATTGTTTGTTGGGAGAAGGATAGTAGAAGTGCTAAAAGTTGTGTAAGGCGCTCACTTTTGTGCCAAAATTTTCTTTCGGATTACTTAAGTGTCACTTTTTAAAAAATAAAATCAATCACTTAAGTGTCAACTCCGATCTAGGTCGCCAGAAATCTGACATGGCTATATTTTATTAATTTTTCAATTCTATGTGCCTCACCCGCATGCCCAGTCAACACCTAACGCCTAAATGACGTCGTTTAAAAGTTGTAAACAATGATTGTTTAAATGCCAAATTTTTTTAAGCGATTACTTTAGTGCCAATCGTTGTTAAAAAGCAATCACTTCGGTGCCAATCATTGTTAAAAAGTGATCATTGCAGTGCCATACACACATCGACATAAACAAGTGACGATGCAGTTTTGTGCTTGCATCAGCTACACAAACATGTGTTGGTACAAGTACAAACCAGCAGCATCATCCAGCTGCACCTCCTCATGTTGTTCAACCAGTAAGTGCAACGAGAACCCTTCATTGTCAAGGTAATTTCATTCCTTTCTTTCCTGCCTTGTTATAGAGTGTGAGACCAATTTCCGCCCATAAAACACATACGTAAATCACTGAAAATATGAGTTGTTAGTTCATGATTGCTAACCACATTATTGTTCTAAATACTGATTTTAGATGGAAAACAATTTCAGTTTCATGATTAGATCTAGCAATCTCCAACGAAAAATTTTCATGAAAACAATTTCAGTTGTTAGTACACAGGCTGTTTTTTTGAAATGTCTCCATGAAGTTGTAAAGCGTACTTGAAAGAGTTGCTTAAATCTATTGGCTGAAGTGTTCATCATATGTTCAAATCATAGTTGGAACTTAGATTCATTTACATCACTTTTGTTTAGTGAGACTTGAATATGATATCAAGAATAACGCGAAGGAAAAGATTTGAAGGAAGACAGCCATGGATTGCTCCCGCACGCAGCCAATGTACTCGAGTGTGAACCCTTATGCAAGGCCGCAGCAACCACACTCGACGAACGAGAGCTATGGTGGGGGGGATCGCGCTGTGGCCGTCACTACAAAAAAAACGGATTTTTTTCCACGATAATTTTCCAACGAAAAATTTTCGTCGCAAATTTACGACAAATTTTCCAACGAATGGCAAAATTCGTTGGAAATTTCCAATGAAAAATTTTCGTCGCAAAATTCGTTGGAAATTTCCAACGAAAAATTTTTCGTTGGAAATTTCCAACGATTTAAAAAAAATTGATTTTATTTGGCATTTTTTATATTCGTTGGAAAATTCGTTGGAAATTTCCAACGAAAAATTTTTCGTTGGAAATTTCCAACAAATTTTCCAACTATTTAAAAAAAATTAATTTTATTTGGCATTTTTTATATTCATTGGAAAATTCGTTGGAAATTTCCAACGAAATTTCCAACGAATTTCAATTTTCGGCAATTTTTTCGTAGTGTACAATTTTCGTTGAAAAATTCGTTGGAAATTTCAAACGAAACATTTTTCGTTGGAAATTTCCAGCGAATTTTCCAACTATTTAAAAAAATATTAATTTTATTCGACATTTTTTATATTCGTTGAAAAATTCGTTGGAAATTTCCAACGAAATTTCCTACGAATTTCAATTTTTGGCAATTTTTTCATAGTGTACAATTTTCGTTGGCAAAATTCGTTGGAAATTTCCAATGAATTTTCCAACGATTTAAAAAAAACATTAATTTTATTCGACATTTTTTATTTTCGTTGGAAATTTCATTGGAAATTTCCAACGAAATTTCCAACGAATTTCAATTTTCGGCAATTTTTTCATAGTATACAATTTTCGTTGGAAAATTCGTTGGAAATTTCCAATGAAAATGTTTTCGTTGGAAATTTCCAACGAATTTTCCAACGATTTTAAAAAAACATTAATTTTATTCGACATTTTTTATATTCGTTGGAAATTTCCAACGAATTTCAATTTTCGGCAATTTTTTCATAGTTTACAATTTTCGTTGGAAATTTCCAACGAAAAATTTTTAGTTGGAAATTTCCAACAAATTTTCCAACGAATTTAAAAAAAAACCTGGTACTATTTGGCATTTTTTATATTCGTGGGAAAATTCGTTAGAAAATTCCAACGAATTATCCAACAAATTTTAATTTCCCGAGCAATTATTTCAGTGTGTACAATTTTCGTTGGAAAATTCGTGGAAAATTTCCAACGAATTTTAATTTTCCGGCAATTATTTTAGTGTGTACAATTTTTCAACGAATTTTGCAACGAAAAACCTTACTATATTTTCGCGCTCGTTCAATTTCAAAATTCATTCTCTCTCTCTCTCTCTCTCTCTCTCTCTCTCTCTCTCTCTCTCCCTTCGCCTCCTCCCCCGCTGCCCCCTTCTCCTTCTCCCTCTGTCTCCCCCTCCGCCTCCTCCCCCGCTGCCCCCCTCCTCCTCCGGCTTCGGCGCCATGGACACCAAGACTCCGCCGCCCCCCCTCCTCCTCCGTGACGTCAGCTCCCTCCCCAAAGGCGCCGCCGCGGCCATCCAAGGCCGCCCCCGACGCCGCCAACGCCCCCGAGGCCACCATGGGCCGCCCCCGACACCACCAAGTCTCGTTGCCGGCGAGGGTCGAGTTTGCCCAGATCTGGGCGAGCTCGAGCTCGTCGCCGGCGCGGGCCGAGCTCGCCCAGATCTGGGCGAGCTCGGCCATCGCCGGCGACGAGGCTGGCCCTCGCCGGCCATGGCGAGGGCCGAGCTCGCCATGGCCGGCGAGCTCCGATGCTAGCCCTCGCCGGCGACGAGGCTAGCCCTCGCCGGCGGCGAGGGCGATTTTTCGAAATAAAATTTCTGAAAAAAAAAATTTCAAAAAAAAAATCCGAAAAAAAAATTTCGAAAAAAAAAATTTCGTTGGAAAAAAATTTCCACGATTTTTCGAACAAAAAAAAATTTTGTAATTTTTCCAACGAAAAATTTTTTGTTGGAAAAAAAATTTCCACGATTTTTCTACCAAAAAATTTTTTTTTGTAATTTTTCCAACGAAAATTTTTTTGTTGGAAAAAGAATTTCAACGATTTTTCGACCAAAATTTTTTTTTGTAATTTTTCCAACGAATTTAGCCACGAATTTTCCAACGAAATAAAATTCGTCACAAATTTCCAACGAAAATTGAAATTTTTCGTTGGAAAATTTCCAACGACCTATTACCAACGAATTTTTTTCATTGGAAAATTTGTTGGAAGTTCGTTTTCCAACGAATTTTTCCAAATTTTTCGTTGTAAATTTCGTCGGAAAAAAGCAGTTTTTTTTTAGTGCGTTCTGAGGCTGCAGTTGGGAGTCCACCGTGGCGGAGATCATTCCCTTCGCGTCAGACCTAGCAATTGTGTTAGCACTAGCCATCGGGTCACACCTCGATTGAAAGCTCCCTATGGACTAATAACAAGAAATAGAGCATCTCAGAATCAAGGAATTAAAATCGAACTCTATTAACCAACAGAAACTTTAGTTCGAAAAAAGCTCTAGATAAAGCAATGATTTTTACGGATAACAATGGAAGATAATCGAAATTCTCAAAACTCGCTTGTCACGTAGGAGAATCCACAGTCTATCTTATTTATCTCTGCATCTCCCCAATATCAGCCCTCTTCAACTGTATTGCCGATCATGTGAGGTAGTCCAGGCATCGACATACACCTCAGAGGAAGGAGATAGAGTGGGTAGAAAGAGAGTGAGCAAGGGACAAAGTCAACATAAAGAGAGTCGTTCTCAGTTTGTTTGCCCCTTTTTCCCCAAATTGGCAAATTGGGGCTAAATTAGGGCATAGAAGCAAATCGAGCACATCATGTTCTTCTTCATGTTGCAACCCAGGATGATAGGATAGTTATTGATGTCCTCAATCGTCAGCCCCAATTTGTGAAGAAAATCAATTCACTCCTTCATGACCTCGATCGTGACCGAGAGCTCCAGCCCTTTGAGGACAATCCCAATCTAGTGAAGGAACTCGTAAACCCTAGTGCAATTCTCCATCCTCTTGCTCTTCATTTCCGTCATGATGGGACCATTGTACAGGGACGAGGGGTAGTTCCTATCCATCCAGCCTTGTCGAACCCTGTTTGGCCTCACTGCAGCCCCATCATTTGGCCTGGAGGACAAATTTTGCTCCGAGACAAAAGCCTCGAACCGCAAGATTTGCAAGATTCGGCGATCGTAGCATCATCATGGTGACTTTTTTGGTCCGATCACCATGAGAACTTGAGAGAGAGAGAGAGGCGTCATTTTATGATTAAGGCCACCTCATCATCCACGTGGACTTTCTTTTTTTTTTAATGGAAAAGCCACCGGGCATTAACATTTAATTAAAAAAGTCATGTATTAATTTTAGTTAGAATATCTCGCCATTGGCACTTAAGCAATTATTTTTTCATTGATTTGGCACTTGAGTAATCTGACAAAAATTTTTAACACTAAAGTGAGCGTTGCACATAACTTTTGGCACTTCTATTGTCATTCTCCCTAGTTGTTCTATTGTTTGGCCTATTTTATGGTCAAATGTAAAGTGACTGATGAGAATTTTTTGAGTCTATCATAGTTGAAGATCAACGGAATATGTACATGGATTGGGGTAACTTGTAAGTATAGTTGTGTTATTGATTTGCTGCAATATTTGATCAAAATGGAAGATTGGAATTCATTCCAATAACAAGTTCTCTTGCTTAGTTGTATATTCCCAATCTTGGTTTGCTTTAGTTTTTGCTGGAGATGTTGGTTTGCTGCAATGTTTGTTGGAAATAATGGTTTGCTGGGGTTGCTGTAATTTTTGCTGCAAACGCCGGTCAAGTTAAGAAGTGATAACAAGTTCACGAGTGATTATTTCAGTGTCAAAAGTTGTAAATAGTGATTTTTTTGAGTGCCAAGTTTTGTTGAAAGTGATCACTTAAGTGTCAGTCATGGTTAAAAAGTAATCACTCATGTTGTGCAAGTTTATAAAAGTGATCACTTAAGTGACAATTCTGAAACACTCTTAACCTACGTTTAGGCTCATTAACCAACACACCTTATATATACAACAAAAGAGCCAACACACCTTGTGCTTGCACTAGCACTAACCACCTGTACACACAAGCACTACACCAAATTGCACCAACACGTGCTAGTGCAAGCACAATACTGCACCATCACATACAAATGCCAATGCATCTTATGTTTGCACCAACACATACAACTGCTAATGCAAGCATTGCACCGGCACCAACCACCAAGCAATGCACCAACACCAACCACCGATACATACAAGCATTACACCCACACAACCAAACACAAGATATGGAACTGGCAAAAGCATGGCCAAAATAAACATCGGTCCCTTGACATTCAATTGCTTCTTTACAGTTTAGTCAATCCGAATAACCAAACAAAACCATCCACATCCAAAGGTTGGATTCCTATGAAATAAAAACATTGGGCTATCTCAACATCTAACAATATCAACCCAGCAATCAATATGCAAAACATCATAACAAAAAAGACCACATCCAGCACCCTCCCATCAGTCAACATGCACAATCCTCCAGTTTCTTTTCCTTTTGATGGACTTTGGGCTCGATTCATTATCCTTACACTCTTTTTTAACTTGAATTGGAGCTGCATCTTATTGTATTAGCATTCTTGTCCCATGAATCTTCTTCTTGGCAGCAGTCATTGTCTTCCTAGGTGAACATAATGTCATTTGATGGGACTGGTGCTAGGTAGTGGTGTTTGTGGCTATTTTGGAGGTACCACCATTAGTTTGTTGAGATGGAAACGGTGCTAGTTTCTTGGGAGTACTCTTCTTTGGAGCTGCACCTGATATCATCTTCTCAAGGGCACTCTTTTTTAGAGAGCACCTCTTGTCTTTGGACCTACCTATGTTGTTTGTTTTGGACCATCATTTGTGTTTGGGAAGAAGCCGAACATGTCCCAATGTCCTTACCAAAAAAAAAAACATGTCCCAATGTCAAAGTATTTGGCTGTGAAGCATATATACATGTGCCAAAGGAAAAGAGGAACAAGTTTGAGAGCAAGTCAAAAAAGTGCATCTTCATTGGGTACTTATGGTATCAAAGGGTATAAACTGTGAATCTTGATAGGAAACGTATCATTAACAGCAGGGATATGGTGTTCAGAGAATCTACAAGAAATTAGAATGTTCCACAAGCTCCTGAAAAACCACAAATGATAAGTTAGATATTGATTTGAAGGAAGAGACAGAAGTTACACAAGCTAGAATAGAAAATTTAGATTCTAACGCTAATGAACCTGATGAGGTGGATGACATAGTAGAATCTTGAAGTTTGAAGTTGAAGCGCCACCTAAATCGGTCTTAAGAATGTCCACACAGCTAAAAAGACCACCAAAAAGGTATACCTTGTTTGTCGTTAATGAAAATTGTGCTTTGACTGTTACAAGTGATAATCCAAGTACGATCAAGGAAGCAAGAAATGCAAAGGATGTCAAACAGTAAGAGAAAGCTATGAAAGATGAAATGGACTTACTAGATAAAAATAGAACATGGTGTTTCGTAAACGATGAAAATATATTTTGTTCATTCATTTTTTATGAATGGTACAAGTAATTTTTTTTAAATAATATTTTTAAATTCATTCATTTTTCACTAAACAAACAAAGCTAGAGTTTCTTTGTGTTGTGCATAGATCACCAACTTCAGAAAGCTTGTGCTTCGTTGTCTAGTCTAGTCTACATATATTGTGATAAATGCATGACAACAACTGGTGACCCCAAGCGAGCTCCTCTTTTTCTTAGTCTATTATCATAAAGAGTTTTAGGAACTCATAATGTATAATTTATCCACCAATAATTAGTTCGTTGGTGCCTATATATGGCCATGCTTGGCAAGTGGGAGGTGGGAACCTGTGGTGCGCCTTTTAAAAAGCTGATCCCTGGTCTCGTGGCAGGGCAAGAAAGTATTTCTGTGGGGGAGATTGTGACATATGTGGCTCGTTATATACTAGTGAGAGGTCCGACCAAATTTATATATATATATATATACACCATCCTGAGTTTGATACATATACCATTTTTGGCATGTGCTAAATCACAAAATTGAGCAACTGCTATTGGAAGAGCCCGTAACATGTCTCGAGTTTAAGCCTGTCGAATAAGCCCAACCCGAATTGAAGTGACTAAAATAATTAGACATGTGAAGGTGAAGTGCTTCTTGATCGTGAAATTAAATAAGAAGAAAAGGGGCACACAATATTTATGGGCTATTGGAGTCGGGGAAGAAAAACAAGATTTATACTTGGCGTTGACTCCGTGCGTGAGGAGGACTTACAGGAAAGCTGTTACTGATCTTGATAGTTGATACAAAAGATTCTGGACTTCACATACCGGGCAAAGCAAGATACGCGAGTTTCCTTCTGCTAGTTGGAGTCGGTCTTCAACGTTTGCATTTAGGAGTCCTGGTGATTTGGTTCCATGCCCCATATATATAAAAATTTATTTTGTCTTGGATGTGGGGGTGAAGCAGAAGGTATTAGTGACGGCACGTCCATTTGTTTGGATTAAAATTCTTGAGATTTTCATCCGGGTGCCGCACGTCTTCTTGTCAAGGCATATGTGTAATCATGGCCACGGGACAGTTTCAACCTGAAACTGGCCCGATCAAATCCAGGCCCGGCCCGTTGACTGGGCCCGCGGTTTAGAACCGGAACCGGCCCGTGGCCCACGGGCCTAGTTCCAGTTCCGGCAATTTTGGAAGCGACCCGGAACCGCCGATTCCAGGCCCAATTCCAAAAAAAAAAAATCGAAAACCTACGGCAGGGCCTACACGTCTATAGGCCTTGCTACGGTCCATTGCCAAGGCGGCCTGCTTTGGCAACGGGAAAAAAAAATAAAAAATAAAAAGATAACCGGAACCGGCAGGAACCAAAACCGGACTAGAACTGGCCCGGAATCGGACCAGAACTGGCCCGGAATCGAACCAAAATCAGCCCGGAATCGGACAGTTCCAGTTCATACATGGCCACAAATCGGAACTAGCAGTTCTGAACCGCAACCGACCGGTTCCGAACTGTGGCCATGACTACATATGTGTAATAGCCTATTAGAATCTTGTGGTAAAATTGATTAATTTTTTCGTGAGATTGAAAGATTATTCCGTGAGGAATTATGGGGCTAAACACGACGTGAGTTATTAGGTGTAATTGAAGGCTGAGAAACACTTTGAATGTTTGAGTAACTCGAATGTGATTGTAACCTTCGTTGTATCGTTTGATCAATAGTGAAAATCGTTGATGCTGTCCCCGTGGATGTAGATTACTATAACCGAATCACGTAAATCTTATATCCAATTTATTTTATTATTTGATTGCTTGCTTTTGCATCAAATAGCACATGACACTAGATGGATTGGTGGATTCAGGGCATGAGATAAACTGACGAACAAAAAAATGAGTCGCTGATGGGCTTGGGAGTGTTATTGCCTTTGTTGGCTATTTCGGGACTCGACAAGATACGAGAGTGACCATCGCACAATTTCCTACATTTCACATGGCCAGATGCTATCCTTACAGGTCCCTACGCGACAAAACGACAAAACACTGACAACTCCAAGGTCTAGCAAAGCTAGCACGGCACAGTGAAGTAATCAACACCCTGCCTTAGTACCTTCAAACAGAAGTCATTATCATAAAGCGCGAGTGATTTCATAACTCGTGATATTGCGAACTTTCCTCGTCACAAAGTAACCCATCACATTGGCATTGTTAATGGAAGCGATAATAACATAAATAATTTATAAATTTTGATTCAATGTGTAATTTGATTCTTGAATTTTTAATTTATTCAATGTAATTCGTGAAATTTTTTTTTAATATTCAATTTGATCCCTGAATTTTTAATCTGTTTAATATGATCCCTGAACTTTTAGTACATATTCAATTTTGTCCCTGAATTATATGAAAATACTCAATATAGTCATTGAACTTGAATTAATGAAACGACTACGTTGAACATTTACAAATAGTTCAGGAAGTAAATTGAACATATACTAAAAGTTCAAGAACTATATTAAACAAATTAAAAATTCAAGGACCAAATTAAATATTATGCTAAAGTTTACGGATTACATTGAACAAATTAAAAGTTCAAGAATCATATCGCACATTGGATTAAAGTTCAGAAACTGTTTGTATTATTTTTCCTTGACAGAACTGTTAAACTGGCTGTAAACCAATAGTGAGGCTACAATTGGGATTGCCTAGCAGCCATAATACAGAGTCTGGTTGCTGGTCACGGTGTCCATGGTATAGGAGAAAGGGCTAATGATTACTGGGTGGTATGTAGAAATATGTTGGGCAGGTAGTGTTTTGATAGTCCGTTCTCACAACGATCATCGTTTGGGAGGTATTACCAACTCAAAGAACCCGATAGGCTCAATTCGATATCATGATCTGCTCTATCTTGTTGTTGTGACAAGTCAGCTTGAACTCAGGCAAGCTGCAATACAAGGCCTGGTTCAACCCCCAGTAGGGGTAATGAAGTTTAGCAGGTTGACACCGTACAATGTTGGAGCTAGGATCGGGTTCAGGATTATGATAACGAAGCATCTAGAGAGATACAAAAGGAGATGTGGTAACGGTGATGATCTTTTTTGGGAGATGAAAATGGACGGAGAGAAAAGTAGCTTGGACTTGGCACAGTAAAAAAGAAAGAGACGGAAAGGTGACATAATTTCAAGCTTGTCTAATGATTCATGACAGAAGTTGGTGGATTTTGGTAAAGAAGGGAGAGAAATTGTTCAAAGAGAATCTCGGTCTTAAAATTCTCAGATGCTGCCTGTCAATTTGACTATGTGACTTGGTCTGACATTGGTCTCTCTTTATCAAATTACTTACAAGTTCGAGTCTAGCCAGGTTTTTGACAAACGAAAGCGCAACTGAGTTTGGTAATTGGGTGACAGTTGATGATTACCATTTAAAGGGCTTCTGAGTTTGGTATGGATAATCTCAGCAAGCGCAAGTGTTAAATCACCTGATTGAATGTCACTGAAAGAGCAGATATAGGACACTGGGTCGTGATGGCTTGGTGGATTCAGGTAGCAGCAAAAACCAGGAGCAGAGGTGACTATCCAGTCCAATATATGATTGCTGAAGATGGACCAACAAAGAATAAAGAAACAGTCGCCGAAGACACCTATGCATTTTAATCTTCGTTGGCCATTCCAGAACTCAAAAAAACGTGGATGATCATCGAAAGTTTCATAAATCGCAGATGGACAGGATGCTGACATCATCGGCACAACATGGCAAAATATGCAATTGCGACGTTATGGCCTAAGGCAATAGCTATCGCAATTATAGCTCTTTTGATCCTTGACAGAGTAAAGATGTCATGGCAATAGTATTGGATATATGCTGGCAACAGCCCATTATGTTCCAAGAGTTGGCCTCTTCAGAATGACTTATTCATATAGCTCAAAGTGAAGAAGAGTTTCCGCATGAGAAATACTGTCACAGTGGAAATGAAGAGGCTTCGGAGCTATTAGCGCTTGGTGGTTTTCCGTCCATTGAAGCTCCAATTTGGCATGTTGCTGCATTAGCCATCCAGAAAGTGGATTAAACAAGCCTATGATAATGTCTGCTCCTTTTTTTCACCTCCAGACATATCGAATCGTGGATAATATTCAAGCAATGAAACTCCGGATATATTCCTCTTCACTGATTATGATCAGTCTTGGCAGTTTTAACTTAGCAAAATAGAAAAGAAGGCTAAAGATAGTACTGGAAATAATAACAATCTCTGTGTTTGTGCAACAGAACTGATACAGGTAAGGTCTACGGGGCAGTCATCGCGTAGGCAATTAGTAACATGTTCAATGCTGTCTCAGTAGGCAGATTAACATGCGCTGAGAAAGCGAGAGATCATGTCATACACCGAACTCATCATGCCTCTGCGATAGAGGAAAAGTTTAGAATAGAAGGCACGAAGGCTATCTCGCCTAGAAGAACCTTCTAGATGTGTGATTCCTAAAATATCGCTCTTCGTAGTGAGAAGCATATAAAGGAACAAACATATTAGGTAGAAGAGAAGTTCCACCGCCCTGATGTCATCACAACTTCACCTCAATCCTCTTAAAGAGAATGATTCAATGATCTGGACCGAGTGCAAAATTGTAGGTTTATCAGAAAAGTCGTAATACCAACTATATCGCTTTAGATAATGTGAAGGGACATTTTTGGAAAGACTACAGCTGCAATGTTCACTTCAGTCAATAAGGAAAGTGTTAAATGGTACCGTTTCGACCGTGATGGGGTATATTATGAGAGGCACCTTTTGAAGAGGTGTTATTGGTTGTTTGTTGAGGGAAGTTATTATAACTTCTTGCTGAAAGAGAAAAGTAGTGAACATACGTGCAGAAAAGACACGTATGTTCTTCTCTCTAATTATAATAACACATAATAAGGTTTCCATTGTTACTTTGAAAAGACAATCAGCATTAACACTGTGGAATAAGAATATTTTCCTCGTGATTATATTCGGATCATTACGAAGTTGTAGATTCATCCATCATTCGCCGATAATTCAATCTATATTCATGGGTAATTCTTCTGTCATGCATCAAAAGGTTAGTTGGTTTCTTCTGTGACCATTTATCCAACAGAAAGTGATGTGTACACCAATAATCGTGGAGCTTACCGTGGGATATTTCTGTTTCCTTATAAGCTTGTTATCCTTTAAATTCGTTCCGAGAAAAACAAAAACAAGTTGATATGGACGTACAGTTTTAGAATGCTTTTTATTTGCCATAATCGTACATGTTTTAGGTCATCCGTTCACATTTAAACACAATTAAATTTATCTGACCAAAAAGAACATAATTAAATTTTGTGACTTTCTCAACTATTATGCCAAACAAAGTGTCATTCCCAATTTAATGAGACCAAACTTGGATTAGAGATTGGAAATTATTCAAGATGAATATTCTAAGCTTGAAAAGTTAGAGAGGTAAAAAATCACTTTGTTCATTAAGTTGGAAACCAAACAGAAAAGAGTAATTAATATCCTTCAAAAAGTTCACATCCTTCATATGAACCTTAGTCAGAATCTGTTATTCCTCGATTTCTCAAGGAACAGTAACTATGTTGCAAACAACGACTATCTCAAAAACCTTCGACACTAGCTAAACCTCACCCAATGCAATCTTTGTTCTATTTACTTCTTCATTCTAAATTTACAATTCTAACTTCCTCTTCTTTGCGGTTGCCATCGGCGAACTTCAACAATGAAATGTGTTTAGAATATGAAGGTGGTCTCCCCGGAGAAGATAGGTAGGACTTTGGTGGCATTGGAAAGGCCTCATGGCTTCCTCCAAGCATCTCTAGCACCTTAGAGATTGGCCGAAGATCCGATGGAATGGTATGAATACACCACAAGCTTATCTGAACCAATTTCCTTGTGATCTCTCCCTCTTCCACGGTCGTTCTTCCAGGCCACTTTAGATCTTTACCTAACCAAGACGTTGCCAAGGCTGAGGATGGGCGGGTGGGAGCCGCTGGAGCAGTTCAGGCCAAGGCCAGAGCATCCACAGCTGGTGTCGGCATTGCCCTCGCCACCAATGCTTCAGAAAGGATAGCTTATTTGGAGTCCACTGCATTCAGATGGTGAGCGTGTCAGCGGGAAGTCACCACTGCCGCCACAGAAGTTGTTGAAGAAGAAGAGGAAGAGGAAATGGCGAGAGTGATTGGACATTGTGCAGTCCTGGAGATGATTTGAACCGCGTCTTGGACTAACCTACGTATCAACGAGTACGGATGATGCTAGAGATACGAAGACTCGCGATTTGCCAATGTCATATTTAAACGTCTCGATCTCAATAAGAGTCTATAACACTGTTATACATAAATATATTGACTCTCCATTTTTAGGTTCAGAGCCTCTGCAGTAACTTTATCAATGTTAATTACCTACCAAATATATGGCTTGTTCCGGAGCATTCAGATTGTACGGTGGACATTGACTCAAATTCTGTTGGGAGAAATAGTCAAATTCAAATATATTAATTTAATAACATTCAGCTCTAGCGGCAAAAAAACAAAGAAGTAGCAAACAAATTGGCTTATTGGGAGGTGGAATTCAACTGGGCTAAATTTCAAAGTATACAACTATGCAGTTGTTTATTTAAGGTCGGCCGGCGTTGATGCATCGTTTAATTAATTAGTACAGATTTGGAAATCTTGCAAAAATTTTGAAAATGTGATAATCGCTGCTGGTATACCATGTACTTTGTCTGAGGCCTGAACAACTAATAAGACAATTTAATTTTCAACAAAATGAACAGCGTTAGGTACCAGAGAACACGAATGCGTGGCGATTCAAACCTAGAGGCTAGGAATAAGCGAGAAAGACCACCAGGATTTTCAGTTGAACAGTCCTTGGAGTCTAACAAAAATGTCGCTCATCTCGTTGGTCTGTTATACATTCATAGAATGTCAATCTCCATGATGGTGGAAGAGTAACATTGCTGGGAAACATTTCTATGTGAGTTCTATGAGAGATGACACTGATCTTCCAAGTTCCAAGTGTAATTACAAACAGCCTTCAGAGAAAATTTGATCTACTAAGTTGAAATTCTCATATCATTCTTGCTAATTCATATGATTCTCCAAGTGAAATCCACCTAACCGTTCTCTCCACTTTTATTGTAACTCTATGAAAAACATATTCAAACTAAAGAAAGGCATGACAATTACCTCGAGAAGTTTTGTTGTGCATTACCACTTTACCATGTGTTACTGCTTTCCTCTACATTCTCTAGTATTCTCTCCTCGAGGCTCCCATTGGAATTCGACGTTGTCATTTCCCAATGTTGCGACGATGGTGGTGTCGGAGAATGCAAGATGGGCTTTGGTGGCATTTGCAGTGATTCAAAGCTTCCTTCGAACATTTCTATCACCTTCACAATTGGAGGTCGATCAGATGGACTGGTTTGAATGCACCACAAACTCACAATAATCATCTTCCTCACTAGCACTTCCTCCTCCTCTGTCACATTCATTGGCAATTTTAGATCTTTGCCGGGCTCTAAGTTCCTATAAATCCATTCTGGGAAGTACATTTCACTGCTGCTGGAAACTTTCATACCAGGATCTCTGAAGCCTACCATTTCAAGAACCAACATTCCGTAGCTATAAACATCGGACTTGTGAGAGACTCTCCCCAAGTTTCGAAAAATGACTTCTGGTGCGATAAACCCGACCGTTCCTCTCATGCTAAGAGTTGATATGGCACTCTCTTGCCCATGACAAAGTTTAGCAAGGCCAAAGTCAGAAATCTTGGGGATAAAATCTCGATCAAGCAAGATGTTCTGAGGTTTTATATCGAAATGCAAGATTCTGGTATTGCAACCTCGATGTAGATACTCTAGCCCACGAGCAATGCCAATTGCAATTTGATATACTATCTTCCATTCCAATGAACTACTCATATTTAAATCTCTTCCAGAATATATGAACTTATCCAACGAACCATTAGGCATGTACTCGAAAACTAGAGCTCTTTTCTTCCCCTCGTAACAAAAGCCTAAAAGAGTGATTACATTAACGTGAGCAGTTCTACTAATGCTCACAACTTCATTGATAAATTCTTCTGGGCTACTCTTCGACTCTGTTAAAATTTTCACGGCCACAAGACAACCATCTCTGATCTCCCCTTTATACACTGCACCAAAACCTCCTTGACCAAGTTTCTCTGAAAATAAGTTTGTCATTTTCTTCAGATCAATGTATCGGTATCTTCTAGGAACAAGAGATCCATGGATTTCCATCAATTTCTCAACATAGCGATCTTCCTCGCTCCCAAAGGTTCCGGTATTAATCTTGAGGATGCAAATGGTGACAATTGCAGATGATAAGGCAGCAATAATAGTTAAAACACCAATAACGGCATAGCCTATAGGTGTTATTTGAACTCCATCTGTCCATTTCAATTATTAAAATATATCAGCGATTTACTGGAGCCAGAGATACAAATTCAGTGATATCAAAGAGATGGTTTACCTGTTGGATCCTCGAAAAGGAAAATCTATTATTTCCAGGGTTGACTACAGTTTCGGGAATCTGATGCAAATTGTGTCTAAGAAATTCGTTGAAATTCATTTAGATTCTTTAGTAGATAATTATGTTCTTTACCGTAACAAATGGGCCTTAAGAAAAAAGGGTCTTATGCCTAAGAGACCCAATTCCCATCTCTTATGCCCGTGAAGCTGCATTTATGAAGCCCATCAAACTAACTTCCTTTAGCCTCTTTATAATTGTTGCAGCTGGTTTAATAGGGAAAAGAAAAATAGAGAAAAGAGAAAAGAATAATCGGGAAAATAGAACCGAAAAGCAAACTGCGCCAGAGACAGAAAGGGTTTCGGTTCAAGCTCGTCAAGGACATCTTAATGTGTTGGATTAACGCCATTACAGAGTGCTCGATAAGAATTCGAAGCATAAGCATTAGTTCATCTAATTGAATAAATTCTCTTGGTTAAACTGTGATTTTGGCTTCCTTTTTACCCTTTTCGGTCCATGAGTGGTCAAACTCCATTTCTAGGTTTCCCCAATTCTCGAATCATGTAACTCCTATGGCAGTGCAAGCTTTGGTGCCATTCCACCGACGTGGATCTATGAGTACATAAAGCATGGTGGTCTGGCAACTGACCTTGAGTTACGCAGGCAAGGAGGAAATTGGGTATCTGTTGTTACACTCTCTCACGAATAAACGGGAAACATTCAATAAGGTGCGGTCAGCCAGACTTAACATCAGAAGGGACGCGAGGATCTAATGAATGTAATAGTTCGTTTTCAAAACTGACCAAGCCTATGATTTTGTCTGCAGAATGATTATTAGGATTAGCATCACACAGTTTTTCCACTGTTGGCAAGTTCGACATCACAACAGGAACCGCAGTTACTTGAGCCTACTTTAGAACTTGTGTATGGAGAGACTCAAACTTGTTTTCCGTTCCTTAAAAGAGGAAAAAGCAGAGTGGTCCAAGGAATTGTATTATAATTAACCGTGGCTCGAGCTAAAACTTCATTACCAAAAGAGATGAAGAAGAACGAGCAAACAAAAGATTAGGTGTGGGGCTGCTGACTACTCTTGCAAGTTCCGACCAAAGCCAAAACAACGTCCTACTAAAGCTTATCCTGGAATTTTGTCAACTAATGCTCGGCCTTTATGACATGGACGTTTCGTACTAGACAGGTGAATTTGGTGCCCTTGGCTTGACACTGAAGTGGGTAAAATATCATAATCTTGAGTGGTAAGGTTTCAACATAAGACAAAGCATCCCATATCCTAAGTTCGTGGATTTGGGATTCGTATATGGGCATTATTATTTTGGATTTTTTTAACACCCAAATAAAGAAAACTTATCATTTTCAATGCATTGTTTTTATAGTATTATGCATAATCAAGGCATTGGAGATTTTCTTATTAAGTATGTCTGAAGAGTGCCTCGAGAATACTTTTTAACAAGATCATATCGTTCTTGTTGTTGTTGTTGTTGTTGTTGTTGTTGTTGTTGTTATTAATGGCGTTTCATATCGTGTATAACAAGAAATGAATTGGTGCATCTCCACTCCAGTTCAAAGCAATTTTTAAAATACAGTTTTTAAGTTTTCCAAGTGCATATCCTTCCCTCTACTCGTGAAGAGGGAAAATTATCAAGAGAAGTTTCGCTAATTTTTTACGCGCGGCCTTTGTTGACCAATCTTTTGGGTTCTTGAAAAATAACTTAAAGAATATGATTAATATCACGAAAAATTTTAAATTGATACATTTGTGATAAATTTATCTCGAACTAATTTTTTGACTATCAAAAATCACAAACTAATACACATGTGATAAATTTACCACAGACTAATTTTTTAACCACTAAAAACCCTAAACTGATACACTTGTGACAAATTTACCCTCTGTTAAATTGGATTAATATAACAAAAAATTACAAATTGGTAAACACGTGACAAACAGAAAAGGTAAAACCTCAAATTGGAATATCTATCAACTATCACATGTTATTTAACTCAACAAATTTGATAGTAAAATTTAATGAAAACTAATTAAGGGTAAATTTATCGTTGGCGAGCCAGTGGAATTTTTTATGGTCAAAAAATTAATTTATGGTAAATTTTTCACAGATATACTACTTTTGGGATTTTCGCATTATTAATCCTAAACAATAAAAGTAACAAAATTTTAGTTGGGAGCCCGCACAGGCTCTCTTTGACTGCCGAAGAGCGTCTCTTGAAGCCTTGCAAAGTCAAGATGGAGGGACAGAACAAAGAAGGAAGAGGAGTTTAGAACACTAATTGGACTGGGGAGTAGCGAAATGAGCTGGATTCCTCCATTGTCCGACATAAGTAATACTGCGAGGTTAGGAGATCCAAAATCATCAAATTATTCTTTGGATACTGTAGGATTTGATCTAGTGAATTGAGTATCAGTCAATAATTTCTCGGATAGTTTGGTTGGCCAGAGCAGAGAGCAAAGAATTTCTAGGAGACACGGACCATCCAACATTATAGGCACAACAACTAACCGCTGAAACGGATTGGCTCATTTTAACGTCTTAAGGCTAATCCAATAGCAAAAGTGATTAGATGTTATCTATGATTTTCATGCTCTTCGTGATAATTCAAATCGGGATCAGCTATACTTATCAAGTCAAGATTGTGCCCACCCAGGAGGATTCGATCCCAGCCCGTAGCCATTAGACAGGACTAAATTATCATAGGAATGTTCAAAGTAAAGTCTAGGATAATAACTGACATACCTGGTCCTGAGCATGTGGAAAGGTAGGACTTATCTTGGCAATAGCATGCGAAAGCACCCGAACTATTAACCTGTCCGCACTGCCCACCTGAAGCGAGGCAGCCGCTGCATTTGTCGTCTGCCGTCCACTGCAGCCCGAAGCCCTCATCGATGGCCGACACTATGCTGGACAGGTTTGACTCTATCTCCTGGATGCCCGATTGATATGCAGCCAGCACCACGCTCGTGTTGCACCCCGCAGTAATGGTCGTGAGATTATGACTCACGATATCGCTACCGTTCTTTGTTACGACGTAACCGATGCCGGTGGTTTGGTTGTTGGGGCAGCTAAAATTTGTGTTGATCATCGTTGATTGTGTCTGACTTGGGCTTGCCTGACACCCATAGTACAAAATCAGGTTACTGACCATGGTGTCCGAGGTGTAAGAAAAAGGGCTAGCGATTTCCAGGGTCGTATTGATCAGATTGGATGGGCAGATGGTATTCCAGTAATCATTTCGGACAACAGTCATAGTCTGTATGGTGTAATTGATCTGAAGAACCCGATAGGCATGGCTCGATATGGTAATCAGCACAGTCGTGTTGTCCTGACAAGTTAGCTCGAAATCGGGCAGGCCACAATAGGAGGCACGGTTCAACCCCCAGAAGGGGTAACCAATGTTTTGCAGGCCCCCGCAACCGATGGTGGAGCTGCAGTTCAAGTAGCTCGCGTCATCCGCACCGCGCGCTGTAGGAGATTGGATCAGGATCAGGGGGGCTGCGATCACGAAACACAGGGAGAGACCCCAAAAGGGATGGTGATGGCGATGTTGATGTTGATGCATCATCTTTTGGAGGTACCCTTTTTTGTTGAGATGGAGAGTGAAGGGGAGAGAAGTGATGTCGGGGCCGGGAAAATGAAAATGGGGGACGAGGATGATTAAATGAAATGGTTTTCTTTCACGCGTGAATGGTCATTGATCGTTGCTCAAAAAAAGAACAAGGAATGGTCATTGATCATGACTATAGAATTAGTATGGAGTTTCGACGAAGAAGGGGACGTAGAAGTTGACTGAAGACTCACTGAAAAATTATTGCTTTGCAGATCAAATATGCATATGCTTGACCCTGACCCGGTCTAAAGATGATTTGTTCATCCAAATATTAAGCATCCTATGCACGTTATCTACGTTGTCTTTATTGTGAACGTAAGTGATCGAATAATAAAATAAGTTAAATAAAAAAATAAATCAGATATCAAATTTACGTGATTTTACGTCCACAGGGAAAGCAGCAACGAATTCCAATATATATCAAGCAATACAATGAAGATTATAACCACACTCGATTCACCCAAATACTGTTAATATTTTTCAAACTCTATTTACACTTAATAACTCACGTAGTGTTTAACTTCATAATTTCTCATGAAATAATTTTTCAATCTTAAAAAGGAATTATACACATTTTTACTATTAGAATTTAATCAGCTTCAACACATAAATTATTGGCGTAATTTCAGGAAGAAAAGAACTCTTACTGGACGTCAATCCCCGAACACCTACTCCGCACTCGTCAATAACGTCCACGGCATACCAAGCACTCACGTTAAGGCGCTCCAAGACTTCTTCGGCAGGCCAAGAACTATATGTATATATTTCCAACGAAACGGTCGGTGGCCGAATTCAACACGCAAAAGAAAGTCAGGTAAGATACAGTGAACAATAATCCAATTTGGACTTTTCCTTTCTTGACACGTGCCTTCAATGTGAATCCGGAAAGTAATTTTTTTTAGATTAATATCACGAAAAATTTCAAATTGATATATTTATGATAAATGTATCTCAAACTAATTTTTTACCACAAAAAACTTCAAACCGATACAGCTGTAATAATTTTACCCTCTATTAGTTTCCGTTATATTTTACTGTCAAATTTCTGAGTTGAATGATACGTGATAGTTGACAGGTGTACCAGTTTGGAGTTTTACTTTCTATTTGTCATAGATTTACCGGTTTGTAGTTTTTCGTGATATTAATTTAATTTAACAGAGGGTAAATTTGTCATAAATGTACCAGCTTAGAGTTTTTTATGGTCAATAAATTAATTTGGGGTAAATTTATCACATATGTACTAGATCAGGCTTTTTGGTTGTCAAAAAATTAGTTTAGGATAAATTTATCACAATTATACCAATTCAGAATTTTTCATGGTATCGACCCTTTTTCTTCTTTCATTCTTGGCTGACTTCACTAGATTTCCATAGATTACCCAAGTTGGACTTTCCATTTTTGGCCGCCCCAATACAGAAATAATGTCCGTAATCTACATTATTCATTTTTGAGCTTCACGTACCAAGTAATTTAATTCGGGCCAAGGTTGTTCAACTGGCTCAAACTCGAGACATATTTTAGCTGTCTTGGTCTCTGAATGTGGCCCTCATTTTTTTCACAGATTGGAAATGTGCAGGATACTCCGTTTGTTTCGTGAAAAATAAATGATTTAAAAAAATATTTTTCCTAAAAATGATCATTTGTATCGCCAAAAATAATTAGTTAATGGAGAAATATTCTTATTACCGAAAATTATTTATGTCTAAATATTTTCGTAAACGATGAAAATATATTTCGTTCATTCATTTTTGTGAGCGATACAAGCAATTTTTAAATTCATTCATTTTTCGTAAAATAATCAAAGCTAGAGTTTCTTCGTGTCGCGCATAGATCACCAATTTCAGAAAGCTTGTGCCTCGGTGTCTAGTCTACGTATATTGTGATAAATACATGATAACAACTTTTCTTAGTCTATTATCATAGAGAATTTTAGGAACTTATAATGTATAATTTATCAAATGATCCTAGCAAGTAGGAAGTAGGAACCTGTGGTGCCCCTTTTAAAAAGCTGATCCCTGGTCTCGTGGCGGGGCAGGAAAGTATTTCTTGGGGGGGCGTGGGGGGGTGAGGATTGTGACATATGTGGCTCGTTATATGTTAGTGACAGATCCGACCAAATATATGTATCACCATCCTGAGTTTGGTATATACATCGTCTTTGGCAAGTGCAAAATCACCGAATTGAGCAACTGCTATTCAAAGAGCCTGTAGATATTGTTAGAATATAGCTTAAGTTTAAGCCCGTTGAATAAGCTGGACCCGAATTGAAGTGATTAAGATAACTAGACATGTGAAGGTAGAGTGCTTCTTGATCGTGAAATTAAATAAGAAGAAAAGGGGCACACAATATTAAAACAAGATTCACACTTGGCGTTGACACCGTGCTCGAGGAGGACTTACAGGAAAGCTGTTACTGATCTTGATAGTTTTTTTTTGCTAAATCGAACCTTCATTGCATCAGAAAAGAATACTGATCTTGATAGTTGATACAAAAGATTCTGGACTTCACATACCGAGCAAAGCAAGATACGTCAGTTTCCTTCTACGAGTTGGAGTCGGTTTTCAACGTTTGCATTTAGGAGTCAGAGTGATTTGGTTCCATGCCCCATATATATAAATAATTATTTTGTCTTGGATGTGGGGGTGAAGCAGAAGGTATTAGTGACGGCACGTCTATTTGTTTGGATCAAAATTCTTGAGATTTTCATCCTGGCGACGCACGTCTTCTCGTCAATTACGTATTGGCATATGTGTAATAGCGGATAAAAATATTGTGGTAAGATTGGTTAATTCCTTCGTGAGATTGAAAAATTATTTTGTAAGGAATTATGAAACTGTGGAAGTTATTGGGTATAATTGGGGGCTAAAAAAATATTCGATTGTGATTGTAATTTCCGTTGTATCACTTGATTAATAGTGAAATTCGTTATTACTCTCCCCTTGGATATAAGTCATTACAACTAAATAACTTAAATCTAATGTCCTATTTATTTTCTTATTTTATCTATTTTATTGTTCGATCGCTTGCTTTTGCATCAAATAACATATGACACTAGGTGGGCTGGTGGATTCAGGGTATGAGATAAACTGACGAACAAAAAAAGAGTCGCTGATGGGCTTGTGAATATTATCGCCTTTGCTGGCTATTTCGGGGCTTGACAAGATACGAGAGTAACCATCGGACAGTTTCCTACATTTCACATGGGCAGGATGCTATTTTTTCAGGACCCTACACTGCAAAACACTGACAACTCCAAGGTCTAGCAAGGCTGGCACGGCACAGTGAATATATCAAGACCCTGCCTTAGTACCTTCAAAAAAAGGTTATTACCTTAAAGCGCATGCGATTTCATAACTCGTGATATTACTAACTTTCCTCGCCACAAAGTAACCCATCACATTGTTATAATTGATGGAACTGTTAAACTGGCTGTTAACGAATAGCAAGGCTACAGTTGGGCTTGCATGGCAGCCATAATACAGAGTCTGGTTGCTGGTCACGGTGTCCATGGTATAGGAGAAGGGGCTGATGATTTCTGGGTGGTATGTAGAAATATGTTGGGCAGGTAGTGTTTCGATAGTCAGTTCTCACAACGATCATCGTTTGGGAGGTATTACCGACCCAAAGAACCCAATAGGCTCAATTCCATATCGTGATCTGCTCTGTCTTGTTGTCTTGACAAGTCAGCTCGAACTCAGGCAAGCTGCAGTACGAGGCCTGGTTCAACCCCCAGTAGGGGTAACGATGTTTTGCAGGTTGACACCGTACAATGTTGGAGCTAGGATCGGGTTCAGGATTATGATAGCAAAGCATCCGGAGAGATGCAAAAGGAGATGGTAACGGTGATGATCTTTTCTGGGACATGAAAATGGAAGGAGAGAAAAGTAGCTTGGACATGGCACAGTAAAAAGAAAGAGATGGAAACGTGACATACTTTCAAGCTTGTCTAGTGATTGATGACAGAAGTTGGTGGATTTTGGTAAAGAAGGGAGAGAAATCGTTCAAAGAGAATCTCGGTCTTATAATTCTTAGATGCCACTGCCGGTCAATTTGAATGTGGGTGACTTGGTCTGACATTGGTTTCTCTTTATCAAATTACTTACAAGTTCGAGTCTAGCCCGGTTTTTGACAAACGAAAGGGCTACTGAGTTCGGTAATTTGGTGACAGTTGATGATTACCATTTAAAGGGCTTCTGAGTTTGGTATGGATCCTCTCAGCAAGCGCAAGTGCTAAATTACCTGATTGAATGTCATTGAAAGAGCAGATAAAGGACACTGGGTCGTAATGGCTTGGTGGATTCAGGTAGCGGCAAAAATATCCAGTCCAATATATGACTGCTGATGATGGACCAACGAAGAATAAAGAAACGGTAGCCGAAGGCACCTATGCATTTTAATCTTCGTTGGCCCTTCCAGAACTCAAAAAAACGTGGATGATAATCAAAAGTTTCATAGATCTCTGATGGACAGGATGCTAACATCATCGGCACTACATGGCAAAATATGCAACTGCAAGGTTATGGCCTAAGGCAAGAGCTATAGCAATTTTAGCTCTTTTGATCCTTGACAAAGTAAAGATGTCACGGCAATAGTATTTGGATATATGTGCAACAACCCAGCATGTTCCAACAATTGGCCTGTTCAGAATGAGTTATTTCATATAGCTCAAAGTGAAGAAGAGCTTACACGTGAGAAGTACTGTCAAAGCGGAAATGAAGAAGCTAGGAAGCTAGCGCTTGGTGATTTTCGGTCCATTGAAGCTCCTTTTTGGCATTTTGATGTATCAGCCATCCAGTAAGTGGATTAAACAAGCTTGGTTAAAAGTCGGATCCTCTTTTCCAACTCTAAACATATTGAATCATGGGTAGAGTATTCAAGCAATGACACTCAAGATAAATTCCCGTTCGCTGATTATGTTATCAGTCTTGGCAATTTTTACTTAGCAAAAGAGAAAAGAAGGCTAAAGAAAGTACAGGAAATAATTACAATCTCTTTGTGCTTGTGCAACAGAACTGATACAGGAAAGGTCTAAGGGGACTCATCACTTATGCAATTAGTAACATGTTCAATACTGTCTCAGTAGGCATATTAATATGAGCTGAGAAAGCGAGAGATCATGTTATCCGCAATGAACTCATCTGGAGGAACAGTACAGAATAGAAGGGACGAAGGCTGCCTTGCCTGGAAGTACCTTCTAGATGTGTTTCCAACAATGTCGCTCTGTGTAGTGAGAAGCATCTAAAGGAATAGAGATATCAGGTAGAAGGTAAATTCGACAGCCCTCATGTCATAACAACTTCAGCTCAACCCTCTTAAAGAGAATGAGTGCAAAATGGGTGGTTATGAGAAAAGTTGTTGTACCGAATGTTGCTTAAGATAGTTTTACGGAACATTATTGGAAGGACTATAGGTGCAATGTTCACTTCAGTCAATTCGGAAAGTGATATTTACACCGATAGTTCTGGAGCTAACAATTGGGTATTTCCTTATATGCTTGTTAGCCTATGAACTCGTTCCCAGAAAAATAAAAATAGCAACATGAATTATACAATATGAGTCTAAAATAGAATGAATAAGTGATTGGAATAATCAAAAACCAATTGGCATAAAAACATACCTTTTGAACAAGGCTGTCCTTGAGGCCCTCCAGCAGGAGTTTATGACAGGCATGAACCTGACCTCTAGGATCCATCCGTGCAATAACAAACTGTTGTATCCAAGGAGCTTTTGTGACCGCAAAAGCCTTTCAATTCAGTACACCATCTTCAAGCTGCTGAGTCCACTTCCCACCTGACCTCGAATCCTTGCTGCAGTATCTTCTCCAAACTCGCCGAACCATTCCCAAACTGCGACAATGGAGTCCGAAAACAGGTACCACCACTCTCCTGAAGCAACTTCCTGTCCTCACAACCCTGGAAACTCCATAAACGTCTGTATTAGCAACACCAATTGTGGTGCACGAGAACTGGATGGGAACCCTGGGTGACTTAGAAGGACAACCATAAACGAATGTGCCGTTGATGTTGTCGGAAAGTGTGTACTGAGGAGAGCGGGGTCGAGGGTGTTGTTAGTGAAGTCGGGGGAGCAAATTCCAGCAGAAAGTATTGGATATTGGACATTGGGATTTTGGCAGTTCTGTTCTCACAAGTGAGTCCTAGTGCGGGGTAACTGCAACCGTTGGATCGGTTTCCACCTCAGAAGGGGTAGTCGACGCCGTGGATGAGAAATGATTGCTGAAGGCTGAGGACAAGTCCAAACTATCCAGTTAAGATACTGCAAGGTCAAAATTAACCTGTTGAAAGATTGGAGCGTTGTGATTCATCCCTATTCCTTTAACTTGTGCTTATGGCTTGTGAAAAATGTTGAAGTTGTGGCAAAAGTTAAACACATTAGATCTCCTGGTACGTTGATTGCTGGTTTGCCGATGTGGTTGGACTTGGAGAATGCTTTTCCACCTTCTGCCAGATCTTTTTGTCGATTAAGTGATAAATTAAGCACGAATTCCCTAAGTATCAGTGAGACTAAGCTCACAGGTAAGCACTTCAAACAAATTTCATGAGCAAACAAATTGGCTGTTGGGCAGAGGATTACAACCGGGCTAAATATCATAATGTACAACTATGCAATTGTTAACTTTCAGGTTGGCCTGGGTCAATACCATATATCATATTTGGAAGGGTGCTTGGTTTGTGTTGAAGATGTTATTACAATGTTTTCTGTTAACGAGTGCCTCATGGGAACTTGTTAATTAGTTAAGTAAAGGAAATATTACATTTCCATTGCATATAATGTTCATGTAATCGGCATAGTGAGAATCTAAACTTTCCATATTAGATATTCTTAACAAGCGTCTAGAGAACAAGTTAACAAGACCCTAATCGAATCAAATTCATCAAAGTGAATTAAGGTCAAGTATCATTTTATCAGCTTTGTATATTTACAGAGATTGGCGAATAGATGTACAACAGAGTAGATATGTTGAGACTAGGAAATCGAATATAATACTTAGATAGATATTGCTTTTGTTATACCGTAGACAGAATCTGCTATGCAAAGTCACATGGTAATAGCACTGGTAAAAGCAACCAAAAAAAAAAACAAAAAACAAAGCAATGGCAATCCTTTCATCGCCAATATGTTCTAGTTCCTAAATTGGACAGGCACACCAAAAGGGAGCAAGATAACTCTTTGATCACATAAAAAGCCAAATTTCTTTATAAAAACAGAAGGCGTTATGAAAACAATTCGTACTTAAAGGGTCAAATTTAAAAAAAGAAAAAAAAATTGGCGAGGCCATATCCCCATTTGGGATTCCCAAATCGGGAAATTTTGGACTTGGAGCCAAACAATTCGTACTTGAGGGTCAAATTTGAAAAGAAAAAAACGAAAATGAGGGGCAAATTGCCAATAGTCCCGAAAATGAAACTAAAAATAAAAACAGAAAGTATCGGACGCAAATGCTCTGAATCCTACTACTCAGGGATGGTAAGCAGCACCGGTCGCCACGCTCTCCTCAGCATCCGGCATCGGAACGACCCGGCAACAGGCCGGAGCCTTCTCGACCCGCTCCGGCGCACGGCCAAGCCGCCGCCGCCGCCGCCGACCGCCTCGGCCTCCAGCGACGAATGCCTGCGAGCCTCGGCTCTCCTCTCCGACGCCGGACCATCGAGCGGCGGATGCAGCAGGAAGAGGTCCTCCAGCCTGTACTTGCACCCGGTGCTCGCCGGCGGCGCGTCGCGGGCGCGGTCCTTCCGGTCGGACGGATCGCCGCCGCGGCGCCGGAACCGCCGGAAGAGGAGCGACCGCAGGGTCCCACCGCGGCGGCGGAGGCGAGGGCCAGCGGGCTCCGTCGCCGCGAGCGCCATGGCCTCCCGGAGGGTCGCCGTCTTCTCCATCGGTCGGCCGCCCCTATATCTCAGAGCAACACGGGCGAAGAGAGGGAGTAACGATGAATGCGAGGAGGGTGATTTTGCGGGTCTCTTTCGTGGATGCTGATTCGTTCGGAGTTTGGAGCCGATGAGGGCCGAAGAAGGGAATATCTGTCGCCGGGACGGCTATGGACGCCGTCTTGCCGTCTGAATCTTTTTAATGGGCCGTCCTTTCCTGTCGGAGGGTAATATTTCATACACGTGGCGGGCTCTCGTTGCTTCGGAACCATTTTCTCACCTTTCTTTTCTTTTAACTTGTAACTTTTGAGAGTTACTTGCAAAATGTCAGTTTCTGCTTTTCACAATTTTGAAAAACCCAAATTATATAGATTTTTTTTATCTTTCAATCTTGGCTTAATAGTTTGTTTAGGCTGGGACCTAAGTAAGGAACCGTGCACGGCCTTTGTGGACCTAGGTCGGAGGGTTGGGGTCAGAGATTGAGCGTCGAGAAGCTGGGGACGGCCTTTATGGACCCGAGTTCAAGTGCCGGAGCATCGAGTATGGGCACTGAGGGTTCGGATCCAGCCTCGATGGACCCAGGCATGAGCACCAGGGGCCTAGGCTCGGGACACAAGATCCCGAGCCCGGCCTCCGGCTACTAGGTCCTAAATGTCAAGACTCAGGCACCAACGTTGTGGAGTCCGAGCTTAAGTATAGAGTTTCACATCTAAAATTCTAAATGCCAATAGCTAATCATATTTTGAAAAATGTTTTTCACTTCTTTCAAAAAGAAAATCATTTTCCTAAATTTAAGCTTTGATAGAAAAACATTTTCCGTTGATTAGGGAAATATTTTTTTTATACTCATTTTCCTAAGTAAATCGAAGCCGGAAAATGTTTTCCTAGAAAATATTCTTTGTGAAACAAACGAAACCTAAGTCCTTAAACTGCTTCATCTTTGGTCTGGTCCGAACCTCAAAATCCATAAAATGTAAAGTAAGAAGAGAGTATTTCCTCCTCCCTTGGGAAGACAGAGATTAAGGGAGAAATTAGGGTTATGAGGTATGCAGACACCGACACATTAAAATAGAAAACGTACCCGTGGAGCCCGACTTGATGAAGAGGACAGGCCACAAAAGCCCTCGCAAAAGCTTCTGACGCCCTTTGAGGTTACTATCAATCGATACAATATAGTTTGTCTTGGCCAAACAGCAGAATGGTCAATAAGAAAACTTCTTGCTAAAAATGGTAGAGCGAAAGGATTAAGAAGCGTTTTAATTTCCATCCAAGGATGTTTCTAGTTGATAGGTCAACCATTATGCATTGATATTAACAAGGGTTTTTATTTTATTTTATAAGAAAAGTAGAAAATTTCGATATCGTAAAATAAAGGTGATAGGGTGTTGACCAATGACGGCCTTAATTTGCCGAAAATGAAAAGGAAAAAGGATGTATATGGATTAGCTTTTTTCAGTATCATTCACCTTTTTTAAATCAAACTTAAGGTAGTGACTTTTTCTTTTTACCGTTTTACTATTCCAAGATCTTGCAACTCATATGTTAGCCTGCAGTTGTGCATACGTGTACTTTTCATGATTTTTTTTTTAGAAATTGAAATGACTTTTTAAAATCCGAATGTCAAGAAAAACATGTGATTAGTTTATTACTGGAGATGGATTTGTTAATGCTATGATTTTCAGTAAGTATCTCATCATTTTCAATAAATTAGGTAATTCATTATTTATCAAATGTTTCAAACGAAAATTACTTAAATGAATCTTGAAAAACTAGTTAATCTTGCCAAAATTCTAACTATGGAGTATTTCAATGGAATTATCAAGCCCGCTTAATCCGAGCCGAATAGCTTCTTAACATGATGAGAACATCAAAACTAGTGTTGACAATACCAGACATGATTTGTTTAGATGGAAATAGAGAGCGAGTTATATAAGTCTTATAAGTATGTTTATTAATAGTTCTGAAATCAAGACGATGGATCTAAGTTTCGTGGGGATATATTCTCGAAAGTGAACCTAAAGCAAAATCACTTGAAATAATTAGTTGATGAAAAAAAATCACTACAGACAACGATTTATATCAAAAAATTTTTATAAATAATGAAAATATTTTTTCGAATGTTTATTTTTATAAGGGATACAAGCTATCATTTTAAGGATCATATTTTTCAAGTCACGAAATAAATACAGTCTCAAATTCTTGTATATTAATACATAAAACAAATTAGATCCGACGGTGCAGATGCATTGGGATCGCAGGGACACAAGCCGACATGTTTTTCCACCGAACAATTTGGATGTCGCGTCTGAGCCGTTGGATCTACGAGGATCGCAGCGGCGGACGAAGGGTCAGGTGCGCAGCCCTAGCCCTATATAAAGGACGGCGAAGAAGAAAAGTTTCATTGGACTCGGTACTGAAACTGACGGCCGAAGAAGCTCCTCTTCAGAGCCGGTGAGGATCGAGAAGAAGCCATGGATTCTCTCCTTTGTTCTTCGCTTTTCGTTCTTCCGTTCTTCTTTCTCTTTAATCTTCATCTCCCGGAAGAAGAAATTTCACTTCTGTTGAGGTTTATGGGCACAAGTACTGAGGCTCGGCGACAATGAAATGTCGGGTCGAAGCCTAATCATTAGGATGTGCGAGATCGAAGAATGGTCGGGATCCGCTTTGCAGCTTCGACCTCACTCCCCTGTCTTTGCTGCCAGTAATGCCCGCACAATTTCTTGCTTCTTCACTCCATTCGTCTACGAAAATGAACATATTTTTTCATAACATGATAACACGAGTAGCGTCACATCTTCCCCTCTGGTTGGTCGATCTAGCTCCAGCACGCGAATAAGCATCCTAGAAAGCAACTATGGTCGAAAAGTGCTTTGTAAGTCATACAAGGTATCATATTTGGAAAAATGATTTTCAAAACTCGGCTTTTTCGCGAAACAAACGATCCCCCCATGTAATTTAACTTTGATCGCCTCTTTTTATTCCTTTTTGTAACATTTGAAGATATGTACGAGTTACGTTATCGAATATAAAGAATGACGGTGTTATGAGGCAAATTTAACGAATGTGCTGTGTGTGGGATGGATTTTGATTACGTAAGTGCACTTTGTTGGAAGGTAGAGAGTTTATGAAAGACAGGCTAAGACTGCGGAGCAAGGGAAGAACTGGGAAATTGAGCTGCAATGGAGTTCAGCATTGACAAAAGCAACTGCAGCAATTAGATGTACGCATTGCATCAGCTGTATCCATATCCATACCTACTATCTGCTGCACCTGGGAAGCTCCAAAGTTGTTCATAGTACCCAATAACAGGAAGAAGAAAAAGAAGCGCGAAAAGGATCTGAGTCCAACTCTGCAAGTTCGAGACAATAAATCCAGGAGAAGAACTAGATGCACACATGGAAAAATGGAAACAAAACATCAAAATTCATCTATAAATAATCGTTCGATGTCTCCACTTAAAATGTACACTAGCAGCTGGTGCCTCTGCGTCTCGCATAGCTAGATCATCAAGGAGGACCAAAATATCATATTTATGAAAACTAAAAAAGGATAATGGACAGTCATACGCATCTGGATCAGGAGTGCAATTTACTTTCCCCGCAACTACAGCAAAACTCAGCTAATAGTACAGCAAAGAGTATCTGAGAGGCTTGAACTAGAAGGAACTAGGAATTGCTGAGTCGCTGTGCCATTTATCAGTCACCACGGATTCCGGCGAAAATGGTGGAGTGATGTTCCTCACGAGCCCAGTGTCGTCAGTCCGAATATCCACCACCTCTGCATTCTGCAGAGTGATCTCCTCTTGCTCAATTTCCTTCAAAGCCTTTACCACCTCTTGCATAGTAGGCCTCATGTCTCTCTCCTGCTGCAAGCATCGGAAGGCCAGCTCAGCGACTAGCGTAGTCATCCTCTTAACGGAGTAGTCCGTGTCGTACCCGAGAGCAGGATCGACCAATTCGTGCAATGTCTGGTTTTGGATCTTGTTGATGGCCATACTTGCCAAGTTTATGTCGTGGCGGTGCCTGTTTGTGTCAACCGCGGGTTTTGACGAGATAAGCTCGCAAAGAACTACACCGAAGCTATACACGTCGCTCTTATCCGTGAGCTGGTAGCATTGATAGTACTCGGGGTCCACATAGCCTGGAGTTCCCTGAGGGGCAGTTGACACATGGGTGACATCATTGGGGAACAATCGCGACAGACCAAAATCTGCCACTTTGACTCGGAAACTGTGGTCTATGAGGATATTGTTTGTCTTCACATCGCGGTGTATGACATCCGACGCATGAAGGTAAGCGAGAGCATCTGCACTTTCTATGGCCATATTCAACCGGATACGCCAGGGGATTGGACTCGTGCCAGATCTTTTTCCGAAAAGATGGTCAGCCACGGTGCCATTTGGAATGTACTCATAGACTAAGAGGAGCTCTCGGCTTCGTCTGGAGGTGCATCCAAAGAGCGTCACAAGGTTCGGGTGCCGCAGGCGAGTCAGGATTTCAACTTCATTCATGAACTGCTCGACTCTTTTCAAGTTGTTTTCATACATGCGTTTAACTGCGATTTCACGTCCATCCTGGAGCCGACCTATTGAAGCGATGGCCAAACACTTAGATAACATGGCACAAGACATGACCTTCAAGAAAAGGATTAATGATCTCATCTTATTCTAATTAATCAGGCCAATCAAAATTCAAAAGGTAGTGAAATTATATATGTAGACATAGATGACGGGAAGGAGGACGAAAAGAATTATGCATATTCTTTGCAACGATTGGTCCTGCACATTGCATATCTTAGAAGATTGCATTTTACTTCTTTACTTTGATGGTCAATAAGGAAAAGTTAATAACGTTCGTCTTACCATAATAAACAGTTCCAAAGCCACCCTCTCCAAGTTCTCTGGAAGGATCGAAACTTTGAGTTGCCTCTTCAAGTTCATCGTAACTGAAGACCTGAACTCCGAAATAGGTGCTTCCCCTGTCAAGGTCAGATTTGGAAGTTGGATAAGAGGGGGTGGTTCTAGAGAAACTAGTTGATGAAATGGGAAGCCCTTTGCTTGAAGGAGGTGGGGTAATGCTCTTGTTTTGAGCTTCTGCAGCGGCTCGCTTTCTATTCCTCTTCTGTCTACAGGAGAAAATGCAGAATCCCACCAGGAGTCCTGTAAGACCAGCTCCTGCCAATCCAAGGGCTGCAAGAGATTAAGGAAACACCTCAATTATTGGTTTGCTGGTAACACTAGGATAACTTGCCCAGTCACACAAAAGCATATGTCTTACCTGCTCCAAGCGATATTTGACTTTTGCCCCCTGCAGCATTAAATCAAGAACTGTCAATATATGCATAATTCTCTTAACAACGAAAGAAAACTACTGGAACAGGCTGAGAACAGGAATTTAATAAGCAGATACATCCTCCAAATAGGAGCACCCGGTTCATACTTACCTCAGTCCTAGGGAGTGGATGACAATATTCACTAAAAAAAACCATAGAAAAACCGGTAAAGAAATAGAGCATCCCAGTTCATCCGTCAGACTCGTACTTTAAATACACTAAGTGCTTAGTGTTGTGGGGATGACTAAAGCAGAACTATTAGCGGGTGTAGTACTCACGGTCGCTCTTCTCAGAACCAGCGCTCCAATGCTAATCGAATTAGTTTTTTCCCATGGTAATCATGCACATGTGTTACCCCATTACCATTAAGGGAATAATTGTAAAGTAGCAACTGGCCCTGACTGTTTGGAATGGGAGAAGTGGCACAAAAAAGCATTGCCAAAGCGGGCGGGAAGTTTTGACGATTTGGGAGATGACCACAAAGATAGTTTCTGTATCTCCAAAGAGTCGATGATTTTGCAGAACTATACCATCAAGATTTCCCAGTCATTGCAGATCCCCGTCGGTGTGGTGAATATCCACATTTGCACAATCATGTTCAAGACATGATTAGTCTTTTCCATATAGGAAATCATCTAAAAACTATCCATGGAGCAATACTCATCTATTTTAAGTAACTTCCTCTCCCCCTTCGGTTGGATTGGAATGCCACATCCTTTTTCCATCTACCTATACAGAGGGAGTTATCTGTTCTTAGCTCGAGCTTTTTCTAAAAAAGCTTTTCTGCTAGGGGGCTATTCCGTGACTAAAGTACAAGGTGCAAGGGGGAAACTAGCACACACGATCCAGAAAAGATACTGAATTCAGATCAGCAATTGAACAGACAGAAAGTGACCAATTGCAGTACCTGCAATGGATGTGGAACAAATTCGGTCATCACAAATACAAATGGGCTTTCCCAGATCAGAGTCAAACCCACACTCCCCACCAATCCCACCACAGCGCACACACTCATCCTCGTACGGATTCGTGTAATTCACCTCAAAACCCTCCATCAGAGCCTCCCTGAGCTTCGACCGGTTTGCGGTGAGCGTGTTTACCGCGGACTGCACAATTCGGACCGTGACACTCACATTACACTTGCTCACATTAAGAATCGGATCAGTGGGGACAGCACCCAACAAGTAATAGTTGTACGTCTCGGTCCCATTGATCTCGCAACTGAACAGATTCCGGGGCTTGACGGTCATCATCGTCGAACACCCATAAAACAAGGTGAGGTCTTCGTCGTCACTAGCGAAGGGGAAGACGGTGGAGTTGAGAGTGGTGTTGGCGTATTGCTGCAAGCAGGTGTTGTTGTCAAGATCAGTTCTTGAGAGAGTGAGCGTTCGGCGGGTCTGGTCGAGCGCCAGGACGCGGTAAGTGAGTGATCCGGCGGCGAGCTCGGGGGAGCCGCCGACGCAGCCGAGGCGGAACTCCGGCGGGCCGCAGTGGTCGGGGCGGTCGCCGCCGGTGAAGGGGTAGGAGACGTTCACGAGGGGGCCGCAGCTGAAGGTTCGGTTGCAGCCGGAGAGAGAGCTGTCGGAGGAGGGGGACGACGCCGCCGCCAGGCGGGGGAGGAGGAGGAGGAGGAGGGGGGAAAGGGTGGTCGCCGCCGTGAGGAGGAGGGGGAGGAGGTGGCGGTGCATTGGCGGGCCGCGGCGGAGAGCGAGAAGGGGGGCGTAAGAGAGCAGAGGGAGAGAGAGCAGCTTCAGCTAGCAGAGAGCTAATGCATGATGATGATGAAGAAGTCCAGGCGGGCATATGTTCCTTGGGCAACAAAATTTTCTCTTTCTTTCTATGTTTGACTGTTGACCCAGGTTAAAGATCGAGGAGCACGAGGAGCTGGCTTTCGTTGACTCCTCTTCGTTTCGTGGATTTATTAAACTAAAGTTTTCTACCCTTTTAAATGCTTTTTCTGAAACCGAGGCTCGGGGCTGTCTGGGGGGGCCGACAGACTGTTCCAACGTGGGTCGCCTCGTTCTTTCTTCGCGAATGATTGGGAATCTAATGTTACTTTAGGGGCAAGGTGTCGTGTAAAGTGACTTAAATCTGAGGGAAGAAATTTTGGGTCAATGGGTAGGGAGTAGATGAGGACGAAAGCAAATGGAGACTGCGACAGCAATTGAATCGGAAAGCAATGACTTGTTTAAAATAGAACCGGAGCAGTTGAGCCACAGGAGCGGAACATTCAATGGACGGAAGAAACAGCCGGTGAAAGTTTGCTGCCGAATGTAATGGAGGGCCGGTGCTGTCTTAAGGAAAACTTTAGGGTTTGCTTTCTTGTTCTGTTCTATCTTGATCGGCACATAGGAACAATATCCTTTTGTTCATTGGCGGCACATAAAAACAATTTTGAGCTACGTAACACGATGTAGATTTGCATGATAACTGACCCTGCAAACAGCTCAAGAAAGTACTAAAGACACCCAAAAAGTTGGTGCAAATTCGTTGCCTGCAGATTGAGGCTTAAGGCCCACTGGATTTAATGGTCATATTATGGGCCTGGGCCAAAAGCTGCCCAGCCCCTTTCGGAAAGACGAACTTCGCTCGTGAATGTTTTGACAAAACACCCCCGTCTAAGCCTGCAGAGGGTATCGACCCAAAAAAAAAAGCCTGCAGAGGGTGCTTTTCTTACCCTTCTTCTGTTTGCTGCTATATGAGCCAACAAACACAATTCCTAGGTTTCACCAACATGGATATAGGAGTGTATACATGGTAAACTGGCAACTGACCTTAAAGTTGCACAGGTGAGGAGGAAATTGGGGATCTGTTCCCAGGCTCTCTCACAAATGAACGTCACACGTTCTAGATGGTGCAATCAGCCAGTTTTAACATCAGGGCCGACCGATTCAACTGTTTAGATGTGATTAAGGGGTACGAGGACCTAAGGAATGGAATAGTTTGTTCTCGAGACTGACCAAACCCATGAAGTTGTCTGTAGAAGAGTTGAATTCCAACTCGGTAACTATTAATAGGATTACTAGTGGAATGATCCAAAAGGACTCATATTATAATTTATAATCAACCCAGGCTCGAGCTAATACTTTCATTGCAGATATAGACGAAGAAGAACAAGCAAACGAAAGATTAGGTGAGTGGTTGCTGACTATACTCGCAAGTTCCAAGCAAAGCCAAAACAGTTTCCCACTAAAGCTCATCCTTGAATTTTATCATCTAATGGTCGGCTTTTACGACATGGATCCTTCTTACTGGACAGAATTTGGTGCACTTGGCTTGACCAATGCAGAGATTAGAAAAGAAGACTTCTAGCCTAACTGAAGTGGGTAAAATATCATCATCTTGAGTGCTAACCTTTCAACATCAGCTAAAGCATCCCATATCCTAAGTTCATGAATTTGGGATTCGTACATGAGTATTTTATTATTGTGGATTATGCTAAGTACTTGATTAAAAAATTGTTTCCACGCATTGTATTTCCAATATTATGCGAAATCGATGCATTTGAAATTTCCTTATAAAGTCTAGTTAAATGGTGTCTGGGGAACATTTATTAATAAGACCCTATTATTGTTATTATTATTCTTATTATTATTATTATTATTATTATTAGTGATTCATATTATGTACAACATGAAATGAATTGGTGCATCTCCACTGAGCTCATAGCAATTTTCAAACGACTGCTTTTAGTTTTTTCCAGTGCATATATTTCCCACAACTTGCGAAAAAATTATAAAAAAAAGTCTAAGTAATTGTTAAAATTATAAAGAAAAGTCTCACTGATTGTTTGTGGGTGGCCTTTGTTGACAAATCTTTCCGTATCATTAAAAGCAACTTAGAATAATATTCAATAACAATTTAGGCGGTAGCCGCAGGCCATCTTTGACTGCGGAAGAGCGACCGTTGAAGCCTTGGAAAAGTCAACATCAAGGGACAGAACAAGGAAGGAAGAGAAAAGTCCAAGAACACTAATTGGGGGAGGGAGCAGTGAAACGCGCCGGAATCATCCATTATCCGGCATAAGTAATACTGCGAGGTTGGGAGTTCCATGATCATCAGATAATTCTTGAGATACCGTCAGATTTAATCTAGTATAATGAGTATTAGGCAATAATTTCTGGAAGAGTTTGGTCGGCATGAACACAGAGCAAAGAATTTTTAGGAGACATGGATTATCCCAACTTCATAGGCACAGCAACATACGAAATCACTTAAACGAGTTGGCTCATCCTAACATCTTAAGCCTAATCAAATAGCGAAAGCGATTAGATGTTATCTGTGATTTTCATGTTCTTCATGAGAACTCAAATTGGGATCGGCTATACTTATCAAGTCAAGATTGTGCCCACCAGGAGTTATCGAACCCAGCCCGGGCCATCAGTCAGGACCAAATCATCATAGGAATGTTCGAAGTAAAGTCTAGGATAATAACTGACATACCCGAGCAAGTGGAAGAGGAGGATTTGTCTTGGCAATAGCATGTGAAATCACCAGAACTATTATCCCGTCCGCACTGCCCGCCTGAAATGAGGCAGCCGCTGCATTGTTCGGCCACCGTCCACTGCAGCCCGAAGCCCTCATCGATGGCTGTCTTTACAGTCGTGCTGGACGGGGTCGACTCTATCTCCTGGATGGCCGACTGGTTCGCAGCCAGCACCACGCTCGTGTTGCACCCTCCAAATAAACCCATAATGGCCGTGAAATTGACACTAGTACTCGTGATATCACTCGCATTCTTTGTTATGAAGTAACCAATGATGTTGCTGTCATTGATGGTGCAGGTAAACTGGCTGTTGACGATCACTGACCCTACCTGACTCGTGCTTCCCTCACACCCATAGTACAGAGTCAGGTTTTTGGGCAGAGTGTCCGAGGTGTAAGTGAAAGGGCTGGTGATTTCGTCGGTGGTATTGATAAAAGAGACTGGGCAGATATTATTCCAGTAATCATTTCGGGCAACAGTCATCTGTGAGGTGCCATCGACTCGAAGGACCCGATAGTCTTGGTTCGATATGTTGATCAGCAGAGTTGTGTTGTTCTGACAAGTCAGCTCGAACTCGGGCAGGCCGCAGTAGGAGGCACGGTTCAACCCCCAGAAGGGGTAACTGATGTTTTGCAGGTTGCCGCATTGGATGGTGGAGCTGCAGTTCAGGTAGCTCGCGTCGTCCGCGCAGTGCGCCATCGGAGCTCGGATCAGGATCAGTGTGGTTGCGATCACGAAGCACAGGGAAAGTACCCAAAAGGGCTGGCGATGGGGATGCATCATCATCTTTTGGAGGAACTTCTTTTTGGTGAGATGCAGAGGAAAGCAGAGAGAAATAAGGTTGGGGATGGGCAAGAGAAGAGGGGGGGATGAGGAAGATGAAATGACACGGTTTTCATGGGTGAATAGTCAAAGATCACGATTATAAAACTAGTGGAGAGTTTTGACAAAGAGGAGGTAGAAATTGACCGAATAGAAGCTTCTAACGGAAAGGGATATCGCATTGCCGGTCAAATGTAAGGATGCCCAACCCTGACTCGGTCGAATGGAGGTGATTTGTTCGTCCAATTTCCAAGCGTCCAACGCACGGAATCTAAGATTGTCTTCGTCTCTGACTCTGGCCTGAGCTTTTTTCACACGTCGGGAATTAAATGCAAATTGAGTTTCTTTGCGTTGCGCATAGTTCACCAGCTTAGAAAAAGCTTGTGCTTCGGTTTCTAGACTACATGTATGGTGATAAACACACGATCCCCACCGGTGACAACAAAAGTCAAACAAAGGAGGCTCTACTTTTCTCTGAGTCTATTTGTCATAATTTATCAAATGATCATAGGAAGTAGGAAATAGGACCATATGTCGCCTTTTCAAATTTATCAGAAGGGTCGGCTCAGGGCTGATCCTTGGTCTCATGGCAGGGCAGAAAAGTAGATCTGTGGGGGAGATTGTGTGACATATGTGGCTCATAGTATATATTAGAGGGAGTTGACAGTCACTAATGAAAGAACTCATGAGGTTCGGTATAGATCATCTTTGGCAAGTGCTAAATAACCTAATTGAGCAACTACCATTGGAAGAGCAGATAGATAGGATTGCCCATTAAATGGGTTGGTGGATTCAGGGAATGAGCACAAACCAGGAACACAAGCGACACTGTCGAGGCCATTGATTTGCAAAAGATGGATTGACGAAGAACAAGAAAAAAGAGTCGCTGATGGGCCCGTAAGTATTGTTGGCTATTCCGGGACTTAAAAAAGATACGAGAATGATCATCAACAGTTTCACAGATTTCAGATGGTCAGGATGCTATCTGCATCGGCCCCTACATGGCAAAATATTGACAACTCCAAGGCCTAGCAAGGCTAGCATTGCATTTTTCAGACTGAATATAACGACACCCTGCCTTTGTACCTTCACACTAACGTCATAACCTAAAACAAGCGCATGCGACTTCAGCATGTTCTTTATTTCTGCTGGCCATAGCTATACCACTTTAAGCTCCTTTGGCAGAGTCAAGTAATCATGGTAATTCTAATGAAATCGATTTTTGCTCACTGTGGCCCCATACTAAAGCAGAAGCGAATACACATAGAATTGACGCTAATGTCACAGTGATCTAGATTCTTAGGAGCCACCTCGCAATCTTTGGCTATTTGCTTGTGAGGGCTGATGTGGCCACAAAATAATCACCACGTGATGACCGCCTCGGCCATTTGCACATCAACAGTTGCATTGAAGTTTTGAATATGACAGGAAGGGTCCGGCTGGTTTTTTCAAAGTAGGGGCAGCATCGGGGTAATTTTGCCAAAACTCAAGGGTGTCCAAGTAATTTGCTTACTAGCAACATGATGTGGAATTCACTTTAACAGTAAGCAACATTATGGTTGGCATCATTCATGGAAGAAATGATGGGTTGAAACTCTTGATGCAAACCTGACACTGGTTATGAACAAGTAAGCTATTGGAAGATGGGGCTAAATGATGCTTCCTCTACATATCCTGCCACTACATAGGGTCAGAAAGCTGAAAAGGAATATCAGTGGATAAAGTTATATAATGCACTGAATAGTTAATTTATGCGTGTGAAGTGGGGCTTTGGTGCATAAACATATGCAAGTCCTTCAGAGTTTAAATAAAGGTAGGAGGTCGATGATCTAAAGTGCCTTTATTTTCTGCACCACAGTGAGAGTTTCACAAGACTTGCTTAGCTGTGCTATATGCTGAGAACCAACCAGTACATGCCTGGAATGTCTTCTCTGGAACGACATAATTCAGAGTTCAAAGTGAAGAAGGACTTCCACATGAGAAATTTAACGGAGCGGGAATGGACAGGCTTTGAAGCTATTGGTTCTTAGTGGTATTCAGTCCAGTGAAAGCTCCTTATGGACTTTGTGGAGCATTGGCCATCCAGAAAGTTTGAAAAGTTAAGCTTGCTTACTTTTTTTCCACCGCCAGATCATATTGGATCACAGGTAGAAAATTCAATTATGTTCTTGATGAAAGTCAAGATAAAGTTCTTTTCACTGATGCTGATATCAGTCTCGGCATTTTCAACTAGGCCATACGAAGGTAAATGGCCAAAGACGGTACTGAAAACACCAAAAGCTACCTTTGCGCTTGTGCCATAGAAAATTGTCAGCTCAGGAAAGAAGCCCTAAGCAGATCCATCGATTAGGAAAATCACATCATTTAATCCCGTCTCAGTGAGCAGATTAACATGCTCTGAGAAAGTGCGGGATCATGCTACACAATTAGCTCATTGTGCCTCTACGGAAGAGGAAGAATATAGAATAGAAGGTGCAAAGGCTGCCCCGTCTTAGAGTACCTCCGAGATGCATTACCGAAAATGTCGCTCTACATGAATGTTGCACGAGAAGCATTTAAAAAAGTAAAGATACTAGGTAGAAGAGCAAATAATCCTCCCCTGAAATCGTAACAGCTCCGATTCATTCCCCCACAAAGAATGATTCGGTGGCTTCTGTTAGGACCGAGTGCAAAGTGGTTTGGTGATGGGAAAAGTCATAGTACCAACAACTCTGCTATAGTCACGGTTTAACATACTTAATTTTTTTTTAATGGTTTAACATACTTGCAAGGGACATTATTGGGAGGACTACTGGTGCAATTTTCATTCTAGTCACCATGGAAGGTGACGTTCAGCCAGATGTTTGTTGAGCTAACCAGAGGATTTTTCACCGATAAAAAAAACCAGGGGATTTTTCATTGCCTTACATTCTTGTTAGCCTACGATTTCCGAAGAAATTAACGATGCCCATATAAATTATGATAGAAGACAAGTCTAAATTAGATTGAATAAGTAAAGCAAATATTTAGAAATTAAATTGCAGGAAAGCATACCTTGTGAACCAGGCTGCCCTTGAGGCGCTCCGGCAGCAGTCTGCGCACATGTTGCCGACCACGATGATCCATCCGCACAATAGCAAGCCGTTGTATTCTTTGAGATGTCATAACCGCAGACACCTTTCGAATTAGCACACCCTTTACACGCCGCAGAATCCACTCCTAACCTGACCTCAAATCCTTGCTGCACTATCTTCTCCAAGCTAGTCGAGTTTTTACCCAACTGGGGCAATAGAGTCTGAGAGATGGGGACCACCACGCTCTTGAAGCAACTTACTGGCCCTACAGCCGGCTCGACAACCATATAACCGGTTTTATCAGCAATACCCCTTATGGTGCACGAGAACTGGTTGGGAAGATTCACGTTTGGCAAATTCGAACAGCCGTAGATGAATGTGGAGTTGATGTAGCCGTTGACCATGCTGAAGAGCGCAGGGTCGAGAGTGGTGTTAGTGAATTCAGGGGAGCAGATTCCGGTGGAGAAATCTTCCCGGGCGATTTGTAGGACGTCGGTTTCGGGGTAGACATTGAGAACCTTGTATTTGACGTTGGATATCATGATACTGGCAGTGTTATCCTCACAAGCAAGTTGTAGCGCCGGGTAGCCGCAGCTCTTGGGTCGGTTCCCACCCCAAAAAGGGTAGCCGACGCCTTGGATGTTCCCGCAGCTGAACTTGTTGCTGCAATCCGAGTACGAGGCATCGTTGCCCTGCGATTGAGTCGTATTGATCATCAAGACCAAGAACATGGCACATAACAGAAGAAGAAGACGCCCATTCATTCTGGTGGAAGATCGATTTCCTTATCAGATGGATGGGGCGGGATTGTGGTTGTTGTTTCAGCAAACAGATGGGCAGGCTCAGGGAAGATGGGTTGGGAGCGATGATGAATCGCTGAAGTGGAAGACGGGTTTGGAAGATGAAAACTAGTTGTGGAAGACTTGAAAAATGGGGCAGTCTTTGTTGGACTTATTAGGAGGCTCGGCCTAATCAGTGAGTGGGTGAAGTGGTCTAAACTTGGGAAACTTCTTGAGGACTAACTACTACAGCGGGATTAAACTTAAACTAGCTAGCAAAGTGATTTCGCAAGCTTGTGTCCTGAACCGGCATCAACTACTCACACCCAATCCCACCCGCCCACCAATCTACATATGGCAATGGAGCTTTTTGTGCCCCCTATCTAGAACTACGGTATAAAGAGAGCAGAGATGATCGATGAATGGGCTTGGACCTAATCAGAAGGGGTAACGTATCGCTAAATCCATGATCGGGTCTATAAAGACATCACATGTGACCAAAATTTTCAGGAAATTTCTATCTGGAAACAGGTACTCCATAATTACAGTCAAAGATGAAAGAGAGGGAAGTTGAGCTGAATTGATGTGGATGTGTTTCGCAAGAGCACCGGAATTCTTTCGTGGTTGTAATGGGATCGGGTGTTCTCACGTTACACCGAAGTGCCCAGTTTGTCTTGATTTCCCATTGATGAAACAAGAAGGGAAATAGAAATCTTTGGATTTTTGTTTGGGAAAATGAAACGTGTTGACTTATTGATTGGCAGTAACGTTTACGTTGTGGCACGACGAGCTACAACGGGTGGAACACGACACGCTGTATGAAAGACACGTGTCATCACGACTTTTGTTGACTTCTGTTGACTTTTGTTGTGGAACAATGTGAGGATGAGCTTGGCTAATAGACAAGGAAGCCATAATAAAATAAAATAATTGATGACCCACTGGAAAAATAGAACGTTTCCTGGGTATGCATGGTAGAAATACATAGATCGACATCTATAAAAATTTATTTCTAATATGACTGAGTCAAAAACTTAAAATTCTTAGAATTTGTCTTTCCGAAATTGGTTGAACCAGTCGGACCTAGATGAACTAGACTTATGGCTTGTAATAGAGATGGGCCCAGCCCAGCCCATGCCTCTTAGAGCCCAAGCCCAACTCATTTACTTCTTTCATCTTCAACGGCTTCAACGCAATTGAAGCTTAAAAAGGAAAGAAGAGGCAGCAAGCGGCGGAGTAAACAGGAAAAAAAAAAGAAAGAAGAAAGAAGAGAAGAGAGAAGGACTCGTTCGTGCAATGGAAAGAAAGAAGAGAGGAAAAAAGAATTTCGCCCGTACACACGATACGGAAGTCCTTGGAAGCCGAATCAACTGTGAAGTGCAATGCCTGATAAGTATTCTAGCCTATTACTCATTTAATCGGAATAATTTTCGAAGTTAGGTCTTAAATTTGGAGTTATGTGAAAATTGAATAGCGAGATTCGATTGAAAAGTTATTAAGCTTTAGATTTATATGGAAATGGTAGATAAAGGCGTTGTGGAGCTATGAGGTTTGACGAAAATCAATTCCGAAGCACAGTTTGATTGGAACGAAATTCTGAAGTTTCATGTGCAAGTTACACATAACGGACAAAAATGTACATTTGTTATAAACAAGTTTCTTCATTAGCATGCAGGTGACATTTTATCGATGGATCAATACAACTACTTAGCTGTATTGTTCGTTAGAATAGTGTTTTACTCTATTTAAATATAGTTTTTTGAATAATTGATAAAAATATGAGTACGTCAGCCCGAATAACTATCATAAGTTGGTTTTCAATTTTCTAATATGAGTGGTGCTATCTCTTCTTCGAATTTGCAAACTCATATTTCAAAGGTAATATGGATTGTATATAATATGAGTTATGAAATAACATTTTTGTTGCATAAAAGTCATGATTAGGCATTTAATACCTTTTGGTTATTTGAAAAAGGTTTGAAAAACGTGTTATGAAAGGTGTCGTGAAAGTTTACATATATGTATCGCTTTGCAAATGGGTTTATGAAATGAACTCTGAAATGATTTGAAAATCGTTTTGTGAATGGCGTTACGAAACGTTATACATAGTGATTTGTGAATTGTGTTTATAATGGTTAGAGAATGCTTTGTGAATGTATTCTGTTTGATGAAAGATTATATATTTTGGTTTATGAAACCGATTTGTGATATATATATATATATATATATATATATATATATATTATGGATTGGCTTTGTGGATTTTGGAGGATGCTATTGTGGGTTTACGTTGATGCTTAGTATCTCTGTGAACCCATTGAGGGGTTTGTGGGTATCCATACTAATTTTAGGATATCTTTGTAGGATAGCCATTGACAATATAGGTGGACACCTAGCTATGGGGGAATCTTGATCGCGTTTGTCACGGGGCATTATGTGTGATCATAGATAGATACTTGAGAACAAGATTGGTCAATGAAATGGATCGTTAATGTATGAATTGATGAAATTGATTAATGGATTGAACCAATGATTATTTGTTTTGATATAAGTGATGAAATGGGTATTTCTGCTATAAGTATAGTTATGTTGAAGAAACATATAACTCATTTTGATCTTATAAGTTTGTTATATTTTGGATTGGGTGTAAATGAGTAATGTTTTTACGTCTTAAACGTGCATAGTGGATATTCGATCTTCTTGGAAGAGATATATTATTTATTGGACTGTGATTGCTCATTCCATCAATCTTACTTACTTTTCAGGTTCTTCAGCGAACCACAAGTAGGACGATTGCATTATCATTGTCAGGAAGACATTTTGATAGTGGAAATTTTGGGTATGAGTTGTATATGATTATAATGAGCTTCTGAGTTAGTTGTTTGTTTGAAATGTATATATATTTTGATATCAAATTGAGTTATGATTACGTTTGAGTTGCGTGCTTTTGGTAAAAGGACAACCATGTCATTGCCCTATTCTTGTTGAGCTGGGGGGGGGGGGGTGACATGGCTCATGCCATGCACAGGAGAAAAACAAATACTTAGATTGTAGTACATGATTACGTTTTAATATCACATGAGTACGTTGAACCAAATCAAAATCAATTTGGAGATAGATAAATTAAGTAAAGAACGTGAAAAAATTTAATATCATATAATGTAAGACAAATTTAACACGACATGATGTAAATGAAGTAAAAGAAATCATTTTGGCGTTAGATAAATTAGGAGATTCCATAGAATATGCAGTCCAACCTATCATTTCATGAAGCTATAGTTGGACTCACTAAATATATATTTTCTGTGGATGTTTTCAAGACTCTCTTACAATCTTTTGGGTCTTATCTTATAAAATTCTGTTTGACTAAGATAATACTAATGCAGAAAAATATGGTTGTATATCTCAAATTGTAGACAAGAGATTATTGGTTAATATTGTGTGTGCGCGTTTGCGCGTGTAGATGTAAATCAATTTATTGGATCGATGAAGTTTTATTATTGGATTTAATATTTCAATATGAAATGACAAAAGGAAAATGGATAATATATTCATGTGTTGTTTTATAAGCTTAAAGAAGAAAAAGAAATAACAAAGTTAGAATAATGTGATGTGGAGTGGTATCCACATTATAGACAAAAGCATTTCTTATTTTGATTATAAGCTATTTCTTAGAAATGAAAAGGAAAAAGAAACAAAAAAATAAAAAAGGCAAAGGGAAGTGGGGTGGAACCATCAAATGGTTCACATTTCAACTCCCCATAAGGCCCTTCATGGGGCACCGCAACACCATATAATAGTAAATATGGCAGAAGCAACAATTTAAGTTAGCCACATCAATTTACACAGTAATTTCCCCTATGAATTTTAGTATCTATATCACTATCACTCTAATAGATAATTATGCCAAAGAAAGAACTTTAATTTAATTAGTTTCTTTTTATCAAAATGTTTTTCTTGAATACCCTAATTTAGCATTAAAGAATTTCTCGCCACTACCACATAGTATTCACCTCCAACCCTCATAGAAGTATCCTCAACCTGTTCAAGCGGCGGCATAAACAGTCAATTTCAGAAAGCTTACTTTGCTTGTGCGCTTTACCCAAAGGTGCTGGTTTGAGTCCGGAAGCTTTTGGCTTGCATTCGATTATTATGAACTAGCTGGGAATATCCAGAAAGGCATTTAAAGAATCGGCCTTCCCTTTACTCATGTTAACAAAGTTTAGTGAATGAAATTAGAATAATATGCCAGGTTTCGCATTTCCATCATTGAGTACGAGTTCCTAAATTATCACAAAAAATCACTATTTTTCTTTTGAATGTAGCAGAAGGGTAAAACAAATGGAAAGTGTCAATTGACAATTGCTGTTACGAAAGGATTAAGCACAAAGGCAATAATACACACAGAGACGTGACAATGAAAAGAGCCACAGCCAAGTTTCCCGTGAGCCCTCTTTATATCCGCAGTCCACCCTAATAAAAGCTATCGACATCAGCAGACAAATAGTAGTCTTAGAGATACATGTATTCTACATAAATTGATATACAAAAACGTATGTGGCTGTTTGTCCCGTATTCACCATCTTCTTCTCTACATTTCGAGATAACATGACCCGTGACCACAACAAACCGACTCGTCGCCGCATAAGCTTTCGTATACTGTCTTTTTTAAATGTTTTAGTATCTCGAGCATTATCAGAATGGAGAACCTAATATGACCCTATGCGTTTGAGTCATTCACTATGCCCTGAAGCTTCCTCTCCAGTACTTCTGAGCATATCTGCTCCATCATTTTGTAGAAGGATATCAGATCAGATAATTGCTCGACTGACATCTTCCCGATCGCATTCCTTGCCATTTTCTCTCTTTCTTCGTTCAACTTGAGTCTCCCGATGTACGACCCGGCGTTCCTCACCGTTGCACCCATCTGCTTCAACCTCTTCTCTTGATGCAAACTCAATGCTGTGTTCGACTGCAGAAACCAAATGACAGACAATACTCGTCCTGCTTTAGCGAAGTTCAATAAACACCCCCTACTTTTCAAGGTATCTTCTGTTCTGAGCAAAATTTAATTAACCTCTCAACTTTAGACAATGGTCTAACTTTTCGATTAAGGGACAACAAAAGAGGAATACAAACATCGGTCAACATGTTATGACTTGCATCTAGATGTCAAGTCGAATTAGTTTTGTCTACTAGTTAATTTAATGGTAACTCTCCACGTAAGCGTGAGGAATTGGGCTGCAACCACACCATCCTAATTTAACAGCCCCCCAAAAGACAAAGTATAGCAATTTGATAGCTCAATAGTTACGCCTAAAATGATGGATTCAGGTGAACGAAGGTGAGCTCAAAGAGGAACAAGAAACAACAATTATTTGTACCTCGAGAAATTCTGCACCCGCTTTCAGTTCAGATTCTTTGGATGGGTTCAGCCCTTGGCCAGTCGTGTACAGATTCTTGGCCAGTGAAAAGCTGCGAACGATTATCCTCCTCTTCTGCTCCATTTCTTGATCGAGTTTCAATGGCCTTGGGACCAAAGTCGAGCTAATCAGCTTTTTCTGGTACGCAATCACAGCCTTCACAAACTCCTGCAACAATACAGAAGTTCAGTATTGTGTCCACTGAAACTAAAAAGGAATCAGATTGCCCAACCAAAGCCCGTCACATCACTTTCTTAACCGATTTTGTGAACCTGCCATTATAATTAATGTCATCATTCGTTAACAAATGTCGATGAAAAAGCAATCTTTAAGCACCTGATAAGCGGACGGGCAACCAGGGTAATCGAACTCATCGGAGTCAGGATTCCGCATCCGCTCAGGGTGAAACTGGAGGCCCATGATGAACTTGCCCTCCTCAGGATTATAAGCATCCGGGTCATGGAACCCTTCGATCAAGCCATCAGGTGCAAAGGCCATAGGCACAAACCTCTGAGCCAGTCTCTTGACCCCTTGGTGATGATAACTGTTCACCATTATCTCCATCCTCTGGTCCTCCAATGAGTCCTTAAACCACTCGTGCAGTGGAGTCCTCTCCACAACCCTGACCACATGCCTGTGCCCATCATAATCATCATAATTTATGTGAGCCACTCTCTTCTCTTGGGAAAAATTCCTGCTGAGCTCACTCTCAATGTCTTGATAAAGTGTGCCTCCACATGCAACATTCAAGACCTGTATCAAGAACAGAATGTATTGGTTTAAAAAAAAAAAACACATCTAATTTTGGGTTTGAAATTTTATGGATTTGGAACCGTTGCATAAAATACTTAAATTTCTCGGACCTGCGAGCCTCTGCAGATCCCCAAGTAAGGGATGTTGCGCTCAAGGCACAGCTTTGCGAGGCCTAGCTCGATCGAGTCCTTCTCGCGGTCGATGGCGGTGTCACTCGTGTGGAGCCTCCGTATCTCCTCGAGCTCCTCCGGGGAGAGCCTGGTGTCGGCGTCCTCAGGCTCGTAGAGCGACGGGTCGATGTCCTCGCCCTCGCAGAGGAGGACGCCGTGGATCGGCTCGAAGCTCTCGAGCAGCATGTGGACCCCGCTCACGCGGGGGACTATCACGGGGACGGCCCCGTAGGCCACTATGAGATCAAGGTGGTATTCACCTGCAAGAAAAATTCACACCCATTTCATAAACAATTCACATCTCATCGACTTCTCATGATTTTACTAACGATTCTCACGACATCAGTATAAGCCCTGATCTGGTAAAAAAGAAAACAGACATGACTGTGTTCCGTCTACTGACGATACAGATCATATCGCTGGCAGGAACGTACCGACGAAATCAACAAACTTGTTCTTGCGAACGGTGCGCCGCGAGACGATGAGGACGCGAGGGAGGATCCCGGAGAGATCAGAAGAAGCCATGGATGACTTTGATTGTATGTGAGTGGTTTGATCCTATGAGAGTTTTGGTTTTACAATGAAAGGTGTGTTCAGGTTTGTGCGTGCATTTATAGGAGGAAGAGGAGGGGTTAATGGATAGAAATTTGTTATTTAATTAAGTAGACGTGAATTATTATTATTAAGGAAAATTAGTGCATTGTTATTATCTTGTTATGATTTTGTACGCAAGAACTGAGCGACTTGACCCATCAAAAAGCACGCGATCTCAACGTCCTTGCGCCGCGTCGGATCTCCCACCCCTGGGGCTACGGGTTCGATGGTCTTCATTTCTCTTTTTTTCTTATTAATAAAAATACTAGGACCTTATCGCCAGAAATTAAAAAAATATGACAAGAGAAAATGTTTCTTTGACATTTTCTTCGAATTGATGTTTGATTAGTGAGCTCACTAAAGAAGATCCTGAGCAAAATCTGTTCATTCCATTCTCAGCTTCTGTCATTAAGTGGTGGATAAGTATGGAACCATGTCAAACAGTCATCCACTTCAAAATGAAGAAGTACTTAAATGCTCCTGCGATACGGCATGGTTTTCCTCTCCATTACCTGTCACCTATTCATTCCAGTCAAAATGCAGACTCCATCTAACTATGACTCATAAATGCTTCGGTTTAGGATGGAAATTAGCGTTAATTAATATGGTAAACAAACATTAATACATATAGGGGGAAAGTTAGGGAAAATTACCAAAACATTCATAAACCCATTGCAATTGTGCTAATTTAGTTCTAAACCTTTTGCATTTGTGTCAATTCAGTCTATTCGATCAATTTTGAACCGCCGATGCTAACATGAACGCCGGCCATTCTATATGGCATAGTCGGTACTGATGTGGATAATTTTTTATAATATTTTAATATTTTTTTCGAAATTTTTATTTATATATTTTCTTTTTTTTCTCTTTTTTTTCTTTTATTTCCCTTTCTTTTTTTTTTATCCCTTCATTTTTAACCTCTAGCTAGTCGACAGTGAGGTCAGCCCTACAAGGCGCTAGTGAGAGCGAGCCTCACCTGCCCTTGGTGAGGCTCATCATTGCTGTCACTTGCAAGGTCGAGCCTCTTCATGCTTGGGTGAGGCTTGCACTCGCCAACCAAGTGGCTAGGCGAGGCTCACCCTCACTAGCCAGTGCCTGCTGAAATTCACATCAATACTGGCCAATTAAAATTAGCCAGATGGATTAAATTGACACAAAAAAATCTTTAGGATTGAATTTGCACAATTTCAATAGGTTTAGGACTTTTTTGATAATTTTCTAGGAAATGTCAAGGAGCTTATTATCTAAACCGTAGTGGTAGAGGCTTCTTGCCTGTAATTATTGCAACTTCATCCGTTGATAGATAACATACCGACCATAGAATTTATATGTTTTGACCAAAACCATGGACTCTAAGTGCATGGATCGGCTGATGATGTTGCAATTTCATTAATTAAGTTGCAACGAGGTGGGGGTGGGGGTGGGGGAGTAGTAGAGCTTATCTATTCGTGGGCAGGTCCATCTGGGACTGGTCAAAGGTGAGGAGCTGATCTAATGATTGGGCCGTGTGTGATGTGGCGCTTCTAGCGGCTGAGTTCTTGAACACATCCGCAATTTCCAGCGATATCTTCCCACTTCTGCGGTGGCATATATCTGGGATCATGCCCTTTGATGATTCAATAATTTCTCTTTTTTTTATTATAATGTATTGGACGGTTAATGCTTTCGCGCACCGGGCAATTAAAGTTATAATATTCAGATGTCCTGGATCTTTCCCACGTGTAACATGAGAATTGATCACGACTAAAGCGTTTGGAAATCGCGATTTAGCACTTCAAATGTTCTTATTAACATAATATCAAACGCGCAATCATTTATATTTTAAAGTCTTAAACTGTTAGATGAAACACATCTTTAGTGTCAACGGACCCAATCCTAAACTCATAGATTTCGAGAGGCATGATTTCTCCCTATATTATCAACTCGATAACCATTTGTTCGGACACATTGCAACACGATAGTAGTTATTAAATTTTATGTATGGTGAAGATATAATGTCGTCAATCTGGATATAATGCAATCGAATGAAGAACGTAGAGAAGCTTCGTTCAAACTTCTCTTGGTGCAAGGCTTGCTAGACATGTAGAGATAAAGTTGGTTTGGTCTATTAGCACCAGCAAGATTCGGGTGAGATGTCGACAGTGGACTAAGTTCGTGGATCATGAGGTGCTAGACACGCCAAGGGTACAATGTTAGGTATATATGGATACGTGATGGAAGTGTGTATAAAAAGACTTGACAACTCCACCAAATTAGAGAAAGTTATTACAATATCAAATTACGGATTTTTGGGATAAGGTATGCATCGGTCAGTGGGTCATCCGACGATACTTCATAATTCCCAAGATTGATGAAACGATTGAACTATATATATAAACCAATAATCTATAAATTTAAGTCGTCTTTCCAAAGAACCTTATATATATACACACAAGCATTCCGGGGAGGTTGGGAAGGTTGCACCCGGGAAGAGAAGTCGGGAAGTCTCTATAAATGACGGGAGTAATTAGAAAAATGTTTTTCTAAAAGCGATCGCTTGTATCGCTTATAAAAATGAATGATTAAATAATATTTTCATTGTCTATAAAAATATTTAGACATAAATTATTATTGGTAATGAAAATTTTATTTTTATTGCCTAATTATTTTAAGTGATACGAGCGATTATTTTTAGAAAATTAATTTTCATATCATTCCTCTTTCGCGAAATAAACTTGGCTAATTAAAATCGATAGAGCCTAGATCATTGTTGGATAGAACCGGTCCAGCGGGTGCTTGCTTAAAAGGGAACCCATCTGGTGAAACACCGCACGTGGGACACGCCTGAAGATCCACGATGATCCTACGATGGCCATTCTAGCCCGTAGCCATCACTTCCACATGCGTCATGTGTTTTCCGAGTAAAATGCACGATCGACAGTAGGCATGGCCACGGGCCGGGTTGGGCCCGGAACCGGCCCGGTCAAACCCGGGACCGGCCCGTTGACCGGGCCGGCGGTTCGGAACCGGAACCGGCCCGTGCCCTACGGGCCCAGTTCCGGTTCCCGAAATTCTTGAACCGGCCCGGAACCGCCGGTTCCGGGCCCGGTTCAAAAAAAAAAAAAAAAACCGAGCGCGCAGGGCCGGAGGCGGAGGCGTCGCCGGCCTCGCCCGACGCCGGCGAGGGTCGACCTCGCCTGGGCTGGGCGAGGCCGGCCTCGCCTGCAACTGGCGGGGCCGGCCTCGCCCGACGCCGGCGAGGCCGGCCTCGCCCGACGCCGGCGAGGCCGGCCTCGCCCGTTGCAGGCGAGGTCGACCCTCGCCGGCGTCGGGCGAGGCCGGCCTCGCCCGTTGCAGGCGAGGTCGACCCTCGCCGGCGTCGGGCGAGGCCGGCCCCGCCCGTTGCAGGCGAGGTCGACCCTCGCCGGCGTCGGGCGAGGCCGGCCCCGCCCGTTGCAGGCGAGGCCGGCCTCGCCCAGCCCAGGCGAGGGCGGCCCTCGCCTGACTCCGGCGGCCGGCCTCAGGCGGCGTCGCGGCGACCGGCGAGCGCGGACGCCGCGGAGTCGCCGTCCTCTCCTCGGCGCCCGGCGCCCGTCGTTGGGCAACGACGGCCCCGGCCGGCGGCCCCCAACCCAACGCCCAACGGCATAAAAAAAAATAAAAAAAATAAAGTGCAAAGCACTTTGCACTTGCAGGGCAGCAGGGCCTGCAGACGTGCAGGCCCTGCTGCACTCTGCAGTGCGGGCGGGCCCGCCCTTGCGGCCCGTTGCCAAACGGGCAAATTTTCTTCTCTTTTTTTTTTAATTTTCTTCTCAATTTTTTTTTATAAATACTCACACAATTCTCTCAATACTCACACAATTCTCTCAAATTCTCTCAAATTCTCTTCTCTCAAGTCTTAAATTTTTTCAATACTCGAAATTCTCTCCAATTGCCAATTCTCTTAAATTCTCTCAATTTTCTCAATCCACGCAATTCTTTCTTAATTCTCCCAATTAATCCGCTCAATTCTCTCAATCCACTCGAAAATGGCAAGTGGAAGTCGAGTGCCGTCTGACAAAGGTAAGAATATCGCGACGGAATCCCATCATTCTTTTGATCCTCGTGAATATGCAGATTTTCAAGATGATGAAATCAACATTTTTCCCGATATGGAGCGCGTCCCGACTCAAGAAAGTTTTAATCCTCCTGGAGAAATATCTACAACAAAGGAAACGGAACGAGAATTTACATCTGACATTTGGAATCACTTCACGAAAACGGAAAGGTTTGATCTTGGTGAAAAAAGGTATGATATAATTTGTAAATATTGTGGGAAAATATATAAATATACAGGTGGACAAGGATATGGAACATTTAAACGACATCTTAGGAGCAAACATCCAACCGAAACGGGAATCGATATCGGGCAACAACAAATTTCCGGGTACGTCAATCCTAACAGTTCCCCTTTATTTCGTTTTAATGACAAAACTTATAAGGAAGAATTAGGCAAATTTATTTCCGTTGAGCATTTAGCATTTAATTTTGGAGAAAGATTTGGTTTTAATGAATTTGTACAAAATGCATGTGCTCCACAAGCAAAACGTGTTCCTAGAAATTCAGTTAAACGAATAATTAAAGATCTTTACAAAAAAGGAAAAAAAGATTTACAAAACTTTTTTATGCAATTTAATGGATGCGTGCATATAGGTAGTGACATTTGGAGTGATCCTTGGCAAAGTCATTCTTACATGGGCATAACATGTCATTGGATAGATGACGAGTGGAGTATTCAAAAAAGAGTCATTGCATTTAGAGTTTTCGATGATAATCATACGGCAAATAATATTTATAGATTAATTAGGCAAATTTTAGAAGAATATTATTTGCTTAACAAAATTTTTTCAATCGGTTTTGATAATGCTGCAGCAAATACCGCTTCAATTGTCGAGTTAGAAAATATTTGTAGACCTGCTTTTGGCGGAAAATTTTTTCACGTTAGATGTGTTTGTCATGTTTTAAATTTATGTGTACAAGATGGTTTGAAAACTCTCGATATTTTTCTTCAACCAATAAAAATGGCGATTCAATTTTTATGGAAACATCCTCAAAAAATGAGAGAATGGGGTAAATTTTGTAGAGAAAATGGCAGAAGGCCAAAAAGATTTCCAAAAGATGTTCCGACTCGTTGGAATTCTACTTTCCACTTGCTTACTGAATCTTTAGCATATAAAGATTTATTATGTACATTCATTTCTAATAATGTACCTCAAATTAATTTATACCCACAAGAGTGGGATATTTGCCAAAAAATTTTAGATGTTTTAAAGGTTTTTAATGATGCAACTTATACTTTGTCTGGTGTTTATTATCCTACTACACATTTATTTTTAGTAGAGTGTATTAATATTGTCGGAATTTTTGATGAATGTGAAAACGATGTTCAATTACAACATACTATACTTGCAATGAAAAGGAAGTGGCTACATTATTATATGGAAATTCCCATTATTTATTTAGTTTCTTCTGCTTTTGATCCGCGTTGCAAAATTGATGGCTTACATGATTTTTTGCGTGTGTATTATCAATGTTTAAATTGTGATGATATAAATATTACAGCTATAGTACGTAATGTTAAAAACGTAGTAATAGAATTATATAATGAATTTTATACTAAATATAATTTGGATGATACTGGATCTTCTCAATCAACGGAGATACAAAACGACGGTACAGGTAAAATTAGTAGAGGGTACCAACTTTTATTACATAGACAAAAAAAAACAAAAAGGAGTTATAGGAAATATTTCTGAATTAGAGAGTTATCTAAACGTTTCATTTGAGATTACTGAATGTGGTAAGGATTTTTTAATTTTGGATTGGTGGAAGGGGCACGCAAGCCGATACCCAATCCTTGCTCTTATTGCAAAACAGATTTTTTCAACCCCTTGTTCCACAGTTGCGGTCGAACAAGCATTTAGTGCCGGAGGTAATATTTTGGAAGAACATCGTTCAAGATTAGATCCAGCATCAGTGCAGATGCAAGCTTGTGTTGCTGATTGGATGAAGGCTCAATACCGGCAACAAGAGATAGATCGCAATGCTGAATCCGAATTCTTTAACGATGGAGGAGATACTACCACTACCGGTACTGGAACGGGTAGTGACGATTGAGGGTAAAAGAATTATTGGAGTTGGCAAATATTTCGGGAACCCTTGTTTCTCATATCGGGTACGCCCACATGAGCTTAGGGAAACCCGAGTATAATCCGACGACATATGACCTCTGATCCCCTGTGCATTGTGCACGGAATGTTTTGGTTTTGCCGTTTTGGGATCATTTTATTTTTTAGGGCATATATATTGTGCTCGTTTTTTTTTATAAATCGTTGTAACGAATTGTAATGTGTTTAATAATAATTTATTAAGTTCAAGTCATGTATTTTTATCCCCAAATTTAATTACAACTTACATTTTAATTACAATTTATATTTAATTTTCTTTTCTTTTCTGTTTTACCTTTTCTGTTTTTTTTTTTTTGGTCTTCCTCCGCCGGCGCCGGCGAGGGCCGGCGGAGGTCGCCGGCCTCAGGCGAGCCTCGCCGGCGTCGGGCGAGGCTCGCCTGAGGCTGGGCGAGCGAGGCGAGCCTCGCCCGACGCCGGCGAGCCTCGCCCGACGCCGGCGAGGCTCGCCCTCGCCTGGATCTGGCGAGGGCGAGCCTCGCCGGCGTCGGGCGAGGCTCGCCTCGCTCGCCCAGCCTCAGGCGAGCCTCGCCGGCGTCGGGCGAGGCTCGCCTCGCTCGCCCAGCCTCAGGCGAGGCTCGCCCTCGCCATGTTAGATTGAGGGTAAAAGAACAATTGGAGTTGGCAAATATTTCGGGAACCCTTGTTTCTCATATCGGGTACGCCCACATGAGCTTAGGGAAACCCGAGTATAATCCGACGACATGTGACCTCTGATCCCCTGTGCATTGTGCACGGAATGTTTTGGTTTTGCCGTTTTGGGATCATTTTATTTTTTAGGGCATATATATTGTGCTCGTTTTTTTTTATAAATCGTTGTAACGAATTGTAATGTGTTTAATGATAATTTATTAAGTTCAAGTCATGTATTTTTATCCCCAAATTTAATTACAATTTACATTTTAATTACAATTTATATTTAATTTTCTTTTCTTTTCTGTTTTACCTTTTCTGTTTTTTTTTTTTTGGTCTTCCTCCGCCGGCGCCGGCGAGGGCCGGCGGAGGTCGCCGGCCTCAGGCGAGCCTCGCCGGCGTCGGGCGAGGCTCGCCTGAGGCTGGGCGAGCGAGGCGAGCCTCGCCCGACGCCGGCGAGGCTCGCCCTCGCCTGGATCTGGCGAGGGCGAGCCTCGCCGGCGTCGGGCGAGGCTCGCCTCGCTCGCCCACCCTCAGGCGAGCCTCGCCCGACGCCGGCGAGGCTCGCCCGACGCCGGCGAGGCTCGCCCTCGCCTGGATCTGGCGAGGGCGAGCCTCGCCGGCGTCGGGCGAGGCTCGCCTGAGGCTGGGCGAGCGAGGCGAGCCTCGCCCGACGCCGGCGAGGCTCGCCTCGCTCGCCTGAGGCCTGGCGTCGCTGGCGAGGTCCGGTTCCGGTTCTGAACCGGTTCCGAACCGGTTCTGAACCTGACGGTTCCGGTTCGTTATTGGCCACGAACCGGAACCGCCGGTTCCGAACCGGAACCGGTCGGTTCCGAACCGGAACCGGTCGGTTCCGGCCCGTGGCCACCACTAATCGACAGAGATGAGAGACCAACTATGAGCCTTCATACATTTCCTTTTCATTTTTCTTTATTGGGCCATTCCACCGCAATAAATCTATAATGACCAGATCCGATAAGGGCGGGGAGTGATTAAACTAAAGGCTCGGACAAGAAGCAACTCTTAACAAGCTCTTAAGATAAAGAAGGATAAAATTAATTCACAAAAACGCATTTTGACGTAACAGCAAACTTTGTGTTAGAATATTTAGATAATACAATATGCCTTCATTTAATAGCTTAAAATTTCAGAACAGTCGGCAGTGATCCCACAAAATCTAACATGATATCAAAACTGGAGGTCATAGATTCAAACCTTTTCATATCCCAATTGCCTTGCCTGGGGGAATGTTAGAATATTCTACGCCTTCATCTATGCTTAAGCTTTTAGAACAGTTAGCAGTAGTCTCATAAAATCTTACAATTTTGTTTTGAAATTCTAAAGTTAAGCGTGTTTAGGCTAGAGCATCACCTGAATGGGCAGCCTTTTGGGAAAGTGCTCGTGAAACTCGATATGAAATGGGCCGAAGTAAACAATAAATCGAGTGAATTAATTAGAAATGTTATGATATGGTATTAAAGTGGAATCCCCTCTAGTACGTGTGTGGTTTGAGGACAAACCACGTAGAAGCTGATAGGTCTGTAACGACTCGATCCAACAAAGGCAAGGAGTGGTCGTCAAGGCTAAAATGCTTCTGTCATCCTTTTAGGAAAAAAAAATGAACTGAATTGCACACTAAACAGGGGGAGAGCGTGCCTAGAAAAATATATATATATATATATATATATATATATATATATATGCAAACTAGAATTAACTTACGAAATCTCCTTTTGATGTATCGGTAAACTTTTCTTTGGAATTATAAAGTTAAGCGTGTTAAAGCTACAGCACCACCAAGACGAGTAACCTCCTGAAAAAGTGTCTACATGTATGCCAAAGAACAAAACCACGAGACTCGATATGGAACAAGCTAAAACGGATAACACCTTGAGTGTGTTAATCCAGGGACATCACAAAATCGATTCAACATACCTATCCTAATATACCTAGCATTATCTATAAAAGCGCGTGAACTAAATTCTACGACCGGAAGGATCTTAGAAGAGCAATTGTTTGGTTTGTGGAACTCGGATTCCTCAATCCTCTGTTAGGAAATTGAATTGTAACAAACCCGGTTTTTATTTGCCCCCGAAAATGTGGCCAAGCACACGACTTGTTTTTCCAATGATCTTCGAAAATAGCCAGGAAAGGCCAAGGCTCGCGGGATAGTCGGCCTCTCAATACACTATCTCAATTACGTCTAATCGCTCATAAATTATCACGTGGGATTTTAAATGCAGTCGGGATTTACTTGAAAACGACAGAATCGACAAGACTTGCTGAAGGGATATTCAATAGTTAAAATGCACTGCTGTAAAAACTTTAGATTGCGCTATAGAACGCTGCCCTTTAGAACCGACTGCCTGATTTGAGAGCCCATTTGATGAAACTTAAAACCGAGATGGAGACTACAAAACTATAATGATATGACCCAAAAAAACATATCTTTCGAGATTATTGCAATCACCCTCTGGAAAATCTAGTTAGCATGTAATACTCTAGTATTCCATCATGAGCAGACGAACCCAATCAACATAATTGAATCGGCTCTAGACTTGCATTGTAATTACGCTAAGTGAAATAGAAGCAACTTAAAGCATGAAGCAGTACTGCTAAACTTAAAACCGAGATGGAGACCGCTAGATCCTGATTTGTTGAAGATAAACATCAATGGATCTCACCTCTCAGGAACCATGGAAGGGGCAATTGCATGGGTATGTCGTGATTCAAAACGAAGATTGATGGAATGCCTTGTGCGACCCGTTCAAGCATCTTCTGCCCTTCAAACTCAAGCCCTTGCTTGTCTCTATGCCCTCAAACACTTTGTTAATCGGCCTCATTTAAAACTAATGCTGGAGTTTGACTGTTCAACATTGATAAGCTATTTGAGAGATTCTTCCCTCTGTCCTTGGGATGTTGAGCCAATTATCACTGATTGTATTGGCCTCTTGGCTTTTTTTGAGAGTCTAGAATTGGTCTCTTGCACCCGTGACTTAAATAGATTAGCAGACTTGGCTGTAAAGGTGTCAAGGTGTAAGACCCTCCCCCGAAATTGAGTTTATAACCCTCCTTCCCCTCTTTGGGAAATCCTGTGTTTTGATGCCCCTCACTCTTGTAGGTGGACCCGGGTTTAATGAAATGATATATTTAGTTCGACAAAAAAAAAAGAGCCCATTTGATGAGCTATTAGAATGTACAATCTATGAACTTTGATCCAACGTGCAATGCGGTTCCTGAATTTTTAATTTATTCAATGTGGTCCTTGAAATTTAGCCTCATGTTCAATGTGGTCATTGGTCTTTTGATGCATGTTCAATGTAGTCTCTAAACTATATAAAAATATTTAATATACATTCAATATAGTACATTGAACATTTTCATATAATTCAGAGATTACATTAAACATATACCAAAAGTCCAAAGAACATATTGAATATTAAACTAAAGTTTAGAGATTAGATTGAACAAATTAAAAGTTCATGGACCACATTGCACATTGAACCAAAGTTCAAAGACTGTTTGTGTTATTATCGCCTGATTATTATAGTTCAGGTTAGGTACCGAGGACTTGCATTTTCTTTTATAAGGACTCACTTAGGTTTAGATTACCTCACAAAAATTTTTTGTTGAAAAACTTAGAAAAATGCATCAACTGAAATTTTTTTCATAGTAGTTGAAATATTTATATTTAAATTCAGAATAATGATTTCCTCTCGTAGAAATCACAAATCTTTTTTTTCAAAATACAACTACACTTTGACACTTGGGCATTGGACTCTCAATGCCTGTGCCAAAGTCATCGGTGGCCCAGCCCAAGTCCACAGAAGCCAAAACCAGTTCCTCGGAGGTCGAACCAGAGTCCGCAAAGGCTTGGCACAAGACCCTGGTACCCATTGCCAGGTCCCCAGCGACAGTGTTAGTGTAACCGACTCTTGCGGCCAAGTCACCAATGCCTAGGCCTAGGTGCATCGAGGCCGTACTTAGGACCTTAGTGCCTGTGCCCGAGCACCAGCTCTTATGCTCAAGTCCCTAGCACTCAGACCAAGGTCCATCAAAGCTAGGCCCAAGACCTTGGTGACCATGCTTGAGTCCTCAATAGCTATGTTTGGGTAATAGACTCATGTGCCCAGCCACAAGCACCCAAGCCCTAGTCCATCAAAGCTGGACCCAAGTGCCCATAACCAACTATTTGACGGTCATCCTGAGCACCCAACTCTCACGCTCAAGTAATCAGCGGGCTGGGGTTCATATAGACTGGGCTTGGAATTCTCCGGGCCCTAACCAAGACACTAGTGCCTGTGCTTGAATTCCCAACAAACATGCCCAACTACCCGCCTCTCGCAACTAGGTTGCGCTCAAGTGGGCTCCATGGCAGCTGGGCTCAAGTTCACAATAGAGGACCCAGGTCTTTCGAAGCTAGGCCCAAGAACCCGGTGCCTTGCCGGGTGCCCCTGTGGTTGTGCTCAGCTCCCTTACCCAATTCATTGGCGCCTGAGCATCGGTTCGGGTCCATAGAGCAAAGGGTGTCAACGATTCGAGCTTCCATGATACCCAACTCGTACCAAACCGTCTAGACTGTGCATCTATTCTGGCCTGAACTAAAACTCGACTCGAATATGTCCAAAACCAAAAATGCAGTTCAGGTGCGGTCGGATCGGGTATTTATTTTTATTTTTTTTTTCATTTCTTCGTTCCTTCCTCACAGAGTGGGTTTACCCAACCCTCTGTGAAAAATCCCAAAGACCAGAAATACTTTGAGATTCCCCATGGCAATGAATCTGAGATAATATCTCGAGTTGTAAAGTGAGCAATACACTTTATCGTCTTCTTTCCTCCGGTCCTTGTCGACAAGATCTACGCAAGACTTCGAGCATGAGTGATTTGCAAATTACTTCAAATTAAAATCATCCCAACCATTCATTCAAACCCTCAATTTCCCATTTTCCCAGTCACACCACAGCCGTTGCCCCTAGCCTCCAATGTCGCCAACGACCCCATGCCCACCTTCGATCTCGTTGGCCACAACCGAACCGCCTAAATCCAACCCAGTCATGACCAAGATTCAAGGCCGAGTCGAGATCTAGGGCTATCTCAAGCTCCACCGGAGGCGAGCATAAGATCTCGGCTCGTTGTGGTCGCTTCTTCTCCAACTCTGGTCATGCCGTGCCTAGTGTGCACGAACAGAATGTTCCAGGTCATTATAGAATCTAGATGGGGATGAGAGATGAGAGTCACATAGTGCCGACAATGTCGTACGAACTACGAAGGCTGGAGGAGCGGGAGCGTGAAAAAGTGGGAGACCGAACTGGTGATGGAGGTACAAACGAGGGGGAGGAAGTAAAGGGTGTTCATTGTGATAGAGGTTTATATGTAAGGAGATCAAGTTCTGTGGAAGGAGAGTGAAAACGAAGGGTTTTAAATGTGTTCCGGTTGGGTTTGGGTTTATGAGCCGAACCGAAGCCCAATCATTGTCATTGCCCATTTTTAAAACACATTTTCTGAACCAGAGAGATACTTGACCTGAAAAGGCCCGAAAGTTTCGGTTCAGGTTATTTTTTACACCCCTGCCTGGCACCTGTGCTTGAGTTCCTTGTGGCAGGTCCCGAGAAACCCCAACTCGTGCAACCGAGACCCTGGCGGTGGGATATCTATTATATTAAACAAATAGCGCATGTATATTTAGAAGAATAATATTAATTTTTGAATTCCAAGTGACGGAAAATGTCATTTTCAGATTTCAGCTACATATCAGAAAATATCGTCAATTTATTTCTTGAGAAATAATTTTTCAGAATTATTAAATTGTTTGTGAAACAAACGGAACTTTAATCTCAATCGTTTATTATTTGCGATAAAAGCGGCTGTTTAGCATGTTAGTCGGTTCAATTTGGGAATGGGTTGAACTATTATTAGTCGAGATCGAAATCATAGTAGTGTAAAACGAGTAAACGGGATGGAGTTACCCCTGGCATTATAGCAACTTGTGTTGCCTCACATGCCAAACCTTCCCAAAGCGACAATGGCATTAAACTCATTGTGGATTACTGATATCAGCATATATATATATATATATATATATATATATATATATATATATGTGAAGGCTTACCAGACCCTAAAGTAAAGGAAAAACAAAACTAATATTACAGACACCAAATAGCACAACACTACATACGAAGTTCACCTCTTCAACTTCATAGAGCACAGCTATGGACAACATTCCATAGCAGTCTTGCCTGTTTCTTTATTTCAACTTATTTAACTAGTTACCCGTGGGGTACGGAACGCCACACTCCTTGGATCCTTAGTGAGGTTTAGGTTTAACCTCACCAAAGAGAGGGAGCTTGTGCTCCTGCAAGGGCTTCCACAGCCTGTCCACTTCCTCGAGAGGTGGCGCGCTCTACGGATGCAGACCTTATTTTAATCTGCTACAATTCGCACACCTTACACCTCCAAATTTCCCCCATCTTTGTCCTCCCGGGAAAGAAGGAATACCCTCTTATTGCTTTACGTCCTGGGACTCCGAGGCCCGAGTAAGGCCCAAGATAAAGCCTTTTAAGGTCTTGCTTAGGACTTCTTATTTAACTAGTTACACGTGGGATACGACACGCTGCATACTCGCATGACCCTTTTGCCGTCGTTTGAGATGAGATGCTCTCGGAGGCTAGAATTCTTGATGTACCTGCAGAGGCACGGCCTTGCTCTCGCATCTTGCTACAGCACAGGGCCGAAGGCTGCATGGACGACATCATCGCCGGCACGCACAAGCTCAGCTGCGAGGGGGTGCACGTCACCGCTTTCACTACACGGGCTCGATCCGCCGAGATAAGCACGAGCACTGCCATGAGAGCTGCTACGAGCAAGCGTGGGGATGGGGAGGGATTGGAGGGCTTGGCCATGATCTTCAATGGATAAGCAAGTGAAAAGTAGACACAGACAGGAGAGGTGGGTGGTCGTGGTGTATGTTGCTACAGCACAGGGCCGACGGCTGCATGGACGACATCATCGCCGGCACGCACAAGCTCAGCTGCGAGGGGGTGCACGTCACCGCTTTCACTACACGGGCTCGATCTGCCGAGATAAGCACGAGCACTGCCATGAGAGCTGCTACGAGCAAGCGTGGGGATGGGAAGGGATTGGAGGGCTTGGCCATGATCTTCAATGGATAAGCAAGTGAAAAGTAGACACAGACAGGAGAGGTGGGTGGTCGTGGTGTATGTTGTGTGGCCAAGGCGAGCGACGGGAGATTTATAGAGATGGCACTCGAATTAAATACCGCAAAAATTATTTCGAGTAGAATATGCTTATCACCTGTTTTAAGAAACAAATGAGACGAATATTTAATACCCTACATGCAACGTGTTTTATGTTCTTCCATGTGCATGGGACGTGGAGGGAAAGAAAGAGACTAAAAGATGGTCGGCCTTTTTGTTTTCGCAAAAAATTTGTGAGCAGCTCAATTAATGTAATTATAGGAAATCATATCATGAATATGAAAAAAAAATATCATGAATATTGAAGAACCATGATATAAATAACTGTGTACAGAATCACTTTCTTTTTCTTTCACCTTGCAAACTTACACATAAATTTTCAATAATAACACGAGTCTAGTGAATATGGATTTTTATTAAGTCTAAGTTAATTGCAGTATGCCGATGCATAAAGCTTAATTTTATATAGAAAATATGGTCAATTTTAAACATTCTAGGCTGCACACACTAATCAATCAGCTAATTAATATTGCTAGTAGAGATTTTTTTTTTTATTATGATTGATCGGAATAAAAAAGAGAACACTCATAACCATGGCACTTCAAATCCAAACAAAAAGTGCGCCGCCAATTTTCCACGCTCGGTGCGCCCCCAATTTTCCACGCAACCCAATTTTCCTTTCCGAAATGGAATGCCTCTAGGTTTCAATCCATGGCAACATCGTCATCATCACATAGAATTTTTTTACCACCACCCTTCATAGAATGTAGCAATCCACTTTAGTTCATTCAATTTCAATGCTCTGTCGCACGATAGAACTTGGTTGTCTTAGGATTTTGAAAGTACCTAGAAATAATTCTAACAACAGTCGCGCCCACCAAGGGATGCCAATTTGGTTCATCACAAGTATTCGGAGAGCCAGAAACGTAAGATAATCCCATATATTGTCACATATCGAGAGATGGGAAAATTACCAAAACAATCTTAAACTTATTGCACATATGCTAATTCAATCATAAATTTTTTAATTTGGCTAATTTAGTCATAAACCTTTCGATAAACTGTCAATATAATCCATTCAGCTAATTTTGGTCAAAAATCACTGACATGAACGTCGACCATCCTACATGACACGACGCTGACCATAGCCGGTGAGGGTCGCAGTGTGGGTGAGGCCAAATGAGAGCCACGACCCTTGCTAATGACTGGTGAGGGCTTCATGGCCTTCGCTCCCTCGCCGGTCTCAGCGAAAGAAAAAAGTAAAAGAAAAAAAGTTAACAAAAAATTTGGAAATATATTTAAAAAATAAAAAAATTATTCACATAAGCATTAGCCGTGTCATGTAAGATAGCTAACGTCTGTATCAATATTTTCTAGCCAAAATGAACCAAATGAATTATATTGGTAAATTGTCAAAATGTTTAGGATTAAATTGATCAAATTGAAAGGTTTATAATTGAAATGGAACAAGTGCAATAGATTTATAACTTTTTTAGTAATTATCCCCTATGAAACTCTCCCTCCATCAAATAAAAAGAAGACTTATCGCGTTGTTCCTATAATGCAAACTCGCCAGGCTAAGGAATTCAAGATTCTTTTCATATTGACTCTCTCGTAATATGTTTTCTTTTTATGTTCTGCGGTCAAATAGTTGACGCCGATAACTCTTAGGAAGGTCCATAAAAGACAATTTCAATACCCCATGATGGTGCACAGTTATTAGCAGTGCAATGAAATGTATCATAAGATTTACTATACCAATCAACTATAATTCCTAGGACTTCGATTTCCTCTAACAACAGTTCTTTTGTTCCAATGCACATTATCGCTTTGGATGACCTCGTATCATGTTATGTACATGTGAAATCAACTTGTTTGCATCTAAGCCTATATAGAAATATCGTATTTTTCTTCATCCTTGATTAAAGAAAACTTCCTCGACCAATTGTTAGGACATGATTCGACGTCGTTTTCTGCTACGGACTTGAAGTCAACTTACTTTAGTCTTCCACTCAAGAACGCTAATGATGAAGACGATGAGACAACGCTTATGAAATTTTTCCGAATGCAGCCAGCAATTTCGACTCGACTCTTGACTCCAAAGTCAACTCGATTAATCTTCCAAGTCATGAAAAGACCTGGCCTAACCCAATTATTGGCAACCTATGATATCAATAGGGGTGTCAAAAAAGCCCAAGCAGACCCGACCCGACCCGACCTGACTCGACCCGATCCGACCCAAATTTTTAGGGTATTTTAGGGTCAGGTCTTATTTTCTCTGGGTATGGATTTTAAATGTGGGTATTTATTAGGATCGAGCCAGGCCGGGTCGGGTTGGATTGGGCTGGGTGTTTTTTGACCTAACACCAAATATAACCCTTCTCCACTCCCCTCTTGCCCTCATGTCTCTCTGGCGGCCGTGAGTCTCCTCTCTCCCCCCCTTCGCTCTCTCTGTTTCTAAGCTACCGCTTCGAATCCCGTCCTCCTCCGAAGCCGAAGATGGGAGGTCCATACTCCAGCGGCACCTCTGGTTGTCGGGATCATTCCCACGGCGAGAATGACCGCCACACCCTTGAATCGAACCGCTCCGCCGAGCGCCGCCACCACCACCGTAGCCCCTCCTATGACCGCCGCGAGCTCGATCGCCGCGGCCGTAGCCCTAGCCCCTCATACGATCGCTACGACGACTGCCGCGACAGCTCAAGCTAGTGGCACCGGCAGCGGGTCTCGCCCCGCGACCCGGACTTGTCTCTGCTCTGGTTTTAAATTGTTCCCTTCCTCCCCATTCTTTCAAGAACAGAACCGAAAATCTTCGCTTCTAGTTGAGTTGGAGGACCGGGAAGTGGGAGTTTCCGATCATGAAGTTCACGTTCGCGGTGACGTTGCTGGTCGTGACGGTTCTGGGAATCGCCGTAGGTGGATGCCACTGCAAGATTGTGTAGTTCATATTTGGCGACTTCCTCTCGGACGTCGGCAACAATGACCACGTGTGGAGCGAGGCCGAGGCGGAGGATGAGGAGCTGTCGGGCGAGTGTGACGAGGAGGATGCATCATAGTCGTAGCGCTTTGGGGCATTCCGACCCTCGAGCCCCCTCCTCGTCAACCCCCGATTCATCCCGAACTCCATCGGCTTCGCTCTAGAGAAAAACAAAAAACCCTAAACCTGACCCGGACCGACCCAACCCAACTCTATTCTTGGAGTATATGCTGAACAGGATCTTGGGTCGGGTTGGGTCAAGTCTGACCTATATATTTCGGGTCAAGTCGGGTATCATGAAAACCCAACCTGACCCAACCCAATGACACCCATAGATATCAGTATGCATATTTTTTCATTACATATCATTATTAGTCCCGGAACTTACATTGGGCATGCCAAGTGTAGAGGGTCGCTAATGAAAGTTTGGTAATTATATCTTTCGAGACAATAAGAAGCATAATCATTCAAAAGATAATTCTTCAAAGGGAACAAAAACTTTCGAGCATGTTTATATTCTCAATGCTTAATTGCCTCCAAATCTTTTTTTTCCGGGCTTGTTTGTCTAAGTCATCCAAATCACCAAATTAGGATGTTCAACAACTTCAATTGGAGGTGGTTAGAAGAGAAGTGCATCATTTTCTAGCTCTATCAATGAAGTTCATCAGAAAATGATCTAGGGTTTTTCGTGCTCTAAGGGAGACAAAGAATGAGTCCTATTTGTTCAAATTAGGGCTAATTGAAGAGAGAGGGGGAGAGAGAGAGAGAGAGAGAGAGAGCTATGGATTTCCCCATGAACTTGCCACATCAATTGAATTATTGTAATGTATCATCCAGCTCGGCAATTTTATAGTAGAACTTGACAAAACTAATGTAAGGTAAATGTGTTAAGCGTATATCAGTTTGGAGTTTTTGGTGATTCCAAAATTATTTTTGGACAAAGTTGTCATAGGTATATCTATTTGAAAAATTTGTCACATGTACCAGTTTTGAGTTTTTTGTGGAATTAACCATTTACTAAAAGATAAAACTTCTCACATCCCTCCCAAATAACTTTTTTTTTCACCCTAATTGCTTCTTCTACACCACATATATTTCAACGTTTCGTTCATGTTTGTCTTCTTCTGAACTTATTCTCCATTATCCACTTGCATGAGAGTTTAACTGATTGTTCTAATCTGGAAAAGCACTAATCATATATAGGGGTAGAGAAAGGTTAGTTTCATTTCCGAATTGTTTGCTTTGTAACCCCTACGGTTCTCCTAAAAAATGTCCGAATCAATTGGCCCAGAACGGGGTCCAATCAAGAGCCCATTTGATGAGCCATTAAAATAGCGAACTCATTTCGACTAAAAAAATAAAATTGCTGCTCAATTTTCCGAAAAATAAAATTGCTGTTCAATCAGTCTACAACACACACAAAAAATAAAGAGAGAGAGAGAGAGAGAGAGAGAGAGAGAGAGAGAGAGAGCATTTAGATCAAGTCATTTCCTTGATGATACGGTGAACAGAGCTAATTATTATAGTTTAAGATAATTGCTGAGAACTTGCATATCATTATTTTGTGGGAGAGCCACTTAGTCTCGATTCCTTATTATTAATAAACTCTGTTTTAGCGTGTCAATCGGTTCAATTTAGGGATGGAGTTAACCCTGGCGTGATAGCAACTTTTGTTGTCACACATACCAAACCTTCCCGAAGCGACAATGGCATTAAACTCGGTCGTGAGTTGACTGAGTTCTGATATCAGCACACAAATGGAGGGTTACCAGACCCTAAAGTGAAGAGAAAAATTAAACCAATATTAAAGGACACCAAATTGTAGAACACTATTAAAGAGTTTCATTTCGCACAGTACAAATATATAGGTCATGGCGACATCATCTCTTTGCAATATGATTGTTCCGGAGATCATCATCGTCTCTTTATTTCAACGGATTTAACTAGTAACTAGTACCATACTCGTTCTCGCCTTCGACTTCTCTCGGCATCGAAAGCTGGAGCTTTCCGGTTCCAGACACTAGCACGTCGGGTACGGAACGCCACAGGTGCGAGCGACCCGCTTGGAGTTGGGAGAGTTGACGTACTGCCGGAAGTTCGGGTTCCTGATGTACCCGCAGAGGCATGGCCTCTGCTCTCGCAGCTTGCTGCAGCACAGGGCCGACGGAGGTGCAGACGATGTGATCGCGGACAAGCACGAGCTCAGCTCCGTGGCGCTGCACGTCACCGCTTCCACCACTCTGGCTCGATCCGCCAAGAGAAGCATGAGCACCGCCACAAGAGCGGCCACGAGCAAGCGTGGAGATGGGGAGCGATTGGATGGCTTGGCCATGATCTTCAATGGGAAGCAAGCGAAAGGAGACTGGAGAGGCAGGCGGGGTGTGTATGTTGTGTGGCCGAGGCCGAGTAATAGGAGATTTATAGAGATAGCACTCGAATTTTTTTTTTTTAGTCTGTCCTACTTTAATTGTTAACTTATTTTCAGGCTTTTACCTTACCTCTCACGGAGTGTGGAAGTCAAAACCCTTATCTGAAACTACACGTCTCTACTTCTAACCTTTTTGACGAGGTGGCGATTTGAACTCCCCACCTTATCAAATATAAAGAGTGGCCACTGGAATAAATTCTAGTGATTGATGGCACTCAAATAAAATGTCACATAAATTATGTTGAATAGAATAGGCTAATCATGTAATTTAAAAAAACAACGAGACTAATATTAAAAACCCGGCTTCAAGTCCATGATTGATTGCTTGCAACGTGTTTTGAGGTCTCTTGAAATTTGTGCTACGCATTCCAGGACGTGGCATTGACCACCCTCCATTTGTAAACGTTTGGATTGAATTTCTGTCGATGCCTAATCTCCAAGGCTATTTATTGCCTAACAACCACCGTGTTTTCCGGGGGCATCTTCGGGCATGGGGGCCACAATAGTAATAGACATGAACAGGATCACTTTCTTTTTTATTACCTTGCAAATCGTACCCATAAGTTTCGACAAAAATATACCACAAGTATCATAATTTATGTACGGTGATCATTTTGATACCATAACTTTTTTTCGGATCACTTTGGTGCAAAGTCGGAGAAAAATAGATCACTTTAGTGCCGACGTGGCTTGCCAAAAGATGAGTTAGCGTGTATAGTCAGTATTTTCTATTTTAAATAATTTTTTTCCAGCGTGTACATTCAGTATTTTTTATTTTAAATAATTTTTTTCCTTTTTTCTTTTCTTTTCTCCCCTCGCTGATGACCGGCTAGCCATCGGCAAAGCCCGGGAAGGGCTAGGCGAGGGCAGCCTTGCCTATGGCCGGTGAGGGGCGGCCTTGCCCATGGTCGGCGAGGGGCGGCCTCACCAAATCTAGGCGAGGCGACCCTCACCGGCGACAAGCGAGGCCTCCCCTTGTCGGATCTGGTGAGGGCAACCCTCGTCGGCGTTGGGGGAGGGAAGCCCTCGCCTGGGCGAGCGAGGGTCACCCGATGCCAGCGAAGGTCACCCTCGCCAGGTCTGGGCGAGGCGACCCTCACCGATGACAAGTGAGGTCGCCCCTCGCCAGCCCAGGCAAGGGCAACCCTTGCCTGACGCCCAGGTGAGGGCTTCCCTCACCTGACACCGGCGAGGGTCGCCCTCACTTGGGCCGACGAGGGTGACCTTTCCTCGCCTGACACCGGTGAGGGTCGCCCTCGCCCGACGTCGATGAGGGCCGCCCGACGCCAACGAGGGTCGCCCTCGCTTGGGCCGGCGAGGGGCGGCCTCGCTTGTCGCCAGCAAGGGTCACCTCATCCAAATCTGGCGAGGCCGCCCCTCGTCAGCCATGGGTAAGGCCGCCCTTGCCCAGCCCTTCCCGAGCTTCACCGGTGGCCAGCCGACCACTAGAGGTGTCAAAATAGGTCATAAACCCATATGTGACCCATTTAAAAATAAATGGGTCATATATAGGTCACTTTAATTTTAAAGAGTCAAGCTTAAATGGGTTTTAAATTTTAAAGCTTAAAGATGACTAAATTGGTTGAGTTTGGAATCCATGTCCAACCCACCTATTAGACCCATCCACACACTCTCTCCCTCTTTACAAAAATGTTTTAAAAAAATCGAAATTTAATTATTTTTATTTTTTATTTTCTCTTATTTCTTTTTCTTTTTTTTTATTCCGGCCGGTGGTTGGCCATGGCGATCGGCCACTGGGGCAGAACGAGCTCGCCTGACTTGGGCGAGCTCCACCTCGCCGGATCTAGCGAGGTGGAGTGGCGAAGCTCGAGCTCGCCAACCTCGGGCGAGCTTGACCTCTCTTGAGGCCGGCGAGCTAGAGCTTTGCTGGCCTCGGGCAAGGCTCCACCTCACTAGATCCGGCGAGGTTGAGCTCGCCCGAGGCCGACGAGTTCGCCCGAGGCTGACGAGCTCGTCCTTGCCTGTGATTGACCAAAAATTAAGGAAAAGAAAAAAATTTTAAAAAGTAATTAAAATTTTGATTTTAAAAATAAAAAAAATTATATTAATTTTTTTTTATTTCTTGGATAATGACTTTATGAAAAATATTTTCTAAAAATGTCACATTTTTCGTAAAACAAACAGAATCTCAATTTTAAAAAAAATTATAAAATTTTTCACTAGCTTTGTATTGCATAAAATGTTTTAGTAGTATAATTTAAAAAAAATCATAAGAAACAAATATTCCTAGATTAGGTTAAATATAAAAATGTTTTAGCAATATGGGTCGGGTATGGGTTGGGTATGGGTCGGGTCGGGTATGGGTCAAGATATTTACACTATGAATAAATGGGTCATAAACGGGTTAATGGGTTAATTTGGGTCGGACCATTTATGACCCGACCCAAACCTAACCCAACTCACCCGTTTAACAGGTCTATCGGCCACCAATAACCGGCTGGCAAGAGGAGAAAAAAAAAGAAAAGAAAGGAAAAAGGAAAGAAGAGAAAAAAAAGGAAAAAAATTATTTAAAATAAAAAATGCTGATTGTACATATTGACTCATTCTCCGGTGGGCCACGTCGGCGTAAAAAATTAATAAAAAAATACCACGTCGGATTTCTGGCTAAATTGATACTAAAATGATCTATTCTCCTCTGACTTGGTATTAAAGTAATCCGAAAAAAATTATGGTACCAAAGTGATCGCCGTATACAAGTTATGACACTTGTGGTGTACTTTTACCCATAAATTTCAATATTAATATGCGTCCAGCAAATTGGGATTTTTATTACATGTGCGTTAATTTCAACGTGCAGACAAGCGAAGCTGAATTATCTAGAGAATGATAGTCAATTTTAAAGATTTCATGTGCGCACGCTCATCGATCATCTAATATAGCTGGTGGAGCTTATTTTTCATTATCAGTGACAGGAAGAAAAATGCCAAAAAAAAATTATTAGCATGATACTTCAAATATAAAGGAAAGGGAAAACTCATTTCCCTTTTCCCTCTGAGACCGTCGCGTCAAACCTCCCTTCGATAAGGAGAGAGAGAGAGAGAGAGCATTCATTTTACTCCATGAAATGGACAGCCACTGGAATTCAATTGATGGCAACATCATCATCGTCATCATTACATAGAATTGTCAAAACCACTCGTCATCCGATGAATCCAGAAGCAGCAGGGACCTTCGAATTCAACACAGAATGCTCGGAAATCATTCTAACAGCAGCCGCCCACCACCGCGTGCCAATTTCGTTCCTCGCAAGTATTCGGAGAGCTAGAATCGTAGAATAGTTCCAAACGCGTTGAATCTGTCGCATTCTTTGAAACTTCCTCTCTATCAAAACACAAGAAAAGACCTGTTGGCTTGTTCCTGTGATCTGCTCTTGACTGGAAGTCTTAACTTGCTTTTTCTCTTCCACGCAAGAATGCTAATGTGAAGGCGGTTTCAATAAAGCTTAAGAAATTTTCCCGAATGCCGCCAGAAATTTCGTTTTCTACTCTTGACTTGGAGTCAACTCGATTCAATCTTCCAAGTCATACAGAGCTGTGCTAACCCACGCATTTGCAGCCTCTTGTATCAGTATGCATCTTTGTTATGAGGCATCTTTAGAAGTAAACGAGCGGACGATATAGAAATTTTGTCCAAGGGCGAGAGAACTTCCAGGAAAGTTGACTATAGAAGCTGCTTTAACCTTACCTTTTCCTCTGCCAGATCCATTTATTCTCCCCACCTTTTATACAGGCATAGCTGCTCGCTCTCATCTCAAACCAGGCAATTCATAAGCAGAAAGTTTGCAAATCGAATTTAGGTTCCATCGAACGGCTAGATAGAAGTTTTCCTCAGCCGATTTGATGTGCAAAGAAATATCTGTCTTTGAGCTTCTCCAGACTGCGGAATGAAGGTCAAGAACAGTGCTGAAGGTCAAAGCAGCATTCATCTGGATATTCCTCAGCTTCAGAAGAAAAATGAAATCATCATTTCACCCACCACAATGTTTGAGCCGCAAACAAGTGCTGGTACGAGAGATGGAAGAAGCGGAAACTCTGTTTCCCCCGCGTTACCGGCTGCTCCGGCCCCGGAGAAAAAGCTGACTTTGTTTGCTCTCCGCCTTGCGGTTCTCGAAAAAGCCGCCACTGGCCTGGGAACCCTCGGTTTCATCTGGGCGACGGTCGTACTCCTGGGGGGCTTCGCCATAACCCTAGAAAACACCGACTTTTGGTTCATCACCATCATTTTATTAATTGAAGGAGCTCGAATATTCAGCAGGAGTCATGAGCTGGAGTGGCAACACCAGTCCACTTGGTCAATAGCTGATGTCGGAATTAGCAGCTTCCGAAAGCTCAGATCGAGCTCTAAAGCTCTAGTTGAATCCATGAAGGATAAGTTGAGTCCCGTAAGCTCTGGTACGAGGAAGCAAAGTCAACACAGCAGGGAAATTTCCGAAACTACAGATGCGACAAATGTCAGAGATCAGAAATTGCAAAGGAAGCCGACCCGGATATGGACTTCTTCAGAAGTCTCTATTCTACCTTATGGAGGGTGGTTTTTCCTCTCGAGAAATATCAGCAAGATTCTCTATTGGCTTCAGCTCTTATCTGCGATAGCCTGCGTCGTGCTCTCACTGATGAAGCTCATTGAGCACAATTATGGCGAGGTAGCAGAAGGAGACACGGACAAGAGAAATCGGAAAGCTGCTCTGATTCTCTTTTATGCCTTGGCTTTGGCTGAAGCTCTGGTCTTCCTGACAGAGAAACTTTACTGGGAGTGGAAGGTAGTCATCTGTAAGCTTCTCGAAGGGGTGAACCAGGAATGCGATCTGGGGGCTTCAGGTATGATCTCGACTCAGAAGATTTTTCTATGACTCCTACTCGAAATGTATAATGGGAGCATTTTTGATGGCCTGGGAATGGATCTGGTCACTTTTGCGATGGATCTATTATCTTCAAACTCGCCAGATGAGCAGCTCATAGGAGCCAGGATTCTTCACAAGTTTTCAACGAAACAACAGTTTAAGAAACAAATGAGACGAATATTTAATACCCTACATGCAACATGTTTTATGTTCTTCCATGTGCATGGGACGTGGAGGGAAAGAAAGATACTAAAAGATGGTCGGCCTTTACGTTTTCGCAAAAAAATTTTGTGAGCAGCTCAATTAATGTAATTATAAGAAATCATATCATGAATATTGAAGAATCACTATATAAGTAACTATGTACAGAATCACTTTCTTTTTCTTTTACCTTGCAAACTTACACATAAGTTTTTGATAATAACACGAGTCTAGTGAATATAGATTTTTATTACGTCTAAGTTAATTGTAATATGTTGACGCGTAAAGCTTAATTTTATATAGAAAATATGGTCAATTTTAAACATTCCGGCTGCACACATTAATCAATCAGCTAATATTGCTCGTAGAGATTTGTTTTTTTTTATTATAATTGATCGGAAGAAAAAAGGAGAATAATCATCACCATGGCAATTCAAATCCAAACAAAAAGTGCGCCCCAAATTTTACACGCGCACGGTGCAAACCCAATTTTCCTCTACGAAATAGAATGCCTCTAAGTTTCAATCGATGGCAACATCGTCATCATCACATAGAATTTTCAAGCCGCCACCCTTCAAAGAATGTAGCAATCCACTTTAGTTCATTCAATTTCAATGCTCTGTCGCACGATAGAACTTGGTTGTCTTAGGATTTTGAAATTACCTAGAAATAATTCTAACAACAGTCGCGCCCACCGAGGGATGCCAATTTGATTCATCGCAAGTATTCGAAGAGCAAGAAACGTAAGATAATCCCATATATACTGAGTCTGTCACATACTGAGACATGGGGAAAATAACCAAAACAATCTTAAACCTATTGCAAATGTACCAATTCAATCATAAACCTTTTAATTTGGCTAATTTAATCCTAAACCTTTTGATAAACTGTCAATATAAATCCAAATAATTTTGGTCATAAATCACTGACATGGACATCGGTTGTCATACATGGCACGACGCTGACCATAGCCGGTGAGGGTCGCAATGCGGGCGAGGCCAAACGAGGGCCACGACCCTTGCTAGTGGCTAGTGAGGGCTTCATGGCCATCGCTCCCTCGCCGGCCTCAATGAAAAGAAAAAGTAAAAGAAAAAAAGTTTACAAAAAATTTGGAAATATATTTAAAAAATAAAAGAATTATTCACATAAGCATTAGCCATGCCATGTAGGATAGCCGATGTCTACGTCAATAAGTTCCGGCCAAAATAGACAAGATGAACTACATTGGCAAATTGTTAAAATATTTAGGATTAAATTGATCAAATTAAAAAGTTTATGATTGAATTGGAACAAGTGTAATAGATTTAGAACTTTTTTTGGTAATTATCCCATGTGAAACTTCCCCCAAATCAAATAAAAAGAAGAGTTATTGCTTTGTTCCTATTATGCAAACTCGCCAGGCTAAGGAATTCGAGATTCTTTTCATATCGACTCTCTCGTAATATGTTTTCTTTTTATGTTCTGCGGTCAAATAGTTGACTCTGATAACTCTTAGGAAGGTCCATAAAAGAAAATTTCAATACTCTATGATGATGCACAGATATTAGCGGTGCAATGGAATGCTATCATTAGATTACTATACCAATCAACTATCATTCCTAGGACTTCGATTTCCTCTAACAAAAGTTCTTTTGTTCCGATGCACATTATCACTTTACATGACCTCGTATCATGTTATGTACATGTGAAATCAACTCGTTTGCATCTAAGGCTATATAGAAATGTCGTATTTTTCTTCATCCTTGATTAAGGAAAACTTCCTCGACCAATCGTTAGCACAAGATACGACGTCGTTTTCTGCTACGGACTTGAAGTCAACTTACTTTAGTCTTCCACTCAAGAACGCTAATGATGAAGGCGATCAGCCAACGCTTGTGAAATTTTCCAAATGCAGCCAGCAATTTCGGCTCGACTCTTGACTCCAAAGTCAACTCGATTCAATCTTCCAAGTCATGAAAAGACCTAGCCTAACCCAATTATTGGCAACCTATGCTATCAGTATGCATATTTTTTCAGTACATGGCATGCCCAATGTTCTTTCAGTAGGGGAGAGAAAGTTATTTTATTGTCTTGTTTTTACTCCGAAAATCGAATTTATTTTTGAAGTCCTATATTCTTTATATTCTTTTTCTTTCAAAGTTCTTCATTCTTATAGATGTGATACCAATCTAACGATTGCCCCTAAAAAAGTTTTCTTTTCTTCCGTTTTTTTCTCTTGCTACCCTTTTTTGATCAAAAATCTTGCTTTGCATTTCAATTCCCATTCTTTTCGATGGTCAACAGCCAACCCAAATTCTTTCTATTTCATAACTAGTCCTGACGCTTTGGTTACGAAGGTTACCGGGGTCTAGGTTTATGGATGGATTCAGTCAGCGAAAATCCCTCAAACTCAATCAATATCAATAAGATGTCGTGACCAGTTAGGCTTGGTTGATTTTGTCAAAAACGAAAGTAGGTTTAGGGGCTTTATTGATTAGTACACCTCCGGTGCTGGTAAGGATGGGACCGTGGTCGTCCGTCTTTGGTTTGCCGGCCGATAAGATCTCTGAGATTGACCAGCCAGCTAGGTTGGTTTGGCTATTCCTTTCTATTGAAAAGGAGTCAGCTGTCTGCGCGAGTCACCTTCTTCTAGGCTCCGTAGTTTGGTAATGGTCGGAGCAGCAAACTCGGATTTGGCAAGAATCTCATTTTTTGGTAGTACAGAGGGGGAATTGGCCCAAAACTTGGATGGGGGTCAAGATGCAGTCGGGCGCCGGCAGCCGGCTCACCCCCAGAATCCGAAAAGAAAACAGAGACGGAACGGATTTTTCAGTGACATATCTAATCAGACTGAATACGATTTTAAGAGCTCTCACGATCATTCACATCTATTTCAGCAGGCAGGAAGGGTTCTTTCTTCACGGACTTGAACTTGCCAAAGAACAGTTATCATATTTAGCTATGCTTGATTTCGGACGTCCACAAAATACTCAATTCGAAATATTCAAATTTTCGTTTTAAACTTAAACTAGAGATATTTTTTTAACAGGATAGATACTCATCATCTAAAGAATTCACCCTAGGATACTGCCTAAATAACTCAAGAACTCAAGGGAATTCACCTTGGGATAAGTGGTAACAGTTAAATTCCGACATAACTGAAAGAACTCTCGAAGCTATGCAAATCCCAATACACTAAAATTTTATTTTCCAAGAAAAAGACCAACAATCCCCAGACAACATAAAAACTAACACTGATTCTAGAATTTCTTGACCAACGTTGACTATTTGGGGCATAACTTCCTCTTTAAAACTCCAAATTGCGTAAATTGTGATTCATTTGAAACTAGACACATAGGGATATATTATAAAACAAGATTGGAGCACGAAAACCCACTCACATATATATAGAGAAAGAAGCATTTAGAATTCTCTCAGCATGGACGAACTTATCCCTGAACCAGTTTTACATGTCGGATAAAGCTCAATTCTATTGAAGTGATCCTTCATCATCTGCAATTAATTACAATGTACCCACTCACTTGCCAAAACATTGAATCTGGATGAGACATTGTTAGACGAGAAATGGTCGAGGACAGACAACCGCACTGCCTCCGCGTTGACCCGAGCAAAGGGTCTTCTTTGAATAATCCATCTTACCTACAGTTCAAAAGCCACGTGAATTCTTACAGGCAGGGTTGAAAAGGAAAAGATCCACCTATTAATGGAAGACATAAAATAAATTGGAAAACACATGCACGTCATCACCTAAACCCCCATCGTTTACGTGCGAAATGCCAAAATGATTCGATTATGTCTATCACCTAAAATCAATGATAGGTTATCTTGGTATTCTCGGCATTTTTGTTGACAATAAATCTTGGTGAAGTCCTACCTAGACCAGCTTCTAAGTGCTAATTAAATTATTTGCATGGAACAGAATCTTGCTTGTCATGTATGATTATGAAAGTAGAGCCGGAGAAAGGAGAATTATATTGGTTCGATTTGTTTTCATATGATAAATAGAGTTAATTAAGGTGTATAATACACGTGCGGTATGTCGCATTTGCAATTAGGTCCAATATGAGTCACCTTATTATGCTCATAATTCGATTAGCTTGGTGTCTTCAAAATGACTTTTGGTAATCATGATTACGTTTCTTTGTTACCGCGATGGTAGCAAGATAGGATTTTCCTCAAAATTATGAAAAAGCAACAAAAAATTTACAACACGGATACCGGATGAAAGGAAAAAGAAATTCCTTGGGATGGTAATTCTCCTCAAATACGTATTGACCACAATTGATATTTTTAATTAGAAATCCAAGCCCATAAAAAAAAACAAACAAACAAACCTATGTTCGAGGTATCTTGTCTTAATTTAAAAATATATAATGGTATCTTATTGTCGCAACCTAACCTCCCGTGGTACATCACCTAAGGGTTCGGCAAATGGATTATTAAATCTAAGCCTAATTCGGGCCCTTCCAAGCCCTACCAATTCGCGACTTAGGATTTAAGTTCTTAATATGCAAATCATTTTAATCATGAGTCGCCACTAATCTATTTTTTGGTGGGTCGATTAAAAATACAAATAAAGTATCAAGAGAATTACTTTACTGCTACGAACCAGTGATTATGGATTCGAGGATTTGGTTACACTAGATTACTCTAATGCTCTTTCGTTACCTTTTCTCTTTTATTTCAAAAAATATTTGTAGGCAGCTGGGATTGATTTTAAACCTATGCACTAATATGCGGATGCACAATCAATAAGAAAACACTCAATAATGCAAAGTAATAAATAAATTACAAGATAGGGACCTACCTCAAAGCAGTTAAAGTATCTGCAATATTAGTTAAAAAATCACATCAATAATCTTAATATGATTTTTATTTAATACGCAATTTCACTCAAATCTTTTTTAGGGTTTTTTCCGATTTAACGAAAACTAAACTTTATGCAATGCATTCTGCGTCTACTATGATATGTGACATATGATTTATTTAAATGTCCTAATTCTAATAATAATTAAATGCACTATCTCTAATATGGCATGCGAATGGACCTAGAAGTGAGATTTCTAATGACTAGAATTAATTTATATGCAACTACTCTAATATCTAAGAAAAGAATCTAATCTATTCTAAGAAAATAATCAAAATTTATCCCAAACATGCAATATATTATCTACTCAAATTTTACCTAATCTTTTTGTATTTTTTTTTATGGAAAGACAATCAATTCAATTTAAATAAAGATAGAAAGAAATCATATCCACATCAAGCATGGCATCGAATCACACAATATATTATCAATATTCATCTAGTTTTGGAAATAGATTGACGACTCGTCTCCCAAGCACGAGGATCGGATTGGCCAATTTTTGTAGAATTGTGAATCATATCTCGAGTGGGAGACCGGATTGATGATTTTCCATGCGGTCGCAAATCATACCTTGGATGGGAGATTGGATTGACGACCATAACACGTTATGAAATTAGGAAATAATTCATAATATAAATCTACATGAGGATTTCAGGGATATGAATAATGTTCGAAGATTCAAACAATACTCCAATTTCACAAATTAGGCAGCAATATATACAAAAGTAAAATTAATGAAGATTCTTATCTAATTCGCAATACCACCTAGATAGCGTTATCAATTTCGAACTCGACTGGATGGCTCGGATTGCAGTGGGGCTTTCTCTGATGCTTGTTTCTTGATGGGGAGGGCACACCAATGGACTAGACGACGGGCCGGCAAAGAGGCTCGACTGGATTGCGGCCAGCAACTCGGCTTGGGCTGCTCGCAATGGGGTGCTCACGACGGAGCTCAGCTTGGATCAATAGCTCGTCATCTAGGCATGCGGTGTGGTGCTCAGCCAAGGTGATGGTGTGGCCGACCGTGAGGCGGGTTGAGTTAACGTCAAGGAATTGCCGCGTGACGGTGCAAGGCAAAGCCGAGAGCTGGATATCGTGGAATCGCCTAAGAAAATTTGCTTGTAATTGCAGTTGATCACCGCGGAAGTTGCTGGACAAACGTTGAAGGCAGAATCGGGATTGGACTACAATTTGACTTAATAAAACCTGCAACGAGAAAGATTCAGATGTGGCTAAAGCAGTGACTTGGCGAGGACAATCTCAGACACGTTAGGAAATTGGCGGGTGCTGGTGCTGCGCTAGTCGCGAGGGCTGGGTCTTCGGAACAAGTGAGCATGATCGCAAAAGGCGCACAGTGGCGTGAGGCACAACCACGATTTGAAGACCTGGTGCAGTTGCCAAGAGAATTTCACGATTTTCTCTATAACTCACAATGAGACAATCCAGGAAGAGGACAAAACCACCGCCTCCCTTTTCTCTCTTGTGTTTTCTCTCGCTTTGTGGCCGTGTATGTAAGTTGTGTGGCCCCCTCTCTATGCTTTCACTGACGATTTTTGGCCCCCCGTGAAGTGAAGCCCTCCTCCTTTTATATACTTTTTTCATTGACAAATCCTAGGATGCATGCATATTTTATTTCCTCTTTCTTTTCAATCAAATATTCCTTTATTAACTAAATCTTCCTCTCAATTATTTACTCTCTCAAATAGTTGATCTCACAAATATCACGAAAATTATGCTGATTGCTTCTTTCTTATTTGCTACTGGATCAAAATATTGATAATATCAAGCTTTATCGCTTCAAATTTTCATCAAATTTTCCTAACTTGATACACATGATTTCGGCCACTGCAGGCTTAGTCCAGTTAAGCTCAGAATCATTCGCTCAAGTCCACCTGCCGACGGTCCAAATGCAACTATATGAGCCTATTGCTACTAATGCTCCCAAATTCTATATGCAATGAAATATTTTTGTCTAGGGACTAAAGATTAGTCCCTAATTTTTATGTAATAAATTCTTAATGGTTAGCCAAAATTTAGGTGTCAGCACTTATCTAGAAATCTTAATTTTTGTACCACGACAATGGAAAATGTTTATTCATTACCTCTTTGAAATCAATTGATTAATTACTCTGAAGATGTCCTTCGATTTTTTTCAGAATGCAACAGAAGATTTCACACTTAGGAGTATAAACCCAATCACCATGAAACACATTTCATGCACACAATCACCAACTCAAACCAGTCTGCTCTTGTTGATTTTCCTTTTTTTTTTTTTCATTCTCCTGTTTAGGGACGTGATCTCACACTGGATGCACTTAGTTCATGCGTGACCTTTTTTTTTGTTTGATCTGTTCCACTCTAATTCTTATCTCACTCTTAGACTTTTATTCTGCCTTTTTGCAGAGTGTGGGAGTCAGACAAATTTTATGTAGAGCATGGAATAGTATCATTGAGTCGTAATTTTTGTAACTCTAGCAACCAATTTTCAGAAAAAGTGCTTTTAGGGTGATCAGTGATTCAGAGGAGTTTTTGTGGGATCTTGCTGACTTCTGGTTGCGCGACATTGTGTGGCATATCATTGTGAAAGCTGTGCATTATTTGACAGTAGCTCTCGAATCAACGACAACGGTATATGAAGAGACGAGGAAATATTACTAACACTTCTGTTGTATTTGTTCTAGCAACAGCTGTTGTAGTTTCCGGAGCTTGTGCCCTGTTGTGCATTTAGTTGTACCATGATAGCATCAAAAAGCTAATTACTCTCCGAGATATCTGGTAACAGAATAACTGTCCGGCTGCAATTTTTCCTTCAACAGGAGTAATCTCTTTTTTGTCCCCTTGAGACATCAACCAGTGAATTTACTTTTCTGATCTTGGTGGAGACACTGCTTTGTTGTTCACCCCCGTGATACATAATTCTTGTAGCGTTCGCGTGATACTTCAATATCATGGATCCAGTCTCTCAATAAATAGCAACAATGTCCATTTTATGAGTGCTCTCTTTGTTACTCTCTTTGATATTCATGATAGTGAGGGTAAGTTCATGTTGCAGTGAAACCATGTTGTAAGGGTGGTTAACTGGAATGAATTTCAAGAGTTGCTTGCTTTGGATCCTTCCAGTTTATGCAAATCCAACATTTTTCTGTTGTTGCGTCTGCGCTATTTTTGCTCCACTGACTCAAGGCACAGGTATTCAAAAGTGAAACAGTGCATATTCTTTTGTCTGGTGAATTTTTCTCAATTGAGATCCAGTAGCTGTAATTGTGCTTCTGGTAGCAGGGTTTTAGCCCCTCCTGCTTTCCTTCGCTTTGTGTCATGTTGATACAAGTACGTTGCGCGCAAGGAAACTAAGCTCACTTGACTTAAGGAAACTACATTCATAATAACCCATGTCAGTGAAGAGTACAACATAAAACACTCTCTCTAATAAATCTTTTCTTTTTCAAGTTTGAACTTAACGAAAAGATAACATAAGAATATTCTTTTGAAAATATTCTCTCTAATTTATCTTTTTTTCAAGTGTAAACTCAATAAGAGATAAATTTTTCATATACCTTCTTTTTGATTATTTTAGTTGTGGATTAATTGGCAATACTATGTCAAGTGTCATACCATAGTAGATTAGCAATTCATCAAATATCACGTGGCGAGCACATGGGCAAACACTCTATCAGTTCTAATTTCTTACTATGTACATAATAGATTAGTAATTACAAAAAATGACATAAATGATCTCTAAACTTATACTCAATGTGCAATGTGATCCATAAATTATTCAATATAAGCCTTAAATTACCTCAATGTGCAACCTAGTTTCTGAACTTTTAAATTGTTTAATGTCATCCTTGGACTTTTGGTATATGTTCAGTTTAGTTTAAGGATCATATGAAAATGTCAATTGTTGTCCCTGAATTTGAATTAATGAAAAGACAATATTGAATATTTTTATATAGTTCAAGGACTAAATTGAACACGTATCAAAAGTTTATAGACCATATCGAACAAATTAAAAGTTTATGAACTACATTACACATTGGGATAAAGTTCAGGAACCACATTAAATAAACTAAAAGCTATAGGAACATTGCACATTGAACAAAAGTTCAGGAACTATTTATGGCATTATCTCTAGTAATTACTTCTCTATCATGGGTCCCTAAGTGTTTTAATAATATTATTTTGTAATGAGTATCTAATAATAGATAATTGATACCTACTGTAATTAAACAATTTTTTAATGGATCTTTCACAGTGAACCCCGCCAAAGTGCGGGCATGCTAACTAGCGTTCGTATTGACTCTATGGATTAGAAATTGTGGATGAGGCCAACGGGAATCAGTGCTGTCCCTTTCAGAATGTCAACCCGACTTCAGTTAATTCTGTTTGCGCCACCCTCGTTGACTTGACCGACTCGTTCCAAGTCCCACTTGATCGGCTTCTGCCCTGGTCTACGCTATGTCCTGTCCTTTTCTTCACTCGTTCTGCTTCGACTTTTGACACAAATTAGGTTTGTCCGCACTGCCAATTGCAGGCCCTCCTCGCCTCCCCAACGGTCTGTAACATTACCTTTTGTCACCACTGCACTGCCAGCGGGTTTCTTTGTTAGCTGGTCCTAAAGAACAAGGATGATAGAATGTTAAAGTACCAGAATTGATTTAGCAAACGGATTTTATAAAAGTTTGGGCCGAGTCGACGCTGCCCGTGGGCTAAAGAGCTGCAAATTTGCCGTGCTCAAATCTTACGGTTGGTGATTACAAGTTTTGAATCGAATGGCTGACAACACGCACAACCCTAGGGTTGACAAAAAAATGCTTGAATTTGTTGGCGGACAAGGCCGCTAGAAATTTTCCAATGCACGAGCTCACGGTAGGGGTATTTGTGGTTTGTATGCGATTTTTTTTTGGTCTGTGTGCGATTTCCGCTTAAAAATCGTATGATCAATTACTAAAGATGTAATCACTGCAAAGTCAATCTATATACTATTTAGCTTTTTAGAAGCTTCATCATCACTTATAAAGGTTGTCATCGATCTATGAAGCTCATCATCTTGTTGCTAATCATCATCTCATTTCAGGAATATGGGTGAATACATGTTGCTCCATAGACGCAGGCATGGCCATGGGCCGGTTTTGGCCTGGAACTTGCCCAGTCAAACGTGGGCCCGGCCCATTGGCCGAGCCCGCGGTTCGGAACCAGAACCGGCCCATGGCCTACGGGGCCCAGTTCTAGTTCCAACAATTTTGGAACCGATTCGAGGCCCAGCTTCAAATTATTTTTAAAAATATATTATTTTTTATAAAATAATTTGAACTCTAATTGCCATACATTGTAAGTGCATTGTTTTCTAATTACAATGCTTGGCTTGGGTATATTGAACTCTAATTACAAGACTTGGCTTGGGTTTTATACACAATGATTCTAATGTCTCTTCGTTCCTATTCGATGTGGGACTCTCGGCTTGCCTTGAACACCTTCAATGTGAGACTTTTGGCTTGTATTCATGTAAATACCAAGAGTCCCACATCAAATGAGAATGAAGAGACCATAAAATAGGTTATGTATAAAACCCAAGCCAATTCATGAGCATGTGAAATTGTATACCTTTTGTGGCTATGATTCTTTGCTAGTTAAGAGCAAAAGGTTCCATTGGACCATCTAAAATTGGACCAATGGTCCGTTTCCCGGTTCTATGATTTGCCGGTCCGGTTTCTAGTTTTAAAATTAAGGGACTGATCTTACTTGTTCGATTCTCAGTTCCGAGCGGAATCGGATCGAACTGGGAACCAATCATCCCTATAATTTACATTTTGATTACAATTTATATTGAATAATTCATTATTTCATAATTTTATAATTCATTATTTTTTTATTTCATAATTTATTTTTTTATTTTTAAATTATGAATCAAAATCGGAATTGCTAGGGGCGATTCCGATTCTGGTTCGGGTTCACACATGGCTACGAAGCGAAACCGGCCGGTTCCGAACCTTGACCATGCTTACATAGACTTCCCTTGAGAGGGGTATTGTTGTTGTGCACATTGGTGGCTCTATTCTCAATAGTTATGGCGGATGTAGGGCCCAGATGCACGAGTAGATGTGGCAACCTCACCTACTCATACCCTTTTGGGATGAGCAACATCGACAATGACTACTACCTCAAAGAAGAATTTAATGCTCTCCTCATCTCTTTTGTGACAACTCAACTTATCCTCCCACTCCTTATATGACCCAAAAAAGTTCTAATCTCCGTATTGTCAATACATCTACTGAGAATCACAAGATGAGTGTAATGATATTTGTGGCTGAAGATTGTTATAATTCATCCGGTGAAATCTCACTCAGGAATGATCCTTGGTTCATTCTTCCCATATTCCCCATATCTCCTTCCTAGAACAAATTTATTGCCATGGGGTGACTCGTACGCGACTTTTAGCAGCCGATAAGGAAGCATGTATGCGACAGGGTGCTTGTCCTCATGTGAGAGCATCTTGGATGTGATTGACGGGTCAAGCTCGGGCATTGGTTGCTGTGAGACTAGCATACCTCGAGACTCCTACCGATACAACATCTCTGTCACTAGCAAGCACAATCATACTGGCATCTGGGGATTCAATCCGTGCGGGTACGCTTTCGTTGCCGAAGACGGCTTCTTTAACCTCTCCACCGACGATCTGTACAAGCCGCCATTTGATACGGTTCCCATAGTTCTTGATTGGTTAATTCTATATCAAACATGCGATGAGGCAAAGAAGAATACAACGACCTACATGTGCCAAGAGAACTCGAATTGTATAGATGCTGAGAATGGAAATGGGTACCAGTGTGTTGAAACCTATTTTTAATTTGCCCAAAATTAAGTGTACAAAAATTTAGAAATTAATTTTTTTAGTTCTTAAAACAAAAAATATTTCTATTTAAATGTATTGTATATAGAAATTAGACACATTTTGCATTAATAGGGCCTATTAAAGCATATTTTTAATTAATTTTCACAAAAAAATTAAATTAATTAAATTAATTAAAAAATTTAGAAAAAAAAGAGAAAAAGGAGAAAAATCGGATTGTGCCGGGCCAAGGTTGGCCCAGCCAGACCCTTTGCCTTTTCCTTTTCTCCCCCCCGCATGGGCCTTGGCCCCTTCTTTTTTCTTTTTCTTTTCTTTTCTTCCCCTCTACCCGCGGGCCCAACCCACTTTTTCTTTTTTTTTTTCTTTCTCGTGACTGGGCCTAGCCTGGCCCATTTCCCCTTCTCCTTCTCTTCCCCCCGCGCCAGTCGCTCTCCTTCCCCCTGTTCTATCCTGTTCCAGATGGAAGTGTGACGCACGGCGACGCCACTTCTCATCGTTGCTATCCAGCCAAAGTAGGGCCCGATGAGCATGCCGACAGGACTGGCATTAATTGCTAGTCCCGTCCTCCCCGAAAACCCGAACTAGCTCTTCCCTGTTTTCCTCTCTTCCCCGGGCTATTTGCACACTGACTGAATTGGCCCCCCTGCACCGGCCTGCAAATGGCCGCGAAGTCACGAGGCAGATAGGTTAGTGCAGGTCGTCGTCATTGCAGACGTAACGGAACCGGGGGACACTGTCATTTGCCTATAAAAACGAGAGAGAGAGAGAGAGAGAGAGAGAGAGAGAGAGAGAGAGAGAGAGAGAGAGAGAGAGAAGAGAAAGAGAGAAAATGAGAGAGAGAGAGAGAGAGAGAGAGAGAGAGAGAGAGAGAGAGAGAGAGAGAGAGAGAGAGAGAGACTGAGAGAAAAGAGAGAGAAGGAGGATCGATGGGTATGTTTTGTAGGTACCCGTAGCCGTATCGTCGCCTGCAAAGCCGTCAGAAAACCATCCCGAAGTAGCCTTGATCGATGAGTTGTCCCTCAGCCCAAATCGCTTTGTTTTCCCCTGTTTTTGCTCCCGGATTGGTTGGGACCCGCGCCGGCAATTTTGTACGAGTCTCGACCCACACCACCGTCCCCCGCCGTACGCGCATTGTCAACAAAGGTAAGAATGGTTGTCTCGAGGACGATGAGGCCTCAAAATAGGTCGGGATTCCCTTTTTTTTTAGCCGTTCACTGTGTGTTCGATAAAATGCCTCAAAGAGGCTGTTTTTTTTTATTGCTCGTCGGCCAGCAAGCGGCGATCAGACGGTGACCCAGGTGGCTAGCGAGGCTCGGTGGTGCTCCCAGAAGCCAATTTGGGGGCGTGTAGGCCTGGGTCAGCTGGTGAGGGGCCGTTTTTTAGCTTTGCCGGCGGCTGCTCGTCGAGTCGGCCTAACTCAATTCAGCCAACTTGACCCGGGTCAATGCTCGGGTTAGGTCCATTGACTCAGGTCGGTCCGACCAACCCATTTTAGCTGGTTCGACCCGGGTCAAGTCCATTGACCCGAGTTGGTTCGACAGGCTCGGTTTAGCTGGTCTGACCAGGGTCAACACCCGGGTCAAGTCCGTTGACTTGGGTCGAACCTGACCGACTTGACCCGTTTATAATATAATATAATATATTTAAAAAATTAATTTTTTTTCCTGTATTTTTTTTCGGAAAAAATATTAAAAAAATATTAACATTTTTTTATTTTTCTGTATTATATATATTTTTTCTTTTCTTTTAGAAAAAATCAAATCATTTAAAAAAATATTTTTTTATTATGTGATTTATTTGTTGTTTTAATTTAATGTGATATTATTATGCATGTTTTTTTCTTGTTTAAATTAAATAAGCCTGAGGTTGCGTGATAGTATTTTGCATGTATTTTTTACTACCGTCGTATTATTATGCATGTTTTTAATACAATTGCATGAATTGTGTTTTGAATGTCATCTGACTTAGTTAAGGTTAGAACCTTAGGTTGCATGAATTGTTGTGTTCCTGACTGTTGATCGTTTTTTATTGCGCACTCATTTGATCACCTCACATGTTAGGAAAAATGTCTTAAGACCAATAAAAAATTGCCTAACAAATATTTTCAAAATTGAACAGGGTAAAAAGGTACCGAAAGGGCATTAATTATTCAACTAGTGTAACCAAGTCCCCGAACTCAGTTAATCTTTGGTTTGCAGGAATAGGGTGATCCTCCTATCACCCTATTTAGGTTTCTAATCGACCCACCCCAACTCTATTAGTGGCGACTCCTTGGTATAAACTGTTTTAATATTAAAAATTAAACCCTAAGTCGCGATATGGTATGGGCGTGGGAGAGCCAGAGTTAAATCGCAAATTTAGACTTAGCACGTGCCAGGCGAGCTCCCCCTTCATTTTGCATGTTGTTCAAAAAAAAAAACCTGGGAGGTCGGTTGTGACACAGTGCAATTGCTTAAAGGGTTATCAAGGGAACCCCTATCTCCAAAATGGTTGTCAAGGTACCTCCTCTGGTCTTTTCATTAGACCTCCCTCACTTTCGAACGAGTGTTCACTGTTCATGTAAAAAATTGTGGATCGTTATTTCAGTAAGGCCGAGCATGTGAAATGGATCCAATTGCATAAATAACCTAGAGAAAGAAATTGTTACAAACTTTAAGTCAGATGACCAAAATTTGACTCGATGAATGGTACATGTTTTAAACGATTCTCGTAGTGATCACACGTAAAATCTATAATCTTAAAAATCATAACAATCTAGGCTGTAGAACGCGATCATTTTTTTTTTTTGGATTCACAAATTTTCGTTGCTTGAAATTTAATATGACCTATGAAGCGCTTAGCAATAATGAGTTAATTTTCATAGCAATCATTCCTCATATAGCTAGACATTCTTCTCTCTTAAGTTTAGTACGCACAATTGTTTTACAAGCCAAAGTGGCCAACTGTAATTGAGTTTTTCGAACAAATGATCCGTACTGAACCCTCAAAATGAGTCGGTAAAATTAGCTTGTAAATCAATTTCATGCACCGATGTTAATACATCCAGCATTATTCTGTATTTTATAGACAATTCTTTCAAATTGCTTCGTATCAAATGTGTTGTTCTCGGTGGTCATGGCACGAATTTGTTGGATATTTCATTAAGTCTTGTATTCTAAACCAAGATCAAGTGCTTGACTACATTCAGGCTCTTGGGATAGCCACAGATCGCCCAAAAATCGTGGTGATGTATTGCAATCTCAAAAAAGCAATTTGACCCGACATTTCCTCTAAAAATTGAAAGTATTGCCAAATCATGGATTTTTAGTTTTTTCAAGCTTCTTCCAATTGAAATGGCATCTGATTTGCTTCTTCTATCTTGAATATATTTTTTCAGATATCAATGAGTGCGTGGTTTCACAACCCTGCAATGGAATATGTACGAACTTGCCGGGAACGTATAATTGTTCATGTCCAACGGGATACCGAGGAGATGGAAGAAAAGATGGCAAGGGTTGTACTCCTATCATCCATGAAAAGAGGTTTAGCTCAACCAATGTCGTACTAGATTAGTAAGTTGTACATATTGCTCGATCTTTTTCATCATAAAACTTTTTTTTATTGTATAAAAATTTACATTTCCTAAATGTTGTTCTTATGTAATTGTTTCTTCTTCTGCTGTTTGTTATCAAGATTTTCCGGATGTAAATCTTTCTCTTTGAATTATTTGTGTCCGTGACTTAAATAGATATTAGATACATGTATTGTCATATCAAGTTATTCGACTTGATATTAATAAAATCAACCACTTGTTCTTTTGTTGCTGGAAAATAATCAAACATGTTTTATCCACTTGATACATTGAATCATTCCTATTATCATAAGATACTCTCAGCCTAATTATATATTTCGGTTTAATTCACTATCATCAAGGTTTGTCTTGATGAAAAAGCATCAAGTTTATGGACGAAAAAAGAAATTAGGACAGAGAAGTTAATCAACGCAAGATTGTTTGAGTAATGAAAAAGGGAGTTAAGCAAATTTCAATAACAAATATATTTCTTTTTTTTTCTTTTCTTGGGTGTGTGAACCATAAGTAGGGTGATGGACAACTGATTTGTTTGTTCACCGGATGTAATGTCTTTTCCTAGGTGTGAGCATAAGCTTCCTGCTGATTCTTTTGGGTGTTTCCTGGTTATATTGGGGGCTTAGACAAAGAAAAATCAGCAGACAAAGAGAGAAGTTCTTCCTAGAAAATGGGGGCCGCCTCATGCTGCAGAGACTTCGTTCTGAGCATGAAGGCGCTGTTGAATCGGCGAGAATATTCACCGATGACGAGCTCAAGAAGGCGACGGACCTCTACCATGAAAGCCGAATCTTAGGCCAGGGAACTGTATACCGGGGGATCTTACCGGACAACATGGTTGTCGCCATCAAGAAGGCCAAGATTTTGGACCAAAGTCAGGTCGAAGATTTCATCAACGAGCTGATCAACCTCTCCAAAATCAATCACCGCAACGTGGTTAAGCTAATTGGGGGTTGCGTCGAGACAGAGGTCCCGTTATTAGTCTAGGAGTTCGTGAACAATGGCACCCTTGCCGACCACATACTCAAGTGCGGCCATGAGTCCACGTTATCATGAAGGGCTCGTCTGCGAATTGCAGTGGAGACCGCAGGTGCCCTCTTGTACTTGCACTGCGATGCATCCACTCAGATTTTGCAAGGAGACATAAAGAGCACAAACATATTGGTGGACGAAAACTACACCGCAAAGGTCTCCGATTTTGGAGCCTCCAGGCTAGTCCTCCTTGACCAGACGCAGCTGACCACGCTGGTGCAAGGCACGCTTGCGTATTTGGACCCCGAGTACTTCCATACGAGCCAATTGACTGAGAAGAGCGATGTCTATAGCTTTGGGGTTGTGTTGGCCGAATTGCTGACTGGTCTGAGGGCCTTGTCCTTCGAGCGGGCTGAGAACGAGAGGAACTTGACCATGTATTTCGCTTCTGCAATAAAGGGGGAGGCTTTCCGAAATCATCGATCCGAGGGTGCTGAATGAGGGGAACCCTGAAGAGATTAAGGAAGTCGCGATGCTGGCAAACCAATGCCTGAGGGTGAGAGGTGATGATTGGCCAACCATGAAGGAAGTGGCAATGGAATTGGAGGGACTGATGAGGATGAGGGACAGGCATCCATGGGTGAATCAAGCAAATGTGATGGCGTCCTCAAAAGCACTGCATCAGGAAATGATGATAGCATAAGTAACCAAGCGCCATTCGAACTTGAAAGTGGAAGATGAGACTTCATGGCAATGTTGGCACTGTACTATAATTCGTTTTCTTTTGTATTTCCTTGTCCTTTTTTTCGGTTTTTAAGTTGCTTGTTCTATGTCCTCAAAGTTCAGATGCTGCATCCAAATAGAGTACCTGGCCTTTATTTTTGTGTAACATAACATCACTACAAAAAAAGCCGGGTTTTGCCCCGAATTTTGCCACGAAAAATTCGGCAAAATTCGTGGCAAAATGAATTTGCGACGAAATTAGCGACGGAAAAAAATTTGTCGCTAATAGGTCGTCGCAAAATTTTGCCACGGACAATTTCAATTTTCGTGGATAATTTGCGACGGAAAAAATTCGTCTCAAAATTCGTCGCTAATTTTTCGTGGCAAAATTCGTGGCTAATTTGCAACGAAAAAAATTCGTCGCTAATTATTCGTGGCAAAATTCGTGGCTAATTTGCAACGAAATATATTCGTGGCAAAATTCGTCGCTAATTTTTCGTGGCAAAATTTGTGGCTAATTTGCAACGAAAAAAATTCGTCGCAAAATTCGTCGTTAATTTTTCGTGGCAAAATTCGTGGCTAATTTACGACGAAATATATTCGTGGCAAAAATTCGTGGTTAATTTGCCATGAACATTATTCGTGGCAAAAATCCATCGTTAATTCGCCATGAACATTATTCGTGAGTGCGACGAAATATTTTCGTGGCAAAAATCGTTGCTAATTATCCGTGGCAAAATTTCTCGCATTTCGTGGCAAAGTTCGTGGCTAATTTACCAAAACCAAATTTTTTTTCATTTTTTGCCACAAAATTATTCGTGGCTAATTTGCCACGAAAACTTTTCGTGGCTAATTTGAGACAAAATTTTTTTTTCAATTATTTGCGACGAACTTATTCGTGACTAAAATTTGTGGCTAATTTCCCACAAAAAAATTTCGTGGCAAAATTTGTGGCTAAATTTTTTTTTTCAATTATTTGCGACGAACTTATTCGTGGCTAAAATTTGTGACTAATTTTTTTTTGCGACGAACCATTTTTTTTGTCCAATTTTTGTGACGAACTTATTTGTTGCAAAATTCGTGGCTAATTTGGCCTTTTTTTGGGTCAGTATTTTTGCACGAAAAAATTTTGGCTTTTACGACAGACATTATTTGAAAACAATTGGCGACAAATTTTAATGAATAATTTAGCAACGAATGTTGTTTAGGGACGATTTCGATTTGAAATTTAATTAACATTGATAGAAAATCACAGTCAATACAAAAACAAATCCCAAAAAGAAAGAAATGAAACAAAGTTCTAAATTAGTCAGTTCGCAAACTGTTCATCTTGCCAAGAAGTTCTTCCACGTTGTCTAAATTAGTCAATTCGAAGTCCTGTCCATCTACAGCGCAAACATCACAATATCAAACTCCTAATTTTTCACATTTATTCAATAGCAAAAGCATAAAGATATAAGTACCTCTTGGAAAGTTAAACTAGCAAGGATCATCAGCATCATCATCATCAGCATTGTCATCAGCATCATCAGCAGGAATCTCATTATAATCATCATTGTGGCCATCACCTGCTGGAGGAACGTCATCATCTTCGAGGTTGAGGTGTCGCATGATCAATTGCAAACGTTGTTTCACTCCTATCATTTCTTCATCCTTCTGTATCAGTAATTATCTCAGGCGGTTCAATTCTTGGTCCGTTCGCTCCTCGTGCTGTGCCCTTAAAAAAGCCGCACTGGAGGATGGAGTTGCAGCAACCGGCGTTCTGTACATCCTTGACAAGGATCCCATCCCAAATATTTGACCTTTTCTCATTCAACCCGATGCCTCCATCCATAATGCCATACTGTCAACTGATGGCTCGGATGCAGCAACACCATCACCATCACCACTACCACTACCACTAGCAGCAGCCGTGCTCATTACAAGTTCATCATATTTGTCCTACATTAACAATATAGATAAAAATAAAAAAAAATTCATATATATAAATACAAAATATAACCTTACATACATACCTTAATAGCTTTTGCTCGATTGCCAGTCCATGTCTTATCTTTTTTCTAAAAGGTGCGTTCAAATGTAGCCATAAATGTTGGTTCCGTCCCCAATTCGTTTGCCTACAAAATATAAACATAAATGAGTAATTATTGATTTAACTTACAACATGTTTAAAAGACTTACCATTCTTTTTCTATGCTCCCCGATGTTGATAGAGCCCCCAGTATATGTGGCAGACCCTTCACTAGAACTAGAAGCTTGATTCTTTTTATTAATTTCACTGATTCTCTTATGCTTTTCGGTTTCCCAAGTTCTCTGAAATTCCGCCCAATTGTCAGCTGTAATAAAATCCGATTTTTCTTGCTTTCTCTTTGTTCTATTCATCACATTTCGCATGTGATCACCGGCTTTATTCTTAAAAATTCTTTTAATTTCTCTCTCTTCCACTTCATCCCACCTGAACTTTCGCTGCAAGCAATCAATAGAAAAATAATTGTACACTTAATATACTAAATCGAACTTAGTTTGTGAGGAAATAAAATGACAAAACTTACCTTGAACTCATTTCACCACAATTCCTTTACTTCTTTTGGAGCGGTGGTCCAAGTACTATATTGCCCCATCCAATGATTATCGATTATTTTATTAAGTATCCTTACAACTTGCGTAGGATTCGTGAATTTGCAAACGGGTTATACAAACAAAGAATGTCAACATACGTAGCATCATACGTATCTTCTTCATATGTCGAATGAGTTATGAAATACGGGCAATTCAGTTGACATCCATAATAATTCACATATACTTAAAACAATGAAATACTTACGAATCTCCAAATAGGGCTATCATGAATCGGGTATCTTCTTCATATCTCGAGTGTTGCGTTGAAAAAGAAGAAGGTGGAACCGAAGGCGACGGAACTGAAGGCGATGGAACTGAAGTAAATTCAGTTGGCATTTGAGGGACGGAGGAAGGGCCAATGTGTCCATGTACTAGTTGAGGATTAGATGAAAGGGCAGGGGTAGGGGAAGCGGAAAGGGACGAGAATGAAGCCGAGGAAGGGGAAAGACTTGGTCTTCTTTGTGAAGCATCACCACGACGCATGTGACCTCCACGTTTATACTAAAAATTGCAAGGTTAGATAAAAATGTAAAAAATTATAAACATGTATTAAAGAACATAATGATGTACGTCGTGAAGCTTACCATTTTGTTATTGAGAGCAAGAGAGAAACTTGGCCGTTGAAAAAAGGGGGCAGTTAGAGACCTGATTGATTCAACTTGAACATACACAAAACTAAAAAGTTAATATAACTAGAGATGGACCTTTTTCCTTAGCAAAGAAAACCATTTGTACACCACCACATATAAAAATCAGTAGCTCGCACAGGTATCTAAAATTAATTATAAATATTTGCATTTGACACAAAGAGGTAGATAACCCAAAAGTAAAGCAACTACTTATCAGTAAATACCTCAGTTTAGCAAGACGATTCATACAAGCAGAGCAGCATGTGCATTGTAGTCCTTGAGGAGGACAGAAAAGAGGATAAATATTTAGCTTTTGAAGAAGGTAGTCCAAATCAGCCGTTGATTTAAGGATTGAATATGGTCCCGTGAGTATGCCACTATTAACACAAAGTCACTTAGAAAGAGATATTGGCCAAAAACATACAGACCATACAGCCTGTCACTCCAGCGCCCAAAATTATTCCAATAACTAATGCAATCTAGGTTTCATCCATCATAAGACGGTTTAACATAGAAGGAACAAAATGGTACAAGGTACAACTGACATAAGATGTTGGGTTAATATTGGAGAAAATTCCCGTCACCAATTCTTTAGATCTATGGAAATTATTCAAAGAAAGGAATACAAATTTTCTCATTTGACTGGCAAAAGATGTACTGTAAAACACCTTAACACTACCTACTTCATTGCCATGATTTCTCAACTGTGATGAGCGTAGCTTGTTGGTTAATAGCTCATAGCCACCAGCCATGATAGCATTACATAGACGATAGGTATATGCACTCACATTTGCAATTAGCCAGTGGAAACTCAAAATTGACCAACAACAGAATCTAATACGAGTCTACTTTTTAAAAAGATGAAAAGACAAAAAAAAGGTAACTGCTTTTGGTATAGGAAAACATAGGATGGAAAATCACATCTCGCTGACAATCTTTCTTAGCCAAATACAGTAAACTTCAAACTTCTGAGCAGGATAATAAGAACTGGAAGGTATTGAGTGGTTGGCAAGTCCTGAGACGTAACGCTCATGGAGAAAGGAGTCAAGACAGCAATAATAAAGCGAGAACATATTAAATAAGTGTGCATCTGCATAACAACACATGACCCAAGAGCGTAAAATAAGCCTCCAAGACAAGTACCTCAATATAAACATGTATGGTTCCTATACTAAATTCCTTGAACAAACGTTTTGACTTTATAATGTTTCTTTTAAAGTTTGAATATGTTAGAAATGGGAAAGCGAGGAGTGCCCACTATCCCACAAAGTCGGTAGATTCTTTACAACTTACGGGCTAATTAAGCCAGGAAGAGAAGGCCATACAAACAAATTATATCCCAAGCTACAACAGAGAACAGACTATCAACACTCTTAGAAGATGTTCACAAGAAAACTACAATGTGATATTCCAACGATAGAATCATTAAAACAAGAAAATGCAGGAAATGAAGACAACTAACCTAAAGTTGCCTTTCCAAGTTGCCCCGATATAAGCTCACTATTACGGAAATAAACAAAACCATCATTAGTAAGGTATGTGAAGATCAAGTAGCAAGCTAAGTAAAAATAGAGATTAACGTCCAAATGACTTTGAAACGAAAAAAAAAACACAAATGTCACAAAAATACTATTCACCAGAATCGTTTTTCACCAAAAAAACCCATATAAACGACTTCAAAATGCCAAAAAACGACTTGCATCACAGCCATAGGCAGTGCGTTTGGATCAGTGGACCGTTTCCACTTGACCGACCAAATTTCAGCTCATTTCGACTATATTTCACCTCATTCCGACCAAATTTCAAACAAATTTCAACTAAATTTCAACCCAAATCTAATCAAATTTCATCGCATTCCGATCAAATTTCAACCTAAATCCAACCAAATTTCAACTTAAATATGAGCAATTTGATTCTGTTTCGTGGGCGAAACAGATTGGGTCTGTTTCGCCCACGAATAGAATCAAATTCGTGGGCGAAACAGAAACAGAACGATTTTGTTTCAGCCACGAACAGAGCGAAGCAGAGGCAAACCCAACACAGAAGCCAGCCAACACAGATGCAGAAGCACAGAAATAGAAGCAGACCCAACACAGAATGCAGAAGCAGACCCAACACAGAATGCAGAAGCAGACCCAACATAGAAGTACAGAAGCAGAAGCACACCCAACACAGAAGCAGCAGAACAGAAGCCGAAGCATAGAAGCAGAAGTACACCCACCACAGACGCAGAACAGGAGCCGAAGCATAGAAGCAGAAGCAGACCCAACACAGACGCAGAACAGAAGCGGAAGCACAGAAGCTGAAGCACAGAGACGCCCACGAACAGAATCAAATTCGTGGGCGAAACAGAAACAGAACCATTCTGTTTCGCCCACAAACAGAACGAAGCAGACCCAACACAGAAGCAGAAGCAGAAGCAGACCCACCGTCAGCCACCGAAGAACGCCGAAGGTTGCCAAGAATTGTTCGCCCGAGACTTGCAACAGAGAGAGAAATGGAGATTGATTGGTTTGATCTTCAAAAGTGAAGAAAGAACCCTAATTTCTACCGGCTCAAGAAGACGACGCCGTTTAGGAAATTTCCGTTGAAATTAGCCACGGATTTAAATTCGTGGCTAATTCTGTCGCAAATTAGCCACAGAATAAAATTCGTGGCTAATTCCGTCGCAAATTAGCCACAAATTTTATTCCGCGGCTAATTTGCGACGGAATTAGCCACGATTTTTAATTTTCTCGCGGCAAATTCAAATCGAAATATAAAATTCTCGCAGCTATTTTGAAAATTCGTGGCTAAAATCCATGGTTAATTAGCCATGGATTTTAGCTACAAATTCGATTTCACTAAAAAAAATTCGATTTTTACGAAATTCGTGGCTAAAATCTGTGGCTAATTTGCCACGGATTTTAGCCACGAATTTCATGGAAAAAGCCCAAAAAATTCAGTTTACATGAATTCCGTGGCTAAAATCCGTGGCAAATTAGCCACGGATTTTAGCCACGAATTTCCTCAAAATCGAATTTTTTGGGGCTTTTTTTATGAAATTCGTGGCTAAATTCCGTGGCAAATTAGCCACGGATTTTAGCCACGAATTTGAGGAAAATAGGATAAATATTCTTTTTTCATTAAATTCGTGGCTAATTTGCCATGAATTTTAGCCACAAATTTCATAAAAAAAGCCCAAAAAATTGAATTTTTCATGAAATTTGTGACTAAAATCTATGGCAAATTAGCCACGGATTTTAGCCATGAATTTGAGGAAAATAGGATAAAAATTCGATTTTTATGAAATTCGTGGCTAAAATTCGTGGCAAATTAGCCATGGATTTTAGCAACGAATTTCCTGAAAATCGAATTTTTTGGGCTTTTTTTTATGAAATTAGTGGCTAAAATCCGTGGCAAATTAGCCACGGATTTTAGCCACGAATTTGAGGAAAATAGGATAAAAATTCGATTTTCATGAAATTCATAGCTAAAATCCGTGGCTAATTTGTCACGGATTTCAGCCACGAATTTCATAAAAAAAGACCAAAAAATTCGATTTTTATGAAATTCGTGGCTAAAATCCGTGGCAAAATTTGCCACGGATTTTAGCCACGAATTTGAGTAAATTAGGATAAAAATTCTTTTTTCATGAAATCCGTTTTTAGCCACGAATTTCATAAAAAAAGCCCAAAAAATTTGATTTTTCATGAAATTCGTGACTAAAATCCGTGGCAAATTAGCTACGGATTTTAGCCACGAATTTCATGAAAATCGAATTTTTATTCTATTTTCCTCAAATTCGTGGCTGAAATCAGTGGCTAATTTGCCACGGATTTTAGCTACCAATTCCATCAAAAATCGAAGTTTTTAGGCTTTTTTTTTATGAAATTCGTGGCTAAAGCTAAAATCCGTGGCAAATTAGCCACGAATTTCATGAAAATCGAATTTTTATTCTATTTTCCTCAAATTCGTGGCTAAAATCCGTTGCTAATTTGCCACGGATTTTAGCTACCAATTCCATCAAAAATCGAAGTTTTTAGGCTTTTTTTTTATGAAATTCGTGGCTAATTTACCACGGATTTTAGTCACGAATTTCATGAAAATCGAATTTTTATCCTATTTTCCTCAAATTCGTGGCTAAAATCCGTGGCTAATTTGCCATGGATTTTAGCCACCAATTTCATCAAAAATCGAATTTTTTGGGCTTTTTTATGAAATTTGTGGCTAAAATCCGTGGCAAATTAGCCACGGATTTTAGTCACGAATTTCATGAAAATCAAATTTTTATCCTATTTTCCTCAAATTTGTGGCTAAAATCTGTGGTTAATTTGCCACAGATTTTAGCCACCAATTTCATCAAAAATCAAAATTTTTGAGTTTTTTTCATGAAATTCATGGCTAAAATTCGTGGCTAATTTGTTACGAATTTCATAAAAAAAGCCCACAAAATTCGACTTTCATGAAATTCGTGGCTAAAATCCATGGCTAATTTGCCACGGATTTTAGCCATGGATTAGATTTCACCAAAAAAAAATTTGATTGTAGCCACAGATTTTGGCCTTTTTCCTCAAATTCGTGGCTAAAATCCGTGGATAATTTGCCATGGATTTTAGCCACGAATTTCATGAAAAATCGCATTTTGTAGGCTTTTTTTCACCAAATTCGTGGCACGGATTTTAGCCACAAATTTCACAAATAACTCAAATTTTGTTGCTTTTTTTTTATGAAATTCATGGCCAAAATCTGTGGCAAAGTAGCCACGGATTTTAGCCACGAATTTCATTATATTATTACGTGGCTAAAATCTGTGAGTGAGTGGATTTTTTAGAAAATCCGTGGCTAAATTCGGTGGCTAATTGGCCACGGATTTTAGCCACGAATTTCATTTCTACTATCCCACACCCGCGTAATTCATTTTTTTTATCCGGACAATAACATTAACAGTAATAGCAATAATAATATTCAACAACAATTACAATAATAATAATAACAAAAACAACAACAATAATAAATATGACAACAACAATAAACTTTTGTCATAATAATAATTACGACATAATTAGTAAAATATCTCAAAAATCTTCATCTTCACCTTCGTCTTCATCTTGATCTTCTTCTTGAGCATCATCATCATCCTCATCATCCTCCTCATCATCCTCATCATCCTCAGTCTCAAAATCTGATTCTGCAACACCTTCTAAATTTGATTCGCGAATTTCAGTTACATCTACGTCTATCATTGCTCCACATGGATCTCGTAGAGTAGGAATATTATATTCCTCAGTTTGAACCACGTTACAAACTTCCTCTTTTTGATAGGCTGTATCCTTCCAGTGTTCCTTGATTTTTCTTCGTGCTTTGGTTTTACATACAGCCCACCAATAAGCTTTTTCACATTTCAAACTAGGATATGATGCATAATATACTTGAATTGCTTGTTATGCCAACACAAATAGTTCATATTTCTTATACCTTTTTCTTGTGATTTATTTCAACCAAATTAAACTTTGTATGCACCTTCATTCCTTTGACTGGGTCGAACCACATGCACTTAAATAACACAACCTGCATTAATGGTCCAGGGTCTCTATCTTAATGATTTCATCCAACAAGTCATAAAAATCATCTTTTGAACTACTACAATTGGATGACCGAACACACACACCACTATTCATTGTGGCTTTTCCAATTCCATATGCTTGAGTGTGAAAATTATACCCGTTTATGAAATATGTTGGCCAAGTGCGTATGGTTGTTTGTGGACCCCATGACAGATAATATAGCAATCTTTGCCCTTCAACTTTATCATGATTATGGTGAACCTAAGATTACACACGCAAAGTCAATAATATATATTTAAATGATGTATAAAATATTAATAACTTGATTTTGGTCTATGGGCAACTTACATATGTTTTGAACCATGCTGCAAATTGTTCATCGCACAAACAGTCGAACTCATTTGGTGGTAGTCCATACATTGAATCTTGAAAAATCCTATTAACAATTTACATTTATATATTAGTAAATATTTGACAATCAATACATATATTTGCAAATATACATTTAATGGAAGTATGGCTCCACTTCTGGACAGTTCGGTAAAATATAAGTATGGGCAGCCTGCCATTCTTCGCCTGTTAAGCAACGAAATTGACATGCACCGCTTGGTCGACCGAGATAATTGAAAATAGAGAATGATTTGCAATTGGGATCGATGGGACCCTCATCATTTCTTCCTGCTCTCCGCCTCTTGCACTGCACGTGAGATACCAATGAGGGGATCTATACTGAGAGCCAGGGAAAACCAGGTCAGCTTACAGCAGGTATGCTATTCCACATGGGCGAACCTCTTGTTCAAGCCCTTCAGGAACTGCCTTTTAGCTGCAAAACTACCTGGAGATTTGGCTCAGAGCATAGAGACGCTCAGAGTGACCAGGATGATGTTATGCCTATCTGGCCGAGCTGCATTTCTTAGAGGATCATGCCAGGCTTTGAAGAAAGAGGATTTTTAGAGAGGCATGGATGAGAAGTGAGAGAATTGAGATTTCATAACTTTCCCTCTTATTTCAAACCGAAGGATTACACGGCCTTATATAGGCGTTAGGGAACACATGCTTGGACGAAAGTCCATGTAAGACAAAGCACACTTAGAGCGGATACATAATTGGACTCATGTCCACATAAAACAAACCTTACCTAACTAAGTACATTTATTTGGCACACTCACTCGTAGAACTCTTAAAACCTTTTCAGAAGTAAAACAGGACCTAGCTATGCTAGCACAAAGCTAGTTAGGTGGAATAGTACAAGCTTATCTCAAACCAGAGTTGTAGTCATAGTCCGAGCTGTCTGAACTATTTGCATGTTCGTATTCTGCTATCTGTCTCTGTGTCAGAATGTGTTCAAAATTATCTTCAGTGATAACTGGCACTGGGTTCGAGGAAGAGAATGCATGTGTCGAAAGGTCTGGAAAAGCAGTATTTGGAGTGTTTTGTGGTAACAGGAGGTCATTCCACATTCTGGTGCCAGGGCTTGATTGTGGATTTGGTTCAGGTAAGACTGGCTGAGGTAAAACTGGCTAGGGCCAATTTCCTAGCTGTGTGTATTGAGAGGAAGAGCTGGCGTCAAGTCCGACTGATAAGGATAATGGTCCATAATCATAGGGGTTTTGAGAGAGTGGTCCACCCCACGGATCCTGAGACTGCACTGGATCTTGAAATGACTGTGCTGGATCTCCTACATCTGACATTTCGTGATCTTGTGATAATCCGAGCTGTGCTTGTGCCTGTTCGTGCTCGTATTCTCTTAGTGCTTGTCTTGTTGTAGAGGAAGATCCTTCATGATCCCATGAGACAGGTGTGAAGTAATCCCATGCTTCTTCAGGAATAATGCGATTCTCTTGGCATAGGATCCTTTGAAGTTCCCTGTAATTATATTCAACAGAACCAATGCGACTAGGGAACGATTTATAAACACGTGCAATCTGGAGTTGTGACTGAGGCTTGTAGGTAGTAGTACCTACTGCTGCGGGAGTATTGGAAATGGTACCATTATTATGCACAAAAGTCCAAGGACGGTGGAAGAGTATGACAGTGTGTGTTTCCGGATCATCTCGAACTTTTTTCACTTCTTCAAGAAAGAGTCGTTTCCAATAAACAGGACGGTAAAACCATTTGAGCACAGTTAAAAGGTTTTTCTCGTGTTCATTTAGTTGAACGTAATCGGCCAGAAGCAAGTTGGTCAATTGGAGAATAAATTTTCTGGTGAGAAACTCAATAGCTATTACGTACTTGTTGGTTAGATACCATAATAGCCATTTAAGTTTATCAGGAAAATCATTTTTTCTCCAAAGTAATGGGTGGATGAAAGGGTACCTCGAGTGTAATCCAGAAGAGTCAAGAATAGATCCTCCATGGTGGCGAAAAAGGTCTGTGTGGCATTGCCACATGAGATTGTCAAGATTTTCAATGAGTTTATCCTTTTGAATTTGCTCAATTATTTCTTGAGGATATTCCAGGCTTGGCCAATCTCGGAACCGTTCAATCTTGTATTTGTCTGTCCGGAGCGGGAAGGAATGTCTGAGAATATACATGTTGATTTCTGCCGATGCTTTTGGTCTAGAGAGAAAATCTGCAAGCACATTTTTCTTTCCTGCAATGTGTTTGGTTTCGAAAGAATATTTCGAAAACCATTCAGCCCATCTGAGTAGCTGAGGATGAGGGATTTGCTTCTGCTTGAATTTGGTCATTTGGGGAAAAGAAGCCATATCCAGTTCTACCAGAAAATGGTGGCCAATAAGATGGAATTCGAACTTTTTTATTCCATTCTTTACTACCAAAATTTCCTTGAAGGTAAAGTGATAATGCATTTCTGCCTGAGAAAACTTGCCACTTTTGTAAGCGCAAAGATGTCGCTTACCATGAAGTTCTTCGAACAATATGGCTGCCCAGTATTCATCGCTGGCGTCAGTCTGCAAGATTCTTTTGCCTGTGGATGGGATTTGCAAATGAGGAAGATCTTGCATGATTTCTTTGAGTTTCGCAACTGCTTTGGTTTGTGCCTTTCCCCATGGCACTGGATGCTTTTCTAACATCAGTTGCAAAGGAATTAACAACCTTGCGATATTTGGAACAAAATCTCTAAGATAATTGATTATCCCGAGAAATTGTTGAACTTGCTGGGTTGTAAAATTTTTTTCAGGAAATTTTAACAATTCCCTAGCAATGTGCGGTCCTGGATAATATGTACCTTTGTTAAGGTGCATGCCAAGAAATTCAACTTCTGTCTGAGCAATGGTCATCTTTTTCTGAGAAAGCATGATACCATGTTTCTTCACAATTTCTGCAAACTGCTCAAGAAGTCGACAGTGAGATTCTTCATCTGGGCTGTAGAGCAATATGTCGTCAATATAGACAGCTGCACTGGATAAGATTGGCTGGAATATGCGACACATAGCCTTTTGGAATAAGGAATGAGCAACCTTGAGACCAAATGGAAGAACTCGCCATTGAAAGTGTTGGTTGGGGATACAAAATCCCGTCTTTGGTCTGTCCTCAGGATAAATGCCCAATTGCCAAAATCCGGCTTTAAGATCAAACTTTGAGTAAATATGGGCTTTAGTGATTCCCGCAAAAAGAGAATTTCGAGAAGGCAAAGGGAATTTGTCATCTTGGAGGAAAAGATTGAGGGGTTGGCAGTTGATCACCAATCTCATTTTTCCTCGATTTTGCTCAGCACGTTTATTGACATAGAAAGCTTCGCAAGCCCATTGAGAATTTGAAGTTTCAATAAGGCCTTGCTGTAACAATTCTGAGCATTCCTTTTGAGCAAGAGCCAAATGCTCTGGATTCATTCCCGAATGACTTGCCTTAGTAGGATTTATATCCTCATTTTTCTTGAAGGGGAGTCGAACATAGAATTCTGGATTTTTCCACAAAGGATGAGAACATTTTTTAGAGAATTCGAAATGATTTTCTGAGCATGATTCCAACAGTTTCTGCATGATTGGATCTAACAGACTTATTTGAATGGAAAAGAGTCTTTGGATATTGACGAATTCAGAGAATTGGTCTCTATACCTAAGTCCTTTTCCAGGAACGATTTTCAAGTCTGGAAGTTGAGTCATGATATCTCACCCAATAATCAAGTCTTTATTGGGAAGGCTAGATCCAAGAATTCTGGTGGTAATGGAACATTGGGGGAAAAACTGAATAGATACAGGGGTGGTGCGAACATTTGTGGAAAAAGTGTCTCCTGAAGCAGAGTTGAAATACCGAACACAAGAAGTCCAGTATTCTTCAGGGAGAACTTTAGTATCTAGGATTGAAGCACTAGCACCAGTATCTATGAGGGCAATGACTGAAATTGGCTTGGCAAATTTTGAGAGATAGATTTTGACTGAGAAGTGGGGACAATGAAGTTGACTGGAATGTATACTGGGATCCAGGTTTTCTGGTTGTGATGATAAATGGAAAAGTTCTTCAGGTTCTGAGTCAGAATCTGTTTCACTGGGAGTGAAATAAGGAATGATGCAAAGTGTTTGATCAGCGGGATTTTCATTGATAGAGAACAGGGATTCGATATCATCATTGTCAAGAGAGATTCCTGTTTCGAGTTCGATATTATGAATGAGATGATTCTGACCTTTTTTTGCCTGGGGGCAATTTTTGGCAAAGTGGCCCTTCTTATTGCAAATGAAGCAACGATTTGGTTTCTTGCGTCCTGTAAAGTTTCTTCGTTTTCGCAGGAATCGCCATTTCTTCTTTCTTCCGAAGTGCCAGGATCTTTTTACTCGATACTTCTTGAAGTGCTTATTTTTCTTTGAATATTCTCCGCATGAACCGTCACAATCCTTTTTCGAACATTTGATCTTCAAATATTGTTTGGAGCAAGCACCGTCAAGTTCACGATTGTCTCTGATGTAGTTTTTCATCATCTGTCTTCGAAGACAGAGTTCATCAAGGCAAAGATGGATTTCTTGCTGCAGTTCTCCGAAGGGAATATCAACAATTCTTCTTTGCTCGTTGAGAAAAGATCTCTTGACTTGTTGGGAGAGTTCTTTAGGAATGGAGGCTAAGAAGACTTGTTTCAAATTTGGATCAGCTCCTAGGCCATAAAAGAGTTTAAGCATTTCTCTGTAATGGCGATCTAGGTGCCTTTTTTTTTTTTGAAGAGAACAACATTTTCTTTCAAAATATTCTCTTCTTTTGAGTTCACGAAGATCAGCAGGTTTTCCTATGAAATATAGGTAAATGATTCCAATGGCTTGGGAAAAATCTTGTAGTAGAAGAAAAGTCATCTGATCTGTTTCAGAAGTTGATTGCCACCAGTTTTTAAGGCTTCCAGTAAACCTTGTAGCAAATTCTAGAAGAACATCATATTTGCTTTCAACGGTAAGAGCTCTGGTGTTCAACCAAGCGTGGAATTCATCCAATCTTTCTGGCCATTTTGAATAAGGAGTATCATCAAGAGTAAAAAATTGTTTGGATGAAGAAACAGAAATATGAGATGGGTTATTGATCTGGATAACCTCTGGTTCATATAGATTTGGTTCCATTTCTTGTTCTGGTGGATCAGCCATGAAGATCGGAGGAGTATTCGGTGGTACTTGAAAAGATTCAACGGAAAGAATCGGAAAAGTAGACGAAGAGGAATAGGATGGGGAGTCAGATTCTGAATCTGAATCTGGCAAATTTGATACCTTTGCTACCTTAGAGGTGCACTCTGGTAGATGTTGTTCTGAATTAGCTTTTGGATTTTGTTGTTGATCTTTGCTTAAATCCCTCAGAAAAGATTCTAAGGGGTTTGAGATCATCATCTGCTGGTCAGAACTCTTTTCAGGTTCTCCAGAGGACTCAGCAACAGTCTTTTCTTTCATTCTTTCCTTCCGGAGCTTCTCCATTTCCCGAATGCGATTGCGCATTGTTGTCATATCACTTCTGTCTTGTTGAGTAGAAGTTTCGGCCGCAAGAGCGGCTGCAGCAAAAACTGGAGAGTTTTGTGGTGGTGGAAGAGAGTATCCGATTCTCGGAATAGAGAAGAAATCAGTAGGCTTAAATTTTCCTTCTTCAAGGAGACTGATTTGCCTTTTGAGTTTCTCTATTTCATTCTTCGGACTTTCAAGATAATGGTAGCCAAGATGCTGGCCTGATTCCAAAGCATGAAGTCTTTTCTGGAAATCCACAAGCATCTTTTTGATGGACTCGTCGTACCTTCGTATGTCTTGTTGCACATCAACAATTTTGGAGTCAAGTGTCTTGAAAGCCTGATTTTGTGCCAGGAGAGTCTCTGACTGCCAATTTAGAACAGCCTCAGCAGCAGGCGTTCTTTTTGGCCTTCCACGTTCATCAACATCAGTGGGAGAATGAATTTTTGGAGAATGAAGGTATCGTCGTTGCGTATCAATGAATTCCTCAGTAGCAGGAAAAGAAAGCTGAGAACTTTCAATAGGATTTAAAGGAGGGAAGTCAGCTTCATTGAACATGGAGATAGATCGAAGTTGCCCAGTGATTGGGTTTTCAAGAAAGACTGGGATTTCAAGTGGATAAAAATTTTTCTTTACCCACTTATAGATGGGTTTGTAGAAAGGGGAAACAACAGATTTCTTATATGGGGGTGAATCTGGGGGTGATGGTGGTGATGGAGATGATGAGAAAGATGAGGATGACGAAGATGATGGTGGTTCGTATGAAACCATAAACTGGTATCCACTATTTTCTTCGAGGGTATCAATGGTGGAATCTCCATCCAAATATCTTTGGTAGAAACTGTCCTTGGCCTTCCTAGCTTTTCGCTTGGGCCTGATAGCTGGATTTACTTCATCTGGGGAATTTGTGCATGAGGAACACTGACAAAAAGGATCCCAGAAACAATGACCATAAGGGTCTTTATAGTGATGGACAGGATGCCCGTCACTTTTGAAGTATTGAACCAGCTTTTTTGGGTCTGGTTCCTTAGGAACTGGACTGGGAACACAGGGTTCTATCATAAAGATAGTAGGAAAGATGGAAGGAGTTTCTTCTTTTTCTTTGCGAAATTTGATGGTTACAGTACCATCTCTTTGTCTGACAAATTCAGAGTTTGAAGATTGGAGAGGTTGGCTAATTTGATGGAGCTTTTCATAATTTGTTATCCAAGATTCAGGAAGAAGCTTGGCTAACTTTTCTTTTGGGATTTGCCGAGGAACATGAATGCAAGAGGCCTAATCATTTTGCATGGAGATGAACAGTGCATCTTCATTTCCATGTTGGAAATTCAGATCTAGAGCATGATTTTGGACTCTATACACCATTTGGTAATGAAGAGTTGCGGCAATAGAATCGGCAGTTTGAGGAGCTCCAGTAAGCTGAAGTTGTACTTTCAAGAAAGAAAGTAGCTGGGGATCGGAAAGGGCAATATTGAAATTTGGATAAAGGGTTACAAAGACTGTTCCAGCATTTAAAGTGGTTTGAACAGTACCAATACAGGCATGCTGGTATTCAAGGAACCTGGTATCCAAAAGAGCCATTCTTGCTACGACAGACAAACCTTTTGTCCCATGAAAGGTAAGAGTAAGACGGACTGCGCCATAGTGAATATGCGAATGCCCTTATTGGATCCACTGTTTGGGAAATTCAGGAGGAATTTGGAGAGTAACAAAGTATTCCTTTTCAGAAGCAGGAATTGGATGCTGGTCAAATTTGGAAGACTGAACGTATTCCTTGACTTCTTTCGGGGTCTGTCGAATGAGATGTCGTATAGACCTGATGGGGGAAAAAGATGTAGCAGGTTTAGCAAAAGCTGAGTATGGATTCATGAGAGGAAGTTGTGTTTCAGAAATCTTGGTTTCGTCACTAAGAGAGACTTCGTAAAGATAGTCTATCTTAGAAGCATGTGAAGTACGAAAATCGGTTAAAGACAAAGAAGAAGATGATGGAATGAGAGAAGCAGTAAGAGCGATTGGAGTTGTATCTGGCTCGGTCATAATGAAGTGAAAGAATTCTTCGCAGCACTGGACAATCACCAATTAAGCGCATGGAACGAACCAAGAGAGGCATAAAACCACGCTCTGATACACTTCTTCCACAATATATGCATTACAAATTGAAGCTTCAACACATGTCTTATTCTTCACTTTTTTCTTCAAATGATATAAGAACCTTATTGTAATAGAAAGAAGTTTATCAGAACATAATATTTACTAAAGTATTTTTAAATTTATTTTGAAAATTTTTTTACCTCTCAAATGGATACATCCATCGAAATTGGACATGATCTGCAACTTTGGCCTCATAAGGCAAGTGAACTAAGAGATGCTCCATTGAATCGAAAAACGATGAAGGAAATATCCTTTCTAAATTGCAAAAAATAATTGGAATGTCTCTCTCCAGTTTCTCCATGTGTGATGCTTTTAACACTGTTGAGCAAATATCATGAAGAAAATTACTTAACTCTGTAATGGCACCCTATACAAAGTTTGGTAGAAGTTCCTTCAAAGCTATTGGAATTAGTCTTTCCATAAATATGTGACAATCATGACTCTTTAATCCTATCAACTTGCATTCGTTCAAATCAACACATCTCCCGATATTCGAAGCATATCCATCAGGAAACCGCACAGATTTCAACCATTGACAAACAACTCGTCTCTGCTCCTTATCCAACGTATAAACTGCTTTTGGTTTTGGTCCCCTACTAATTGCATCCACATCTAATGTTGGCCGATCACAAATATCTCTCATATTTTTTCTTGCATTCAAGTTGTCTTTTATTTTTCCCGTGACATCCATCATAGTATTTATGACATTGTCGAAAACATTCTTTTCAATGTGCATGACGTCGAGATTATGATGAATAAGATGGGCCTTCCAATATGGTAGATCCCAAAATATACTGCGTTTAGTCCACTTATGTGCACTTCCGTACGCAAAAGTTGTGCCATGAGGGTTTTCAATAACAGTTGGAAAGTCCTGCACTCGCTTCCATATTTGATCACCGGTCAACCTCATCGGTGGATGAGTTCTTTCAATCCTATTATTGATGAACTCTTTTTTATTCTTTCTGAATGTATGATTCATCGGCAAAAATTGTCTGTAATAGTCAAAATAGTAGGGCTTCTTACCATGTCTTAATATGAATGATTTCGATCTCTTCAAACATATCGGACATCCTAAGATCCCAGCTGTACTCAATCCAGATAACATTCTATATGCTAGAAAGTCATTTATCATCCAAAGAAGAGCAGCCTTCATTACAAATGTTTGTTTAGTAGAAACATCATAAGTAACGACTCCTTCATTCCATAGCCGTTGTAACTTTTCAATCAATGGTTGCATATAAACATCTATCAACTTTTTCGGATTTTGCAGGCCGGGCATGATCAATGTCAAAAACATATAATGTGTCTTCATGCACATACCAGGTGAAAGATTGTAGGGAGTTACAATAACTGGCCAACATGAATAACTTTTCCCTGATTTTCCAAATGGGCAAATCCATCAGCACAGAGACCTAACCTGATGTTTCGAGGCTCTATCGGAAACTCAGGATATGTTCTATCAAAATGTTTCCATACTTCTACATCTGAAGGATGACACATTAGACCTTATCCTGTTTCATGATTTGCATATCAAGTCATGTGTTCAACAATGGCTTCAGACACATAAAGCCTTTGCAATCTGGGGATTAAGGGCAGATAAAACATTTGCTTACATGGTCTACACTTCTGATTATGACCGTGCCTCCGATTATAACCTTGCAACCTGTTAATCTTATACCTGGGAAGGCTACAGAATTTGCAAGATTCTGCATTTTCATCATCTCTCCAATATAACATACAACCCCTACTACATACATCAATCCTTTCAACTGGAAGACCTAAGTTATTCACTAACTTCTTCATATCGTAAAAATCACTTGGCATGATGTTATCACGAGGCATTGTTTCTCGCATTACTTCAACAAAAGAGTTAAAGCAATTCTCAGACACATTATGCTCTGTCTTGATATTTAACAATCTTGCTGTCACTGATAACTGAGTATGGTTGTCACAACCTGCCCATAAAGGTTCATCTGCTGCTTTCAATACTTCCCGGAACTAATTAGATGGAAACGTTTCATTATACACATTCTCATCAAAACCTGTTACTCCTATCTCTTCCTCAAGTATAGGAGTAAAACTAGTACTTGCATGGTTCGGATTTGAAACAACATTCTGACTAGCTGCATCAATCACTATTCTCTGGTATGGATTCAATTGGTCATAATACCTACATTCTTCCCAAACTGAAAATTGATCACTTATTTGATAACATTCATCAGATATAAAAGGTTCACCATGACAAGTCCAATTATAGTAGTTCGAAGTAAACCCAAATCTACAAAGATGTTTTCTAACTATATCACACACATGAAATTTACCATTATTACACTTTCTACACGGACACCTTAACTTATTTCCATCCATCAATTCATATTTACTACTAGCGAAGTCCAAAAATAGTTCCAATCCAGTACAAAACTCATCGGTCAATCCTCGACGTCCAGGTAAGTTCTTATTATACATCCAAACCCTATCTCTTTGCATTGTGTCTATATAAAAATAACAAAATCTCTTAAAATATTACAACAAAAAAATAATCAATAAATTTATTACTTTGAAATTTTAAAAAATAAAATAATTACCATGTCAAGAAGACTTACCCAAGTATTTGACTGAAGTCTTTGTAGTAGAAAGTGTTCAATTTGATGAGAATTGCAACGTTCACTTCATCTGCGAGACTTTTAAATGGATACGTACCTACAAAAAAATTCACTTCATATTTTATTTTTTTATAATAATTTTTTTCCCGAAATTTTTTGTTTAAATTTTTTAATAATTTTTTTTAGAATTTTTTTCCGTACATATTTTTCTCCGGTCGCCGGTCTAGTGACAGGCTGAGGCCAGCGAGTTGGACCTTGCCAGCCATGGGTGATGTCACCTCGCTGGCCAGATCTGGGCGACGAGATTGAGAAGTATCACTATAATTACTGGGCATAACCATAAAAATATATTATTTCTAAAAATCCCATAAATTTTCCTTGGAAACTTCCATTAAAAGCAATTTGTCAAGTAATCAATTTAATATAACAATTGACGACATAATCATCATCATACAAATTGGAAATCATAATTTGAGATTCAAGATTTTCTAAAATAATAATAAATAAATTTGGAAATTAATTATTAAATAATATCCTAAAATAATTTATTTTCCAAATTTCAAAATATTTTCTCGAATCGAAATCATTCAAATCATTTTCGAAATACGCCAACTTATACGGCGTAATCCAACATTGGCATCACAATTCGATATTGAAAATCATCCAAAATACTAATATTTAATTTTCGGAATTTAATTATTAATAAAATAATATTTCAATTCAAAAATAATAAATAATATCACAATTCGATATTGAAAATCATCCAAAATATTAATATTTAAATTTGAAAATAATAAAATAATAATTAATTCTGAAAATATTAATATTAATAACATAATCAACAATAATAATATAATTGATAGCGTATCACCACATTCACGATAATTTATCGCACATCTACCGATACCCTGTCACCTAATCCCAATTAACTAAACAATTAATAAATTAATCTAAACATAATTTAAACTACCCTAAGCAAGTTTAACATCCTAAATACGGGATTAGGGGTTAACTTACTCGGCTAACGCCGGTGACGACGCGAGGACAAGGGCGGCGACGAAGGCGGTCCGTGGCGTCTTGCGGAATGCTCCGGCTCGACTTCGGCAATCGGCGGACGGGCGACGAACGGCGGCAAACGAGCACAGCAAAGGGCGCGACTGATGTGGGTGGCTGTCCGGTGCGATTTGGAGGCAGAGTCAGGCAGAAATGGAGGTTGGCGATGGTGGTCTCAGCAGTCGGGACAACGGCAGCAAGCGGCGAAGGCGAGCGTGGGCGGACCGGCGACTGGGTTGCGGGAGGTGCGACTCGCGTGCTGGCTGAAACAAACCAATAATGGCGGTCGTGGGCAGCGACGGGTTAGCCGAGGTGGTGGCGGTTTGGCGGCAAGAAGGCGGCGCGTGGTGGAGCTGGTCCAACGAAGGGCAGGCTGGCGAGAGGTGCGGCAACAAGCAGAAGTCGAGCGAAAGAAGAGGACCAGCGAACGAAGGAGAAGAAGAAAGGAAGAAAAGGAAAGAAGAAAAAGAAAAGGAAGAAAAGGAAGAAAGGGGAAATGATGGGGGTAGGTGGTGTCAGGCGCATGAGGGGGGGACCAGCGTGGAAAAAGGGTAGAGAGAGAAGGAGAAGAAGAAAGGAAGAAAAGGAAAGAAGAAAAAGAAAAGGAAAAGGAAGAAAGGGGAAATGATGGGGTAGGTGGTGTCAGGCGCATGAGGACGGGACCAGCGTTTTAAAAGGGTAGAGAGAGAGAGAGAGAAAGAGAGAGAGGAAAAGTTAGATTGCAATAATTGCGATCCAACGGTCACGATTCGAATTCAAAAACAATCTAGCGGTCCCGAAAAATTCTAATTAATAATTTAGGATTTGACCAAATGGTATTAATAAAAATATACCGCGAGAGAGGTCTATCAGTCAAAATCAGCACCCGGTCAAAAATCCACTTTTCACCTATCTCGAGTAATATCGCGGCTGGCCACAATAATATCGACACCGTCCAATTAAATTCGTCCCAGAATTCCGAGAAATTCGACACCAAAGTTCGGGCTCTAAATAACGGCCAAATCCATCGGTAACTCCGTTGTAAATTAGCTACGAAGAATTTTTCATCGCAAATTCCGTTGCAAATTAGCGACAAAATGTTTTTTTCTTCGCAAATTAGCAACAGAAAAAGTTCGTCGCTAAATTCGTCGTAAATTAACCACGGATTATTTTCCGTCGCAAATTAGCCACGAATTTTTTTTTCGCGGCAAATTCCGTCGCAAATTAGCCACGAATTTTTTTCGTGGCTAATTCCGTCGCAAATTAGCCACGAATTTTTTTCGTGGCTAATTCGGTCGCAAATTAGCCAGGAATTTGTTTTCGTGGCTAATTCGGTCGCAAATTAGCCACGAATTTTTTTTCGTGGCTAATTCGTCCGTAAATTAGCCACGAATTTTTTTCGTGGCAAATTCCGTCACAAATTAGCCACGAATTTTTTTTCGTCGCAAAATTCGTAGGTAATTTGCGACGAATTTTTTTTCTGTCGCAAATTAGCAACGAAAAATTATTTGTCGCAAATTTCCGTGGCTAAATCCTTGTTTTTTTGTAGTGCATGTGGACGATTTTCAAACAAAAAAAATGAAAATGAAAATGAAAATGCCAAATATATTCCTAATTCTTATCCCATTAAACGAGCTAGGAACTCGCCAACTTTCTATTGGCTCCATCTTGCCGGGATCTACTCTAATTGTTGACACCTAAATTTTGACTAACAATTTAGTGATTAATTGCACAGAAAAATTAGGGGTCGATCCCGACACCTAGCAAAAATATAATTGAACTGCATATAGATTTTAGAAGCATTTATAGTTAATTAGGTCCATATAATTTGCACACTTATCGGACTGACGGAGGATGGACTTGAGCAAATGGTTTTGAGCTAAATTGAATCAAGCCCATAACCGAAATTGATATGTTTTGCCCATGTGATACTTCAAGAAAAATCTCCTACATATTTTCAGCTAAATAGAAGACCAAGAAGGAAGGGGAATTTATTTTTGGCCCTATTCTCTGAAGATATGAGGGAGTGATATCATATATATCTTTTGGAAATGAAAAGGGGAGACGTTCCTTGAATCTTTTGTGCAAGAGAAAAAATATATGAAGGATACAAGAAGAGGAAAACGGAATCGGTCAACATAGGGATATATATTTGGAATTATGTTCTGACATCATAGGCACAAGCAAATAGGGAAGAAGCCAAACGTGATATATTTTGAATATTCTTTTTTTTTTGGTAAGAATATTTTGAATATTCTTGAGTGGGTCTCTTTCTAAAAAGGGCCTAGACATTCTTGCATATAAAAAGGGGTGCTCTTTCTTCTCTCAGGGGGTTCATGTAGTGTTATTAATATATGCGGTGGAGAGAGAATTGAGAGCACAAGGAGGAGGAAGAAAATACGAAGAGCAATCCACGAGTCCATCTCTAGGCCTATCTCGGCGTCCTCGAAGTGCATCCTGCGACTTGTTCCGATCAGTCCAACTTAGCACCAGTCCATGACAATTCCCTGTTTGGCGAAGTTCTCTGTGTTTGCAGGTTAATGAAAGCCTTTCCGCGCTTCTCTGTTCCGTGCATTGTGAGCACCACGAAAATTGACGCTACAGCCCACGTAGCCCTTGCTGCCGCAGATCACGTCCCGTTCTTCCTCGGTTTGATGCTCCCACAGCCTCAAAACGAAGCCACGACGTTCCCTGCAGTGAGTCCCATGGCCTCGCCGCCATCACATGCAGAAGACGCCACCTTTTGATTTCTTTTGAGATATAGTGGTGGTCAAAGTTGATTGCCTGGTCAAAGTATCAACTTTTCAGTGGAAGTTCAGACAAAAAGAGCCGCGAAGGGATTTGCATACTCACTTGGTGGCTAAACCGTGATATCCAAGCTCGAAGGCCATCGTCCTAGCTATCACAGCGATCGTTCATTGCCAGTTTTCGCTCCGCCACCGTCCAATACCACGAGCCACCATCCGCCGATCCAAACTTGGAAAGCAAATATTCGAATTAGATAAAAGTCTCATCTAATTTGTTTTCGAGTATATTTTTTCCTTGTTTAAAATATTATAACATTGTGTGAATTTTTTAGCGATAGTGTTATATCCATGAAATTTCCGAGTAAACTTTAAATTATAACTTATTTCCTAATTTCACAACGTGCATATAATCGACAGTCCGATTTCATACCCGAAATATGACTCGCGATCGCACGGAAAATCGTCAATCCGATCTCCCACCCAAGATATGATTCATGATTGTGTGAAAAATTGGCCAATCCGATCCTCATGCCCGGGATACGATTTGTCAATCTTTGTTTCTAAATTTAAATGGATATCGGTAATATTTCTTGTGCGAGATGGTGTTGTGTCGATTCGATTTCTATCTTTGTTTGATTTGAATTCATCTTGTTTTTCTCAAAAAAAAAATCCCAAAAAGAAGACACTTTAGGATAGATTAAATTATTTTTTTAGAATAGATTGCATGTTAATTTAGGCATTTTTTTATTCCGAATTTCATTAAAAAAATACAAAAAATAAATCATTTGTTCGTCATTAGAATTATGTCACGTCGTCACATGACATATAGTTTGAATGTTAGGCTGCATTAATCGCATGTTAATTTTTGTATGTCATTACATAGAGATTAGCTTTCATTTAAATAAGTGAAAATCCTAAAAAATTTTTTTGAGTGAACTGCTTGTTAATTAGAAATCATATTAGGATTGTTGATGTGATTTTCTAGTTAACAATGCAGATGCTTATGTTGCTTTGAGGTAAGTAATACTTCCAATTTAGCAATTTATTTAATATTTTTATTATTGGGTGTTACTTTAGTGGTTTGCGCACTCGCATGAACACATCACATGTTAGTAATTAGGCAATAAAATGGATTCAGACTGCATGCATAAACATTTTTTTTTAAAAGAAAAGGTACCGAAAGGGCATTAGATTAGATTTAGCGTAACCAAGTCCTCGAGCTTAGAATCTCTGGTTCGTAGGAATAAAACATATCTCTCTATGCTTTATTTAGGTTTCTAATCGATCTACCACAAATAGATTAGTGGCGACTCCAAGCATGAAAATTTTTGCATGTTAAAAACTTAAATCTTAAGTTGCGAATTGATAGGGCTTGGGAGGGACCGAGTTAAGCTTAATCTTAATAATTCATTAGCCCGAGAGAAATTTTATGTCGCGACACTAATACATCCTTGGATACAATAGCCTAAGAAAACCAGGCTACTTGTGCAGAAGTGACACTTCTTCAAGTTAGCATACAAGCCCTGCTCCCGTGGCACTTGGAGAATTTGGTGTAGATGTTCCAAATGCTCTGCTTGCGTCTTGCTGCAGATGAAGATGCCATCAAAGTACATGATAATAAACTTGCCAATGAAAAATTCAAAAGCATGATTCATGAGACGTATAATTGTACTTGGAGCATCTGATCGGTGGGCATCACCATCCATTCATGAAGACCGTTCTTAGTTTTGAAAGCGGTCTGCCATTCATCTATCAATGTCATCTGGATTTGATGACAGCTGCTTCTAAGGTCGATCTCGGAAAACACATAAGGTCCATGAAGTTGATTAGGCAACTATTAAGGCGAGGAGTAGGAAACCGAATCTTGATGGTTATGTTGTTCAACGATCTATTATTGATACACATTTGCCAAGAACCATTATTCTTTGGAACCAGAAGCACCGGGACAGCAAAAGGACTCAAACATTCTTGTATCAATCCCTTAGCCAAAAGCTGATCAACTTGCCTTTGAAGTTCTTCATACATCTTACAACTCATTTGATCAAAAAGAAGCACGGGCACCAAATCGATGCAATGTTTAATCTATCTTGTAGGAAGAAGGTCGATGGAATTTCATCAGCATGACATCACCGAAATCGTCAAACAACGGCTGCAAAATGGTTGGGATCTGCTCTTTTGCTTGTGAGTAACAAGCATCTTCCAATGCTCAGGAAAAGTGAGACTTGGGAAGAAGATTGCTTCCTTTTCCTTGAGTAGGCTAGGAAACTGTCTCAACGTTACAAGGGCCCAAAATACTGAGCTATAGTTTGCTCCTTGGCCTCCACCACATCACATCATAGCACGATATGCTCAAATTTGGTGGCGTATTCTTCCACGGACAACACCTCTTTCTTCAAATTGTGGTATGTAAAGAAAGCTTCCTGCTGAAAATTTCTGGGAGAAGCTTCTTTTTGAGCTCCTTCATTTTATTCCATATTTCGATTCTCCACTTTCCTTCACGAGTTCTTTGATGCTTTAGATTTTCCCATCAAAACGAAGCATGCTTTTCAAGCTTGACCGCCGCAACCATTACCTTTTGATGCTCTGCAATATTCTTATGATAAAATACTCAGCTCGATCGTGCCTAGCCAATCAACGAGGTCTTCCGGATGCATTTTGCCTTCGAAGTTTGCAATGTCAACCTTAAAATCGAAATCATAAAAATCACGATTCCAGCACCAATGATGCAAAGGAGCCTCTTCGCTAGGTGCATCAAAATGAACATCATGAAAGCGGTTAATCCCTCTTCGTCTTCTTCCTCTTCCTCTTTATAGTCATGTTAGGGATCGTCACGCCTCAAAAATCGAGATTGCTCCAATTGTTATTGGAGCTGTTGCACTTGTCTTCTCAAAGAGGCTATTTCGACATCACGGTGATCATGCCCACGGGCTATGGGTGCATTGACATCTAGTCTAAGACGATGACGATTATCCATAATCTAAGCTCTGTTATCAGTTGATACTGGAGTGGTTGGAGATTGAGAAGGAAACTCACATGCGACAAAGGATATGCTTGCGACTAAAGAATCGACTCATTGATACATGGCATGTAACTCACCACTCAATGGAATCCACCAAAGGGATACAGAGTCAAAAAGATACTCTAATCTAAGAGATCAAATTTGTAATTTCGTTAATCAAAACACTCTAACCCTCAGGGAGGCCACGGAGGGGTTTATATAGACTCAACTTGGAACAACTCTCCAAACAATAGACAAATTCCAAGACTCCTAACCTTTAATTTTTCAAGACAACGTCTAACAACCCCTAAGACAGGACATAAATAAGAACATTGACCTTGGACTCAATGACTGTAGAAGTAAAATATATTGCTTTGGACCCAAAAAGAATATAGAAACCGTAAAAGACTCACTCTAGGTAAAAGGCTCATAGTATTGTAAAAGACTCGTACGCTTGAGATGATCCTCAATTATTGGATAAGGTTAAATCTTCTGGAGATGATCCCTCATCACTCTGATATCAACTGATATCGAAGTGGGTGCAAATTTGGAATGTAATACAAGTGTGACAAGGGAGATGCCCACCAGGCAATAAATCCACCTCACGATACAAGGCATTTGATAGGGTAGATGCTAAACATTTGAGGAATCCACCTTAGAATACTGGGGAAATAACTCAACAACTCCCACCTCAGGTTATGGGCTTAAAGTGAAATTTTTTTCCATGAGTCCACTCAAACAATTCGTTAAAGCACTCACTACCCTCAAGGAAGCCTTGGACGGCTATGCAAATCCCAATACACCAACATTTTATTTTCCAAAATAAAGACCAACAATCCCTAGACAACATAAATACTAACACTGACTGTTGACTATGATTGAATTTAGAAAGAAAAAATGCATTGCATTGGACTCAACAAGAACATAAAAGGAAAAGACTCATTCTCGGATTTCTTGACCAGCATCGACTATTTGGGGCATAACATCCTCTAGAAAACTCCAAACTACATAAATTGCGATTCATTTGCAAGCAAACACATATAGGGATTTCCAATTATATATTATAAAACAAGATTGGAGCACGAAAACCCACTCAAATATCTAGAGAAACTGACGTTTAGAATTTTGTCTGTATAGAGGAACTTATCCTCTACCAATTTTGCATTAAGTGTGGGATAACACTCAATTCTCTTGAGATGCGTTGGGAGTGCACTATAGAAATTTGATACCTTCACTGGAGAGATCATCAAGAGTGAGCCTAAGTTCAAGCCTGTCAATATATCTAATTAGATCCATTTTAACTCAAAACCTTAAGCCAATGAGTTATAGGCCAACTACAATATGCTACCTCATAATTATGTATCCTTTCGCACCAATTTGATGGGCTGCACTGTTACACTACAATGCCCACCTTCACTCTAGGTGAAGGCTGCACAAAAACTGCTTTGATCGAGATTTCTTCGCCCAATACCTAAATTTGGGGAGATCACCAAAAGGAAGTCAAAGTTCGAGCTTGTCAATATATTCAGTTATGCATCTCGACCAGGTGATTCTTCATCATCTTCAATTAATGGCAAAGTACCCAATTTCTTGCCAAGGCATTGAATCCTGATGAGACATTGTCACATGAGAAATTGTGAAGGACAGACTACCACATTGACTCCGCGTTGACCGAAGCCAAGGGTCTTCTTTGAATAAGCCATCTTACCTACAATTTTTTTTCGGGTCAAAATCGTACCTACAATTCAAAAGCCTTGTTATTTGGATGTTTATACGTGGAGCGCTCACCAATATATTGAGGCTTCTACAAAAATAGACCTAGAGCTGAAGAATTCATATTGTCTTCCATAATGAAGGAGCAACAAGTCGTGAACCAATTATATTGAACTAGATTCATCGATGAGGAGGTTGAGTTGTTTTGCACTCTCGGTGTTAGCATAGGTTTTATATTATTCATTATTGGCGTTAAAAGTTTTTATACAGGTATTGTTGGAAAGAAAAGATCCAACTATTAATGGATGACATATAATCAATTGAAAAACACATGCACGTCTCACCTAAACCCCCCATCGTTTATTAGCGAAATGAAAATGTGATTGATTATGTTCGCCACCTAACTGATTGATAGGTTTTCTTGGTATTCTCAGCATTTTAAAAAAAAAGAATCTTGGTGAAGTCCTACCTAGACCAACTTCTAAGTACTTAATTATTTGCATGGAACATGATCTTCCTTGTCATGTATGATTATGAAAGTTTAGCCTGACAAAGGGAATATACATTGGTCAGATTTATTTTCACATGTTAACTAGAGTTGATTAGGGTGTATACTACATGTGTGGTATGTCACATTTACCCTAAGGTCCAATATGAGACACTATTATGCTCATAATTCGATGAGCCTGGTTTCTTCAAAATGGTTTTTGGTAATAATGATTGCATTTCTTTGTTACCGCGATGGTAGCGAGATAGGATTTATCTCAAAATATGATAATGCAACAAAAAATTTACAACTTGGATACCAGGTGAAAGGAACAATAAATTCCTTGGGATGATAATTATGCACAAATACATATCGACCACAATCCATATTTTATATTAGAAGTCCTAGACCAGCAACCAAAAAAAAAACTATTTGTGATGTATTTTGTCTTAATTTAAAAGTATGTGATGGAATCTTATTAGAAATGGAAAATGTTTATTATTTACCTCTTTGAAACTAGATGATTGATAACTCTGAAGATGCACGTTATTCTTTTCCAAGAATGCAATAAATATTTCACGCTTAGGAGCATAAACCCAATTACCATGAAACACATTTCGTGTGCACAACCACCAGCTCAAACCAGTCTGCACTTGTTGATTTTTCTGCTTTCTCACTCTCCAGTTTTAGGGTTGTGATCTCCCGCTGCATACGCTTCATACTTGCTTGACTTTGTCAAGTCTTGGCAGGATAATGAAAGGACCCTGCCTCCTTTGTTCTCTTTACCAATGATGCATGGTGCGCAATAACTCCTACTGAGACATATTGTCGTGCATGAGAAATTGCCGAGGAAATTGACCGCATTGATTTAGCATTTGCTTGAAACTTTATGGGCGAGTCTGAGAAGATTCTCAAAATCAATTTCGGACTCCCGAAGTCCTTCTATATAGCAATGATCAAATCTAAACACCACGGATTTCGTTCTAATTCATCTTCTATATTTGGGTTGGTTGGTGCTGTTTTGATTTTCAAATCCAAATCCGAACTAACCCAAATTAACAGTTTCTTGCTTGGGTGGGTCAACCGGTCCAGGTCATCATAAGGCCACGTTAGCCATGTGATAGAGACTCCTTCGAGGAGAGGAAGTGTCACCTGATTTGAGAAGGGGAGACACATTATTAATAAAATTTTTAAGCGCATTTTTCTCCATCCATGTTGAGCGGAATGACCTTTCTTAGTCTAAATATTCTCAAATCATCAAGCGACCTATCTTAGTCTAGTCAATACTCAACACTTATTGCAACGTGACCTAGGTATTTGGACTTCTTATTTGGACAATCACAACCACAATTACTTTGTCTTATTTATAAAACTAAGATGGGAGAGTTTATATTGATAATCAAACACAAATCCATCAAAAATATACATATCATGGTCCATAATATCACGTTAGCCGTGTGACAGACTTTTCAAGACGAGAAGGTGTGGTAAAATTTGAGAAGGGGACATCTTGTTAATAAATACTTTTAAGCATATTTTCGTTCATCATTGTTGGGCAGAATGACCTTTCTTAGTTTAAATACTCTCAAATCATGTATTTGGAATTATCAAGGAAAGCGACCTATCATAGTCTAGTCAATACTCAACATTTATTGCAATGTGGACCAGGTCTTTGGAATTCTTATTTGGATAACCATGACTACAATTACTTTTTATTTTTATTTATAAAAAGACTATCTTACTTCTATTTATGTGTATGCCCTTGATCCCATCAAGTTAATTTATCAAAAGATATTTGATTAGTTGAAGAACCATGTTCATCCATTGAGCTTCTCTCGAAAGTTGTGGTGCTTGGAACAATCATATTGAGTCTATAGCACATCCACATAGCAGAAGCTGATGATTCAATGATGAAGCCCGGATGTGGAAGTACTTGTGAAAACCTCTCGATTCCATACCCCTTTGGATTGAGCAACAGTGAATCCCACTACCGCATCGGTCTTTCCTTATTTAGAGTTGATTATGATGACTCTACTAACCCTCCAACGCCTTATGTGGATCATAAAGGAATACAGGTGATCATTTTACTAAATTATGTCCCCCACCTAAAATGAATGATAGGCTTTCTTGGTGTTCTCGGCATTTCGTTGAAATTGAATCTTGGTGAAGTCTTACCTAGACCAGCTTCTTCGTACTTAATTATGAGCATCGAACAGAATCTTCCTTGTTAGGCATCATTATGAAATTATAGCCCGACAAAAGGGAAATATACATTGATCCGATTTATTTTCACATGATAAATAGAGATAATTAGAGTGTATCATACACGTGTGATATGTCATCCAATATGAGTCAGCACTATTATGCTCGTGGTTCGATTAGATTAGTTTCTTCAAAATGACTTTTGGTCACCGCGATTGCTTTTCTTTGTTATCACGATGGTAGCAAGATAGGACATTCCTCAAAATTATGAAAATGCAACAAAAATTTCACAACACGGGTACTGTAGATTAAAGGAAAAATAATCTTCTTTGTGATGATAATTCTTCGCAATACACATCAACTGCAATCCATATTAATTAGAAAGTCTAGCCTAGAAAAAGGAAAACAAAATCCATGTGCGATGTATCTTGTCTTAATTTAAAAGTATATAATGGAGTCTTATTTAGAAATCTTAATTTTGCAACGCAACAATTGAAAAATTTTATATTTCACCTCTTTTAATTATTTGGGTCAAAATCTTACCTACAATTCAAAAGCCATATTATTTGGACGTTCATATGTGGAGCGCTCATCAATATATTGAGGAATCTACAAAACTTGGATACCGGATGAAAGGAACAATAAATTCCTTGGGATGATAATTCTATACAAATACGTATCGACCACAATCCATACTTTAAATAAGAAATCCTAGCCCAACAACCAAAAAAATATATAAAAAAACTATGTACGATGTATCGTCTTAATTTAAAAGTATATAATGGAATCTTATCTAGAAATGGAAAATATTTATTATTTACCTCTTTGAAACTAGATGATTGATAACTGTGAAGATGCTCGTTATTCTTTTTCAAGAATGCAATAGATATTTCACGCTTAGGAGCATAAACCCAATCACCATGAAACACATTTCGTGCGCACAACCACCGGCTCAAACCAGTCTGCCCTTGTTGATTTTTCTATTTTCTCACTCTCCAGTTTTTGGGTTGTGATCTCCCGCTGCAAACGCTTCGTACTTGCTTGACTTTTTCAAGTCTTGGTAGGATAACGAAAGGACCCTCGCCTCATTTATGCTCTCTACCAATGATGTAGTCAAAGTTCGCGGGCAATAACAAATCCTGATGAGACATATTGTCGTACATGAGAAATTGCCGAGGACACCGATCGCATCGACTTGGCATTTACTTGAAACTTTACAGGCGAGTCTGAGAAGATTCTCAAAATCAATTTCGGACTCCCGAAATCCTTTGTACTTGGCAATGATCATATCTGAACCCCTTAGATTTCATTGTAATTCATCTTCCATATCAGGGTGGGTTGGTGCTATTTCAATTTTCAAATCCAAAGCTGAACTGACCCGAATCAACAGTTTCTTGTTTGGGTGGGTTGGCCTGTTCAGGTCGTTCACAACGCCACGTTAGCCATGTGACCGAGACTCTCACGAGGCGAGGAAGTGTCGCATGATTTGAGAAGGGGAGACACCTTCTCAAAAAAAATTTTGAGCACATTTTTCTCCATACATGTTGGGCAGAATGACTGTTCTTATCCTAAGTACTCTCAAATCATCAAGAAAAGCGACCTATCTTAGTCTAGTCAATACTCAACACTTAATGGAACGTGAACTAGGTGTTTGGACTTCTTATTTGGACAACCACAACCACAATTACTTTTTCTTATTTAAAAAACTAAAATTGGGGAGTTTAATTCGAAATTCGGATACAAATCGGTAAATATATATATCATATGAGCAATGTGATTGGTCTATAATATCACGTTAGTCGTGTATGATGTATATACTTTTGAGCTTTTTAAAAGCTTCATCATCACTTATAAAGGTTGTCATCAAGCTATGAAGCTCATCATCGTGTTGCAAAACATCATCTCATTTCAGGAAGAATATGGGGGAATCCATGTTGCTCAATAGACTTCCCTTGAGAGTTGTACTGTTGCTGTGCACATTGGTGGCTCTATTCTCTATAGTTTCGGCAGATGTAGTTCAAACAACAAAGCCCGGATGCACAAGTAGATGTGGCAATCTCACCTTTTCGTACCCTTTCGGGATGAACAACACCAGCGACGACTGCTACTTCAAAGAAGAAACAGATTCTTTCCTCATCTTTTGTGATTACTCAACCGATCCTCCCACTCCTTATATGTCCGATAAAAGTCTTGATTTCCTAATACTCAATATATCTATTGAGAATCACGAGTTTGGTGTAACGATGTTCGTGGCCAGTGATTGTTATAGTTCGTCTGGCGGAGCCATAGGCAACAATGATCCTTCACTCACTCTTGCCATATTCCCCATATCTCCTACCAAGAACAAATTTATCGCCGTGGGATGTGACACATACGCAAGTTATACAGGAAGTACGTATGCGACAGGGTGCTTGTCCTCATGCGAGAGCATCTCGGATGTGATTAACGGGTCATGCTCAGGCATTGGTTGCTGTGAGACTAGCATACCTCGAGGCGCCTACGGATACAACATCTCTGTCACTAGCAAGCACAATCATACTGGCATCTGGGAATTCAATCCGTGCGGGTACGCTTTCGTTGCCGAAGATGGCTTCTTTAACTTCTCCACCGACGATCTATACAAACCACGCTACGATGAAGTCCCTATAGTTCTTGATTGGTTAATTCCATATGAAACATGCGATGAGGCAAAGAAGAATACAACGACCTACATGTGCCAAGAGAACTCCAATTGTACAGATGCTGAGAATGGAAGTGGGTACCAGTGTAAGTGCTTAAAGGGTTATCAAGGGAACCCCTATCTCCGAGATGGTTGTCAAGGTACCTTCTCTAGTCTTTTCATTAGACCTACCTCACTTTCGAACGAGTGTTCACTGTTCATGTATAGAATCGTGGATCATTATTTCATTAAGGGCGAGCATGTTGAATGGATCCGGTTGCATAAAAAACCTAGAGAAAGAAATTGTCAAAAACTTACAGTCAGAGGACCAAGTTTTGACTTGATGAATGGGACATGTTTTAAACGATTCTCGAAGTGATCCCGTAAAATCTATTATCTTAAAAATCATAACAATCTAGGCCGTAGAATGCAATCATTTTTTTTTTGGATTCACAAATTTTCGTTACTTGAAATATAATATGACCTATCAGGCGTTTAGAAATAATCTGTAAATTTTCACAGTAATCATTCCTCATAAAGCCAGACATTCTTCTCTCTTAAGTTTAGTACGCAAAATTGTTTTACAAAATAATGTGGTCAACTGTATTTGAGTTTTTTAAACAAATGATCCATACTGAACCCTCAATATGAGTCGGTCAAATTAGTTTGTAAACCAATTTCATGTACCGATGCTAGTACATCCAGCATTATTCTGTATTTTATAGACAATTCTTTTTGAATTGCTTTCCATCTAATTGTTGTTCTCAGTGGTCAAGGCACGAATTTGTTGAATATTTCATAAGTCTTGTATTCTAAACTTAGATCAAGTGCTTGACTAAAGTCAGGCTCTCGGGATAACGACCCATCGCCCAAAAATTGTGGTGATGTATCGTGATCTCAGAAAAAGCAATTTGATTCAATATTTCCTCTCAAAATTGAAAGTATTGCCAAATCATGAATATTTAACGTTTTCAAGCTTCTTCCAATTGAAATGACGTCTGATTTGCTTCTTCTATTTTGAATATATTTTTTCAGATATCAATGAGTGCGTGGTTTTACAACCTTGCAATGGAATATGTACGAATTTGCCGGGATCGTATAATTGTTCATGTCACGTGGGATACCAAGGAGATGGAAGAAAAGATGGCAGTGGCTGTACCCTTATCACCCAGGATAAGAGGTTTCACTCAACCAATGTTGTACTAGGTTAGTAAGTTGTACACATTGCTCGATCTTTTTCATCATAAAAACTTTTTTTATCCTATAAATTATTCACATTTGTTGAATGTTGTTCTTATGTCATCGTTCCATCTTTTGCTGTTAGTTGTCGAGATTTTTGGAATGTAAATCCGTCTCTTTGAATTAGTAGAGTCCGTGAATTAAATTGATATTATCTACATGTATTGTCATCTCAAGTTATTCAATTTGATATAAATAAAATCAACCACTTGTTCTTTTGTTGCTGAAAAAGAATCAAGCACGTTTTATCCACTTCATACATTGAATCACTCCTCTTATTATAAGATAATCTCATCATAATTATATATTTAGATATAATTCGCTATTATCAAGGTTTGTCTTAATGAAAAAGCTTCAAGTTGATGGAGAAAAAAAGAAAATAGGACAGAGAAGTTAATTAACACAAGATTCTTTGAGTAATGAAAAAGAAAGTGTTAAGCATATTTCTATTACAAAAAAAAATTATTTTTTTTTCTTTTCCTGGTTGTGTGAAACATATGTAGTGTGATGGACAACTGATTTGTTTGTTCATCGAATGTAATGTCTTTTCCTAGGTGTGAGCATAAGCTTCCTGCTGATTCTTTTGGGCGTTTCCTGGTTATATTGGGGGCTTAGAGAAAGAAGAATCAGCAGACAGAGAGAGAAGTTTTTCCTAGATAATGGGGGCCGCCTCATGTAGCAAAGACTTCTTTCGGAGCACGAAGGCTCCGTTGAATCGGTGAAAATATTTACCGACGAAGAGCTCAAAAAGGCCACGGACCACTACCATGAAAGCCGAATCTTAGGCCAAGGAGGCCAGGGAATGGTATACCGGGGGATCTTACCGGACAACACAGTTGTCGCCATCAAGAAGGCCAAGATTTTGGACCGAAGTCAGGTCGAAGATTTCATCAACGAGCTGATCATCCTCTCCCAAATCAATCACCGCAACATGGTTAAGCTAATTGGGTGTTGCTTCGAGACAGAGGTCCCGCTATTAGTCTATGAGTTCGTGAACAATGGCACCCTTGCCAACCGCATACACAAGCGCGGTCACGAGTCCACCTTATCATGGAGGGCTCGTCTGCGAATTGCAAGGGAGACCGCAGGCGCCCTCTCGTACTTGCACTACGATGCATCCACTCAGATTTTGCACCGAGACATAAAGAGCACAAACATATTGTTGGACGAAAACTATACCGCAAAGGTCTTCGATTTTGGAGCCTCCAGGCTAGTCCCCCTTGACCGGAGGCAGCTGACCACGCTGGTGCAAGGCACGCTTGGGTATTTGGACCCCGAGTACTTCCACTCAAGCGTATTGACTGAGAAGAGCGATGTCTATAGCTTCGGGGTTGTGTTGGCCGAGTTGCTGACTGGACTGAGGGCCCTATCGTTCGAGCGGGTTGAGAATGAGAGGAATTTGTCCATGTATTTGGCGTCAGCAATAGAGGGGAAGAGGTTTTCGGAAATCTTTGACCGGAAGGTGCTGAACGAGGGGAACCCTGAAGAGATCAAGGAAGTCGCAATGCTGGCAAACCGATGCTTGAGGTTGAAAGGCCATGAAGGAAGTGGCAATGGAATTGGAGGGACTGATGAGGGTGATGGACAGGCATGCATGGGTGAATCAGAGCGGCGACCTTGAAGAAGCCGAGCACTTGCTTGGTGAGATATCAAGCAAAAGTGATGGCATCCTCAAAAGCACTGCATCAGGAAATGATGATAGCATAAGTAACCAAGCGCCCTTCGAACTTGAAAGTGGAAGATGAGATTTCATGGCAATGTTGGCCCTTGTTTTATAATTCGTGTTCTTTTTTATATTTCCTTGTCTTCTTTTGTTTTTTGTCTTCTTTTCAGTTGCTTGTTCTATGTCCTTAAAGTTCAGATGCTACATATAAATAGATTGCCTGGCCTTTATTTTTGTGTAACATAACATGTGGACAATTTTCAAACAAAAAGAAAATAGAAAAATGCCAAATATATACCTAAATTTAGCCCAGTGAGCAAGCTAGGAACTGGCCAACTTTCTATTGCCTCCATCTTGCCGGTATCTACTCTAATACCATCCTTGGAGACAATATAGCCTAACAAAACCAGGCTACCTTTCGATCAAAAAATAAAAAATAAAAAAAACCAGGCTACTTGTGCACATGTGACACTTCTTCAAGTTAGCATACAAGCGTTGCTCCCATAGCACTTCGAGAATTTGTTGTGGATGTTCCTAATACTCCACTTGCGTCATGCTATTGATCAAGATGTCATCAAAGTACACGACAATAAGCTTGCTAATGAAATATTTAAAAGCATGATTCATAAGACGCATAAAAGTTCTTGGAGCATCAGAAAGGCGAAAGGGCATCACCATCCATTCATATAGACCGTTTTTAGTTTTGAGAGGGGTCTGCCATTCATCTCCCAATATCATCCGTATTTGATGATAGCCACTTACACATAAGCTCCATGAAGTTGATGAAGCAATAATCAAAGCGAGGAATAGGAAACTGAAACTTGATGGTTATCTTGTTCAACGATCTATTATCAAGACACATCTGCCATTAACCATTTTTCTTTGGAACCAGAAGCGCCATGTCACACCCCAGACCCTAACGGGCTCGCAACACCCCTACAACGGTCATATCAAACACGACGTCTTAGGACGCGTCGCCGATCCAAATGAGACACCCACATGTATATGCAAGCGGAAGCGAAATATAATAATCCAAACAATAGACAATAGACAATGATGAAGGGATAGTAATAGCATAGAATAATAATTTCATAACAATGGAAAACAGTTACTTACAACATTCGGCCAAACAATCAGACATTAGGCTCCTACGGTTAACATCCCCCATTATTATAAAAAAAGGGACAGGTGGCAGGGTAGGCTAGCTAGCTGTACAAAAAGGGTTTTACCAAAAAACTTTTAAGCTCAGTACCCAAACGCTCCTACGGTGCCCAATCTAAATCAGACCCTGAAGACTCCGACTTCGTGTCAGAGTTTATCTCGATCGGCTCTTCCTCATTACCCAGCTCCTCCTCAGACTCGGACTCCATGGGCTCTGGCATAGGCTTGGGATCTTCTACAGGTTCGGACTTCTCAAATTCTTCTTCCAGCTCGAGATCCACAGGTGCTACAAGTTCTAGTATGGGCTCGAGTTTGGGACCAGAGTTCTCCGGGGGATCTTCGGAGTCCAGAATCTCACTATGAGGAGCATACACATCCCCAGGCTCCCAATCCATGACATCCCCGTCACCATGCCACTGTCCCTCAAAATCCCGGATTGGGCCAACTAACTTCAACCCGTCCCAATAAAACCAAGCCAAATAAGTGTGACGCTACAAGTCATCTAGGCCTACGTCTACCCAGACCATAGTGAGGTGCTTAATCTAAGTTTGATGTGGATCTATTGGATACTTGGTCTCCTCATGCACTATATGCATAGGGACCCCAAAATGCCGAGGTGGCGGCATGATCAAGGTCGGCATTAAGAATCTGAAATACTTTGCATTATAGCAATAAGAATAAATCTCAATAAGCAAACAACCTAAACCTCACCTAGGCCAACGCGTACCCAGACGAAACCTAGCATGCAATCTAGCAATCGACGTAATAGAATTCTCATGCACACTTATCTCACCTCAAATCACCTGCCAACTCTGCGCATTAGTCAAATAACAATAATACAATAATAGCTCAAGAACCTTACAAAAAAAAATAATAATAGCTCAAGAACATAATATAAATACTTGAGTACCATAACCACTTACATTCACCCAATTCAATTAAATACATTTCACATGCGTGTCCAACCAACTATCCACGACCCGCGTCAACACACCTCAGGTCCAGCCCTTCGATCAATCCGGGCTCAGTCCCATGAAACCACGCCTTAGGACATTTCTCTCGATTCGCGTAACCACGCTTCAGGTCATTTCTTGTCTTTCTAGCCACACCCGCGTAACCATGCCTCATGTTGGCATCCCTTCGATCAATCCGGGCTTAGTCCCGCATAACTATGCCTCAGGACATTCCTCATGCACAAACGCTACAACACAATTCGCTAATACCAATCTAACATGTCATACTATTCAATTTCAAGTTATGCTTACCACAATAGTCCACTAATCCGACCTTTAAGTCGGCCACATTCAGACATCGATCTCAACCACAAATGCCACGACAACTCAGTCATTGAACCCATCTCGATCGATCACTAATTTAGCCACAAAATCGCCACCATAAAATTCATAACCAATCACATTCAATTAATTAATCCATACCTAAGTTAGTCACTAAACTAACACAAATCACCCCTAAACAAGTCTAATAATACCCAAAATACTACGTAGGGTTTAGGGAGTCACTTACCTAGGTTTTGGCGCAAGAAAAACCGGCAAGGGGGCCAAACGGCCGGTCAGGGCAGCAGCGGCTCGACGCGGGCGAGGGCACGGCTCGACAAACGGCTTGGCCACGGCTCGGTACAACCCTCAGCCACAACCCGGGACTCTCAGTCACAGTCGGGCAAACGGCCAAGCGTGTGGGCTAGCGGCTGGGCAGGACGGGCAAGCGATTGGGCAAGCTCGACCACGGTCAAGACGGAGGCCAGGTGCACAAGCGACGAGCTGGGAGTGGTCAACAGCAACGGTGAACTAGGCTGCTCGGTCACGGCCGGGGTAGTGGCTGGGACTGCTCAGCCACACTCGGGACAGTGGCCAGGCGACACTTCCAGTAAGGGCACCGGTTAGGACGGCTCGGCCATGGGTTAGGAAAGTGGCCAGGCGAACGGGCGACGGCTTGAGAGTGGCCAACGACGACGGTGAGCTGGTCGAGCGTACGGCTGGTGAGTCGGGGCGACTGGGGACTGGACTAGAATAGGGGAAGAAGGGGAGATGGGGTGTTGCGATGGAGATGGAGCGGTCGATGGTGGCGCAACGGGACTGCAGGTGCCTGTGCAAAATTGGGCTGGCCAGCAAATGGCGATCTTGGCAGATGGGACAAGGGGTTTTTGGGCGGCAACGGGGCGAGCAAGCAGCCGCGTCGCGAGTTGGATAGCGTCGACGATGGCCGGACGGTGATGCATGGCGGTTAGGCGGACGGCCAACGAGCTACGGCTAGGTGAATGGCGGTTCGGCAGAAGGGGAGCAGGAACAGTGGCGAATGGGGAAAAGAGGAAGAAGAAGAAGAAGAAGAAAGGAAGAAGAAGAAAAAGAAAGAAAGAAAGGAGAGAGAAGGAGAGAGGGGGTGGGTTTGCATGGGCAAAGGGGAGGGGACGTGCGCAGGAGGACGTGACCGGGGGAGAGAGGAGAGAGAGAGAGAGAGAGAGAGGGGAAAGTCAACTCAATCGAGTGCGATCCAACGACTCACATTCAAACTCGAAATTTATCCGACGGTCCACGAAAAACCCTAATTTATAAATTATAAAAAGGCCAAAAATACTAACTAAAATATACTAAGAGGGAGGTTTACTAGTCAAAATTCACACCCGGTCCAAATTTCACTTTTGGATGATTCTGGGCAATCACTATGCTAGCTACAATAATATCAACACCGTCCAATTAAATTCGTCACGAAGTTCCAAGAAATTCGACACCAAAGTTCAGGCTCTAAATAACAGCCAAATTCGATCGAGTGCGATTTTAGCGAAATCTCAAATTTAAAAATAACCCGAGAGTGATCGATTTTGGGTGAGATTTAACTATAAGCGTACCGACAAAATACACATTTTATAAATCCCAAAAATGGATCGAAATTCGAAATATCGCAACTCTTCCCCCTTTACAAAAATTTTGTCCTCAAAATTTACAACCCAGCCCAATTATTCGAACAAATGGGAGTATTGATGTCGCATCAACTTTTCGCTTTCCCATGTCACACCTTCGGTTCCATGATGCTCCCAAATTATTTTAACCATCGAAATTGTCTTGTTCCACAACACTCGTTTCATTCTGTCCTCAATCTTTATTGACTTTTCCACGTACAACACTCTATCGACCACGTCTATTTCTTCATAATTTAGCACGTGGGTCGGATCCGATTCGTATTTCCTTAACATAGACACGTGTACACGTTCTGAATTTGGGACTAATTCGGCGGTAGTGCGAGATGATAGGCCAAAGTACTAATTCTCTCTAAGACCTCGAATGAATCCACGTACCTCAGGCTCAATTTTCCTTTCTTGCCAAGCCGTAACAATCCTCTCATCGGCAATACTTTGAGGAAAATGTGGTCCCCTATTTGAAATTCCAAAGGTCTACATCTCTGATTTGCATAATTCTTTTGGCAGCTCTAAGCAATTTTAAGCCTGTCCCGAATCATCTTAACTGTTTCGACTGATTTCTTAACTAACTCTGGACCTGTGATGCTCCTCTCACTAACTTCATTCCAATAAATCGATATTTTGCAAGTTCTGCCATACAACACTTCCAATAGTGCCATTCTGATACTCTACTGATAGCTATTGTTATAGGCAAACTGAACCAGATATAATTGTTCCTCCCAACCACCCTTAAAATCTAATACACATGTCCGCAGCATATCTTCCAAAGTTTGAATAGTTCTTTCAGATTGGCTATTCATTTGGGGATGATAGGTTGTGCTAAATTGTAACTTCGCTCTTAATGCCGTATGACGACTTTTCCAAAAAACGGCAGTAAACTTAGGATCATGGTCTCAAGTAATCGTCACCGGCATCCCGTGAAGACGGATTACTTGTTGCACGTATATCTCGGCATACCTTTCCAAGGCGAAGTCCTTTCACATCGGCAGAAAATGTGTTGACTTTGTCAATCGATCGACTACTACCCAAATTGAATCATGACCCCTCTGGCTCCTCGATAATCTCATTACAAAGTCCATCATGACGTATTCTCACTTTCACTCAAGAATTTCTAATGGTTGCAACATTTCACCCGGTTAGTAATGTTGTGCCTTTACTTGTTGGCATGTTAAACACTTAGCCACGTACTTGGCTACATCCACTTTCTTGTCGTTTCACCAATAATGCTGTTGCGAGTTCTAATACATCTTCATACTATCCGAGTGAATACTGTAATTACTATGGTGAATTTCTGACAAAACTTCCTCCTTTAGTTCTGCATCACTGAGCACACACAACTGTCCACGAAACTTTAGAATCCCATCCTCGGGTACCTGAAAGTTTGATTTTCTTTTTGTGACATCCATTTTCAGAATCTTCTAAATCTCCAAATCCGTCGATTGTAAAGCTTTAATCTTAGTTTGGATTTCTAGTTCAATCTTCAATGCGGCAAGTAGACTTGAGACATAACTCATTTCAAACTTAAACTCCGAATCCCAATCTCCCTCCAACAGAGTCCATTCCTTGACCATCATATGTGCAATGCTCGATTTTCAGCTCAGAGCATCCGCTACTTTATTAGCTTTTCCGAGGTGATACAGAATATAGCAGTCATAGTCCTTAATGAGTTCTATCCAACAACACTATCTCATGTTTAGTTTCTTTTGGAAAAATAAGTACCTTAAATTTTGATGGTCTATATAAATCTGAAATCTCCCTACACAAGTATTGTCTCTAAATCTTAAAAGCGAAAATAATCACAGCTAATTCCAAGTCGTGAGTCAAATAATTCAGCTCATACGGTCTCAATTATTGCGATAAGTATGCCACTACTCTTCCGTGTTGCATTAACACGCATCCCAATCCCCCTAGCGATGTGTCACTATAGATCTCATATCTTTCCGGACCTGACGGGATTGTCAACACTGGCGCTGTCGTCAATCTCTGCTTTAACTCTTGAAAACTCCTTTCACACTTATCCGTCCATTTAGACCTCATCTCCTTCTTTAGTAACCACGTCAACAGTATCGCTAATGCTAAAAACCTTTTCACGAAGCGTCTATAATAACCTGTTAAACCCAAGAAGCTCCAAACCTCAGTTATTATTATCGGCCTTTGCCAATTTGTGACGGCTTCGATTTTTATCGGACCCACTGCAATTCCTTTCCTAGATACCACATGTCCTAAAAACGCTACACAATGAAGCTAAAATTTGCACTTACTGAACTTAGCATAAAGTGCATGTTCCCTCAAAGTCCGTAGAACCCTTTTCCAAATGTAACTCGTGGTTGACTGAACTCTGTGAGTATACCAAAATATCGTCTATGAACACAATTACAAACTAATCCAGAAATTCCTTGAACACTCGATTCATAAAATTCGTGAAGGTTGCAAGGGCGTTAGTCAATCCAAACGGCACCACTGTAAACTCGTAATGTCCATACCTCGTCCTAAATGCCGTTTTTGATATATCCTTCTTCTTAATCCGTACTTGGTGGCAACCCATCCTCAAGTCAATCTTAGAAAATATCGATACTCCTTACAACTGATCAAACAGGTCGCCTATCCTTGGTAGTGGGTATTTATTCTTAATGGTCACCTGATTTAACTGTCTGTAGTCAATGCACAACCTTAAAGACCTATATTTCTTTCTCACGAATAACACTAGCGCTCCCCATGGAGACGCATTTGGGCAAATAAAGCCCTTATCCAATAACTTTTGCATATGAACTTTCAATTCCTTCAATTTTGACAACGACATCCTACAGGACGCTTTTGAGATCAGTTTCGTATTAGGGGTCAACTCAATCACAAACTCTACTTCTCTATCAGGTGGCAATTCCGGCAATTCCCGAGGAAAGATATTAGGGAAATTGCACACCATGACTATATCTTCTAGCCTCGGCTCTCTAGCTGTCGAATCAACTACAGTCGCCAGTAATCCTTGACACCCTTCATCTAACAGTTTAGTCACCTCAAGTGACGAGATCCAAGGAATCGAGGTTCCTCCTTGGTTTCTCACAAACTCGAATCTAAAATGTCCAATCGGATTAAATTGGATCACTCTATTACTACAATCCATTACTTCTTTCTATTTAACTAATCAATCCATACCAACAATCACATCAAAGTCATACATAGCTAAAACCGTCAAACCTATCATTTCTTCCCTATCAATAATCACTATCTTCCACTTAAGACATCCAAACGCAATCAACACTTTATCATTCAATGGACCAGTCACACACAGCATAACTTCAAGCGGTTTCGGCTCAATTCCAGATAATTTAATCAACTACTCGGATATAAATAAATGCGACGCCCCCGGATCAAATAAAGCATATGCAACATCATCACAGAGAGAGACCGTAACTATGACCATGCCAGGCTCGTCCTCAGCTTCTCTCATCGCCATTGCATATACTCATCCTTGGGCAGGCGACCTATTCTGATTGGCTGGCTGGATAGCTCTGAATTAATTTCTATTTCGGGGTGGCGGTGGTAGTAGTGCAGGCGACTTAGTCTGTTGTTGGGGCAGTCTCTCGTCTGATGGCCCTTTTGCCACATCTAAAACACGCTCTGCTCCTATTTGGGCAAGGTCAATTCCTATGTCTCCCTCCACATAACCTACACGAGGCATTCTGAAAGCAATTCAACTTTTCAATATTTCTCTGAATAGGGTGAACAAAACAATTATTTCCCATCATAGGTCTCTTCCCAAAACAAAGGTTATCCCAAGCCGAGCCCTACAACGATCTAGAGGCGACAACTCGATCCATCAAATCACGCTTGATTGCCTGAGCCTGGTCATAAATCTCATGATAGCCCCTCAAGTTCAGTGAGATCATCTGACTACAGAGGTCTGGATTTAGTCCATCTCGGAACCTTCTAGCTTTGTCCACTGGATCCTTTACCATTCTTGGGGCAAACTTGGACAGCTTTGCAAACTTAGCCTCATATTGGTCTACCGACATCTGACCCTGGCGAAGTCTCATGAATTTTGCCAACTTCCGCTCTTGGGCATTTTCTAAGAAATACTTGCCATTAAAAGTTTCAATAAAAATGGTCCAAGTCGAAGTAGCACCAGCAGGGAACATTTGGCCTCTTGTGGTTCTTCACTAATCGCTCACATTTCCTTGAAACTGGTTTACTGCCAGGTTACCTTTTCCCCGTCTATGCATCCTAGCACTTCGAAAGTTTTTTCTAGCTCTTCCACCCATCGAGGTGCAGCCTCAGTATCACCTCTACCATTGAACCTCGAAGGCTTTAGTTTCAAAAACTGTTCAACCAACTTAGACATCAACCTATTTGCATTTACTTGGCCATGAGCGGGATGCCCACCATTCCTATTGTTCCCATTGTTTCCATTATTTCCATTGGCTCTGTTGGCGGCGGCAACAGTGGCCTCAATAGCAACAACTACAGTAGCATTCCGCTCTTTAGTCTGTCTACCCATTAAAATTCTGACTTCTTATAGTGCCCTCAAAATTCTATTCACCTAGGGATCCTCTGCAGCTCTAGCTTGCGGGGCCACATAACCTCGACCTCGACCTCAACTGCTCATTCTTACTGGGTTCTTACACTCGCCTATTTGCTATAATTCCACTCGGGAATTAGACTTGGGCCAAATATACCGATCTAAAGTTCTAGGCAGTGAATCGCAACAACAATTCACTAAGTAGGCAACCAATCACATACAGCACTCAATCGTAGTCAACATGGTTCGTGCACTTATCTCAAGTCCTGACGCACCTGCACTTAACACATTATTGCATAAGATCACTCAGCAACCACGATCACACAGTCTGGGTATGCATGGCACATGAGTCTCCCTAACTAGCTACTCTAAAGTCATCGCTCCTTATCACTCTAGGCTTCGATCAACTTGGATCGAGCTGACCTTGCTCTGGTACTAAATCAACGGGGATGTCATGCCCAAGACCCTAACAAGCTTGCAAAACCCTACGACGATCGTATCAAACGCGACGTCCCAGGATGCGTCACCGACCCAAACGAGACACCCGCATGTATACGCAAGCAGAAGCGAAATATAACCTAGACAATAGACAATGACAAAGTGATAATAACAGCACAAAATAATAATTTCATAATAATGGAAAATAGTCACTTACAACATTTGACCAGACAATCAGACATTATGCTCCTAGGGTTAACATCCGCCTTTATCATAAAAAAGGGACAGGTGTTAGGATAGGCTGGCTAGCTGTACAAAAAGGGTTCTACCAAAAAGCTTCTAAGCCCAGCACCCAAACGCTCCTATGGTGCACAATATGAATCAGACCCTAAAAATTCTGACTTCGTGTCAGAGTTTATCTCGATCGGCTCTTCCTCATTACTCGGCTCCTCCTCAGGCTCGGACTCCATGGGCTCTAGCACAGGCTCGGGATCTTCTTCAGGTTCGGACTCCTCAAATTCCTCTTCGAGCTTGAGATCCACAGGCGTTACAGGTTCTGGTACATGCTCGAGTTTGGGACCAGGGTTCTCCGAGGGATCTTTGGATTCCAGAATCTCACCATCAGGATCATAGACATCCTCGGACTCCCAATCCACGACATCCTCATTACCGTGCTGCTATCCCTTAATACCCCAGATTGGGCCAACTAACTCCAACCCGTCCCCGTAAAACCAGGCTAATTAAGTGTGACGTTGTAAGTAGTCTAAGCCTATGTCTATCAAGACCGTAGTGAGGTGCCTAATATAAGTCTGATGTGGACCTACCGGACACTCGGTCTCCTCATGCACCGTATGCATAGGGACCCCAAAACGTCGAAGTGGCGACATGATCCAGGTCGGGGTCGAGGATCTAAAATAATTTGCATTACGGCAATGAGAATAAATCTCAATAAGCAAACAATCTAAACCCGACCTAGCCAATGGGTCGCCGGACGATACCCAACATGCAATCTAGCAATTGACGTAATAGAATTCTCATGCACACTTACCTTGGCTCAAATCACCCGCCAACTTCACGCATTAGTCAAATCACAATAATATAATAATAGCCGAAGTACAGAATATAAACACTCAAGCGCCATAACCACGTATATTCATCCAATTCAACCAAACACATTTCGCATGCGTATCCAACCAACTATCCACAATCCGCGTCAACATGCCTAAGGTCGAGCCCTTCGATCAATTTGGGCTTAATTCTACGTAACTACACCTCAGGACATTTCTCTCGACTTGCGCAACCACACTTTAGGTCATTTCTTGCCTTTCTAGCCACACTCGCATAACCACGCCTCAGGTTTTCAACCATCTAATCAATCCAGGCTTAGTCCCGCATAGCCACTCCTCAGGACATTTCTCTCAACCTGCATAACCACACCACAGGTCATTTCTTGCTTTTCTAGCCACGCCCGCGTAACCATACCTCAGGACATTTCTCATGCACATACGCCACAACACAATTCGTCAATACCAATTTAACGCGTCATACTATTCAATTTCAAGTTATGCTCACCACAATAGCTCACCAATCTGACCTTCAAGTCGGCCATATTCAGACATCTATCTTACCTTCAAATGCCATGACAACTCAGTCAGTGAACTCATCTCTATCGATCACTAATTTAGCCACAAAATCACTACCATATAATTCATAAACCAATCACATTCAATTAACTAATCCACACCTAACTTAATCACTAAACCAACACTAATCACCCCTCAACAAGTCTAATAATACCCAAAGTACTAAATAGGGATTAGGAAGTCACTTACCTAGGTTTTGGCCGAAGGAAAATCAGCAAGGGGGCCAAATGGCCGATCAGGGCAGCAGCGGCTCGACGCAAGTGAGGGCACAGTGGGCAAGCGGGTTGGCCACGGCTCGACATAGCCCTCAACTACAGCCCGGGACTCTTAGCTACGGCCGAGTGAGCGGCCAGGCGTGCGAACGAATGGCTGAGCACGACGAGTGAGTGGCTGGGCGAGCTCAGCCACTGTCGGGATGACGGCCAGGTATGCGGGTGATAGGCTTAGCATTCGGTACAAGTAAGGGCAGTGGCTGGGTTACTCGGCCACGGCCGGGGCTGCGGTTGGAATGGCTTGGCCACAGCCAGGACGATGGCTAGGAAGCACGGCCAGCAAAGGCACCGGTTGGGACGGCTCGACCACGACCCGGGGCAGTGGCTAGGCAGACAGGCGACAGAGGCAACGAGGGCAACAACGAGCTGGCTGAGCATGCGGTTGGCGAATCGAGGCAATGGGGGACTCGGCTAGAACAGGGGAATCGGACGAAAGGGATTGTTGTGACAGAGATGGAGCGGCGGGACTCCAACTGCCTAGGTAAAGCTGGGCTTGCTGGCAGACGGCGATCCTGGCAGCGATAGGACGAGTGGCTGTTAGGCGACGACGGGGCAAGCGAGCAGTTGTGTCGCGAGTTGGGTAACAATGACACATAGCGGTCAGGTGGATAGCCGGTGAGCTGTGGCTGGGCAAGCGGTGGTCGGGTAGAAGGGGAGCAGGAGCAACGATAAAGGGGGAAAGGGGGAAGAAGAAGAAGAAGAAAGGAAGAAGAAGCAAAAGAAAGAAAGAAAGTGAAGAGAAGGAAAGAGGGGGGTGGGTCTACATGGGCAGAGGGGAGGGGACGTGCTTAAAGGGGACGTGACCGGGGGAGAGAGGAGAGAGAGGGGGGAAAGTCAAATCAATCGAGTCTGATCCAACGGCCCACGTTCAAACTGGAAGTCAATCCGATGGTCCACGAAAAATCCTAATTTATAAATTATGAAAACACCAAAAATACTAACTAAAATATACTAAGAGGGAGGTCTACTAGTCAAAATCCGCACCCGGTCCAAATTTTACTTTTCGATGATTCTGGGCAATCTTGACGCTAGCCACAATAATATTGACACCGTCCAATTAAATTCATTACGAAACTCCAATAAATTTGACACAAAAATTCGGGCTCTAAATAACGGCCAAATTCGATCGAGTACAATTTTAGCAAAATCTTAAATTTAAAAATAACCCGAGAGTGATCAGTTCTTGGCAAGATTTAACTATAAATACATCGATGAAATACACGTTTTAAAAATCTCAAAAATGGGTCGAAATTCGGAATGTCACGTGCTGGGACAGCAAAAGGACTCAAGCATTCTTATATGTATCCCTTAGCCAAAAGCTGATCAACTTGCCTTTGAAGTTCTTCATACTCTTTAGAACTCATTTGATCGAAGAGAAGCACCGGGCACAAAATTGATGCAATGTTGAATCTCTCTCATAAGAGGAATGTTGGATGGAATTTCATCGGCATGACATCACAGTAATTGTCAAACGACGGCTGCAAAATGGTTGGGATCTCCTCATTTGCTTGTGAGTCACAAGCATCCTCCAATGCTTAGGAAAAGTGAGACTTGGAAAGAAGTTGCTTCCTTTCCTATGAGTAGGCTTGGAAACTCTCTCCATGTTACAAGGGTCCAATGCAATCTTGACGCCGTCTTTGACAAAGGAATAGGTTATACATCACCCTTATTTAGCTTGATTCTCGGATTACTTGACCAGCATTGACTATTTGGGGCATAACATCCTCTAGAAAACTCCAAAAAACTCCAAACTACATAAATTGTGATTCATTTGCATGTAGACACATAGGGATTTCCAATTATATATTATAACACAAGATTGGAGCACGAAAACCCACTCAAATATCTATTGAAAGTGACATTTAGAATTTTGCTGGCATAGATGAACTTATCCTCTACCAATGTTGCAGTAAGTGTTGGATAAAACTTAATTCTCTTGAGGTGTGTTGGGAGTACGTAACAAAAATCCAATACTTTTATTGGGGAGATCATCAAAAGGGAGCCTTAGTTGGAGCTCATCAATATATTCAATTTGATCCAACTTCACTTGAACACTTAAGCCAATGAGTCATGAGCTAACTAGAATATGCTACCTCATAATTATGGTATCCTTTAGCACCAATATGATGGGTTGCGTTGTTACACCACCTCGCCCACCTTTACTTTATGTCATTTCCGCCATATTGAACCTTGAAGGCTACTCAAAAACTGCATTGGTCGAGATTTCTTACCTCTATACCTACACTTAGGGAGATCACCAAAAGGAAGCTAAAGTTCGAGCTCATCAGTATATCTGTTTAGACCCACATTCACTCAAATTTTTAGGCCAATAAGTTATGGACCAATTATAATATACTAATTACTTCGCACCACACCAATTCTTTAATGTGGAACTATTTTAATATAGCTCACATATGCATCTCAACGAAGCAATTCTTCATCATCTTCAATTAATGGCAATGTACCCAGTTGCTTGCCAAAGCGTTGATACCTCATGAGACATGGTCACACAAGAAATTGCGAAGGAGAGAATACCACATTGACACCGCGTTGACTTGAGAAAGGGGTCTTCTTTGAATAAACCATATTAACTACAATTTTTTTTATTGTTGGTCGAAAATCTTACCTACAATTCAAAAGCCATATTATTTGGACGTTTATACGTGTAGCGCTCATCAATTATTGAGGCCTGCACAAAATTAAACCAAGAACTGAAGAATTCATGCTGTCTTCCATAATGAAAGAGCAACAAGTCATGAACCAATTATATTGACCTAGATTCATCGATGAGGAGGTTGAATTGATTTGCACTTGTCGTGACTTACCTCTCGAGAGCCAAACTCGATGACACAGGTTTAGAGGTAAGTGTTCATAAAATGGTTCATATGGCATATCATAAAAGATAGCTTTATCGAAGCGTCGATCTTTTAGCCATCCATATGGTCTGCATGACACATCATAAAAGACAGCTTACCAAAGCGTCAATCTTTTAGTCATTCATATGGTCCGTTTGTCACATCATAAAAGACAGCTTAACAAAGTATCGATGTTTTGGTTATTCATATGGTCCATTGATCATGAATGTGGATTTTCCCTAAATTCATACCTCGTGTGACAACGGATTGATTTTATCTTTTTTAGGAGTTGTCACTAGCCTAGGTCGGGGGTCGGCTAGAATACCCAACTGAAATGCGGGAGTTTCATTTCGGTTTCTACGAAAACTAGAGGTCATGAATTCGAAGATTAGCTTACATTAATATTTCTATTAACACCCTTTTGATATCGTTAAACTTATCATGGTTGTTATCTAAGTTTTCATGCATTTATTTTTTACCATTTTCATGCCAAAGTCTTAGTCCACTAGGTGATCATGCGTTTTGTTTTTGTGTTTCCATTTAAGATTCTAAACTAATCCTATTTTAGTTTAGAATAGAACAAAAAACAAATAATTGTATCGAAAAGCATTGCGTAAAGTAAACAACCAAGGCATTAAAAGAACTAGCTAATTCTAAGTGTAAAAAAGAAAAACCCGCAACTTATCAGGTGTTTATATAATGCATATAAGAAACACAAGACATATGTCAAGTAATGACTGAATTTTTACAAGAAAATAGATCGGAATAGACATTGACTATCGCCATATACTAAGAAGAGTCAGAATGGACATCGACCTTCACCATATTCAAGATCGTCGTCTTTTTGGACCTATTCTAACCCTAATCGAAAACTGAAACTAAAGAAAGAACAACAACAAATAATATACAATCACAAAGTACACAGTATCACAAATCAATCAAAGATAACGAACAAGTCACAAAGAATTTCAAAGGTGCCCTCGGGGTCGGCCTTTGTTCAAACATCCATCGATACCTTTTATTATCAACACATGTTCATTTTAGACACAATTCATGATTATTAACTACCATTGGTATTCACCAATAGCAATTAATGCCATGAATCCCTAAATTAGGTTCTATGTGTAATCCCAATTTGGACCAACGATCATGCATCGTCCCTAGGCATACATCTAAATATCACATACATAGTGATGAATTAAACATACAGGTAGGTCGAAAGACCTTGATTCTCATCCAATTACTCAAATTAGTGAACTAACACCGGGTCACTCCATTCAATTCATCACGAGTCAATCACAAGCACATGCACTAGAAAATCGATAAATTGTGATAATTAAAGCTCGTGACGGCATTAAAAACTAGTTCAGCATGCATTATTTTCTAAAAATCCTAAAACAAAAGACAATTCATAAAGGAAAATCAAAGAATAGCAGAATAGGGGATTTAAGATGTATTCAATCGGAAAAGGATCTATGGTCAAATAGTTCTGGAAAATTTATGGTACATCAAGAACACAAGAATGAACATTTTTTGTGAAGAAAACTTCGTAAGATAAGCTACGCATGAATTTACAAAAATCTCAGAACATGAAGAAGTACATCAGAATAGAATGTAGGAGCAGATTTTCAAAGCAACCTCATGGAAATTTGGGCATGTTAATGATGTCCAAAAATTCTCAAATTTTGTCACGACCTAAGTCTAGGAATGACAATCAAAGTCCATGAAGAACTCGTCATCAAAATATTCACCGAAAAATTCATACAAAATCAGCAAAGCGCAAACAAAGAATTGACACGTTAAGCATTCCGATTTTACAATTTTCCAGATTTCAGAGGAACCTCATAAAAATAGTAAAGGGGTCTATGGACATGAAAATAAGACAATCTTGACATCATTAGAAAGCTTAAGACGTGCTATAAGACTTTCTAGAAGGTATCGAGTTTGATTAACATCAATTTCATAATCAATTGAAAGGGTTTTTACAATTATGCATATCAGTAATGAATTGCAGCAGATGAGCTTATAAGATACACTATCCTCATGACATGGAAAAAATGTGATATAAATCATGTGAATATTATTCAACATGATGAACGTTTTTCATGAGAAATCCAAACCTAATTGTGATTCTAAAAAAACATGTAAAAATGGGAAAATGGTTTAGATTCCTTGAAATCAACAATTACAGAATAGGGATTCAACATTGAGCACGCAATTGACCATGCATATGATGATCGAATGACATGATTTATACCTTTTTGAAAAGGTAATGAACTATACTATGACTTTCATGAAGACATCAAGTTAGGAAATCACAATTGCACATTCAAATTTGAGCAAATCCAATTCAGGTTCCAGTAGAGGCAGAAAAGACATAATATTAGTTCATAGAGGTTTTCACCTATCTAATTGTCTCCAAAAAAATTTGAAAAATTTATATGTTGCAATCAAGACATATGTGAATATTTTTCATGAAGAGACCTAAGTTTAGATCTTAGTATAAAAATCATAAAAAAAATCGACAACAGTGCAGGTCGGGCAAAATCAACATGTGTAGAGATCAAATGTCATGAGTTTTCCACACTTAGGAATGTTCCAAAAATTCTGAAGAAAATCTATGTTATAAACAACCTAATTTAGATCATTTTTCATGAAAACAATTCTTATTGAATCTCAACACACAAGGCAGCAAAAAATTATCAAACCGAACAACCTGATTCAGAGTAATCAATGCAGAAAGCCATTTCAGACCCTAGGTCGATTCACAGAGAATTTCATTCATCTAGACTCATCAAAAAAATCTAGAAAAAACACATGTTATAATCAAGATGATTCTCAGCAACTTTAATGAGGACCATAACATCCAGATCTGAACAGAAAAATAAAAAAAAATTGTGAAACTGCTCCGATCGTGTAAAAACGTCAAGAAACAGAACAACAAAACTTCTGATTCTGATGGAAACTTTAGAATAGGTTTTCGAGTAGCAAATGATTCGAAATCGAGTACTGTAAGATATCAAATCGAAGCTCATGAAGCATATTACGAGAGTCTAGAAGGTATCGAAGTCCAGAAATGAAGTTGAACAGGTCAAAATCGACAAAACAGAAAGCAGGTCCAGAAACTCAAAATTGCATATTATCTTCTAACTCAAGAACATCATTATCAAATCATCAAATATGTAATCAGCAGCCATAAACCATCAATATGGAGTCCATAGAAAGCCCTAGGGTGAATCTTAACCCCAACTACCTATTGTAGCCTCGCCTCATCAGATTCGTGACCGAGATTCCTACCTTTTGCATGATTTCAGTTAAACTAAGCTTCAATCCGTGATTATCTCAGCAAAATAGCCGCAAAAAACTCTCAAGAATCGTTGAGGAAGCTCCAAGGACTTCAAGAGACACCAAAAGGGGACCGATCAGCATCGGTTCACCACCGATGAACCGGTTTGAACTGGTTTAGGAAGATTGGCTCAGTTTGAGCTGATCCGCACCGCCACGATGAAGAGGGGTTGGACGGGAAGATCGGAGGTTCCTCCGGCGGTGCTCCGACCAGCAAGGCAGCAAGGAGAGGGAGGCGAACATCAAAGGAGGTGATTAGAGGGGCAGCGATGCCAGCATGTGGCCATGGGGAGCAAAGAAGTTGGCGGTTCGGTGGAAGTAGGGAGGAGGAAGAGAGAGTGAGAAAGAGAGAGTACATGAGAAAGAGAGCTGGAAAAAAGAGAGAGAATAGAGAGAAAACGGATTAGAGAGAGAAGATTTTTGTAAAAATGGCCCCTTCCCTCTCAAATTTTGGAGGGAAAATGAGCAATATATTCCCATCAAGATTCAATCTCCGTTGTAGGTTTAATCCAATGGTCGAGATTTGTGCTTATCCTTTACTTAGAGGTTAAGCAAAGACCTTATTTAACATGTGCTAATTTGAATGGCCATAATTTAATCTCATCAACAGTCTTGATTAATTTTGCAATTAATGACTTAATTAGGGGCATTTTTGTAATTTCAAAAAACCCGAGGACTTTTTGCAAAATCCAAAAATTGGAGAGCATTGGGGAATACTCAAAGTACGAGCCACTGGTCGCCGGCGATCGGCGACTAGGAATCAGCCAGAGGAGGGCCAAACCGGCCTCCTCCGCTGGTGACCGGTTGGACCGGTTTTGACCGGTCCAACCAATTCGGCCTTCTCCATGGGCAGTTGAGTCTCAATTGTTTCAAATTTATCCAATTTAGTCCTTGAGAGACTAAATTGAAATGAAAGATTCGTCAATTTTGAGAGGGGAAAAAAATGGTCCAATTTGAAGAAAAACAATCTGATTTTGATCCAATTAAGCCAATTAAACCAAACTTATAACTTTTATGAATTTAATTACCTAATTGGTCATGAAAAATATTGGACCCATGCCATAGGTGTGTAAAATTTGATAGTTTTTATGCAATTTCTCGCCAAAATTTACAAATTAATTGGAATTGAATTCAATTAAATTTGGGAAATGCTTATTGAACCAATTGCCCATGGTTATAGTGACCTATTGCATTCAAATCAACACTGAAATGGATGTATGACTTTCATGTCAAAATTAAATTGAAGGCCAATGTTGAAATTGAACCTCAATTTATCAAATTAAACCTTAGTCTTGAACGGGTCAACTTGAATTTCATCAATTGGACATCAACAACCCGTAATCCCTAAATTCAAGTGAGCTAAATGTGTAAAATTGGAGAGTTCTCAAGTGAATTTTGCAAAATTAACCCCGGATTCATGTTTATCTAACAAAAACGAGTAAAAGGAAACCAATCATTCACAAATTGTGAACGATTGATTCAAACCCCTAATTAGGGCTACAATTGGGGTTTTCATTTCAAAGTACAAAATCACAAAATTGGTCGCATGAGTGATCTTATGATGATCTCTAGATCAAATGTCATAAAAGGAACTAAGCTAAAATATGAACAAAATGAAAGTAATTTTGTTTTTGGCTATAACATCCTCAATCTCCGTTCCTAAGTTTAAGTTTGGTAGTTTTCCAATTGGAGCCAAATTTACTCTTGTTCTGGAAAACCCATATTCGGATCCTCTGTACCTCTTTCGTTTTATTATTTTTGTGCAGACTTTTGTGATCTGAATTTCTAGACACTTCCTTCTTAAAAGTTTCTCCAAACACCTTGAAGTTTTACATACTTTAATTTCAGAAATTTTGGACTTGATATGAGTGGTACGATGGCCTAATTTCAGACCATGCAAAATTACCCAGAATGGATATTTCTGTAATGTTCACACTTTTTCGATTTTCTATAAACTTTTATGGGCAGAATATATATAAATTTGGAAATTTTCGGAAATGATTTAGATTTTAAAAAGAGCTTACTTTGAGAAGCAAAGATTTTGTTCCAGCAAACAGATTTTAGTTTGTTTTTAAGCTACTAAAAGTTTTAGTTACAGAAAGATTCAGATTTCATGTTCCACATTAAAAATGTTTGTTAAGGCCTTTTTTATAACATATCCAAATTTGAGAATTTTTAGAATCCATTTACTATATTTTCAAGTCCTATTTCATGAATATTGCAAACCTACCAGTTTTGTCAAATTTCATAGATTTATCATTTTCTATATGAGAACGTTGGAATCTCGACATGATATCTTCTAGTGATTTAATGTGCACATCCTAAGCTTTTTAATAAGATATGCTAAGTTTTGATTGGAGGTCACATGAAGGGGGAAACCAAGAGACAAGGAAGAGGGTTCTAGAAAGAAAGAACTTGGTGAGCAAGCTAGTCAAAGCTTGGTGAGCAAGTTGGCAAAGCTTGGTGAGCAAGTGGTCAAAGCTTGGTGACCAAGTTGGCTTGCCTATAAATAGGTTTAGTTTCCCTCCTTTAGCTTCCACACCTCACCTCTTCTTCCTCTCATCTCTCACTCTCACTCTCACGTCTCTCTCTCTCCCTCACCATCACACCAATCATCTCTCTCTCTCTCGCCATTGGCCCCTGCCAAACACCATAGACATTTTCTTGTCTTAAGCTTATAGGTAAGTGAATTCCCTAACACTTGGATATAGTGGTGTGTTACGTGGTTGGAATGCGGTATGTAAGTGGATTTCCTAACCTCGAGATAGGAAGTTATGATGCGTTGTTGGCTTGAGTTCTCAACCGAGCCTTTGTTGAGACTTGTGTGTTTTTGTTTGTCTTGATATTGCACGCATCGCTTGTTACCATGCTTGATATTCTCATCCATGCTTGTTGATTTATAAGAGGATAGGATGTGGTGTTACGAGTTTGTTTCAAATAGTGACCACGTCTATGATGCTCGATGTTTGCATGAATGGTTCTTGTTTTGCTTCATAATCGTAAGTCAAGGCACGCACGAGTCACGAAACGGGGTGTCGTATGGTCTCGTACTCATGTTGTGGCATCACAGAATGAGTTCAGCTTGGTACGGGTTTACATTGGGATGTGTAGATCCAGGCCAAGTTCGGCTTTGAGCCGGCGCTTAGCATGGTGGACCAAACCACATGCCCTTGACTGCAACCCGCATGTTAGACGAATGTTCTAGAGATCATGATTACACAAGCACGGTACGCCTTTGGGCTTGATTGCGTGAACCAATGAAATCAAGATAATAAACCGGCATAGTTTTTATTTTATTCATTGTTGGCATTAATAGAATTTATACAGGTAGTGCTAGAAAGAAAAGATCCACCTGTTAATGGGAGGCATATAATGAACTGAAAAACACATGCACGTCTCACCTAAACCCCCATCGTTTATGAGCGAAATGAAAATATGATTGAATTATGTCCGCCACCTAAAATGATTGATAGGTTTTCTTGGTATTCTCGGCATTTTTTATCAAAATGAATCTTGGTGAAGTCCTACCTAGACCAGCTTCTAAGTACTTAATTATTTGCGTGGAACATTATCTTCATTGTCATGTCTGATTATGAAAATTTAGCCCGACAAAGGGAATATACATTGGTCAGATTTATTGTCACGTGTTAAATAGAGTTAATTAGGGTGTATAATAGACTGTGGTATGTCACATTTACCCTGAGGTCCAATAAGAGACACTATTATGCATGTAATTTGATTAGCCTGGTTTCTTCGGAATGACTTTTGGTAATAATGATTGCGTTTCTTTGTCACCGCAATGGTATTGAGATTGGATTTATCCCAAAAATATGAAACACAACAAAAAATTTACAACTCAAATACCAGATGAAAGGAAAAATGAATTCTTTAGGATGATAATTCTGCACAAGTACGTATCGACCACAATCCATATTTTAAATTAGAAATCATAGCCCAGCAACCAAAAGAAAAAAAATTATGTGCGACGTATCTTATCTTAATTTAAAAGTATATAATGGAATCTTATCTAGAAATGGAAAATGCTTATTATTTACCTCTGTGAAACTAGATGATTGATAACTCTTAAGATACACGTTATTCTTTCCCAATAATGCAACAGATATTTCACGCTTAAGAGCATAAGCCCAATCACTATGAAACACATTTCGTGCGCACAACCACCTGCTCAAACCAGTCTGCTCTTGTTGATTTTTCTGCTTTCTCACTCTCCAGTTTTAGGGTTGCGATCTCCCGTTGCATACGCTTCGTACTTGCTTGACTTTTTCAAGTCTTGGCAGGATAATGAAAGGACCCTGCCTCGTTTATACTCTCTACCAATGATGCAGTCCAAGTTGGCGGGCAATAACAAATCCTGATGAGACATATTGTTGTACATGAGAAATTGCCGAGGAAACCGACCGCATTGACTTAGCATTTGCCTGAAACTTTACGGGCGAGTCTGAGAAGATTCTCAAAATCAATTTCAGACTCCCGAAGTCCTTCTACTTAACAATGATCAAGTCTAAACACCATGGATTTCGTTCTAATTCATTTTCTATATTTGGGTTGGCTGGTGTTGTTTTAATTTTCAAATCCAAATCCAAACTAACCGGAATCAACAGGTTCTTGCTTGGGTGGGTCGGCTGGTCTGGGTTGTCTATAAAGCCACATTAGCCATGTGATAGAGACTCTTTCGAGGCGAGGAAGTGTTGCATAATTCGAGAAGGGGAGACATTTTTCTTCAACCATGTTGAGCGGAATGACCTTTCTTAGCCTAAGTAATCTCAAATCATCAAGGAAAGCGACCTATATTAGTCTAGTCAATACTCAACACTTAATACAACTTGAACTAGGTGTTTGGACTTCTTATTTGGACAACCACAACCACAACCACAATTACTTTTTCTTATTTAAAAAACTAAAATTGGGGAGTTTAATTCGAAATTCGGATACAAATCAATCAAGATATATATATATATATATATATATATATATATATATATCATACTGGCAATGCGATTGATCCATAATATCACGTTAGTTGTGTATGATGTATATAATATTTAGCTTTTTAAAGCTTCATCATCACTTACGAAGGTTGTCATCAAGCTATGAAGCTCGTCATCTTGTTGCAAAACATCATCTCATTTCAGGAAAAATACGGGTGAATCCATGTTGCTCCATGGACTTCCCTTGAGAGTTGTACTATTGTTGTGCACATTGGTGGCTCTATTCTCAATAGTTTCGGCAGATGTAGTTCAAACAACAAAGCCCGGATGCGCGAGTAGATGTGGCAACCTCACCTTCTCGTACCCATTCAGGATGAACAACACCGGCAACGACTGCTACTACAAAGAAAAATCGGATTTTTTCCTTATCTTTTGTGATAACTTGACTGATCCTTCCACTCCTTATAAGTCCAATAAAAGTCTTGATTTCTAAATACTCAATATATCTATTGAGAATCACGAGTTTGGTGTGACGGTGTTCGTGGTCAATGATTGTTATAATTCATTTGGCGGAACCAGATACAGCAATGATCCTTCGCTCGCTCTGGCCATATTCCCTATATCTCCTTCTAAGAACAAATTTATCGCCGTGGGATGTGACACGTACGCGACTTTTACAGGAAGTATGTATGCGACGGGGTGCTTGTCGTCATGCGAGAGCATCTAGAACGTGATTAACGGGTCGTGCTTGGGCATTGGTTGCTGTGAGACTAGCATACCTCGAGACGCCTACCAATACAACATCTCTGTCACTAGCAAGCGCAATCATACCGGCATCTTGGCTATTCAATCCGCGCAAGTATGCTTTCGCTGCCGAAGATGGCTTCTTTAGCTTCTCAACCGACGATCTATACAGGCCACGCTACGATGAGGTCCCTACAGTTCTTGATTGGTCAATTCCATAGGAAACATGCAATGAAACAATGATCTACATGTGCCAAGAGAACTCCAATTGTACAGATGCTGAGAATGGAAGTGGGTACCAGTGTAACTGCTTAGAGGGTTATCAAGGGAACCCCTATCTCCGAGATGGTTGTCAAGGTACCTTCTCTAGTCTTTTCATTAGACCTACCTCACTTTTGAACGAGTGTTCACTGTTCATGTATAGAATCATGGATCATTATTTCAATAAGGGCGAGCATGTTAAATGGATCCAATTGCTTAGAAAACCTAGAGAAAGAAATTGCTAAAAACTTACGGTCAGAGGAGCAAATTTTGACTTGATGAATGCTCTACGTTTTAAACAATTCTCGTAGTAATCACGCAAAAATCTATAATCTTAAAAATCATAACAATCTAGGCTGCAGAAAGCGATCCTTTTTTCCTTCCCGGATTCACAAATTTTCGTTGCTTGAAAATTAATATGACCTATGAGCGCTTAGCAATAATGAGTTAATTTTCACAGTAATCATTCCTCATATAGCTAGACATTCTTCTCTCTTAAGTTTAGTACGTACAATTGTTTTACAAACTAAAGTGGTCAACTGTAATCAAGTTTTTTAAACATATGATCCATACTGAACACTCAATATGAGTCGGTCAAGTTAGTTTCATGGGCCCAAGTTAATACATCCGGCATTATTCTGTATTTTATGGACAATTCTTTCTGAATTGCTTTCTATGTAATGTGTTGTTCTCAGTGGTCATGGCACGATTTTGTTGGATATTTCATAAGTCTTGCATTCTAAACTAAGATCAAGTGCTTGACTAAGTTCAGGCTCTCGGGATAACGACCCAGCACCCAAAAATTGTGGTGATGTATCGCGATCTCAGTAAAAAGCAATTTGACTCAATATTTCCTCTCAAAATTGAAAGTATTGCCAAATCATGGATTTTTAACTTTTTCAAGCTTCTTCCAATTGAAATGGCGTCTGATTTGCTTCTTCTATTTTGAATATGTTCTTTCAGATATCAATGAGTGCATGGTTTTATAGCCCTGTGATGGAATATGTACGAACTTACCGGGACCGTATAATTGTCCATGTCCAGTGGGATACCAACGACATGGAAGAAAGGATGGCAAGGGTTGTACTCTTATCATCCGTGACATCCTCAATCTGACAACGCTTATTACGTATCTTTGGACCGTTAATCTTCGGACAAGTGGACACAAATCAAGCATTGGGAGCCCAACAAAGGCCCGCGAGCAAGACAAGCCCAATTGACTTGTTCGGCCTTGTTAGGCGCCCACAAGGAGGGTAAATCCCATTTTTGCCACATTTGACCCTTTGGTGATTTTTAGAAGATTGCACGTTAATGTGCCATGTGCATTATTAGTGTTCTATGTTTAGTAACCTATGGTTTAGCATTTGATGCACCTTCTAGAACCTTCTAGAAGTTTGATTTGGAAAGAGACCAAAATTTGGTCTTGCTTGGAAGAGGTTGGGCGCTACTTTGGGAAAGGAGGAGAAGAGATTAACTTAGTTGGTTTCTTGTTTGGTTTCTAGTTTGGTTTCCTTGGTTAGTTCTCAACTAAATGCTTGAGCCTATTTTGATAGCCATGATAGCCTAAGAGTGAGACTTGTTGAATAAGACTTGCAAGATGGCCTATTAGCCATGAATTTGGTTGGAGGAGAGCAAATTAATGAGACTTAGACTATGGTAGATAGTAGGGTCATTAATGCACTTGCATTATTGACATTCTTGCAAGAGAACTTAGGGAAACCCTTCTCATTTTACTCCCTCTCACTCACTCTCGCTTCTCTCTTTCTCTCCCTCACCCTCTCTCTTTCACGCCTTCCCTTTCTCGCCGTCCACCACTGCTTGCTGCCATACCTTCCACCGCTGTTCTCCCACTGCCGCATTGCGCTGTCGGCTCATCACCACCATTGTTGTGCCGCTGTTCTTCGCCGCGCCATGCCACTACTTATCGCCTCACCACCAGCTGTCCCCTTCACTGTCACCATTCGCTTGTCATCGTCCATAGCCTAACCGGTTTAATAAGTAGTTCTTCTAATCCGTGGATATGATGTTATTCTACGGGTTTCAGACCTAGGTTGAGGCTTATCCAAGCTTGTTCTACTACGATATTGCTTGTTCTAGGAAGAGGAAGCCCATATAGTAACTTTGTATGGTTTGCTCGTGAAATGTTTCCGCTATTTTTATTCTCATTATTAATTGCCATGTGAATTTATGTGTTTCCTTGATGCATGTATATGTTATGGGGATCAAGGTGAAGTGTATGTGCTCATGTGATTGTTTGGTGCAATAGAAGTCTCATGTTGTCACATAGCTATGAGTTTTTGAGTAACTGACGTTGTATGCCATCTTGCGTGTGTCCATTTTTACAAGGAAGGTTTGCAAGTGAAGTGTGTGCAATTTCGCATGTCGAAGAATTGCGGTTGTTCACATGTGATTATTTTTGTGCATTTTATGTGTGGGATTTTTTATGTTCTAACCGTCTAACCATTAAACACTATTGCATTGGTTTAAGTGAAAGACGATAATTGACTTGAGTGCTTGATATGCTTGCATGATCACATAAATGGTTCCATACCGGTATAATTGCGGGGGATGATACTTGATGGATTTCGGATGCCTGATAGATTTCGGATGCCGTTTGTGAATAGATTTCAGAATGACGCTCTTAAGTGAATGCCGTTTTCGAGTGAGGTCGAGATGTGGCGGTGCCCAATGGGGCGGGACGATGTCCAGTTATGCCAGAAGACCATTGACGTGAGTGTCGGTTGTGGCTATGAGCAGTCCTAATAATTGGAACATGCGTAGATGCATTGTGCATGAATATGTGATATGAAGTGTTCTTGATTACTGTGGATATTTGCTGCATGCCAATGAGAAGCGAGGCTTCACGCGTGATTATTCATGTGAATTTTATGTGCTAACGGGAGGTAAGAATTCACGTGTGAACTTACATTGGGCATGCCAAGTGCAGAGGGTCGCCAATGAAAGTTTGGTAATTATATCTTTCGAGACAATAAGAAGCATAATCATTCAAAAGATAATTCTTCAAAGGGAACCAAAACTTTCGAGCATGATTGCTCTAAGGGAGACAAAGAATGAATCCTATTTGTTCAAATTAGGGCTAATTGGAGAGAGAGAGAGAGAGAGAGAGAGAGAGAGAGAGAGAGAGAGAGAGAGAGAGAGAGAGAGAGAGAGAGAGAGAGAGAGAGATGGATTTCCACATGAACTTACCACATCAATTGAATTATTGCCATGTGTCATCCAGTTCGGTAATTTCACGGTAGAATTTGACAGAAACTAATTGAAGGTAAATGTATTAAGCGTATACCGGTTTGGAGGTTTTGGTGATCCCAAAATTATTTTGGTGTAAAGTTGTCATAGGTATACCTATTTGGGAAATTTGCCACATGTACTAGTTTTGGATTTTTTGTGGTATTAACTATTTACTAAAAGACAACTTCTCACATCCCTCCCAAAATAACTTTTTTTTCACCCTAATCGCTTCTTCTACACCACATATATTTCAACGTTTCGTTCATATTTGCCTTCTTCTGAACTTATTCTCCATTATCCACTTGCATGAGAGTTTAACTGATTGTTATAATCTGGGAAAGCACTAATCATACATAGGGGGTAGAGAAAGGTTAGTTTCATTTGCGAATTGTTTGCTTTGTATCCCCTAAGGTTCTCCTAAAAAATGTCCATTTCAATTGGCCCAGAATGGGGTCCAGTCAAGAGCCCATTTGGTGAGCCATTAAAATAGTGAACTCACTTCAACTAAAAAAAAATAAAAAATACTGAACTCATTCACAGAAGGCCTTACCAAATTGCTGTTCAATTTTCCGAAAAATAAAATTGCTGTTCAATCAGTCGACAACACACACAAAAAATAGAGAGAGAGAGAGAGAGAGAGAGAGAGAGAGAGAGAGAGAGAGAGAGAGAGAGAGAGAACATTTAGATCAAGTCATTTCCTTGATGATACGGTGAACAGAGCTAATTTGTATAGTTTAAGATAATTGCTGAGAGCTTGCATATCATTATTTTGTGGGAGACCCACTTAGTCCCGATTCCTTATTATTAATAAACTCTGTTTTAGCATGTTAATCGGTTCAATTTAGGGATGGAGTTAACCCTGGCGTGATAGCAACTTTTGTTGTCACGCATACCAAACCTTCCCGAAGCGACAATGGCATTAAACTCGTCGTGAGTTCTAATATCAGCATACAAATGGAGGGCTGCCAGACCCTAAAGTAAAGAATAAAATTAAACTAATATTAAAGGACACCAAATTGTAGTACACTATAAAAGAGTTCCATTTCGCAGAGTACAAATATATAGGTCATGGCAACATCATCTCTTTGCAATATGATTGTTCCGACGATCATCATCGTCTCTTTATTTCAACGGATTTAACTAGTAACTAGTACCATACTCGTTCTCACCTTCGACTTCTCTCGGCATTGAAAGCTGGAGCTTTCCGGTTTCGGACACTAGCACGTCGGGTATGGAACGCCACAGGTGCGAGCGACCCGCCTGGCGTTGGGAGAGGTGACGTACTGCCGTAGGTTCGGGTTTCTGATGTACCCACAAAGGCATGGCCTCTGCTCTCGCAGCTTGCTGCAGCACAGGGCTGACAGAGGTGCAGACGATGTGATCGCGGACACGCACGAGCTCAGCTCCGTGGCGCTGCACGTCACCGCTTCCACCACTCTGGCTCGATCCGCCAAGAGAAGCACGAGCACCACCACGAGAGCGGCCACGAGCAAGCGTGGAGATGGGGAGCGATTGGATGGCTTGGCCATGATCTTCAATGGGAAGCAAGCGAAAGGAGACTGGAGAGGTACGTGGGGGGTGTATGCTGTGTGGCCGAGGCCGAGTAACAGGAGATTTATAGAGATGGCACTCAAATTTTTTTTATTTTTTAGTTTGTCATATTCTAATTTTCAACTCATTTTCAGACTTTTATCTTATCTCTTACAGAGTGTGAAAGTTAAAATCCTCATCTGAAACTATACGTCCCTACCTCTAATCTTCTCGAGGAGGTGAGGATTCGAACTCTCCACCTTACCAAATAAGAAGGGTGGCCACCGGGACAAATCATAGTGGTTGAAGGCACTCGAATTAAATGTCGCATAAATTATGTTAAATAGAATAGGCTAATCATGTAATTTAAGAAAACAATCAGACTAATATTAAAAACCCTACTTCAAGTCCATGATTGATTGCTTGCAACGTGTTTTGAGGTCTCTTGCAATTTGTGCTACGCATTCCAGGACGTGGCATTGACCACCCTCCATTTGTAAACGTTTGGATTGAATTACTGTCGATGCCTAATCTTCAAGGCTATTTATTGCCTAACAACCGCCGTGTTTTCCGGGGGCATCTTCGGGCATGGGGGCCACAATAATAATACACATGAAAAGGATTACAAAATCTCACACTTTGTTTTGGAATTCTAAAGTTAAGCGTGCTTAGATTAGAGTATCATCAGAATGGGTGGCCTCTTGGGAAAGTGCTCGTGAAACTCAATACGCAATGAGCCAAAGGAGACAATAAATCGAGTGAGTTAATTAGAAATATTGTGATATGGTATTAAAGTAGAATCCCCTCCAGTAAGTGTGTGGTTTGAGGACGAATCACGCAAAGCTAGTGGGTCTATAACGACTCGGTCCAACAAAAGCAAGGAGTAGTCGTCGAGGCTAAAAGGCTTCTGTCATCCTTTTAGAATAAAAAACGAATTGAATTGCAGACTAAACAGGAGGAGAGTGTGCCTAAGATATATATATATATATATATATATATATATATATATATACCATAAGTGTCCTAGGATCCGGGGATTTATAAATAGAGAATGAATTTATATAGAAAGAGATCAATTAATCTATGCGTTTGCGTTTATTATGGAAAACTATTGGGGAGAAATGTAGTAGATATATAAAAACAAGAAAGATATATGTGATATTTAAATGTTGTTCTATTCGATTAAAATATTCAATATATTGGGAAAATAGATAAAGAATATGAGGTATGTCTCTAGATCTAGCAACGGCGAATATATAAGTTAGTATGAAAGTGCAGATTTCTACACAGAAAATTATTAAATAAATAAAATTAAATAAAAGTGCGAGCATTAAGAATAATAAAAATACCGTAAACAAGATAAAGAACGACAAAAAGAATAATTAGAAGTTCTAGACCAACCATGTAGGTGGTGTTGCTATATAAAGGGTAAAACGGTAAAAAGAAGTAAGGATATATAACAATTGCAGAAAATTGCTGTATTTTAAAGTACAGACCTTCCACAGGCGGTTCGACCTGCCGTTTGTGGGGTATGTAAAAGTAAATGCAGAAGTGATAATGGAACGGAACTGATATATATAAATGCAGAAGAGTATTACAATATGAAAGATTACACAAGGTAGAAACTGAAATACAAGTGCAGAATAAAGAAAATTTCTTTGGTAGAAATTCTTCCGTTACTCAGACTATAGAAGTCTAGAACGATAAGATTTTCCACACAAGAAGTAAAAAGATCTTGAAAATGTGAATCAAGATCCTTACAGGGATAGAAACTTACTGGATATAGAAGACCTATAGAAAGGTTATGAGATCTGTCTGAGACAAATGATCTCTTATTTTTTCAAAAGAGATTGAAGGGATCAGAGGAGGTTTTGAGAGAAATGGTTCTGAAGGTATTAAAAAGGATGCCCTCTTCGGGTGAATGAGGTCTCCTTTTATAAACAAGTGAGGTATCTGTAGAAAATTATTCACGAGTAGTACTGTAGTGCACAGTGTTACAGTGAACAGTATCCTGACAGGTTTTCTTAGAAAAGATGGAAAATGGTACATGGATTCTTTCGACATAAGTCTTCCACCGACAAGCTTCCTTCTTCTTAGAAATGATGAGAATATTGACGATAGCTAAAGTCTCTTGTCTTTTCATCAATTCTTCAGCCGCTTCATGATGATATTGAAAATGGCTAGAGTTTCTTGTCCTTTTGTCATGGTTTGGACAAATCTTCAACAGCATTGTCTTCTTCTTCTGCTACATCTCCCCATGGGATCCTTGGGAGGATTCCGTAGCAATCGTCTTCATTGGAATTCCCACTATGATGAGAGCGGGAACTCTCTGAGTTTTCTAATTCAGAAAGAGCCTGTTTCAGCATTCCTGCCAATTGTTGGTGGGATTGTGCTGAGGCTAATTTAGAAAGAACAAATCCTCTATCATGAAGAAATGGAGTAGTTTCTCCAAGAGGAGGAGGACAGGCAGGAGCAATTTGTCTAGCTACAAGAAATTTGTCGACTGCCTCTATGGATACTCTGTCAAAAAATTTAAAGTCATCCCACCATTTTACTTTGAATCTTCTTACCAAAATAGGGATGCCAGTAAGCATGTCATTTTTATAATCAAAATTCCATCCTAGTACCCATGAAACTCCAAAGAAGTAGAAAAATAGCAAGAGTCTGGGGAATCTTTGCTCATGAGGAGCAAGATTATTGAATCTTTCACAGAAATGTGGATAACTAGGTTTGATTTTTGGATGAAGAATTTCCTCGATAAGTCCAAAATGTACCCACCATTGGAAGAACCAGTAGGGGACTCCTGTTATTTTGAGGTTCTCAAAATAGAAAAGCCATGTATGGGTATGGTTGGGGTTTTGTCTCCAGAAAGTATTCCACCGGGCTTGTTTATAATCAAAATAGGAGTATGATGTCCTATATAGAAGTGAATCAGACATCTTGATATTGAATTTTCTCATAGACCAAGGGTTTGGTTTCCATTCTTTTGGATGGATAACTTTATGAATGATGGCCTTTGAGTAATTGATGTGTCCTTTGTCCGAAAAATGTTTAATGGTGATAGATTCTGTTTCTACCAAAATTCTTTCATAAAACTCAATGGTTTTGTAACATCATGTGGGGTGTATAAAAAGTTTTCAGAAAACATGTTTTTGGCAAATTCAATAGGATTTTGATCAAAAAATCCTTCTTCAGTGTTACATACGTTTGCAAAATCTTTTTTGAAATAGAATTTTGATTTTGGAGGGGTTGACATTGTCGATTGAATAACCACCTCGCTAGAAATTCTTTTTCCCAACTGTTTTTGGGTAGCAATAGGGTCAGGACTTACCATTGCTGTGGATGATTGTGATGGATTATTAAAGGCTTGTTGAAGAAGTTGTAGAGCTTCTTCTGGAGAAATATTAGAAATATCGAAAGAGGGTCTCAGAGATAATTCAAGGTTTGGTTTTGCTTTTTCAGAAATGGTGGTAACATTCAAGGATGGGTTTGATGGTGACTGAGTAGTTGCATGCAGCCACGTTCTTATGTTGGTGAGGCCAGGGGACTTTCTTTCTGAGGATGGTTCAGCAATTTCTTTGCCTTTGTCTCTCCTGGTTGGTTTGTTGGGAGGTTTCGGAGGCATTTTCCCTGTAAAAATTCTCGCGTGAGAAAATCAGGAAGAGAATTTGAAGAACCATTTATGAATTCGATATCGAAATCAAAAACGGATAAAATGGCTTGCCATCTAACAAAAATTTGCTTAGATGCAATATTTTGAACATCCTTTTGCAAAACGTCTTTTGCAAATTTGCAGTCAATTCTCAATAAAAATTTTTGATTTAAAAGATCTCCTTGAAATTTAGAAATAGAAAGTACAATAGCAAGTATTTCTTTCTTAATGGTGGAGTAATTCTTTTGGCAATCATTCCAATGTTTGGAGACAAACTGAACAATTTGTTCTTTGTTGTCTTTGGATTGTTTAAGAATTCCTCCATAATCAGTATCAGAAGCATCAGTTTCAACAATTTTAAAGGCATGAGGATCAGCGAGATGTAGGCAAGGAATTTCCTTGACAGTTCGCTTGATTTGCCTTGCAATATCTGTATGAACCTGAGTCCATGGTGGAGGATCTTTTTTGAGCCTCTGATGGAGTGGTTTACAGACTATGTTAATGCGGGGAAAGAAATCAATAATGTAATTCAAACTTCCAAGAAATCTTTGCAATTGATTTTTGTCTCTGATTTCATCAGGAAATTTTTCTGAAAATATTATTGATCTTTCAATGGGTATAATAGTCCCTCGATGGATATAATGTCCTAGAAAACGAATTTTGGTTTTAAAAAGAGATATTTTAGTAGGTGAGACTACTAAACCGTTTTCTTTTACAATATGAATAAAATGATTAATGTGTTTAAAATGCTTGTCTATTGATGTAGAAAATATTAAAACATCATCAATATAAACAATAATATAATCAAAGCAGTGATTAAAGATTTCATTCATAATTCTTTGAAATTCAGAAGGGGCATTTTTCAATCCAAAAGGCATGACATTCCATTCATATTGGCCAAAAGGAACAGTAAAAGCTGTTTTGTATCGATCCTTTTCGCTAATTTGAATTTGCCAGAAACCTGACTTCATATCAAATTTTGAAAAGATTCTTCCATCATAAAGTCTATTTAATAAATCCTTCTTATTAGGAATCGGATACCTAATCCATTTTAAAGCCGTATTTAAAGGTTTATAATTTATAACTAACCTTGGAACTCCTCTTTCTAGTTCAGCATTTTTGTTGACATAGAAAGCAAAGCAACTCCAAGGAGATTGACTTTTCCTAATAAGCTTTTTCTCAAGAAGTTATTGTATTTCTTTTTTGCAGAAATTTAGAACTTCATGGTTCATTTGATAAGGTCTGGCTTTAGTAGGAATATTTTTCTCAGAAAATTCCGGTTCGTAAGGTAAATCAACTATATGGCTTTTTCGAGACCAAAAGGCATTAGGAATATTAGAACATATGGAATTCTTTATTTGGTTCTCAAGACTAGAAATCCTTTTTTGAAGACTTGCTTCATAAAGGTTTTTATCAATCCTTTTGTATTCAAGGTCTTCTTTAAGAAATTGAAGATGGGTTTCTTTGTCTTGGATCATACAATTAATTTCAAAAATAGAATGTTCTTGAAGAGTATTTAAATTCCTGGTTTGAGGTTTTGAAATGAAATTAAAGCAAATTTTCTTGCCTAAGATTTCGGTTTCAATTCCTTTTTCAGAAACTTTGAAGGGTTGTAGTAAGTTTATGAAAGGTGATCCTAAAATAAAATTTTGTTTGATATTTTTAACAAGAAGAAAAGGAGTTTTGAAAGAAATTTGGTCTTTCACGATTTCAGCTTCAGGGATTTTATAATTAATAATCAATTTATCCCCAGATGCCGATTTGAGGGATTAGGAAGTTTTCTCAAAATATTTGGTTGGTATAAGACCTTCTTTTATGCAATTAAGGTCTGCACCAGTATCAAAGAGGGCTGTTGTTTCCAAAATAATTTCATTTTGGATTTTAATAGAAACATTGATAATCCATTTTCTGGTTGTTATTTCGGAAAGCATTAAAAGGAAGTTTGTATCGGAAGAGGAAGGAAGTTGAGGAATATCATTTTCTTCAGGATCTTCATCTTCTTGTTTTCCTTTTAAAATTTTTGACTTAATATCTAAAATGTTCTTTTGCATAGAAATTTGGGCTGCTTTAAGCTCTTGTATTTCTTGCTTTTGTTTATAAATTTCTTGAGAAAGGTCACTTATAGAAATTGGTTTGGAAACTGATTTTTTAGTTTTACTAAGGATAGTAGAAATATTATAAGGATTATCAGATTGGACAGTAGGTTTTGGTTTTTGAAAATTATTCAAATATTTTATTTTTGTTTCAGGATCAGAAATCTGGTCAAAGGTTTGCAAAAGAATTTCTTCTTCTTTTGTTAAAACATTTATTTCAAAATCATTTGAATATTCTTCTTCACTCTCTGTAGATGATGAAGAAGAGGTTTCTAAATCACAAATTTGTAATCCTTCTTCAAAATCAGATTCTTCGGAAGAACTATCAACTTCAATCATTAATTGATTAAGCTGATTAATAGTTTCTTCGTCTAAATCTAATTCATAAACTTTTTTGCTAATTTTGCAAAATCGAGAAGTGTGGCCTTTCTTACCACAGTTATAGCAAGTAACATTTTTAAAACTTTTCTTTTGGGTTTTGGGTTTTTCAGAAATATCCTTTTCTTTCCTTTTGAAAGTCCTTTTATCAAAATCCTTTTTGTAAGACTTTTTGTAAGGTTTTTTATAAAATTTTTTGTGTTCTTTTCTTTTAGAGGAACATTTTCCTGAACACTTTGATTTTTCAAAAGACTGGAAAGATGGATCATATTGGGCACAAAATTCTCCTAATCCTTTTCTAGAAAGTTTTTGTTCTTTCTTGATTTGTTTTTGGAAACGAATATTAGTGCACAATTGTGTTCCTACTTTATAAACATAAGAGGTTAATTCACTATAAGAAAGATGGTCATATGGAATTTGATTTCCATATTCTTCTCTTATCTTACTGCGAACTTGTTCTCCTATGAGTTTTGGTAAACCAGCAAGAAATTTTTCTTTCCAAAAAGATTGATTGCAATCTGATCTTTGAAAAACTCTTTGCAGAAATATTTCTTTATATTCTCGAAATTCTCCTAAGATCTACACTTCATGTTGGATAAGAGATCTTGGTTTTTGTCGAGGATATGTGAAGAGTCTCCTAGGAAATGTTGGGATATGGAGAATATGAGAGTATTCACAGCATCTTGAATGGGATTTTCATTTTCATCAAGAATATTTTGACCAAAGGGATCGAGTTTGTAAGCATTTAGGATTTGAGACCTTTGTTCTTCATTCAGGTAGTTATCCCACCATCCTTTGAGTTGGCCTGTGAATCCAGCTATTAAAAGATATGCAACAGAATGATCAGAAGTATCTGGAATAGTTTTATAAGTATTTGCAAGCATAACCATTTGGGTTAAAACATTTATAAGGTTTTGTTCAGAAATACCATCTATGTTCTATTCATAGATAGCATCAAAAGAGTATTTGTTTTGGACTTTAGAAAAGGTTTCTTCTGAGAGAATATCAGGAGGAGTGGCACGAGAATAATATAACTTTTGAGGATCCTTCGAGGTGATACGATTTATCTATGGGAGAGATTCAGTATCAGATTTATCTAACAAATTGATTTGGTTGGAAGGTTTGACACGATCTGGGGTGTCTTTTACACTCAAATTTTGAATTGAGGGTGTATCTAAAAATATGGGATTTTTAGGAATTAAAACTGTTTTTCCCTTGAGGAGTCTTTTCCTTTCCTCTAACGCTTTAGCAAACTCAAGACTAGGATTTTTTGGAATTTCAAAATTCTTAAAAAGTGGTGGTTTTAAATCCTTTTTTGCAATCGTTATAGAAGAGGATGGAAAACTAATTTTAGTAAGATTTTCAATCCTATCAAGTTGTTTTCCTATAGTGTAAAGATGTTGATTAGAAAAATTATTTTGTTCAACAATCTTTTTTATGCCTATGCCATCTATTTCTGAGGCTGTTTTGAAAGGAGAAGCTATTATTTCAGTTTCTCGATGTTCAATTTTGATTTTCCTAAGAGGGGGATGATTAGACTCAATGGTATGTCCATCGTCTAATTTTCACTTATAAAATTGATCTAAAACAAAGATTTATTTTTCTTTTAGAAATATATTTTCAAACCAATCAAAGAAGAATACTTCGATTTCATGTTGATACATGTAATCGTAATATTCCCTTTTGATTTCAAATGCTTGGTTTCGGAAATTATTAAAGAACCATTCTCTAATATGTTGGTTTTTAAAAGAATTGAACTCGTTATTTAAAATGATTTTATTAGGTTCAAAAGCTAATTCCAAAACGTTGATTTCAGGGTCTTCCATTTCGAAAGGAGTGGGATCAGGGAATTCAGGAATATGGTGATAGACTGGTCTGGAAATTCCTGACCTATTATCTACTCCACTGATATTAGGAAAAGGAGGAGCACTTGCGGATGCTTCCTCAGGATTATTAGAAGGGATATTAAGAGGAACATTTTGAGTAATATCTACTGACCTTCGAGAATGAGTAAAATGCCATGAAGGAATAGATCTGATATCACGAGTTTCTAGGAATATCTATGATCTCCTGGCAAATTGGATAGTTACTCTTCCTTCAGGGTGTTGGATAATATTAGTAGGATCAGAATTTTGAACTATTGGTTGAGGAATTCGGTTTTCTAATTCCCATTGGTCTGGGAGAGTTATCTGATTCCAAGGAATGGTCCTGGGAATTGTAACATTTGCTTTAGAAATGTCTGTTTGTAAAAGAAGGGTTTCTCTATTGGAATTTAATTTAAAAACTTTGCTACCAAAAGCAGAATCCATTACTTTGTAATAAACTCTATAAATTAGAGCTATGGGAATAGATCCTTCAGCTATAGAATAATTATGGGTTTTTTTTTGAAGAGTGAGAGATTTTAGAATATTTTTATCTTTGAGAGAAACAGTGAGATTAGGATGACTATCAAAATGTATTGGTCCACTGCAAAGACTTGTTTCTACGGCTCCAAGAATGGATTCTTCGTATTTTAGAAGTCTTGCATCTCTTAGGACAAGAAGTAATGAAGTATCTAATCCTTCTTTGGTAAGAGGTTTTGCTCCTACCTGAACTAGACCTATATGCATATAATTCCATTTCTGGGAATGTTTCTTTATGGAATCTTTATTCAAAAGTTGAATTGAAGCGAAAGAATTAGAAAGAGGTACATCACGTTCTTCAGTAACAATGACATAGTCATTATACCCAAAGAACCTGAACTTAGAGTGTTCATAAATTTTATCAAGTTTCACTTTCGGAATAAACCAATTTTCAATAGATTTATTGAAATCTTCTATATTAATCTCTTCCCTATTTATTGGTCCTTGATCAAGGGACATTTGTGATAAAGAACTAGAAGAAGACTCAGATCTTCTAAATAAATCCATTGCAAAAGACTACTTTGTTCTTTTCAATTGACTTCGACGATGCTTACCAACGGACTTACTATCCCACTGGGTTTTACTGCCCGGAACACATCCAGAAATCACACGAAAAGACTACCACGAAGGAAATCGTCTTTACTGCGGATGAATTTATAAAGAATATCTTTATCTACCCCCTGGCTCTGATACCATAAGTGTCCTAGGATCCGGGGATTTATAAATAGACTTTATGATGCAAGAATCTTTTCAAAATTTGATATGAAGTCAGGTTTATATATATATATATATATATATATATATATATATATGTATATATATATGCAAACTAGAACTAGCTTACGAAGTCTCCTTCTGATGTATCGGTAAACTTTTCTTTGGAATTACAAAGTTGAGCGTGTTAAAGCTAGAGTGCCACCAAGACGAGTGACCTCCTAAAAAAGTGTTTACATGTATGCCAAAGAACAAAACCATGAGACTCGGTATGGGATAGGCTAAAACAAACAACGGGAAAATTGCCAAAAAAGTCTTAAACCTTTTGCAATTTTTCCAATTCGGTCCTAAACCTTTTTTTTTTTTTGCCAATTCAGTCCTAAACCTTTTGCAAATAAGCCAATTCAGTCCTTTTGGCTGGCCAGCGCTGACGTGGCCGCCGGCTGACGTCCACGTGGCAATATTTTAATATTTTTTATTATTTTCGAATTTTTTTTCTTTTCCTTCTCCTCCTAGCCTGCCCGGCCAGGGGGAGGTTCGCCGGCGAGGGCCCAGCTTCGGCGAGCTGGGCCCTCGCCACCGCTGGGCGAGGGCCGACCTTGCCCAGCCATGGCCAGCCCTGCCTCGCCTGGGCAAGCTCGCCATGGCGAGCTCCGCCTCGCCGGAGCTGGGCGAGCCCAGATATGGCCAGGGCAGAGCTCGCCATGGCTGGGCGAGCTCCGCCTCGCCAGATCTGGGCTCGCCCAGCTCCGGCGAGGCGGGGCTGGCCATGGCTGGGCGAGCTCCGCCCTCGCCCAGCCATGGCGAGCTCACCTAGCTCCGACTCCACCTCGCTGGAGCTGGGCGAGCTCGCCCAGCGGTGGCGAGGGCCCAGCTCGCCGGAGTTGGGCCCTCGCCGGCAAACCTCCCCCTTGGCCGGACAGGCCAGGGGGGAGAAAGAAAAGAAAATAATAAAAAAATTCGAAAATAAAAAAAATATATATTAAAATATTACCACGTAGATGCCGGCGGGTCAAAATGACTGAATTGGCTGATTTTCAAAAAGTTTAGGACTGAATTGGCCAAAAAAAAAGATTTAGGACTGAATTGAAAAAATTGCAAAAGGTTTATGACTTTTTTGGTAATTTTTCCAACGAACAACACCTTGAATGTGTTAATCCAGGGACACCACAAAATCGATTCAACATACCTGTCCTAATATACCGAGCATTATCTATAAAAGCGCGTGAACTAAATTCTACGACCGGAAGGATCTTAGAAGAGCAACTGTTTGTGGAACTCGGATTCCCCAATCCTCTATTAGGAAATTGAATTGTATCAAACCCGGTTTTTGTTTGCCCCGAAAATCTTGCCAAGCACACGACTTGTTTTTCCAATGATCTTCGAAAATAGCCGGGAAAGGCCAAGGCCAAGGCTCACGGGATAGTCGGCCTCTCAATACACCATCTCAATTACGTCTAATCGCTCATAAATTATCACGTGGGATTTTTAAATGCAGTCAGGATTTACTGGAAAACGACACAATCGACAAGACTTGCTGAAGGGATATTCAATAGTTAAAATGCACTCCTGTAAAAACTTTAGATTCCGCTATAGAACGATACCCTTTAGAACCGACCGCCTGATTTAATTTAAATTGAAAAAAAATAAGCTCAAAATTGTACATAACAATAGGCCCCGAATTGGGTCCAATTAAGAGCCCATTTGATGAGCTATTAGAATGCACTCATTGAGAGAGAGAGAGAGGATATTTGGACGAAGTCATTTCACTGATAATACGGTGAGCAGAGCTAATTATTGTGAAAAATGACACAAACAGTTCATAAACTTTGATTTAATGTGCAATGTGATTCCTGAACTTTTAATTTATTCAATATGATCCATGAACTTTAGCCTAATGTTCAATGTAGTCATGGGTCTTTTGGTGCATGTTCAATATAGTCCATGAACTATATGAAAATATTCAATGTACATTGAATATTTTCATATAATGTACATTCAATAATGTACATTGAATATTTTCATGTAATTCAGAGATAACATTGAACATACACCAAAAGTCCAAGGACCACATTGAACATTAGGCTAAAGTTCAGGGATCAAATTAAACAAATTAAAAGTTCATGGACCACATTGCACATTGGATCAAAATTCATAAGCTGTTTGTGTCATTATTCCCTGGTTATTATAGTTCAGGTCAAGTACCGAGGACTTGCATTTTCTTTTATAAGGACTCACTTAGGTTTAGATGACCTTACAAAAAATTTTTGTTGAAAAACTTAGAAAAAAGAATCAACTTAAATTTTTTCATAATAATTGAAATATTTATGTTTAAATTCAAAATAATGATTTCCTATCGTAGAAATCACAAATCTTTTTTTCAAAATACAACTACACATTGACGCTTGGGCATTGGACTCTCAATGCATGTGCCAAAGTCATCGATGGCCTAGCACAAGTCCACATAAGCCGAAACCGATTCCTCAGAGGTCGAACCAAAGTCCACAAAGGCTTGGCCCAAGACCTTAGTACCCATTGCCAGGTCCCCAGCGACAGTGTTAGTGTAATCGACTCTTGTAGCGAAGTCACCAATGCCTGGGCCTAGGTCCATCGAGGCCGTACTCAGGACCTTAGTGCCTGTGCCCGAGCGCCAGCTCTTATGCCCAAGTCCCTAGCACCCGGACCAAGGTCCATCAAAGCCAGGCCCAAGACTTTGGTGACCATGCTTGAGTCCTCAATAGTGCCCAAGTCACAAGCACCCAAGCCCTAGTCCATCAAAGCTGGACCCAAGACCCAAGTGCCCATAACTAACTATTCGACAGTCATCCTGAGCACCCAACTCTCATGCTCAAGTCATCAGTGGGCTGGGTTTCATAGAGACTAGGCTCGGAATTCTCCGGGCCCTAACCAAGATGCTAGAGCCCGTGCTTGAATTCCCAACGAACATGCCCAACTACCCGCCTCTCGCAACTAGGTCGCGCTCAAGTGGGTTCCATGGCAGCTGGGCTCGAGTTCACAATAGAGGACCCAGGTCTTTCAAAGCTAGGCCCAAGAACTCGGTGCCTTGCCGGGTTCCCCTGTGGTTGTGCTCAGCTCCCTCACCCAATTCATTGGTGCCTAAGCATCGGTTCGGGTCCATAGAGTTAAGGGTGTCAACGATTCGAGCTTCCATGATACCCAATTCAAACCAAACCGTCTAGACTATGCATCTATTCTGGCCTGAACTAAAACCCAACTCGAATATGTCCAAAACCAAAAATGCAGTTCAGGTGCGGTCGGGTCGGGTATTTATTTTTATTTCTTTTTCATTTCTTCGTTCCTTCCTCACAGAGTGGGTTTACCTAAACCCTCTGTGAAAAATCCCAAAGACCAGAAATACTTTGAGATTCCCCATGGCAATGATCTGAGATAATATCTCGAGTTGTAAAGTGAGCAATTCGCTTTATCGTCTTCTTTCCTCCGGTCCTTGTCGACAAGATCTACGCAAGACTTCGAGCATGAGCGATTTGCAAATTACTTCAAAATAAAATCATCCCAACCATTCATTCAAACCCTAAATTTCCCATTTTCCCAGTCACACCACAGCGGTTGCTCCTAGCCTCCATTGTCGCCAACGACCCCATGCCCACCTTCGATCTCGTTGGCCACAACCAAACCGCCTAAATCCAATCCAGTCATGACCAAGATTCAAGGCCGAGTGGAGATCTAGGGCTCCATCAAGCTCCACCGGAGGCGAGCATAAGATCTCGGCTCGTTGTGGTCGCTTCTTCTCCAACTCTGGTCATGCTGTGCCTAGTGTGCACGAATAGAATGTTCCAGGTCATTATAGATGGGGATGAGAGATGAGAGTCACATAGTGCCGACAATGTCGTACGAACTACGAAGGCTGGAGGAGCGGTAACTTGACAAAGTGGGAGACCGAAGTGGTGATGGAGGTACAAACGAGGGGGAGGAAGTGAAGGTGTTCATTGTGATAGAGGTTTATAGGTAAGGAGACCAAGTTCTGTGGAAGGAGAGTGAAAGCGAAGGGTTTTAATTGTGTTTCGGTTCGGTTTGGGTTTATGATCTGAACCGAAGCCCAATCATTGTCATTGCCCGTTTTTAAAACACATTTTCTGAACCAGAGAGATACTTGACCTGAAAAGCCCCAAAAGTTTCGGTTCAGGTTATTTTTCCTGGCCCCTGTGCTTGAGTTCCTTGTGGTTGGTCCCGAGAAACCCCAACTCGTGCAACTGAGACCCTGGCGTTGGGATATCTATTATATTAAACAAATAGTGCATGTATATTTAGAAGCATAATATTAAGTTTTGAATTCCAAGTGACGGAAAATGAATTTCAGTTCATTTTCAGATTCCAGCTAAATACCAGAAAATATCGTTTTTTCAGAATTATTAAATTATTCGTGAAACAAACGGAACCTTAATCTCAATCGTTTATTATTTGCAATAAAGGCGGCTGTTTAGCATGTTAGTCGGTTCAATTTGGGAATGGGTTGAACAATTATTAGTCGAGATCGAAATCATAGTAGTGCAAAACGAGTAAACGGGATGGACTTACCCCTGGCATTATAGCAACTTGCGTTGCCTCACACGCCAAACCTTCCCAAAGCGACAATGGCATTAAACTCATTGTGGATTACTGATATCAGCAAATATATATATATATATATGAAGGCTTACCAGACCCTAAAGTAAAGGAGAAACAAAACTAATATTACGGACACCAAATAGCACAACACTACATACGAAGTTCACCTCTTCAACTTCATAGAGCACAACTATGGGCAACATTCCATAGCAGTCTTGCCTGTTTCTTTATTTCAACTTATTTAACTAGTTACCCGTGGGGTGCGGAACGCCACACTCTTTGGATCCTTAGTGAGGTTTAGGTTTAACCTCACCAAAGAGAGGGAGCTTGTGCTCCTGCAAGGGCTTCCACAGCCTGTCCACTTCCTCGAGAGGTGGCGCGCTCTACGGATGCAAACCTTATTTTAATGTGCTACAATCCGCACACCTTACACCTCCCAATTTCCCCCATCTTTGTCCTCCCGGGAAAGAAGGAATACCCTCTTATTGCTTTACATCCTAGGGACTCTGAGGTCCGAGTAAGGCCCAAGATAAAGCCTTTTAAGGTCTTGCTTAGGACTTCTTATTTAGCTAGTTACCCGTGGGATACGACACACCACATACGCGCATGACCCTTTTGCCGTCGTTTGAGATGAGATACTCTCGGAGGCTAAAATTCTTGATGTACCCGCAGAGGCACGGCCTTGCTCTCGCATCTTGCTGCAGCACAGGGCCGACGGCTGCATGGACGACATCATCGCCGGCACACACAAGCTCAGTTGCGAGGGGGTGCATGTCACCGCTTTCGCGACACGGGCTCGATCCGCCGAGAGAAGCACGGGCACTGCCATGAGAGCTGCCACGAGCAAGCGTGGGGATGGGGAGGGATTGGAGGGCTTGGCCGTGATCTTCAATGGGTAAGCAAGTGACAAGTAGATACAGACAGGAGAGGTGGGTGGTGGTGGTGTATGTTGTGTGGCCAAGGCGAGCGACGGGAGATTTATAGAGATGGCACTCGAGTTAAATATCGCAAAAATTAATTATTTTGAGTAGAATATGCTTATCACCTGTTTTAAGAAACAAATGAGACGAATATTTAATACCCTACATGCAACATGTTTTATGTTCTTCCATGTGCATGGGACGCGGAGGGAAAGAAAGAGACTAAAAGATGGTCGGCCTTTTTATTTTCGCAAAAAAATTTGTGGGCAGCTCAATTAATGTAATTATAAGAAATCATATCATGAATATTGAAGAATCACGATATAAATAACTGTGTACAGAATCACTTTCTTTTTCTTTTAACTTGCAAACTTACACATAAGTTTTCGATAATAACACGATACTACTGAATATGGATTTTTATTACGTCTAAGTTAATTGCAATATGCCGATGCGTAAAGCTTAATTCTTTATAGAGAATATGGTCAATTTTAAACATTCCGGCTGCACACACTAATCAATCAGCTAATATTGCTCGTAGAGATTTGTTTTTTTATAATAATTGATCGGACGAAAAAAGAGAATACTCATCACCATGGCACTTCAAATCCAAACAAAAAGTGCGCCCCAAATTTTACACGCGCACGGTGCAAAACCAATTTTCCTCTACGAAATGGAATGCCTCTAAGTTTCAATCGATGGCAACATCGTCATCATCACATAGAATTTTCAAACCACCACCCTTCAAAGAATGTAGCAATCCACTTTAGTTCATTCAATTTCAATGCTCTGTCGCACGATAGAACTTGGTTGTCTTAGGAATTTGAAAGTACCTAGAAATAATTCTAACAACAGTCGCGCCTACCGAGGGATGCCAATTTGATTCATCGCAAGTATTCGGAGAGCAAGAAACATAAGATAATCCCATATATATTGAGTCTGTCACATACTGAGACATGGAGAAAATTACCAAAACAATCTTAAACCTATTGCAAATGTACCAATTTAATCATAAACCTTTCAATTTGGCTAATTTAATCATAAACATTTTGATAAACTATCAATATAAATCCAAATAATTTTGATCATAAATCACTGACATGGATGTCGGCCATCATACGTGGCAGGACGCTGACCATAGCTGGTGAGGGCTTCATGGCCCTCGCTCCCTCACTGGCCTCAATGAAAAAAAAAAGTAAAAGAAAAAAATTTTACATAAAAGAATTATTCACATCAGCATTGGCCGTGCCATGTAGGATAGCCAGCGTCTACATCAATAAGTTCCAGCCAAAATAGACCAGATGAAGTACATTGGCAAATTATTAAAATATTTAAGACTAAATTGATCAAATTGAAAAGTTTATGATTGAATTGAAACAAGTGTAATAGATTTAGGACTTTTTTTTAGTAATTATCCCATGTGAAACTTCCCCCGAATCAAATAAAAAGAAGAGTTATTGCGTTGTTCCTATTATGCAAACTCGCCAGGCTAAGGAATTTGAGATTCTTTTCATATCGACTCTCTGGTAATATGTTTTCTTTTTATGTTCAGCGGTCAAATAGTTGACTCCGATAACTCTTAGGAAGGTCCATAAAAGAAAATTTCAATACTCTATGATGATGCACAGATATTAGTGGTGCAATGGAATGCTATCATAAGATTACTATACCAATCAACTATAATTCCTAGGACTTCGATTTCCTCTAACAACAGTTCTTTCGTTCCGATGCACATTATCGCTTTGCATGACCTCGTATCATGTTATGTACATGTGAAATCAACTCGTTTGCATCTAAGGCTATATAGAAATGTCGTATTTTTCTTCATCCTTGATTAAGGAAACTTCCTCGACCAATTGTTAGCACATGATACGACGTCGTTTGCTGCTACGGACTTGAAGTCTTCCACTCAAGAACGCTAATGATGAAGGCGATCAGCCAACGCTTGTGAAATTTTCCAAATGCAGCCAGCAATTTCGGCTCGACTCTTGACTCCAAAGTCAACTCGATTCAATCTTCCAAGTCATGAAAAGACCTAGCCTAACCCAATTATTGGCAACCTATGCTATCAGTATGCATATTTTTTCATTACATATCATTATTAGTCCCGCAACTTACATTGGGCATGCCAGGTGTAGAGGGTCGCCAATGAAAGTTTGGTAATTATATCTTTCGAGACAATAAGAAGCATAATCATTCAAAAGATAATTCTTCAAAGGGAACCAAAACTTTCGAGCATGTTTATATTCTCAATGCTTAATTGCCTCAAAATCTTTTTTTCCGGGCTTGTTTGTCTAACTCATCCAAATCACCAAATTAGGTTTTCGTTCTCTAAGGGAGACAAAGAATGAGTCCTATTTGTTCAAATTAGGGCTAATTGAAGAGAGAGAGAGAGAGAGAGAGAGAGATGGATTTCCACATGAACTTACCACATCAATTGAATTATTGCCATGTGTCATCCAGTTCGGTAATTTCACGGTAGAATTTGACGGAAACTAATTGAAGGTAAATGTGTTAAGCGTATACCTGTTTGGAGGTTTTGGTGATCCTAAAATTATTTTGGTGTAAAGTTGTCATAAGTATACCTATGTGGAAAATTTGTCACATGTACCAGTTTTAGATTTTTTATGGTATTAACTATTTACTAAAAGACAACTTCTCACATCCCTCCCAAAATAACCTTTTTTTTCACCCTAATCGCTTCTTCTACACCACATATATTTCAACGTTTCGTTTTTTTTTTTGGTAAGGATATTTCAACGTTTCGTTCATGTTTGTCTTCTTCTGAACTTATTCTCCATTATCCACTTGCACGAGAGTTTAACTAATTGTTATAATCTGGGAAAGCACTAATCATATACAGGGGGTAGAGAAAGGTTAGTTTCATTTGCGAATTGTTTGCTTTGTATCCCCTAAGGTTCTCCTAAAAAATGTCCATTTCAATTGGCCCAGAATGGGGTCCAGTCAAGAGCCCATTTGATGAGCCATTAAAATAGTGAACTCACTTCAACTAAAAAAAAATAAAAAAATACTGAACTCATTCACAGAAGGCCTTACCAAATTGCTGTTCAATCAGTCTACAACACACAAAAAAAATAGAGAGAGAGAGAGAGAGAGAGAGAGAGAGAGAGAGAGAGAGAACATTTAGATCAAGTCATTTCCTTGATGATACGGTGAACAGAGCTAATTATTATAGTTTAAGATAATTGCTGAGAGCTTGCATGTCATTATTTTGTGGGAGACCCACTTAGTCTCGATTCCTTATTATTAATAAACTCTGTTTTAGCATGTTAATCGGTTCAATTTAGGGATGGAGTTAACCCTGGCGTGATAGCAACTTTTGTTGTCACACATACCGAACCTTCCCGAAGCGACAATGGCATTAAACTCGTCGTGAGTTGACTGAGTTCTAATATCAGCATACAAATGGAGGGTTACCAGACCCTAAAGTAAAGAGAAAAATTATACTAATATTAAGGACACCAAATTGTAGAACACTATAAAAGAGTTTCATTTCGTAGAGTACAAATATATAGGTCATGGCAACATCATCTCTCTGCAATATGATTGTTCCGGCAATCATCATCATCTCTTTATTTCAACGGATTTAACTAGTAACTAGTACCATACTCGTTCTCACCTTCGACTTCTCTGGGCGTCGAACGTTGGAGCTTTCCTGCTCCCGACACTAGCACGTCGGGTACGGAACGCCGCAGGTGCGAGCGACCCGCTTGGCATTGGGAGAGGTGACGTACTGCCGGAGGTTCGGGTTCCTGATGTACCCGCAGAGGCATGGCCTCTGCTCTCTCAGCTTGCTGCAGCACAGGGCCGACGGAGGCGCAGACGACGTGATCGCGGACACACATGAGCTCAGCTCCGTGGCACTGCACGTCACCGCTTCCGCCACTCTGGCTCGATCCGCCGAGAGAAGCACGAGCACCGCCACGAGAGCGGCCACGAGCAAGCGTGGAGATGGGGAGCGATTGGATGGCTTGGCCATGATCTTCAGTGGGAAGCAAGTGAAAGGAGACTGGAGAGTTAGGTGGGGGGTGTATGTTGTGTGGCCGAGGGCCAGTGACAGGAGATTTATAGAGATGGCACTCGAATTTTTTTTTATTTTTTTGTTTGTCCTACTTTAATTCTCAATTCATTTTTAGATTTTTGTCCTATCTTTTACGGGACATAGAAGTCGAAACTCACATTTAAAACTACATGTCTCCACTTCTAACCCTCCCGAAAATGTAAAGATTCAAACTCTCCACCTTCCTAAGTAGAAAAGATGGCCACCGAGATAAATCCCAGTGGTTGATAACACTCGAATTAAATGTCGCATAAATTATGTTGAATAGGATAGGCTAATCATGTAATTTAAAAAAACAACAAGACTAATATTAAAAACCCTACTTCAAGTCCATGATTGATTGCTTGCAACGTGTCTTGAGGTCTAATGCAATTTGTGCTACGCATTCCAGGACAAGGAATTGACCACCCTCCATTTGGAAACGTTTGGATTGAATTTCTGTCGATGCCTAATCTTTAAGGCCTAATAACCGCCGTGTCTTCCGGGGGCATCTTCGCGCATGGGACCCACAATGATAATACATATGACAAGGATCACTTTCTTTTTTATTACCTTGCAAATCTTGCCCAGAAGTTTCAATATCAATATGAGTCCAGCGAATTCGGATTTTTATTACATCTGCGTTAATTTCAACGTGCAGACAAGCGAAGCTGAATTATCTAGAGAACGATAGTCAATTTTAAAGATTTCATGTGCACACACTTATCAATCATCTGATATCGCTCGTGGAGCTTATTTTTCATTATCAGTGACAGGAAACAAAAAGCCAAAAAAAAATATTAGCATGATACTTCAAATCTAAAGAAAAGGGAAAACTCATTCCCACTGAGACCGTCGCATCAAACCTCCCGTCGATAAGGAGAGAGAGAGAGAGAGAGCGAGAGAGAGAGAGAGGATTCATTTTACTCCATGAAATGGAAAGCCACTAGAATTCAATTGATGCAACATCATCATCGTCATCATTACATAGAATTGTCCAAACCACTCGTCATCCGATGAATCCAGAAGCAGCAGGGACCTCAGGAGGAGGATAACAAAGAAGAAATGGATGCATCGAGGTGGGCAATACCGACAGAGAAGAGAGAGAGAGAGAGAGGACTAGGACAAGCATGGTAGGCAAAACATCGCAGCAATCAACTCCAACTTCATTCGAGTTCAATGCTCAGCAACATGATAGGACTTGGTTGTGTTCGAATTCAACACAGAATGCTCGGAAATCGTTCTAACAGCAGCCGCCCACCAGCGCGTGCCAATTTCGTTCCTCGCAAGTATTCGGAGAGCTAGAATCGTAGAATAGTTCCGAACGCGTTGAATCCGTCGCATTCTTTGAAACTTCCTCTTAATCAAAAGACAAGAAAAGACCTGTTGGGTTGTTCCTGTGATCTGCTCTTGACCGGAAGTCTTAACTTGCTTTTTCTCTTCCACGCAAGAATGCTAATGTGAAGGCGGTTTCAATAAAGCTTATGAAATTTTCCCGAATGCCGCCAGAAATTTCGTTTTCTACTCTTGACTTGGCGTCAACTCGATTCAATCTTCCAAGTCATACAGAGCTGTGCTAACCCACGCATTCGCAGCCTCTTGTATCGGTATGCATCTTTGTTATTAGGCATCTTTATCAGTCCTTGACCTTACATTGGGCATGCCAGCTGTAGAGAGAGAGAGACAGAGAGAGAAAGCAACATCCCACCAACTGAAAAGCATAGAGATAGTGATTTCTGAGACAATAAGAGGCATAATTTTAACAGTTAATATCACGAAAATTGTAAAATTGATACACCTGTAATAAATTTATCATACACTAATTTTTTGACCACTAAAAATCTCAAACCGGTACACCTATGACAAATTACCCTCTATTAGTTTCCTATTAAATTTTATCATCAAATTATTGAGTTGGATAATACGTGATAGTTGACGAATGTACCAGTTTGGGATTTTAGTCTTTCATTTATATTGACACCTAAATTCTGGGAGGTCGCGACAGCTTGTCTTAGGTTTATCAATTTGTAATTTTTCGTGGTATTAATTCAATTTAATGGATGGTAAATTTGTCACAAGTGTATTGTTTGAGATTTTTTGTAGTCAAAAAATTAGTCTAGGTAAATTTGTTACAGGTGTACCAATTTGGGGTTTTTGGTGATAAAAAAATTAGTTTTGTGTAAATTTATCATAAGTGTATCAGTTTAGGGTTTTTCGTAATATTAACCCTAATTTTAAAAAGACAATTCTTCAAAGGGAACAAAAGCTTTCGAGCATAGAAATTTTAGGTAACTAACAATTTTTATATTATTTTGGTGATATTGCTTTCCAAATAATAGATTATTTCAAATAAATAATATTGAGATTAGATTACTGTCAAATCACATTTTTTTCATGAAATAACCCCGCTAACCTCATAAATCATTAAGTATACAAGTCAAAATCTAATTCAGTGGCCTAACATTCATCCCTCGGCTATTTACATGTGGTTTTACGTTATAAAGAAGCGATAAGGCCTTTTCTTTTCCATAGTTATGGTATCTGTAAATTCATCCTAATGTACATATAGATGAGACATTTTTTTGAAAATGTAAGAGTTTTCAAGCAATAACTTTTTATTGATCAAATTAGTTTCTTTGCATCATTAAATAAATCGTGCCAACGCAAGAATTAGGTGTCCTCATGTTAATATGGTTATGATATTAAATGGTTTGGTACTCTAGGAGCAAAATTGTTAAGACACGACCACATCAACTAGAAAGAGGAGAGGTAAGTGACATTTGCGAGTGATGTGGTGGGTAAAGTTACAAAAATGCACAATCAACCATAAAAGAAAGTGGGAAACAAAGACCTGTTCTTTCTCATCTTTCCACGATTCTGGGTTGAATTTCCTTTCCACGATTCTGGGTTGAATTTCGTATCACCCCATCGAAGTCAAAAGAATTGATTGAAAACATTTACACCTCAAAAATTTTGAAAACTGACCATTTCATAGAGGTTGATCTTCTTGACTTTTTTACCTTCCCCGGAGCATGTCCGTGAAGTTTCCTCTCATTATACGCCTGAAGCGCGTGTCCTCCATCACTCTGCTTTTTCTCCTGGTGTCCCCGCACTTTCTTTCTTCCCAAGAAGTCCTCCCTCACCGAAAAAACTAGTCATAGAAGACGGAAACCCGAGATGAGCACCCATCACTTTGCTGATAGCCTCCAAAGTTCCATCTGATCTTTCCTTCTGTAATAATTTCTAGAGCTCCCCTGGGAGCTGGATCAAGTGCATCCGGGTCTTTCGACAAGTTTTGTATGGCTGATATGAGGAAACCCCGAAAGCTAGTTGTGGAGAGATCTGCAGTAAACAAGATGCAGCAGATAAATCGTGAGTGGATGCCAAACAAGCCTAGTATAATTAGCATATGAACGCATCATCCACTTATAAATGAACCAACTCAGACGACACACAAAATAACGGTTATTTTAGAATTGATGCTGGTCAGCTGAATATGTTTCTACCGATAAGCAATACGTAAACAGATAAAATAGGTAGGGTGAACTTTCTGGTGTCACGTCTTGTCGAAATAGATTTGTGGATGTTAGGAAATTAATAGATAATATTGTTAGAGAAATTATAAGATATTAGGGATATTATTTTATATTTCATTATTTTCTAAGATAGCTAATTTCCTTATTAGATTATTCACTTTCATATATGTATTGTTTGGATATAAATAAAGTCAAGTTAATTGAGCAAAGATGCAGTCTTCATTGATTATCTCTTCCTTTCTCCTGAAGATCCTAGAAAATTTACATGGTATCGAAGCCATCAAAAGAAAAGGACTCAAATCAAAACCCTAACTTTATCTTTCTTCTTTCCTTTAGTCTCTATCATTGTCTCTATTGCATCCCCGTCCTCTCTCTTTCCTCATCTCTTCGTCAGGGGAGTCATGCATCGCCATTGGCAGTCACCTCATCTTCGGTAACTTCCAAATTTTGTACACTCAACAATGCCTACAATGGACGTTATTCATTACGAGACTCTCTTTAAATTGTGAGTGTCAAATATCCTGGCATCTCTTAGCGCCGGAGTAGAGTACACTTTCATTGAGCAGCCAAAGTTGAGCGCCGTGGGGTAATGCAATTTAGTTTGCCCCAATTCAAATTGGGTTATCCACATAGTTCTATTAGGGTTGTATGAAAAAGATACGTCGACTTTCTGATCATGTGTTTTGTCGGCACATGTCAAATCCGATTTAATATATCAACAATCCTCGTTTAATGTAAGGTTCGGCTTACATGGCATTTGATCATAGACTTTGAATAAAAGCCACACCTGTTACTCCAGCTTGAGGGGGAGGATTGAAATATAATTATGGATATTAGAAAAATCCCCATTAGAGAATAAAATGGTAAATCATCAAGCAGATCACAAACACGAGGCAAATAGATGAATGCAATCCCAAACGATTGAAAATAACAAGCGAGTCATATGATAAGAAGGCGTCATGCATGAAGACAGATCGCCCCGCGCGAAGACCTATGAACATAAAGTGATCCTACAATGACAATTCCCGTCATAGCAATCACTTTGCATGTGTCCTATGTTTTTCGTACCATATGAATGATCATCATATTATGAGAAGGTGTTGGATAAACCAAGTACTCATCCGCTTAATTGGATAATTTAATAAATTATCACGTGAGATTTTCAAACTCAGGCGAGGTTACTTTAAATCAACAAAAATGACTTTTGCTGAAGGATAATTTAATAAACAAACTGTACTCCCGTGAAAATTTTGGATTGCACTGTAGAACGCTGCCTTAAGGACGGACTGCCTGATCTAATTGAAACAAAGAAAAAATAAGCAAGTCCTTGAAGAGATATGCTTAGCTCGAAATTGTCCATGTCAATTGGCCCCGAATTGGATCCAATTAAGAGCCATTCAAATACTGAACTCATTCACAGAAGACCTTACCAAATTGCTATTCAATCCTTCTACAACACACACACACAAACAAACAGAGAGAGAGAGAGAGAGAGAGAGAGAGAGAGAGAGAGAGAATATGATAGTTCAAGAGAAGTGCAACTGTAGAACACTAAATAAGAGTTCGTCTCTCCAACTTCATAGGGCACAACTATGTAGGTCACGGCAACATCATGTCGTTGCAATATGATTATTCCAGCAATCTTGCTTGTTTCTTTATTTCAAATGATTTAACTAGAGTACCATACTTGTTCTTATTTTCGTATTCTCTCCGCATCGAATATGGGAGCTTCCGGGTACCGGACACTAGCATGTCGGGTACGTGACGCCGCAGGTGCGAGCGACTCGTTTGGCGTTGGGAGAGGTGACGTACTGTTGGAGATTTGGATCCTTGATGTACCCGCAGAGGCACGGCCTCTGCTCTCGCAGCTTGCTACAGCACAGAGCCGACGGGGCCGCCGATGACGTGATCGCGGACAGGCACGAGCTCAGCTCCGTGGCAGCGCACGTCACCGCTTCGGCTACATGGACTCGATCTGCCGAGAGAAGCACAAGTACTGCCACGAGAAGCGCCGCTAGCAAGCGTGGAGATGGGGAGCGATGGGATGGATTGGCCATGATCTTCAGTGGGGAGCGAGCGATAGGAGACTGGAGAAGTTGGCGGTGGTGTTATGTTGTATGGCCAAGGCGAGGGATGGGGAGATTTATAGAGATGGCACTTCAATTAAATATCGTAAAAATTATTTTGAACCGAATTTTCTAATCACATATTTTAAGAAACAATGACATTCAATGCACGCATGTAACATGTTTTGTGTTCTACTATCATATGTGCATGCGATGAGTAGTGCGTTCTTTTTTTTTTTTGTATACGCGTATTAGGACAAGGAATTGACGAGTCCCATCCTCCATTTGTAAAATTTTGACTTGTATTTTCGTCGGTGCCTAATCTTTAAGGATATGTTTTTATATTTGTTCCCAATAATCGCCGTGTTTTTCGGGGCATCTTTGGGCAAGGGAAACACAATAATAATATATATGGAGGGACAGAAGGAAAGAAAGAAAGAGGACCGAAGATTGTCGGTCTTTCTGTTGCTAGAAAAATTTTCGCGACAAACTTTGTTGATTTAATTGTGAGGAATGATATCATGTATATAATGAATCATTATATAAATAACCGCGCAAAGGATCACTTTTTTTTTGGTTACTTTGCAAATCTTACACATAAGTTTTCAATGTCGATACGAGTCTAGTGAATATGAAATTTTTATTACGTCTATATTAATTTCAACGTGCTGACACGTAAAACTGAGTTCCATTTAGAGAAATGTTAGTTAATTTTTAATACAGCTGGCGGAGTTTATTTTTCATTAGGAGTGATCGAAAGTAAAAAAGAAGAAAAAACTCATTATGTGAAAGTGAATACCCAATTTTCCACGCTCAGTGGGTCGCGTCCAACCTCCCGTCATTTCCTCTGTGAAATGGAACGCCCTTAGATTTTAAATTGATGGCAACATCATCATCATCATTGTCACATAGAATTTGAGAAATGCAAACCACCCTTCATACTATTATTGCTGAAGGGGGCATGGACGTCGGGAGGGGAATAACAAAGAAGAATGCGGATGCATCAAAGTGGGAAAATAGAAAATAGATAAGAGACTTTATTAGTTCATTCAATTTCGATGTTCGGCCACGTGATAGGAATTTGGTTGCCTTTGAATTCAACAGAATACTTGGAAATCATTCTAACAGCAGTCGCCCACCGGGGGCGTGCCAATTTGGTTCCTCGCAAGTGTTCGGGGAGCCACATGAATCGCAGAATAGCTCTGAATGCATTGAACCGGTCGCCGTGCCGCGAAACTTCCTCTTGATCGAAACACAAGGAGGCCTATTTGATTGTTCTTATGATTAGCTCTTGACCGGAAGTCAACTTGCTTTACTCTTCCACTAATGGTGAACGGCTGAAGGCGCTCCAATTGAGATGATTCGTCAAAGGGAACAACAACTCTCGAGCATAGAATTCTAGGTAGATATTATTGTTTAAATGTTGGATGACAATACATTATTCCCATGATAACACCAAAATTAGATTAGCGACATCAAATCAGATCATTGCTAATCACGTATTTTATGAAAATAGCACTACTTACCTCATGAATCATACAATGTACAAGTCAAAATTCAATTAAATGGTGTAACAACTATTTACACTTAGATGGTGTGAATAACCGAATATGTACAGTCCAACTAATTCACCCTCGAAAGTTCATTCCTCAACCATTAATATGCGGTTTTCTACAATAACTCGCTTCTTTTGTTGTTGGTTATGGTATCTGCAAATCCAGCCGGACGTACTCATAGATGGAACATTTTATTGGGAACGTAAGATTTTTCAAGCAACAATTTTATTGATTAAAGTAGTAACTTTGCATCGGTAAATAATCGCGACATCAACAGGAGTAAGGAGGTATCCTCGTGTTACTATGGTTATGATAATAAATAGTTTGGCACTCGAGGAACAAAATTGTTTAGAAACGACCACATCAACTAGAAAAAGGAGAGGTAACAACATTTGCGAGCGATGTGGTGGATAAAGCTACACAAATGCACAATCAACTTTAAAATTGACATCGACACCAGATGAGAATTTGACAATTTTTGCCAGCGACTTAGCACTTGGAAACGTGTACAAGACAACAGCAGCCAATGATGAACGGGCAGGACAGAACTAAGAAGACAAAAATCTAAAGTTTTATTCGAAAAATAAACCCCCAAAAGAAAATGGGAAATAAAGACCTATTCTTTCTCATCTTTTTTCTTTCTTGATTCAATATTATATCACCTCGTCGAAGTCAAAAGAATTGATTGAGATCATTTACAAGTAAAGAAAAAATTTCAAAAATGACCATTTCATAGAGGTTGATCCTCCTGGCTTTTGGCCCTTCCCCGGAGCATGTCTGTGAAGTTTCCTCTCATTATACGCCTGAAGCGTGTGTCCTCCATCGGAGGCTGTGGGACCGCCTTTGGCGACTCTGCTTGTTCTACTGGCGTCTCCGCACTTTCTTTCTTCCCAAGAAGTCCTCCCTCACCAAAAAAACTAGTCATAGAAGTCGGAAGCCCGAGATGAGCACCCATCACTTTGCTGATAGCCTCCAAAGTCCCACCCGATCTTTCCTTCAGTATAATTTCTAGAGCTTCCTTGTGAGCTGGATCAAGTGCATCCAAGTCTTTCAACAAGTTTTGTATGGCTGGTATGAGGAAATCCCGGACGCTAGTTGCAGAGAGATCTGCAGCAAACAAGATGCAGCAGATAAATCGTGAGTGGATACCAAACAAGGCAAGTATAATGAGCATATGAACGCATCATCCACTTAGAAGTAAACTAACTTAGACGACACACAAGACAATGGTTAATTTAGCAATTGATGCCAGTCAGCTCAACATGTTGCTACCTATAAGCAAAATATGTAAACAGATAAAATAGGTTGGATGAACTTTCTGATGTCCCATCTACCAACTTGCAACACACAATGAGGGAATAAACGCCCAACAAACCATTTTTTCCAGAAATAAAATGGTAAATGATCAAGCAGATCGCATAATTGAAGCAAATACATGAATGCAGTCGCAAAAAGACTGGAAATAACAAGCGAGTGGTGGTGAAATTAACACAGATGGCCCCTTCTCGGGGCATCTGAACAACTATCCAAAAGATATACTAAGCTCACACAACCTGAGAACACAGAAGATGAAGACGGTAAATATTGATAACCCATGCATAGCAAGAGGCACTTCATTTAGTTTTTAGTAATAAACCAGCATCTTCCATGTCATTGAGCTAGTGGCTCATAGGTTTCTCACAAACACAGATTAGAGATACTATTTGGAGAGGGAAATGATCGCACTCTGCAAGAAGGAGAAGCGTTTACTTGAGATTTTTCTTCCAATTACTAACCTGTAGTATCCAGAGCACGAATAGATTCACAAAAGGCATTGGCTCTTTCACGACGATGAATCACATCACTGGCAGGAATTGGTATGGTGGTGAAGTGAAAAATCTTGGACAAAAGATGTATCTCTTGTTAAAGAAACAAAATATCAGATGAAAATGTGCAAGTTTCAAGTAGAAATCTAACTCCTAGCCAACAAACTTAAGGCTGATAAAAGCAAAGACCAAAAGCAAAACAAGCAAGAGCACAGTTGATCTTATGAAAAGATTTGGAGGATATAATCCCTCAGCTGTTCTGTTGTATGAGGTACAGCTACCCCTAGCGCACGAACAACAGCAATAGTAGCTTCATGTGATCCATCTTCAAGAAAAGCATCCATCTGTACCCGTATCTTGTCGACAATCTGTTTGACATGATATGATCAGTAAATAAAAAATAATTGTCATTTAAGATTTCACATTCAACTTACTGGAGAAACTTTACCATGTCATTTTTAAAGTGTTGGGCCACAGCTCCAAAAGCATCTATGCTTGCATACTTCACATTTAAATTCTGATCAGATCCAAGAGTCACCAGAGCAGGAAGAACATGAGTTGATGCAACTTTTGCATCGATGTAAGGAACCTACGACATGATTGAGACATATTAAGTTTCAGATAGATCACTCGTTGCATGAAGAAATCCAAAGTATACAGAAGCTTACCATGACTTTTAACAAGTTGGCTGCACTGATCTTCATATTTACATTTGAGCTAACAACCATTTCCCACAATATGCCAAAGATCATGGCATGATGCTCTTCAGATGTACTGCAAATTTAATGAGGAAGAAACTTCATTAGATGAACAATAGGATACGGAGCGTAAAAGCACGTGGTGATCAAGAAAGACAGACCAAAGGAAGCGGACAGCATAAAAAATCTCAGTTTCTTGCTTTGTCTGACTCTCCATCCCTATTTCTTGAACCAAGAGCCTTCTTAAGTACTCTGCCAACTGTTCTCTCTTGCTAGGAGCACCTAAAACACCAGCGAGGAGAAGCGGCAAGACACACATTGTGGCAATTCTCTCAGCAACAGCAGTTCTTGGTTTCAAACCTGTTACCAAGGAAAGAATTTCTGACTTTCAAATGCCAGAAGGAAGTGATAATTAAGATCACATATTCATACATCAGTGATCTAACAAACGCCACTATTCCACATACCCCGGGCTAGACATGGCCACGGTTCGGAACCGGCGGTTCCGGCCCAGATCAAAACCGGCCGGTAAAAAAAAAAACAGCAGGTCTTGCACGTCTGCAGGCAATAGGCCCAACTGCATTTTTTTTTTTGGAACCGGGCCCGGAACCAGGCCCGTAGGCCATGGGCTGGTTCTGGTTCAGAACCGCGGGCCCGGTCCCGGGTTTGACCCGGGCCAAAACCGGCCCGTGGCCATGTCCACCCCACCCCAGGCTTCTTCTAGTACCCCATCTTATTTAGTGATGCGGGCACTTAAGGAACTTCATTTGCATGCCAGTAAAAGCATATCTAGTCGAGAAATAACTTTCAGTTACGAGAAGAAGAGAAAAATACAGGGATATTGTACTCCTTGGCACCTTTTCTTTTGGATCAAGCAATATCTCTAATGTTAGTGAGAGCAAAAGTGAAAATTAAAGGTCATGAATAGTCTGAACAAGGTAAGAATAGGTTTCAAAAGCAAGATACCGTTGGTGAAATTTGACCAATGTGCAAAGGGAACACTAGCTTTGTTAACATTTCTCTTCATTACCTTTGATTTTTGTACGGGCAGTAGGCAGGAAGTACTCCAAATCAGCATCGTCCCCGACTGCCACCATAAATATGGGCAACATTATGTGCGTCAGGTAGGAATCTCCAAAATGTTCTGATACTGATAATAGGAACTGGATTATTATGGCATAGTCAGTAATTATAGACAAATGCCTGAATAAACATTAAAAGTAAGAAGTTAGAGAATCAAAAGAAAACCAAGAGGAGAACTCCACCTTTGTGGTTCGATTTCTCAAATTGTCTTCTTTCTGGGGCAACAAGCACATCAGCAGTATTAGATCAGGAAAGCAGTCTGCGTGCATCCATTCAAATGCAGGCCACTCCAATCTTCCCCTGAAGACAAGATTAAATTCAAACCAGGTATAGCAAAGAAAGGATTTAATAAGGTAAATTATGGTGTTAACAAGAAACAGAAAACTTACTCAGAATACAGCTCCAATAAGGAACTCGAAAATACGGTTCCTGTTGATTCCGAAGCAGAAGAAAATGGGCATGTCTCAATTGCTTTTTGATATACAAAGGGAAGCAATTCTGAAAGCATCCTCAACAGAACATCGATATTCCACCGCTCACGCTCTCCTAAAACATGAAGATGCGACTCCACCGAACCCTCAACTCCCGAAAGTGGTGGACAGCGCTGATGTACAGAGGAAGAAAATCATTGGAGAACCATATGTAAATGAGAAGCACGAACAAAAGTAACTGAGAGACTCAAACAACCCTACCTGAGCTGAGCTTAAAGTGTGAGAGAGTAAAACTCTAAGGACATGGTCCAACATCTTTCCCCAAGTCACAACTGCTGGAACTAGTTCCTTCAGAGTAGTTTCTACCACCACACCAGAGGGATCACAGACCAGTTGAAACATCAACTCCTCAACCTATCAAACAACAGAATGTTCAAACAAAAGAATCAGTATGCCCCGTTTTTTTATGCACTCCTGGGACAAGGTACACTACAATCGGGGGATCCACTCTCTAGACCACATGTCATCAACCTGTTCTAGAGCTTACATTGTAGCCAATTCTGGCAAGAAGTCAGATTTCGTCTCCTTGATTGCCTCAAGGGATATATAGTGAGGCTGACCTTGAAATATTTGTCCGTGTTTGGAAAGAGAGGCAGCAGCAAAGTCAAGTTGTGCGCAGCAGCTTCTCGGACAATGGTAGCAGAATCCTCCACCAGTTGTTGAACAATTGACAAAATAAGAGAATCACGAATCTCAGGCCTCACAAATTCTCCAAGTTCACCACACGACTGAGCAACAAGCAGTCTACGCTCCTCGTACATGTGGTTTATCTAAAGACAAAAGGCCAAGGAGATCAGTATTCAAAAAACTAAAAAAAGAGGACAGGAAAAAGGCAAAACTGGACAGTCCTCGGCACATGGGATTTGGTACTCACTTGTTCCCAACACTGAGGAAGCAATTCTGTTTCTGTTCTCATCTCTCCCACATTCTTGGCAAGGGTAACACAAGCCTGAAAAAAAAACCCACCAGATTAAGCACTGTGATCAATCACAAAATTCAGTATGAAAAGCGAGTGGTGTTCTTCACAAATGACCTACATCCATTATGATTCGCCTCTGCTGTTCATCCGGACGTTTGATTAAATTAAATAACGTATGTGTCAAGGAATCTCTTGTGCTGCTATCTGGATGCCGCTCAATTGCACACATGATCAGAGGAAGAAGCTCCTGAAATCAACAAACCTCATACAATGTCAAGGCCATCCCCCTCGTGCGTGAAATAACACTTGAGACATATTTTATAGTAACTAAAATGCCAACCTCTCGATGGTTGATCAGAACATAAGGGACTATCTTTGGTAGAGCATCTGCAAGGATTTGAATTGTTTCCGGACCCTGTGAAGCATGCATTTACTTTAGCTAAATGCAACTAAATAGAGAACAACATCTACAAGAGCTCATTGTAAGGGTTTCTCCTCCTCAGAAAGGACACGGGTGATCTCAATATTCCAATACATCGTGCGACTTTTGTTTAAAGAAAAGGAGGGAATAAAAAATGCAGCCACCCAGCCAACAAGCACTTCAGCTGCTGCAGTTGAGATGAATATATAAAAACATCACACGCTTGACCCTTTAAGGCATTCTATTGGAAGAAATGTTAGCTTACCATCCTTTCTTCGACAGCTCCACCCTTTAAATCATCAGAGTTTGTGAGGATCCCACTATCCTCATTTGGCACTTCACCATTTTGCTTGGCAACACTGTCACCATTACTAAAAGTGGGGTTCTCAGGTGAAGGTTTAATAACCGTATCTTGCAAAACTTCCTGAGGTTTAGGAGCATCATCACCAAAGGCTTCAACAGCAGGTGAACGGCTGGGGCTAACCAGCCCATCCCCAATGCCTGGTTGACTATCAAACGACTGAGGCAAGACATCTTTATCTTCATGTATATCCACAACTTCTTCTCTCTCCCTAGGTTCTTCCTTAGAGTTGACCAAATCAAGAAAATCAGGAGCAACTAAATTTTTGGCCTTCAAAGTGTCTAATTCCTGCTGCAGCAGTTTTATTTCTTCCTTGTATCTTTCCATTATTTGAGATTGGACATGGTCAATATCAGCAGCCGCCAAGTTTCTTCCAGAAAGAGATCCTTCAATATGCATCTTTAGTGAGGTAATTTCAGCCCTGCATTCATTTAGCTCCTCCCTTTGGTGCTCCAAGGACTGCTTCAAAACTTGTACCTGATGATACATGTCTGAAATATTTGTCATCACAATATCAGCGTTAAAAGAACAAACGAGAAGTTTCAAGAAAAATTAAAAGATACCTGGGTCTCCCGATCTTTCAGATCTTTCTGCAAAGCTTCTAATGTTTTGGTCAATACACCTACTTGACCCTCTGCTGCATCTTTGCTTCTCACTAGAACTTCTTTGGCGTTAATCAAATTCTCATTTGCTTGTTGTAAAGACTCGTTTTCCCGAATCATGGCAACTTTCTCCTGCATGTAGGAAGGTTAGACTTTTTTTTGCTCTTAAGCAAATAGGAATATAATTTGTATTCAAGCAACGATCAGTTTTTGAATACCCAATCCCAGGAAAACCACAGGTCTTCACATGTATATGTGTTTCTATAGAACTCAAACTTTCTTGCTTCAACTACATTTTGTCGAAAAAAAATCCAAAAGTTGGCCCAGAAAGACAAAGACACATCCAAAAACAAATTATTGATTAATGTCAAATAGCTCATAACAATTGAACAGCACTCACAGAGCCACAGCCATGTGAAACAGAGAGAGTATGTTAAAAAGACATAAATTACAGTCAGTCTCTATGCTTACAACAGAGGAAAAGGTAGTGACTGGAAACATAGGACGGAATAGGTCACGCTGGAATGATGCGGATATAGTAGTACTCATCAAGAACAAGCACAACTTCTAGAAAGGCTTAAGCTCGGGGGATAGAAGGGTAGTAAAAGAGTGCTAGAGTGACCTTAGCAAAAGTGAAAGAGGGAGTTTGTTATCTAAGTGCCTGAGGAATTTCTCAATCTCACCCAACACTTGGAAAAAGAGCAGATGCAAATCACTACACCAACTTAAAAGAAAAGTAATTTTATCAGGAATCGCCTATATTGCTGCAAGTACCTCAGCTGCCTCTGTAGTGGATGAAAGATACTGATAATAGTAATGTCTTAAAGCATCTGGCACACGTGCTGGTGTTTCCTCCCACTCGTCAAGGTTCTGGTCTGTGACCTGCAGAAGAAAATTGGACCTTTGTTACAATGTTCTGAAAACAATTTAAGGACAGACAAATGCACTTCCATAGGATCTTATTCTCTGTAATGAGCAACATGGATGGCTACTTTATAAATTGAAAAAAAAATGTTTGAAATTTAAAAAATGTTCACTAAAGCAGTACTAAGAAAAAGGGTATCTTGATAAAAACTGATGTACCTATTCACCACTTTCAAAGGTTCTCTAAATACTTTATCACGCTAAATAAAACATTTTAGTCACTAGATTTCCCAATTGAAGAACCCATTAGGAAAATTGAAGTGTGGTTAGACCAACTACTTTATTGGATGTTGGTTATATAGCCATCCATTCGAGTTTCAACCAGGCCTATGTTACATATGTATGCAGCAATTAAGAACACTAAAATGGACCCATGCAATGCCACGAATCAACTTAATCTTTTATGAAACACACTTTTTGGGCTAACGAATATTTCAGCATCATCATCTCATATGCATCCTGATTAGATGGTGAATCAACATGCTTAGATTTTAAGTTTATCTGTTGCAAATGAGAGAATTTAACTATTTCAAGACATATGGTAATAGCATTGAAGTATTCTCATCTACAGTAAATATTTATTTCCATATTATATTAGGCAATAACAAAGCATGATGATCTATACATACATTGATATAATTACAACGAAAAATGAATGTTTGTGTATAAAATTAAATAAAAAGATATGCTAACATAAAAAGATCTTCTATGAGTCGATAAAAAAAATAAAATGAACAAATTGTGTAAAAGGAAATTAATTTTCTATAAAAAATTTGATCATAAACACTAATTTCTTTATTAGACTTATTTTCTTCTAACTTAGTATGATGGGATGGACTAATTTGATAACAAAAAATCAATTCGATAAAGAAAAATCAATTCTGCAAAAAGTAAGAGCCTTATCAACAGAAAAAAACCCAAAATAAAAAAGAGGAGAAGACACTGGAGACAACAGTGTTGGGAATTGAACCCTCAACCTGGCGCCAAACAAGCACATCAGCTTCTTAACCACCGGGCTAATCATGCTTCTTCCTTAAATTTGTGTAGCACTTATATATAAAAACAAATGTGCAAGTCAGTGGGGTTGGGCGGCCAATCAAAGATTGACACATGGTGTTCTGAGGTGGATGCTCAAGGGCTTCTATCTTGGTATACCACATTTATATATTTAAAGATTCTAAAAAAATAGAGAATAGTCAGAAATGCTAGTTCCAGTACATTCATCCCTTCTGATTGTTTGTTTTAGTACTCATAGTATGTTCAAATAGTTTACTTCTTTTATAACAACAAACTACCACAAGTAACAGATAGTTCTACCATAGAAACCGTGGTTACCTACTCTACTGACTGCAAACATGATACCCAGGAATCACTGTTCGGTTCATCTAACACAGTTTGTGAGAAAAGACAAAAGGAGATGGAGATTTAAATCAAGTTTCAAGATTAAGAATCAAATCCAGAAGGAGAAGAACCAACGTATAATAGGCAAGGTCCTAATCATCAGAAGCAACATATGCAATAGAACTGTATTCACGTTGTCCTCCATACCTCCTCATAAAAAGTCATTGCAGTCAGCCTGTAGCCTGCTATAAGCAAATATTCTTTCACCGCACAGTTAAGATCACACCGTTCGTTATCCTTTAAAGGGCCCAGGTCAGAAAATGAAATATCCCTCTTTTGTCTCTGTACATCCTGTCCTCCTTTTGTAGACTCTACATTAGGAACTGCAAGTGCATCAAAGTTTAAAAGAAATCATTGCCAGAATTATGGGAAGCCCATGTATGTTCATAACTATTGTGATACAAGTGTTCCTGAAAGATTGGAATATTGGCATAGCAGCGGTCATAAGTCCCATCGTCAATCTGCACTGTTGTAGCATCTAATTGGAGCACTGTTTATGAATGAGCTTTTTAACAAAAGAAACCGTCAACTCATTAATATGAGGGGGAGCATGAATACTGTTTTACATACTTCTGCTCTGGAAAACAACTGTTTTTCTTTGTTGGCTTTTCTCCACAACTGACTGGTAATTTTAAGAAGAAAATAAATACGGTATAATCAATGATTTAATAATTGACATGTGGAAATTTATTCGTCCTCAACAAGCCGAGCTAAGACCTACAAAAAAAGCAGAGCCTACCGCTTAATTCATTTGCAGAAATATCTGATTTCTTCTGCAATTCTGTCTTCAACTTTGTGATATCCTCTTGCGCCAAACGGAGCTCGTATTCACAGAAGGCCATTTTTTCCTCCAATGCTTGTTTCTCTTCGAGCAAACTCTGAGGGTCTGCAACTGCTTGTGAAACAAAAATAACATGATATTGACCATGAATGTTTCAAAAGAAATCATGTACTCAAAGTACACGTAGATCGATGTAAGATGCTAAAAGTCATCATGGACCACAGTAAAAGTTCACAGCACAATGTCAAAGGGATGCAAACTTCCAGATCCTAACTTCCCATTTTACAGAACAGCAGGACTGGAAACTAATGAGCGAAATTCCACAACATATAACACGAATAATAAAACATCATAAGAACTTCAACCATACATGGACAGTTGGGGACAAACACGTTAACAAGCAGCTTCCTAACTAAACCAGAAACTTATTCTCTCTCTGAGATACATTAGAACGTATGCAGAGTCTCCATTCAAATGGAAGATATGAAGTTAGGAAACAAACCAAAACTAATGAAGAAGCAGACCTTAGCAGCACTATGAGTCCTCTCCAATCGCCACAACCTATCATCCTCTAAAACTGTAACTTGACAGGAGCTCTCTACCCCAAGACAAGTTCGCCATTTTTAACTATATAGAAGATCGTGCTATTGCCACGGCCAATATTCAAAGGAACCACACACTAATTCTGTGCAGCTTCATATCAATCGATCATCATAGTCCCCCGAACTGCCTCAATCATTTACGAGAGTTAACAGACTCAAGAAGATCCAAAACTTCGGAAATGAACAAATCAAACAGGAAAAACTCCAATTCACCATCGAACAGCAGTTCCGACTCGCGTCTCCAAGCCTCATTACCCAAACTGACACACACACACGTGGCTACGCGAGCGCATCCGCGATCCCGGACGTACCTCGGAGAGTGTTGAAGCGAGAAATCTGATCGGGAGGGAAATGAGAGGGATCCGCGAAGAACTCCCGGAGGCGGATGGCCTGGGCGTCGCGGCCATCGTCGAGGAGCTCGTGGAGGAGCTCGAACGCCGTCAGCAGGTAGTTCTCCTCCAGCAGGAAGTTCACCGCGCAGTTGCACAGGGACGATCGCTCCACGTCCATGGAATCCAGCGGGTTTCAGGCTCGGATCGCGCTCGGCAAATTCAAACTCCGCATCCGGAAGCCCGAAGAGCTCACGCCGAGAGCTCCCCCTCCGCCGGCGATGGCGATGGCGATGACGGCGGCGACGGCGGTGGAGATTCGGGATCCGAGACGAGATCTGTCGCCATTAAAATGGGGAGTTTGAGCTCGAGATTTTGGATTTTTATACGTATTGGCGAGACGAAGCGTGATGTTCTCGGGGGGTTCTGTAGTCGATTTTTGTGTTCGGCTGTGTCGCGGCAGCGCCGGAGCTCGAGGAGCCCGGTCTTTCTTGGACGCACGATGAGATCGGTCGGCAAAACGGAGGGCGCGATGGATCAGATCTGGTGGAGTTTCGGTGTGCCCCGTCGCAGAAGAAAGCGCCGGCCACGTGAGCTTCGGGGATTGGTGGACCGTCACCGTTTGTCAAGAGTCAACGCCTGCTCTTTATCCCCCCTTCGAGAGTCCATACGGACTTACAGGGCAGTGGTTTTTTTTTTTTGTGTGAAAAAAGTTATATTTAACGAGACTTGCGAGAATTATCGATTTGTTAATTAGGAAATTATCCATAATTAATGCAGCTTTTGATATTCCTGGTAGCTCTTCATTTTTCTGGAGGCTTTTGCTTAACTAAGTGTATTATCAGTCGTATGATTTTCTTTTCTTAACGTCAAATTGCAACATCGAATGTCGACTTACATTTTAACAGCCAAATCTAATAGTAGACTAATCGAGAAGCCAAAGTCAAAACGAGACTAAAAAAGGAATATCACCCCAAGCAATGTCAATGAGGACGATTTAGTATCTCACAAACTCGAGATCACGAGAGTGAAAAAAGGACAAGGTTTATTTCTAGTTCTTTATTGAATTGAATTTGAATCTCCAAAAATCCTGATATTGTCACAGTTACCTGCTGACTTATCTCAAACAGTATTAAATGATCGGAACATAAAAGCTATGTGCAAAATCTTTCCTGCAAAGCTATCGGCCCCTTTCATCCCGACATCGCTCTCATGCTTTGCTCTGGTAAAATTTATGTCAATGGCGGGGGCAAAAGCCAAGATGTGATCTAAATAACAAAGATTATTACGTGCTCTCGGAGCATCCTCAGTCGAACATCCAATTAATTACGACGGTTGCATTGGATTAATCTCTGTCCACCATGCTTTTCTGTGGAGTTTTGCCGTGGAGGCCCCCTCTTCGAATGGCGACAGATGATACTTAGAAACACCTGAAATTGGTCCCTTTTTTTTATGTATGCTGTTCGTATTGACACTGATACGAGGTGCGCTACTAGTTCATCATTTATTCTTGTCTCTGTCCCCAACCCCTGAAGTGGCTCCTGGACGTCCACGAAAAGTAGGACCAGGGGTATCTTCTTCGAGACAGGGGCTCTAGAATGTAGGTAAAGTGTGATTTACATGGGATTTAAATATATATATCTTATTATGAGTCATACATTTAAAGAATTGATAATTGAAAAACGATATAAAAAGGGATGATTAGACATCATTTATATGTTAGAAATATAAAGGAATTCTATAAATGAGCGAATGGAATGGATTCTTTGATTCCAACCTATATGAAATTTGCTATGTTTGGATGCTCCTGTACCGAATCTTTTGTTTAAGAATTCTTAAGTACTAACATTAAGTTGCTTTCTCGATAAAAAAGAAGAAGGGTAACTTGTAACTAGTAAGAGATATGATTACTAATCAAATACCCGTTATCAAGGGATGTACAAAAATCCACTTACGTGTGTACGTATGAGATAGAACATACGATTCAATAAACACTCAAATCTCGTTTATTCCGGAAAATCTCTCTTTCATGTCTATATGAGATATAAGGTTTCGCATAAGGATTTTGTTAGCAATCAAAACAACAAAATTTGTTATTTCTAGCACACTATCCCTCTTATTATACGTAATTATTGTCAAAATTCAAACATTTTCTAATTCGGTGTATGGTTAACGAGCGACAAGTGCTCTAAGGGTGCACGTTCAAAAATCGGAAAGACCTACAATTTCCTCATTTCCTGAAATTAATAAAATACCCAAAAAGAAATATCAAACGAAAAATAGATGGCTGAGGATCCTCTGAATACTACAGCCAATCATCGGAACTCCAAGCCCCGCTGCCGCTCTATCTTCTTCGTTCCAAATATGCCTGCCCTGCGCAGCAGATGCTCCTGCTGCGTTGGCTTCTTGGACTCATCGCCCACGTCCAGAGGCTCAGCTCCATCCTCCTAGCTCGCTCAGACAACCTACGCACTTACCTAAGCAACGATACTAGGTGACCTTCGCATGCAGATAACCCTCTTTTAAGTTGCAAATTTAGATTGTAGCCAGAAAGCCCCCAGAGTGTTTTTCTCATCATGGTATTGCAGGGTGCGAGTTAGTGTTCCGATTGAAAGCTCTCTTTCGGTCCCCGAGTTCGAGAAATTTTCGCTTTGAATTTTGATTCCTGAACCGAGATTGGGCATGGAAAGGAGCAGACCTGGTGACAGAAACATTGGTTCTGTCAAGGCAGCCATCAATATGTACGGAGAGAGAATTCTTGAGAGCAGCCCAGCTTTGAGGAATACCCAGATGAACTTCCCCGAGGTACCACGTTCATCACTCTTGGATGAATTTTTTTTTTTATTTTAGACAGTTTTTAATCCACGTCGCTTCATGCTTATTTGAAGTATATGCAAGTTTGTCGTTGTTTAATTCATTCGAATTCCAATCTCGTGAAGAATTCCTCTTCGAGAGCTAAGGAATTGCTTCTGGCCAAGAGGGACATTACCTGGCACCGCGAGAGCAGAAGGAATGCTGAGTCCGCAAGAGCTGAGGCAGAAACCGAGCTCTCCGAAGCGAGGAGCAAGGTCAAGAATCTCAAAAGGCTGATCGAGGCGTCGAGCTCCAATGTCAAGTCGCAGCTGCGTGAATTCGATAAGGGAACGAGGCCGCAGGCGCTGCAGAGTGGTAGGAAGAGCGAGAAGTCTCGGTATGAAGAAGTGACGAGAGAGCTCGAACACATCAAGCTGGAACTGAGCAAGCTTAAGCTGGACGTGGCTTCAGTGCTGGAAGAGAAATTGTGGGCGCAGAAAGAAGCCGAAGCGTCGAGCTTGAAAATTCGGTCTTCCATGAGCTCGGCTGAGGCGCTGAGGAAGGAGATCGAGGAAGTTGGTGAGGAACAGGTGCTGGTCGAGTTGGCGCAAATCGAAGCTCTGAAGGAACACGCAGTGATCGAAGCTGAGAGAGAGAAGGAATTGAGCGAATACTCGAACAAAGTGGAAGAAACGAGGCAAAAGATAAATCATGTGAGAGAAGAAATCGAGAACTCGAAGGAGCTAGGGGCTAAACTGGCTGTAACATTATCCGATGTCTATGTGCTGCAGAATGAGCTGAAATTAGTGAGAGATATGGACAAAAGGGTTCCGATGGACAATGGCTTCCATCATCCGGAAGACGGAATCGAAAAAGGCGAGGAAGATGAAACTTCCGTCATGTTACGGGCGGTCACGGAGGAATTAGAGGAAGCGAAGAAAGAATTGGCAACAATTAAGGAAGAGGGCTTTCAATTCATGTCCTCCATGGACATAATAAGGAATGAGTTGAGGTTTGTCGCAGAAGAAAGAGCACGGCTGAAGACAGCAGAGGAGAAAACAGAAGTAACTGTCCAAAGACTCAATTTGAAGCTGCTGAGAGCGAAATCCAAGTTGGAAGCCGCGGCAGCAGCCGAGGAGAAAGCTAAGTCGATCGTTTCCAATCTCTCGCTCACCCTCGAACAGTTAAGGACAGAAGCAGAGGCCGCGAAGAAAGAGAAGGAGTTAATTTTTGAAGAGACGGAAGAGATTAAGGAAGAGATTCAGAAAACTGAGGGTGAGACAGATTTGACTGATGAAAGACTACAAGCTGCTATGCAGGAGCTTGTAACATTCAAAGCCTCGGAAGCGCAAGCTCTTGAGAACCTCGGAACTCTAATTGAGAACACACTGAGAGAAAGAGCAACCGTATCTCAGCATAGCTCTTCGATCACTATTTCAAAATTCGAGTACGATTACTTGACAGGCCGTGCCACTGGGGCCGAAGAAATCGCGGATAAAAAGGTTGCAGCAGCTCAGGCTTGGATCGAAGCTCTGAAGGCAAGAGAGAGAGAGATCCTGATGAAGAGTGAGCTGCTGCATAGAAAGGGGAGAGAGATGAGGGTGGAGGAAGAGCAGCAGGTGTATCGGACGGAAAGGTCACTCTCTGCAAAGAGAAGGGTCGAGGGAGAGATAACAAATTGGAGGCAAAAGCGGGATAAGATCTCAGGAAGCGAGAATGCTCAATTGGCTTTGCCAAGAAAGTCGCCGAGAAAACTCAGAGTGGACAATGCCGATTTTTCTCCAGCCAGAAGAGCAAAGTTCCGCAAGTCCAGTTCACCTGGAACCCGTCTTCTGACTCGGTCACCCTCGATAGCTCTCAAGAAGAGAAAGAAGGTGATGCCGAACCTAACCAAGATTTTCAGTGGAGGAGATACGAAGAGGAAGTCCAAGGACCTCCAAGCTTGATTGGCTATCCAAACCAAAGTGCTCTTTCAGTAAGTTTCTAGGCGGTGCAACTGTTTTTGCATGAGACAAGACTAGGATGGTCAATCTTTGCCAGGATTCGCAGGTGGGAGCTCGCACCTGCATCGTTCACGTTGTGAGAGCTTCAAGTTTCAAAGGCTATTGAAAGAGTGCATTGGGAGGTTGGTTTTTTTTCCTGTCCTTACATCGCTTCTTGACATTGTTGAGCTCCGGCTTCAGCGACAATTCCATTGGCACGGCACATTTCTTTGAGTTTTTCCCCGTTCTTGTCCCACTTTCCATGAGCCGTGTCTGTTCTAGTCGATCTTGTACAAGGAGACCAAATGGCTGCCGAGTTAACTTTGATTACCTGTATACAAAAGAAACTGTTATATCATTCCTATTTTTCTGTTTCTTTCCCCGTTTTAACACAAGAAAGTGTTGCATTTCTATGTGCAATTCGTACTCCTGGTAGCCAGGAAAAGAGATACTGATGACACCGGTCGGCATATGAAATGATTGATAGGCGAAGTTATCATCTGTCATGATACTAATGTCTGCTTTAAGGATGAAAAGCGACTACTAGTGGCCAGCACCAATCTGCAATTCGACGTGGAATATTTTCGGGACTGAATCGCTATCAGCATATAAATATGCATCCTTAGATCAATGCAAAGATGAAGCACGCTAGAACGTAGCAAGCAAGAGACCAACGCACTAAACATCTGAGAAGCTTACGTAACCAGATTGAGAATATGCATAGGATTAGCCGCAACGACTTAGCACAGCATGCCCAAATCCTCAATATCCAGGAGCTTGTGAATATGAACTGACTGAGAAAAATAATAAACTAGGCTCTGATCACTTGGGACATTAAATTTCCATCGGACAGAGCCTCTTTGAAGATCTCATTGCTAAAAAATGTCAGCGAACTTTAGACAATCCTGAACATGTAAACTAGAACAGAGTATAGCAGAGATAGCTTTCTCCTGCTGAAAACATGACTGTGATTCGAATCACACAAGAGAACAAGATAGTCACCCTTTTCTCTTTACCTTGTCCACATAGTTGCGCGAGTAGACCTGGACTTGAGTATCACCATCCCCCTCCGCCGCAGGTGACAAAAAGAAAAAACAGAAGAAAGCGCCTAAAAGTGAATCTGCATTACAAGCTCTTGATGCGGCCACATCCACAGTCTTGCTGGAAAATTATTGAGATCAAGAAAACAAAAGTAATGGAAACAAGGACACAATTCTGAGATTATGCACATCAACCCATTCTCAGAATCTGTGAATAAAGTACATTCTCCCATAGAGCACCCTGCCACTAACATCACCTGTTTAGTGAACCCCTACTCAAATAGTATTGCCCCTCATTAGCGTTTGCATTTGGAGCAGGTAGTCTTTAGTGAAGAAAGACTCCCATATCGTGTGTTAAAGATGTTAAGCACCAATGAGATACCAGCCACTAGCAACCATCATGACAGCTTTTACTATTATTACCAATATCTACTGGCCAAAATAACAAATCTAATTAAGGGTTAAAAATCAGAGCCAAATGCCAACTCAGACAATTTCTTCAAACAAAACTTTCACTTGGCGGATGGGTCGAACTATCAAGAGAGAAGACGATCCATGATCACAACTAAAAATAATGCTCTGTGAAACTGGAGTTTGATGCATGTGTCATCCACTAACAGGAACCGTGATGCATAGCACCAAGAACAAATAAAGCAATAAGTAGTAACTCGTGAAACTGTAATATTTATTTTTGTCACAGTGAACACAAAAACACTGCTTCATACAAGTGGCACAGAAGAAAAGTCTGAGAAACGTCAACACTTCTATGGAAACCTAAATATTCTTTTGCTTGAAATGCCTCACCGTGGCATTTAGGTTTTACTCTGTTGCTTCATGCGATCAGTATTCAACTGGGCCAACGCCTCTGTCAGCAATAAAGTATTCGCCTCAGTCATGGTCTGGTACTGAGAAGGCAATGTTGGAGGCAGTGGCTGAGATTTGTAGATTTGGAGCCGTGCAGGGTCGTCGACATACTCATCATCATAGTAACAAGTTTCTTCATGCACTACATCGACGGGCTGAGGATGTTTTCGGACTTGGTTCATTTGCATGAGATTTTGCTTATTCTCAGTAACGGGTACATGAGCGTGTGGTGCTGTCCCCTGCACAGTAGTGAAAATCTGCGGAGCTAATTCCGGTTTTCTCAGAGCTTCAGGGACTTCCTCGTAAGCTACCTGAGGATTCACCAAAGGACTAAAATCCGGAGCCGGCTGACTAGAGGTGATAGCCGGAGCATCACGAAATGGACCCTGCATCGGCAGATTCTGAGACTGGGCCATAGGCATAGGCACCATGTAAGTGGGATAAGACTGATTTGGTGCATAATACAATGGCTGTTGCTGCAGTTGATAAACGGGATAGTACTGTGAAACGGGCACTACAAAACCGGGGTTCTGGGACATGTAAGGCGAGGCCGTGGGAAAAAACTGGACATGTTGCAACTGATCGAATTGAGGAGTCACTGGAAAACCAGAAACTGGAATAGTTGTACATGGCTGAGCACCGGAACAAAAGGTCCTGCTTTGCGATTCGAGAGTATTCGCAGAAGTCTGGGTCTGCAGGGATGCAACATGTGCGACAGGGACAGTATAGGGTCCGGTCTGCATGTTTGAATTGGCACTCGCAACACTGCTACAATCTCTGTAAATCATAGATCAACAAGAAGGGAAACAAATAAATAAAAAACGAACCCAATTGCATCAATCAAATGGACCACATCGTCCCCTTGCTAACAACTCTTTTTCTAGCAAATCGAAGCACAGTTTGAACGAGTTATCCTTCCAAATGTGACATTTTGGAGATGGAATGCAATTGAAATTGAACAAGTTATCATTTCTATCTTACACTAATGCCCGCTGCAATGTAATTGCATTGAATCATCGACACCAAGTACCTTGCCATTGAATCTTGGGGATGATTCTTAGCTCCCAGCTCGTCCACATGAGAAACGAGCGGAGGCAAATTCGACAGCGAAACCGACGACGACGTGGACCCGAAAGACGAGCTCGTCTCGAGAACCACCGATTCGGCACCACCGCTGTGATCGAAGTCGTCCTCCTTCCCCACTATCCTCGCGCCCTTGAGCGCGTCGATGAACCAGGTCTCGGTCTTGGGGTGGCACAGCACGGAGGGCTGGGCCGACTCGGATCCAGATTCGGGCCTCGTCGGGAAGAGGAACAGCCTGATGCGGGAGGGCCTAGCCCCGGGGTCCAACGACGAGGAGAGGCGGTCGAGCTCGTCCATCATGACGGCGAGGTCGTCGTCGGTGCAGAGGGAGATGAGCGCGTCGAGGTCGGAGTCGGGGAGCTGGTACTTGAGGGCGAAGGGGGGCACGACGGAGAGGGCGGCGGAGAGGTGGGAGGCGAGGGCGGGGAGGGATGCGGCGGCGGCGGCGGAGGAGGAGGAGGAGGCGCGGTCGACGGTGACGATGCGGGTCTCGCCGCCGTGGTAGAAGAGGGACTTGGAGTGGGGGCGGGGGGCGACGCGGCCGCCGTAGCTGCACATGAGGCGGACCTTCGAGGACGCGGAGGGTCGCGGCGGCGGCGGTGGCGGCTCCATCGCGGCGGCGGGCGGCGGGGGGATCTGCGGAGATTTCGAGTTCCAATCCCCAATGGCGTCTGGCTTCGGTTTGCTTGCGAAAATGAAGAAAGTACCGCGTCAAAGTTGGAGCTTTGAAGGCTCTGTGCTTCGCATGAAGTTATATATATATATATATATATAATTAAATTAATTATAAGCTACGCGCTCGCTCGTCGGCATTGGATCTGGATAACGGGATGAGGAGACGCCGGCTGTCACGTGGTAGCCACGTGAAAACTCTCTTTCCCGATGGCGTACCAAAATTATTCAAAAAATAATAAAGTTATTGTACGGTGGCCAATTTAATTCTAAACTTTTAATTTCTCTAAAACGGTTCTAAACTTTTGATGGTTTTCTAATATAGTTCACTCGACCAATTTAGGTCAAAAAACATTGACACGACAGTCCCATCATTTTACGTGAAATGGATGGTAATTTAACGTGATTTTTTTAAATCTTTTATTTCTTTTCTTTTCTTTTCTTTTTCCTTTATCTTCCCGAATTTTCGACCGGCGGGGTCGCTGAGGCCCCAGCGATGATCAGTGAGCAAGCCCCCCAATCAAAATTAGGGAAGATGAAGGCAAAAAAAAAAGAAAGAAAAAAAAATTTCTCAAACAACGTTGCTTGTTTTGAATGCTGTCGGACACATTAAATCGCCAACCGTGCCACGTAAAACGGTTGGGATACAAGTCAACGATTTACGGCATAAATTGGCCAGAAAAACTACATTGAAAAATCATTAAAAGGTTTAAGATCACATTAACCAAATTGAAAAGTTAAAAACAAAATTGGCAATCATACAATAGATTTATGATTTTTTGGATAATTTTCTTGTTGATTAATTGGATTTGAATTTGAATTTGTCAACGAGTTCATAAATGGCTTGCAATTGTAAATATCAGGGGCCCTGATCCACGAGTAAATCATTGGCAATAATCTAGGGAGCTTCCAGCGGAATTAATGACCGATAGTCAATGATCACTGATATTTAATACATGATATTTAATAATCTCGCCCTTTTTAACCGATCAAAAAGAACTTACAATTTACATTTGCAAATTAATGATAGTAGACTTCCATAATTAATTTACAGTCATATTACCTTACAGCTTGTAGGCGAAAATCTTGAATTACAAGATAACGCAAGAAAAGTTTGCTAAAAAAAAAAAGAGAAGAAAGAAGTCCAGTAGCCGGCGTATTTATTCACGGCTTAATCGACAGGAAATTATTTGGGAATTATTCAATTCAACTCCATTTACTTTTATCGGTGTGCAAATATTTTGAATATAGACATAGTGGAACGATCTTAACGGTAACATTAGGGTATCAAAATAGGAAATATCTACCATTGAAATACGATACCCACAGGGACAAAATCTTCAACCGATCATACGGAAATCGATCGGAGATAGACATAGAAGTCTTGAGTTCGGCGCACTCAGTAGCTTTCTCAACGTCCATCTCTCTCTTCGCTCGCTGAACCAGGTGAGACTTGCTCTCCATCGACGCATCTTCGCTTAGATTTTGATGGGTTTTTAGCTTGAAACTCCAAGCTTGATGACTCGTGCGATTACAATCGGTCTGATCTGTGTCCTGCATTCTGCTTTCTCGTGTTACATATCTGAGCGGATGATTTCGATCTTCATCGATGAATCTCTGGACGTATTGATCTTGCTTCTGTCTTGAAAACCCTTGAGATTTTGAATTACTTGGAGGCCAAGTGATGATTCGGGGAGAGGTGTGGGTTCGACATCTTTTGCCCTAATATGCTTCCGTTAGGTTTGCTTTACTTTGATGGGGATTATTCAAGATTCGGTAGATTTGATGGAAAAGATGACAGAGGTAGATTTGATGGGGATTATTCCGTTAGATTTGTGGGCGGAGACTGTTGAATGTCAGATTTTATTCTTGTCTGTTTGGACAAGATCATTCGATGGACAAACTTCCTCTCCTGTAACTGAATATAGTTGTCTCTATCTCTCTGTTGCAGACGAGGAAAAGGACATCTCGGCTTAGTCAGATTCAGACATTCGAATAAGACATTCTGAGTATTCGAATCAACATGGGTCGTGCTAAATTGAAACTCGAACTCATATCCAATTCAAGATCCCGCAGAATCACCTTCGAGAAAAGAAAGAAGGGACTAATGAAGAAGGCTGAGGAATTCAAAATCCTCTGCGGCGTCGACACGTGTGTGATGATTTACCCGATGGGGATGTCCGGTGAGAGCCTGGTCGAGCCGGAAATCTGGCCGCCGGAGAGTAAGGAGGTGGAGCGCATCATCCGCCGCTATCGAAGTGAGGCCGCAGATCGCCATGCCAAGCACGCCACCGGACTGCGCGAGTTTTTCGCAAGCCGGAAGAAGAAGATTGATGTTGAGCTAGCCGAGGTCTGCAAGGCCAACCGGAAGGCCAAGTATCCGGTCTTGGACGAGTTCCTCAAAGATCTCTCAGAGCCTCAACTGAGGTCGCTTCTGAGCGCTGTGGGCAATAGACTCGAACAGGCGAAGACGAGGCTTGCCACGATAAAGGAGAAGAGAAGGGTCGAGATCTCGGCACCAAGTGACTGGTTCGTATCCGGCAGCGGAGTGGACCTCCATGCAAGCAATGCAGGCTTCATGCAAGATGGGGTGGTCAAAGCCGGACTGTCTTTTGAGCTCATGTATCAACAGGACAATGAGAAGAGAAGGGTCGAGACGGCGGCACCAAGTGACTGGACCGCTCCCAGCGGCGGAGTAGACCTCCATGCGAGCAATGCAGTCTTCATGCAAGACAGCGAGGTTGAAGCCGGACTGCCTTTCGAGTCCCTGTATCAACAGGACAGTTTAGTTGGATCAATCCATGATTATTCGTTACCATTGAGTTCCTTACCACCCGAGTGCTCAATGCAGTTCGGAACCTCAAGAGGTGACTATTCGTGGTGCAGCACCGTCAACGAAGTTCAGATCAGAGCATGATGTGCGACCCCTGCAGCAATTTTTGATACCAGAATGTTTTTCATGGTCAGGCTCAAGTCTACAATGACCCAACCTATTCCTAAGCAACCCGCTGCTACAAGAAGCCGTTTAAAGGCCCGGCAGGAGTCGTCCGTTATTTTAGTTTTCTTTCAACAGTCATGTTTTTTTCCTTCTTCAATAAAAGCTTCGACACGATCAGATCGGGCTTAATGGTGATTTGCCACTGCTTGTAAGTTGTACAGAAATGTCATAATAAAGTTGAAATAGTTGATACTCAGCTGCTTGTGTTTCTGATGATTAGTGGGATCCAGTTTTTCTGACATGAAGTAGGTTTATTAACTCAGATGATGTCAGTAGGCTTCTTTCATGTCTTGAAGAACCTGTTCTCTCACTTTTGATGTTAGCTGTGACGGTGTGCTGTTTTGTTGAATGCGCATGCAACTCAAAAAAGGTTGTTCAGAGAGTAATTTCACACCCCTGATGCATTTAGATATAGCAAATAGCAAATAGAGCCATCCGGGAAACGCAACTAATGATAGGAACAAACACATTTTTATGAGAATATCGACTTGATAAAGAAACTAAAACCATAGAGAGACCAAAAACACAGCATAGGAAGGGCTTATCTTTCTCGTTTCGGAGCTTAAAACACAATGAAAATTTCACCTTAACTAAAATAAGATCTTTTCTGTCTCTGTTACGCCATTTGACGCACGAAGAAATCACCACAGGATGAAGTTTGCCATACCATATATATGCAAGGAATTTACTGAGAGCGATGGGATCGATTAGAGTTTTTTTGAAAGCAATATGCACATGAAGCAAGCGAGTTATGATTCATTAAACAGAAGGAGAGAACTTATGTCAAACAAAATGGTTCCATTGTTACAATTGTAAAATATTAGGATATCTTGGTCGTTTATCATATTGTGATTAGAGTACGAAGTATTAAGCACGTGACAGCGACCGCAAGAAATATGATCAATATCAATGCACATCGATGATCATAACTTGTCGATTGTCGACAGATGATGGCAAATGATTAATGATAGTCGACAAAGGTATCGATTAATAAGGTCAACAAATGTATCGATTAATAATGTCAACAAATTATAGATTAAGGCATCAGAAGAAAGTTGAACACATAAAGGGCATCAAGATGCAGTTACAGGTTTGAAGTCATTGGAGAATAAATTGATGGAAGTCGTGGAATTACTAACACACGATTTGGAAGGAATTACCGTTTGAAGACAATATCATGGCATCGTGAGAGTATAAGGACAAAACTTTTGGAGATGAGGGAACATGGCTGCAACCACAGGAAAACTACTTAGAGACGGTTATGGCACAACCAGCATAAGTACCATCATTCGTCTATTGGAAACGCCTCCCACGCACAAACAAATAAATTTATTATCTTTCAATTTTCTTTACTTTCCTACATTGTACTTTCGATTTCCAAACTCACACCATCGATTAAATTCCGGTGTGTTTCTTAGTTGTAATTTTCAGATCCACGTTGTCGATTATATTCGGGCGTACATCTTTATATTGGGTGTCGTGTCATTGATTAAATTTCGACGTTATATCTCTGCGGTCTTAAGCTTTATCGTCATTTAAATTCCGGCATAGTTTGTTTACGTTTGGTTTTGTCATAGTGGCTGTACTTTCCAAGCTTTAGCTTCGATTAAATTCCGACATAGTTTGCATTTGTACAATTTTGTTTGAATTGAAGCTATCATTATTTCCTGTCTACCTATGATATCTCCTGTCTAGAGCCGTCACAAAACCTATCTTCCTTTAATAAAAATCAAAGAATGACTTTTGGTGAAAGATATTTTTCTACGGGATCAGTTTCGACAAAACAGTAGTGGTCACAAAATCTGACACCGCATATATAAGTTGTCTTGTGTTGTACTCTCTAACTCAAATTATGCAAATTTGAAAAGAAAAGAAATATATATTCGATTGTCGACTTCTGCGGTCAATTATATTTCTTATGACACGTAATGCTCTTAAATATTTATGAAGTTCGCTATTTGAAGAAACAAGGGTCTTCTTGATGAAAAGAAAAGAAGATTGATCTGCTACAAGAGAACGCCACTGGAAATCGACAGGAAATTATTTAGCAATTACTCAATTTAACTCCATTTACTAATATAATTATGCAAATATTTTGTATATATACATGGTGTAATAATCTTAACGGGAAACATCAGTATATCAAAATAGGAAATAAATACCACTAAGATACGATACTTTATAGGGACAATATCTTTAACCTATCCTACGAAAATTGGAGATATATATATAGAAGTTTTGAGTTTGGCGTAAACAGTAGCTTTTTCAACGTCCATCTCTCTCTTTGCACGCTGAAACAGGTGAGACTCGCTCTCCATTGACGCATCTTCGTTTAGATTTTCATGCGGTATAGCTTGAAACTTTGAGTTTGATGACTTGTGGGATTGCTATGGGTCTGATCAGCGTCCTGCATTCTTTCGTTGCATATCTGAGTAGATGAGTTCGGTCTTCATCGATAAATCTGCGTATGTATTGATCTTGCTTCTGTCTTAAATCGTCCTGAGACTTTAAGTTTCTTGGAGGGCGGCAAGCGATGATTCAGTGAGAGGTGTATGTTGGATCTCTTTCGCTTTTCTATGCTTCCGTTGGTTTGCTTTACTTTGATGGCGATCATTCAAGATTCGGTAGATTTTGATGAAAAAGATGATAGAGGAAGAGGAGCGTAGCGAGGCGGAGACTGTCGAATGTCGATTTTTCTTTCGTTTATTTGAACAAGATCATTCGATGGACAGACTTCCTCTCCTGTAACTGAATGTAGTTTTCTCTCTCTGTAGCAGACAAGGAAAAGGAGGTCTCGCCTTAGTCGGATACAAACAGTCGACGAAGAAATTCTGAGTATTTGAATCAACATGGGTCGCGCTAAAGTGAAACTCGATCTCATATCAAATTCAAGATCTCGCAGAATCACGTTCGAGAAAAGAAAGAAGGGATTGATGAAGAAGGCTGAGACATTCAAAACCCTCTGCGGTGTCGACACGTGTGTGATCATCTACCCAATGAGGATGTCGGGTGACGGCCTAGTCCAGCCGGAGATCTGGCCACCGGACAGTAAGGAGGTAGAGCGCATCGTCTGCCGCTATCGAAGTGAGCCCACGGATCGCCGTGCCAAGCGCGCCACCGGACTGCACGAGTTTTTCGCAAGCCGGAAGGAGAAGATTGACGCCGAGCTCGCCAAGGCCCGCAAGGTCAACTGGGAGGCCAAGTATCCGGTCTCAGACGAGTTCCTAAAAGACCTTTCAGACCCTCAATTGAGATCGCTTCTAAGCGCTGTGGGCGATAGACTCGAACAGGCGAAGACGAGGCTTGCCACGATGAAGGACGAGAGAAGGGTCGAGACGGCGGCACCAAGTGACCAGATCGTATCCAGCAGCGGAGTGGACCTCCATGCAAGCAATGCAGGCTTCATGCAAGACGGGGTGGTCGAACCTGGACCACCTTTCGAGTTCATGTGTCAACAGTTGGATCAATCCATGAGTATCCCTTAGCATTGACTTCATTGTCAATGAAGTTCAGATCAGAGCATGATGTGTGACCCCCTGCAGCAATTTTTGTCACCAGAATGTTTTTCATGATCAGGCTCAATTCTTCAATGACCCAACCTATTCCTAAGCAATCCGCTGCTACAAAAACCCCCTTGAAGGACTGGCAGTTTTCTTTCAACTGTTTCTGTTTTTTTCCTGTCCGATAAAGCTTCGACACAATCGTACCGAGCTTAACGGTGATTTTGCACTGCTTGTACAGAAAATTCTTAATAAAATTAGTATAATTATGATTGAGCTTCGTGTGTTTCTGATGTTTAGTGGATCCAGTTTTTCTGACATGAAGTAGATTTAGTTACTCTGATGAAGTTAATAGGCTTCTTACCTGTCTTCAAGAACCTGTTTTCTCACGTTTGATGTTAACGGGGAACGTGCTGTTTTGTTGAATATGCATGCACTTAGAGAAAGTTGTTCACAGGGTTATAATCACACCCATGATACAGTGAGACATAACAATAAGGCCATCCAAGAAACCCAACTGAAGATGGAAAGGAACAAATTTTCATGAGAATATTGAGTTAATAAAGAAACTAAAACCCCATAGAGAATAAAGAAAAAAAGTGCAGGAAGAGCTATGTTGCTTCTCTCTTAGCCTAAAACACAATGAAAGTTTCCCCTTAACTAAAACCGATTCGTTTTTTTATCTCTTTCGATGAAATCATCTTAGGGGTGAGCATGGTCCTGGTGGGCGGTTCCCATCCTAAAACTAGAAACCGCCCACTAGAGACTGATTCCGAAAAATTGGAATCGGGAACAGCTTGTTAGGTCCATGGATCCACCGGGAACCGGACCGCCGGTCCGGTCCCGTTACCAAATGGATCCATGGAACCGATCCCACTAGCCAAGGACAAAGACAGAGACGGAGAGTCAGAGACGGTGAGTTCAGCAACAACCAAGAAGAGTGAGAGAGTGAGAGTGAGCGTGAGGCAAAAGCGAAAGAAGATATTTTTCAGCTCAGTGTGAGGCTATGACCGCCAAGCGAGTTAGGTTTAATTTAAGGATTTAGGATTTTTTCTCTTTTTAAATAAAAATTAAATAAATATATTATTATTATTATATTACCGGTCCGGTCCAGGTGGGCGGTTCCACACCTGGAATCGGAAACCGGACTAGTACCGACCGGTTCTAAAAAATTGAAACTATGAACCAATGGTTTTGATCCTGTTCTGGGCAGTCCCAAGCGATCCAGGCTGTTCTCAATTCTTTTGCGCACCCCTAAATCATCTAACAACGAACTTTATTATCTAGTATCTATGCACGGAATTTACCTGATATCAAATAGAATTATTTTGAGAACAGCATGCATATAGGAAGCAAGAAAATTATGATTTATTAAGCAAAAGGAGAGAATCAATGGTTCGATTATTGCAATTGTAAATACTACGATATCATGACCGTTGATCACATCATGGATTTGTTCCATACCACCAACATGGGGTTGCGTGCGATCGATGCTTCCTCTTCATGGGCCTTTTTGCGATGTGGGTTGGCCTTTGATGACCTTTATTTGCGCCCAATTGATTACTTTTTCGACTCTTATATTAATCGATGAATTCATGTTATAAATTATAATTTTCTTCAATTAAGGATTAGCAAATCTGATCAAATTTCTGTACAAATAAGTTGAATGGTTTTTCACGGCGTTCGAAATTCTTTATATGAATGACTAAAGCAAGAATGGAACGTGCCCATGATACTTCGATCATAAGTCGTTTCGTATTCGAATCCGATCTCACTTGATCCGAGATTATTGATGAATGGAAAAATACAATGTTTCTTCTAGTTTATACGTGCTATCCTTTCTGCCTCACAAGTGTCTTGCAATTTTGCTGTTTCATTTTTTTTATATTAAGTCAATCTCCTCTTTTTTTTATATATTGAAACTAATCGTTATGACTTTTTTTTTTATATTAAGTCAATCTCCTTTTTTTTTATTGAAACTAACCATTATGTTCTTTCTCTCATAATTTATAGATATAGAGTAAGGCCGCTATGTATACGGTTCTACCGTTTATTTGATTAAACTGATCATCTTTGATCCATAAGCAAAGTAACTTCATCAATGGTTATCCAAGCAGATAAGATCCCCAAATTTTTTTTCCCCGGGCCGCTTCTTCAGTTGCCGCGAGTTTAAACCAATTTTGCGGCGATAATCCTCTTCGCGAGCACTTTCAGCTTATCTGCAAACTGGGATTCTTTTTATTTATCGGAACCACAGACATCACGTTCGAACGAAAGGCGAATTTGATCGGAAGAGTATACAAAATGCCCCTATTCGAGTTCCGATTTTTTTTTCCAACCGTGTCGTAGCGTCATAATTCATAAGGAGGGCCTTATCTCAATCTCACACGAAAAAAAAAGTAATGCCTATGCTAAATAGCGAAAATAGGCAAAAACCACCCTATCGACAAGCACTAATCGAGCGCTTGTAAATGCTAAAGTGGCCCATCTATGACCAAGCCTGCCCCCGAGAAAGTCAAAAGTTTTATAGGCCTTCTTGGCATATTGGAAAAATTTGGTCCCCGTGATGTGAGTGAAAAATGATCGAAAAGTATTCGCGTCTTTTATGAAATTGTCCATGTATAACATGTGATCGATAATAAAAATATTTTTCATTAATTACCAGATTTCTTCAAGTAATGCAAGCAATTATTTTTTGGAATACATTTTCCAAATCATATTATATTTTGCGAAATAAACATGTCATTGATCTAGCTAGCACTCCTTGTCCGTAAATTCCATATTGTATGCTTTCATCAATGGTCATTATTGATATGTTACCACGTGCCTCTCAAAATAAGCTTTGGGCATGCATTAATTCAATACCTTCCATCGACCACCTAACATCGATTGCAAATAGGTGCATTCCCCGTGGGAGAAGTTGAGACCAGCGAATCCATAAGTTGACAATAGGCGCCTGACTAAGTCGAGGTTTCCCACGAAGAGTTAGGTTTTGATTTGTCCAGCGCAAGCTCTTACTGGCCTAACATTTTTTAATACTCCAGTCTAATTAAGATCGTTGCATAATTTCGTATTAAAATTAGACTTTAGGTTCAGATCATTTCGCGAAAAATGAATGATTTGAAAATTATTTTTCTTAAAAATATAATCGTTTACATTGCTTAAAATAATTAGTCAACGAAAGATATTTTCATTATCCACAACAATTCATGTCTTGACATTTTCATGAATAATAAAAATATTTTCCAGTCATTCATTTTTATAAGCGATACAAGCGATCGTTTTAATGGAAATATTTTCCAAATCATTTATTTTTCCATAAAACTCACGCACCCTTAAATTCTTATTTTATCATTACGAACGTGACTGAACCGCCCTAATAAAATCTCTCGACCCCTGCTCTTTGTTTTTTCATCCTGCCGATTGCTAGACCGTTTGTTGGCGGTTATTGGTTTGATGTCATGGTCAAATCACACGGCGTTATACTTTTAGCCGGAGAAGAAATCCGCTCCAAAATCGAATGTTCATGCGCGAATTGCAATCCTTTTTTTTTTCCCGAATTAAAAGCTCTTCTGTATGGTCAAAACCTGGACCCGATGCACGGTTGATAGTTGTGGGTCAATTATCTAGACTTATGATACGGAAAACAACAATGTTGTCCGGTTGCGGTGTGGGGTTTGGTTTGGTTTGGTTGGTTTTTCTTCGATTTTTTCCTCTTCCTGTCTCCATCTGTAAAGTTTTTGCATTAAGTTTCAACCCCCACCTTTCTCGCTTGTTTTCTAGCCCCGACCGTGATCCACACACGTTGATTCCCCATCTCTCTGGAATTACATTTTCGGTGGGGATAAATACGAAGGAAAAGACAATAGCATGGAAAGTCGTAGGCGTCGTTTTCATATCAAGTGCGTCACAGAATGCCCGTGCCCCTTTTTAAATTATGGGTAGTATCGTACCGGCAACGTGAATTGATTTACTGATTGAGAAATCGATACGTCTCGTTTGAGCTCTTTGGATCTAATATAAGTTCGATCTCTCGATTTCATTTAGGTAGCTTGTTCACGGTTCGGTTCGCGGTTTTTCCCCCCTCGTCCACGGGAGGGATGTGGTTTTTTATCTTCATAAGTTTTGAAATTTACTAACTTGGAAAATGGACTTTCTTGTCTTAAAAATAAAATTAAATGAAAATAAAGAAACACAATGGACCATAAGTCAAACCGGCTTTGTTGACTGGATCAGCCATTATGTGTTGCTACCTGGACAACGAAACTTCCTCTCCATTTATATATATTCACCACGTCACTGCGAGCCACGACCAAACCCTCGAATTATCAACTCTCTCTCTCTCTCTTTCGCTCTCTCATGGATCTTGTGGCAAAGCCATTCGACGGAAGCTTGAAGAGATGCTGGAGGAGGAGGAAATACAGGCGGCTCGACGGCGGCCACGGCCGGCGCCTGCAGGTCCGGAGGCTCGGCGGCGGCGGCAACACCGGCGGCGGCCCGCGGAGGTCTTGGAAGATCAAGATCGCCCGGAAGCTGCGGTTGAGGACCATCTACTACTCTCCCTTCAGGATATTCGTGCGGCTGAGGGACACTTACGTCAACATGATGGTCCGGTTGGCCGGCAAGGTCGGGTCCCTGAACACGGACAGCTTCTTCGGCGGGAAGCAAGCCGCGAAGCCCCGGCAGCCACGGATCGTGTACTCGAGCGAGGAGGTGGAGGCGAGGCTCGTCTACGAGATGTACAAGGCCCTGCAAGCTTCTCGCGAGCTTTCTAATGTTCAGGCCATGGAGAGGATGTGCTGAGAGGCTCTCGCATCTCTCTCCCTCTCTCTTTCTGTCCGCAAGGGGATCGTGTTCTCTTTTGTTCTTGTCCAAGCGTTGCTATTAAAGATTTTGCACCTGTACATCTACCAAATTTGAGTCCAAAGTCAACATTTGTGTACCGAATTCAGTTCATCTGTCATTAAGGTAATAGCCAGAGCCTCACGTTTTTAGGAGAAACAAAAACTCATTAGATTAGTCCAAAGGCAAAACCGCACGAAATGGTAGAATTGGCCGGTCAGATTCACAACTTTTGCTGGTGGAACTTTGCCCTTATTGACGGATGGTGCAGAAGTCAAGCTACCGGATACGTAAACGAAGAATGCGATCTCCGAAGCGCGACGCTGCCAGCCAAAGGCATCGCCTCGTCAGAAAGTGACCTTTCGGAGAATGACTATGCAGACCTATGAACCCGTTATCATCGTGAATTATTGCGCCGTGCCATCGACAATGCGCCGGCTTCGGCCAAGATGCGTCGGTATGCTTTGTCGGCGTAGGAGCATCTTTATAAAGATGCACGTGACTAGTGCACCTCTGTCTATTAGGAGTTCGTAAAAGTCCGAAATACCCTCGGCATCCCCGATAAAAGGGTGGCTATACCTTGTCCAACTAACCCGCGTCTCCATTTCTTGTTCCGTCAATTTTATCGCTTAGCTTCCGCAACATTCCCCACTTGCTTTGCCTAGTTTTCGCACGGCTCCAGCCTTCAGGTTTCCTCGCCTCGGACGAATTTACAAGCTCAACTGAACATGAGCATCGCCCAAAGATTCGAAACCCAACTGGAGTACACCCAGAAGAAACTCCCCAAAAAAAAAAAGAAATCAATCATGCAAAGTATGTTCTAGATTGGCAGACAGAAAATGCTCTGGCCAATAAAATTATGTATGGGCGGCAATGCTCTTTATTACCAGCTTCGCATGTCTTGTCTTTATTTGTGTTTGGCATTTTTTTTTTCGTGTGAGAGCGTCGAAAAGTTTACTCTACAAGTAGCTGATACTGAACAAAACAAAGAGTTTGAATGAGTCAATTTGACACGGGCATTGATGCCCATGTCTAACAGAATTTAGCACTACTCCAATAGTGATGCATTTGAGGCAATAATCTTTCATTCCCGACTTGACCCATTTCGTCCCGCGCTTGCTTCTTATTGCTTGCGGGCATCGTTCACATATTCATCCGATTTAAAATTTGACATGTCTTGTTGTGAATTGACCACATTAACCACTGAAGTTTGAAACCATATACGTTCCGTCAAGGACTATTCTGTCCATCTCTAACTTTCCCCTCTCTCTCTTTCTCTCTCTCAAGCTTTTGCTCAGCCTTTTTGCAAAGTATGGCACCTCAAACCTGAAAGTAAACGTTTCCATCCCACCCAATTCCCGTCACGTTTCTTGACCATAATGCTAGGTGTACAAGGACGGCATATAACATAAGTCTAATCACGAAACAGTAGTGATGTATATTAAGTGGAGATAAATAAGTTGGGCATGCTTGCCGCTCAATAAGCACCTATCCGCATCACTTTATTAACTCGTATTTCCAATCAATCTTAATATGCCCGCTAGCATGATTCAATTCATTCTTACATGAAAATATATTTCTGACGAGATTCCAGTTTATCATTACGATTTCCTCCGAGGTTCCGTAACCGCGTTTTAACTTTCACGTTGCGCTACTCCACCACTTAATGCAGTACTGACAAATTCTCCCGGGTATTTGGTACCGCCGCCACGATTTAGTTTTCGAGAGGATCGACAACTCGTATCATGTAAGTGGATGGAATATAGATTTCAACCATGATAACAACTCAAGTTCTACCATTCACCAGCGAATCGAGGATATGCTGGCAAATCAATTGACCGTACGGGTACAAAGTGCAACAGCTGGCAGGACCGCACCAACCCGGACCTCTGGTCGGGCTTGAGTTGGTTATCATCGATCCCCGTCCATTCATCAGAAGAAGGCATACAAATTTCAATTTCCCCTGGGCCTGAGTTAGGCCCAATCGGCAATCGCATCGGACAAAGCTTTTCGATGCGAGGCCCTTTCCCAAGCCCTGCCCCCATTTGCTCTCGGAGGACATATGCATGGGAGACAGGGCGATGCGATCGGGTCTAGACACGAGCGAACCACGCTCGTGACCACTACTAGTGGCAAGAGTTGGGAAAAGTACCAAAAAAGTCATAAACTTATTGCATTGGCACCAATTCGATCATAAAATTTTCAATTGGACCAATTTAATTATAAACTATTTCACATTTCCGGTCAATTTAAGCCGGAAATAACTGACATGGACTCCAGTCGTCCTACGTGACACAACTGACGTTTACGTGGACATTTTCATAATTTTTTAAAAAAATTTTAAACAATTCTCTTTTTCATTTTATTTTTTCCTTTCTTTTTTTTTCTTCTCTTTCTTCTTTGGCCCGTGGTCGGTACACCACCATGGCCGGCCATAGGCAAGGGCTGCACCCTCTCGGCATGGGCAAGGGCCACCCTTGCCGATTCTAGCGAGGGCTTGACCGTTGCAGCCTGGACAAGGAACGCCCTCACTAGCCCTTGTTTGTAGCCACGCACTGGCCATAGGCCAAAGAAGAAAATAGAAGGAAAAAATGGAAAATAGGGAAATTTTTTCAAATTATAAAAAGATTATTAATTATGTCAACGTCAATGCCGACCGTCCACATAGGAGGACCAGCATCCATATCAGTAATTTCTAGTATAAATTGGCCGAATGAATTGAATTGGTAACAATGTGAAAAGATTTAAAATTAAATTGGTCCAATTGAAATGTTTAGGACCGACTTGCTATCAATGTAATGGATCTAGGACTTTTTTTTTACTTTTCTAGGCAAGACTTCTCCAATTATGTTGACATCGATAGCAAAAGCCACAGCGAGGCAATCTCCCCACATACAGTATTTAGTTGAAAGTAGCAACCCCATAGCCCCGTGTGACCGTCGTCGCATATGCTAAGGTTGGTGATTGGGAAGGCCTTCTCCGGTCGTTGAAATCTCATCCAAAGACCATCTCCTTTCTTGAACGGACAATAACCTCGCATCGCTATACCATCCAAATCATAACAATCATCGCTCACTTTATTTAAGGCAAAATTCATGATCAGCGGTTGGCCGAAGGGAGGGCAGCGCCCCCATCACGCCATCAAGGCTTTTCGATGGAAGCGATAGCTAGTAAGCAAGCAAAGCAAAGCAATGCCAAAAAAAAAAAAAAAAAAGAAGAAGTAGGGGGGGTGCGGGCGGGGGCGGGCCATGGGGGGCAGTTAGTTAAAGTTGTAACAAGGAAGCAACTCGAATTCGATGGTTGCGATGCACACATAAACAATAATCAATGCATCAACCTCCCCGCTTCTCCCTCCTCCAATCGATTGGAAATCGCTCCCTCCATCATAAGAAGACGACGCAACAAACCCCCAACCTCGCACCGCACGTTCCCATCACTTCCGTTCCACGCCAAATGTTCGCCTGACCAACAACCTCCTATCCCCCCCCCCTCCCCCCTCCCCTAACCAACGTCCCTCATGCGTCCCCTTTCGCATGCCGCCGGTCCATCCCCGTATATAAATCGAACCCACTCTCTCTCTCTCTCTAGCCCCAGCTGGCTTCAGCCTCAAGCAGCTTTGCCTCCTTCTCTCTCTAAAACGGTCTCTGGGGATTCCGGGCGCTCTCTCTCTCTGTCCCCTTGGCGGGAAAATCTTTTTCCCCGGTGCCCGCGTGTCCACCCCACCCCCCCTCCCCCCGGGCTGCCTTGCTGGCCAGTGGCGTCCCTCCACGTGGAGTCAGCTGAGTCCCCCGCCGCGAACATCCCGTCCTGATCAGCTCGCGAGCACGGGCGCTCCCCTGCGCCGGAGAGCACCCGATCGCTTTCGTCTCCCTTCCCTCTCTCCCCCGCGCTGCCTGAACCCTTACAAAGCAGCTCCGCCGACTTCCATTTCTGCTGCTCTCTTTCCCCCCATCTCTCTCTCTCTCTCTCGTCCCCGCGGTGAACCAGGTGAGGCTCGCCCTCCATTGTTGACGCAATCTTCCGCTTCGGTTTTCGTGGATTGTGTAGCTTGTGGATTACTACTCTCGGCCTGATCTCTGCGTCCTGCATTCTCGCGTTTTTGGATGCCTGCGTTAGGTCGAGTTCGGTCGTCTTCGTCGATTGATCTGCGCGTGCGTTTGGTGTAGCTTAGCTTCCGTCGTCGAAATCGTGCTGAGATTTCGAATCTTTTTTCGAGGCCGGAGCGATGATGATTCGGCGTGAGAGAGGTGCACGTTCGACCTCTTTTGTGGCGGTTTCCGTGGTTCCGTCGGGTTTGTTTTTTTTTTTTTTGGCTTTGAAGGCGATTGTTCGCGATTCGGTAGGATTTTGAATGAGGAAGGTGGCGGAGAGGAGACGAGTGTAGCTAGGCGGAGACCGTCGAGCGTCGGTTTGTTTCCACGCGATCGTTCGGTGGACGAACTTTCCTCTCCCGTAACTGAATGTGGTTTTCGCTCCCTGTTTGCAGCAAGTTCGAGGCACATGGAAAAGGACGCCTCGCCTCAGTCGGATCCAACCGTCACCACCGCCCCCTCGACTTCGCCGGAGCACCAGCAGCCGCAGCCGCCGCCGCATGCGCCCAACTCGCCGCCTCCCGCTCAATCCTCGAGCTCTCCGCTGAACCAGCAGTTCGCGGCCAATTTCAGCGCGCTGTACCACTCCATTTTCCCGCCAAAATCGCCTCGCTCGAGCTCCGCGCTCATTTCGCCGTCCCTGTGCTCATCCGCCTCCTCCGACAACAACCAGAACGCGACCGCCAGGAGCACCGTCGCCATAGAGCACCGCCTCAACCAAGCTCGCCTCGTTCTGGAGTACCAGCAGCTGCGCGATCACTACGATCTCTGCCGCGCTCACCTCAACGACCTCACGGAAGAGATCGACTCGCTGCGCCGCGAGAATGCGCGGCTTCGCTTGTCAAACTCCGAGCTCGTCAAGCTCCTTAACCTGCCCTCGCAGGGCACTCTGGAAAGCTGCTTCCGCCGTCTCGGTCTCTCTGATGCTAATGCTACGGGATCGGATTTCTCCGGCGAAGACGTCTGCAGCTACAGTCCGACGAGCGTCATGGATCAGAGCGGATATGAGCCGAGTAATCCTGAGAGAGTTTGGCTACCGAAGAGTATATCGGTTCGGTCCAGCGGCTACCTTAAACTGAACCAGCCTGCCGCTAGCAACAGCCGCTCGAGTCGACCGGTGAGTCAGCTCCGCATGCCAAGAACACAGGAGCCTCCACAGGTCAGTTTGTTCTCTGGATTCCATATACTCTTCGCGATTTGTCCATCGATCTGTGAAATTGCGCTTCCTTGTTTGATCGGTCGATCTCAATCTCTATTGATTGAAGTGGCGTCTCATATTTCATTTGCTGCGCTATATGAATATTTTTTGTATCGTGATCACGCTGCGGTGCGTCTCTGAATTATATTCTCGGATCATTTTGCTGAACGAGTTGATATCGGTCAATTTCAGTCTCTGTCGATTAAGCTGGCGTCTCCTATTCATTTGCTTTTTGGCGATTGCATTCAAATTTTATAATGATTTCGCTGTTGTTTGTATCAGAATAATCGCGGTTTTCTTCTCCCTTTTCGCTGATCGAATTTCGTCAATTCTTTTTTCCGCTACGAATTGCAACGGGATCTCTTCTTCTCATGCGCAGTGGTTTGATTGTCGTTTTCATCGTATAATATGTTTGAAGCCAGAGCATCTTCGCGTCCTCCATATGCATTTTTTATTTTTAACGTTCTTTTTGGCATTCGTAGATTTCTCGTCCGTTTGAACTCTGATTTTCCCACTCTCGTTTACGATCTTGGTTGAAATTGTCATTGATGATGGCATTATCTCAGGAAGGAGAGTTCGTGTGTGCAGGTGCAACAGCGCGTGTATGTGCCAGGTGGGAAGAAAGAGCAGGAGGCATTGGAGTTCGAAGTGTTCAGCCAGGGGATGTTCAAGACGGAGCTGTGCAACAAGTGGCAGGAGACTGGCGCGTGCCCGTACGGAGACCACTGCCAGTTCGCGCATGGCATTTCCGAGCTGCGTCCGGTGATCAGGCACCCACGTTACAAGACTGAGGTCTGCAGGATGGTCCTAGCCGGCGACATGTGTCCCTACGGCCACAGGTGCCACTTCCGTCACTCCCTCACTGAGCAGGAGATGATGCTGGCTTCACGTTGATCCCGGACGTCATTTGCATTCATTAATTTCTCCATTGATTTGGTTATGTACATAAAAACTCCCCGAAAGAAATTGATCAAACCCACGAATAACAACTCGAGAGGATAATAAAGATGGTAAAAAGAGGTAAATCAAACTAAATGCTGTTGATATATTCAGGTGGATATATATAGATGAGATTTAGCCTGAAGAGATTAAGACAAACCTTTTCGATTGGATTTTACTATGCATCACATATAGCTATCATGCCAAGACGTATTTGGTTGTTTCTGTTACTGTGATTTTGCATGTTGTTGACCTTTGGTTGGTTGGTTGAGTTACAGGGACCAACTTAACCAACCATTTACCCACCCAAAGTCTGGGGGTTTTGTAATGATGACGACAATTCGTTACACACGGAGTACGTTACTTTCAGTTCAAGCTAGTTGTCCCTTGTCCCTCTCCCCTCTCGAAAGCTGTTGCCATCATCGGTGAGATGCTCGTTTGAGTATATGTCAATTCGTTAGCAAAATCGCGAAGTGTGGATCCACTATCTATCGTTGGTTGGTTTCTTTTTCTTTCTTCTGTCATTCTATGTACTCCGGATCCCGATCCACCGTGGCCAACAGACTTGAAAGCAACTTTTATGGTATTTCCATATGACTTCGTCAGAAAATGAGTACCTCTTTTATTTGGTTTCCTAAGTGAGCGCTTCCTTGTCATCAATCAAACGTGTTAGAAACTCCCAAGCGAAAAGTTAAATTGCTAAATGAAAGTATAATTTAATACTTAAGCATTTAATGAATGAAAATAATAGTTTCGTGATATTTCTAATAAAAACATACATATTCTATTTTTTGGGATCGGCTCGAATGTTTTTTTTGGGTAAGGAGATCGGTTTGAATTTTTTTTTTTGGTAACCCAGGGAACCCCCGCATGGCCGACAGCCGGGGAGTAAACCCTGGGGGCGACACGTGCTAGCCACCACACACGTGCCACCGGTTAAGTCACCCTGCGGCGCCCGGGAGATCGGCTCGAATGTTTATCCTATCTTTTACCAAGAATTATATTAGGTATACTGAGGCTAATTTTCTTGTGGTCGGCCCAATAAGGCTCGTTTACAAAGTTATTATATCATGCTATGGCAAGTCACAAAAATCTACACATCCATTTAAAGAACTGAATCCTATTAGTCAATAGTCCATACAAGTACGCGACATCGTAATCATCATCGATTTTAACGTATCTAACATTGTTCTTTTCTCATATTTATTGAAGTCGAGTGGGCATCACGCCCAGTTTACTTCTTCAATCTAAGATTTGGCCATGGTTGGTACCACGTTGCTGAAAAATTAGTTGGTGAGTGTGTTAATATATTAATATGTATTTGGACTGTTGGATGTAATGGCGGATATGAGTACCCCATGTGAGACCCACTACCCACCGGATATAAAGGCATGGAACTCCCTCGTATTGAGTACTTGCTTCAAGGCTCTAACCTCTTGTGGAATAAATGCACCTTTTGGTGTTAGGTCGGTCAAACTCAGTGTCGCTATTTGAGACTTCTTTCACCGAAAAAGTCAATGAAACATCTTTCAAAATGTGGATTGATAAGCAAATTGACAAAGGGTGCGAAAGGTCCTTTTGATTCTTGGATAGGAAATGTAATTGATCAGAAATTTAAACTTATCTGCAATTGGGATTTCCATTAGATTCCTCTCGAAAGTAATGTGAAATCGAAAAAAGATGCATGACTGATAAGATATCCGCTCTCAAAGTTTTGCCATCTCAAACTTCTTGCAACATAACAAATAACATGAGATGTGGTCCAATATATTAATTTCTCCTTTTTTTTTGTAATTTCATGTTTGTCATAGGATTTCTCTTGAAAAGTTACGCCGAAAAAAAAAATCGTTGCTAACCATATAAAGGGTACTAGAATGTAATGGTAAACTCGAAATAAAGATGAAGAACTTGCGTTCTTTGATTAATTGTAAGTTCTTTGTATAGCTTACAATCGACAATTAACAATGGTTGCTAAGAAAATTACACATTCTATATATGGCTCTTATGATTGAGCATTACTTATCTACAAACGGTTATCCACAAAATCATCGACTTTATCATAGTTGCATTGACTCCACTTTTTCGACGGTTACCATCTTTAACAATTGCATCCAAGGTCCACCCCACTAACGGACAGTTATGTTAGTCCCACTAACTAATGGTTGCTTGCCTCCACTTCTTTAATGGTTATATCTCGTCCACTACCTTTGAAGATTACACCCTGCCCTTTTCATCTATTCTCCTCTCTTTATCGATTTCTTTGCTCCAACACTTAGCCGTGTCATTAACAATCTCGATCGGTTAGGGCCGGACTCTCTTGTGATGGACCGCACTTTACCGGCCAATTATCCTCAATGCTGGACCATTTCCGCTCCCCCTCGTCCTTTCAACAGATCCCTGTCGATGCGACTGCCGACTCCCACGCTCCGGACATATCTCTAGCGTCGACAAGACTAGAACCATTCCTAAGTATATCGGACATCGTTTATCGCTTTGGTTCGAATAACGCGGGATCACATGATTTGAAGCGACGGAAGTCGACCGGGAAAGGACAACACTTGCCTGGACTTTTGATCCACCGCCACTTGTCTGCGCGCGCCTATGTGGTTAGAATGTCGTATTCTCTGGCGTGCACAGAGATCGTGGATAGATTTGCCCTTTGGCTCGGGGCGCAAGATGGGGTACAGCCAAGATTTCTTCCTATCCTATTACCACGCTCCGTGCCCTGGCTAGAGGGTCCTGTTTACACCATGAACATCCAATTCGAAATCTATAAAATGTCGACACTAATTTGATTTACTTGTTAAGTGAATATTGGTAAATATATCCCGCGATCCACACGGCTCGTGCACTCGATCCATGATCCACGATCCACGCAGTCAGTCACGACCACGATCCACGGCCACAATTCACAAGTGCATGGTGGGAACAAATGCCAAAGTCATTTGATTCCTTTCCTTTTGCTTTGCTTGAAATTCCTTTCTTGGAGTATAGCTCATCGATGTGGATGTAAAAGTTCAATTGCCCAAGCTAACCATTTTTTTGAATTTGAGCAAGTCCTTAAAAGGTTCGAGGGAGAAGAAATAGGGGGGAAAACCCTCGAGGGTGTCACCTCCCGTTTTCCCTCCCTCCCCGAAAGACAAAGATAGAGAAGGAATTAGGGAATCTCGAGCGGTGAAGATAGCCACCAGGTGAATTTCGGTGAGCTACCGTTGGATAGATAGATATAGCAATCATAATTTACGATTCATGCAATTAGCCACGACCATGATCCCCAGCCACGATCCACCACTGCATGATAGGAAAAGTTGCCAAACTCGTTTAATTCCTTTCCTTTTGATTTGCTTGAAATTCCTATCTTGGTGAATCACTCCTCTTCGATGTGGATGTAAAAGCTCGATTGCCAAAGCTAACCATTATTTCTCTTCTTCCTCAAACAGATTTTGATCATCACAATTGACATGTCGTGTCGATGTGAACGTAAAAAGTGAATAAAATTGTTGCTGCAAATTGGCGTCGCAATCACCACGACCTCCTCTCTCTTAATCGCGAGAGAGAGAGAGAGTGAGAGAGAGTTGAATTTAGGATTTTTTGGGGGGGCTTTTTTTTAAACTTCTCAAAAAATGCAATTGTGTATCCTTCTCCCAATTGTAAAACCAATTTTATGGATCACTTGATCTAGATCTTCAAAGCTGAAAGGAAAATTGCCCAAAAAATCCTAAATCTTTCAATCGTACAAATTTAGTCCTGAACTTTTTTGGCGATTTACCAATTTAATCCTAAACATTTTAATTGTACCAATTTAGTCCTAAATATTTTAATGATTTAGCAATGTAGTCCTTCAGGTCAATTGTCTAAATAATAGGTTTATGACTAAATTAGCAAAATATTCAAAAGGTTTAGGATTGAATTGATATAATTGAAAGATTTAAAACTAAATTCGCAAATAGTCCAAAAGTTTAGGACTAAATTGATCGCCGTATAATAGATTTCGAACTTTTTGAGCAATTATCCCAAGCTAAAATATTTGAGCTGTCGATTTGTTCCATATTAACGTTTGTTGACCTTATCTACTCTAGTAAGGACAAAACAAGAAAGGCCGTTAAAAAAACCAACCCAAAAATTTAAAGTTAATAAGTGAAGGGAAAACGAATGTACAAAAAGAGCATACGAGACTTGTTGTCAAGCGGTATGGGACAACATTTCAGCATCTCTCTCACGTGCAAGTCGGATTAAGACCGATACGTGAAATTTGACTGGTAGGGGCGTGGACGCACATACGCAAAAGGAAAGTTGATGGCTCCTATACCATGTTAAAAATTTTAATCAAAAAGCTTAAACTTATTAGGTGGAGGGCGATCATACGTATATAAAAAGTAACATGTGACAAAATCTCAATAACCATGAATCAATATAGATGGATAGTAATAGAACTTATCCAACCATCGGAAGAAAAAAATATTTCCAACTCGAATCGACTACAATCAACTGGAGTCGCCGCAGGAATTTAGCGATCCATCTCGAGGGGTTTTGCATCTCAATGGAAGTGATTAGGCAAAAACTAGAAAAGCTCAATCCAAACCATATGCATTGTGAACGAGAGCCGAAAATATCTCACGTTATTAATCTCGACCTTATTCCCACCACCTTCGGAATATCCGTACGCATGCTTATGTCCGTGTCAGCCGAAGTGCCTGTGCCTAACTTTATATATATATATATTCAAATTCAGTCTTATTCATAGGAAAAACCCAATATTGATATTCTTGAGAGAGAGGCGCCTCGTCAGTCTGGCGTACCCCTAACGCTGTCCACATGTATCACGTTCCTCATTGGCGGTGCCAAAGAGACAGGCAGAACAAAAAAAAAACCGAAAACAAAAAAGTTGGGCGACTTTATTCTTCTCTCTTATGTCAGGAGCCACGAGGTACGATTTTTGAAATATTGGGTCCTTTTCCTTCCTCTGATTTTCGACATTATACCCAATTTTTCCTCCATAAAAAAAAATTTGGGTGTTGTATAAAAAGGTAGAAACTGGGGAGGTGAACCCGTCGAGGTGGGTGAAAACTGACCCGACATCAGGTGACCCGCTAAAAAAAAGGATAGAAATCGAAATATTATCAAAAAAGGAAGAGATAGATTGTTGGCTCGATTGGATCTTTTTTTTTTTATGAGAAGTCAATTCGGGTTGGCTTCCCGGTTAGGTGTGAGCTGAATCGGATCCAAAAGCTAAAGTTACTTTTTTAGATGATCCATGTTAAGCTCGAATTCTCCCTCGAAATCCGGGGAGATTCGTGTGTTGCGCGATACTTTAATCGATGTGGGGATTTCGTCAGGCATCCTTTTGCGAGTGGAGAAGAGAGCAATCAAAGGAAGATGCGTCTCCCGATTTCTAAGGTTGCCTCAACTCGAACAAGGTTGAACATTTCATCACCATGTTGTTACGTGGTCTCGGACCTCTCTCATCTCAAAAACAAGCTCAAAATGTGAGATTTTTTTTCATGCTTATAAACTGACCAATAGCTATTTTCACAATCGATATGGATAAGCCCAATAATCTTCCGCTTGTGCATCGGAACTATGTGTTCGTATCTCCCATTGAATGATGGGAAGGAAGGAAGGCTGGGCAAAGGATGTGATTTTTTTTCATGGGAAAAAATCATCAAAAACCCCAAACTTTACCTCATGTGACACATTTACCTTGAACTTTTTTTTATGACACCAAAAATTCTAAACTTTGCTATTTGTAACACATTTACCCCAATATACTGTAGCCTAGGGCATTTTAATCTTTTTTCATTTTTTCTATTTTTTTTCTTTTTTCCGGCGGGGCTACCCTCGCCGGCGAGGTCTCCGGCGACCTCGCCGGCATCGGGCGAGGCTCGCCCTCGCTCGCCCAAGCGAGGGCGAGCCTGGCGAGGGCGAGGGCCGCTGGACGCCGGCGAGGCTCGCCCTCGCCAGATCCAGGCGAGGGCAAGCCTCGCCCTCGCTCGCCCAGGCGAGGGCGAGGCTCGCTGGCGTCGGGCGAGGCTCGCGCCCTCGCTTGCCCAGGTTGGAAAAAAGAAAAAAAAACAGAAAAAAAAAATTAGAAAAAGGGAAAAAGATTAAAATACCCTATGCTACAGTATATTGGGGTAAATTTGTCACAAATAGTAAAGTTTGGAATTTTTGGTGTCACAAAATAAGATTCGGGGTAAATGTGTCACAAGAGATAAAGTTTAGGGTTTTTGACGATTTTTTCCCTTTTTTTTCATTTCTCTTTGATTTGCAGAGGCGATGAGACATTGGGAATCTCATGCTGTAAAGCGAGTTCAGAAAGGAGGTGGGAAAACGGACTTTAGCTTCGTTTCACGGAAAAGATTCCCGAGCATTTGGAAGCTTTTGTGCGAGAGAGAATGCTGAGAGCTGGCGCGGTTGTCCCACTCGTGACCCACGCTGCCGTCTTTATCACTTTACCTTCTCTGCTGCGATTCTTCAGCTTCAGTCCCTCGTAAACTCCTGACTTGCCCTTTCGGCCCCCCGGCCCAACTTGCAAATCGGGAAAAGTTTCTGTGCCCGATCGATGATCCTTAGGCTGATGTCAAAGCTGCGCCCTCCCTAATCATGGCGATCTCTATGTTTGCCTTGGATGGAGAATCGCATTTCGAGCGGGACAGGTATCGCGAACCGCGGGGTTAATCTTTGCTGGCCGGACTTATTGGATGTCGCGTTTTCTTAAATCGGAATGAACGAACGCTCGTACATAACACGAACGAGAGATGACTTAAGTCAACGTGTCTCGGTCGTTTGGGTGAAGTTAGAGATTTTAGAGCGGTTCGTGATTCATGACTAAGTAGGACCGTGGCACGGATGGAAGAGGCCCGCCGACGGCGACCCCTCGAGTGAAATAAACCGGCAGTGTAGGAGTGTATAGGCAAATATGGATATTTGGGAGGGCACATCCGCAAAAGATGCTGCCGTGAGGGGTAGGTGGGCGAGTGGAGCGGATTCCATTGGCCACATGGGTACTATAAAAAGGGCAGGACGCTCTTGTTCTCGACATAGTTGGGGTTGAGGGTCACATACAAAGTATGGCATAGGAGAGTGATCGAGTGTAAGAGAAGAAGAACGGGGAAGGAGGAGAAGAAGAGAGTAACGAAGTGAACGAGTGAGATGAGGGAAAGGGAGATTCGAGCTACCGGAAGTCGTGGGAATGGGCGGTTTGGGATAAACCGTAGAGAAGATGAGTTACCGAGATCTCGGTTTGATGAGTTCTTTCGATTAAGTTTTTCCCAAGGCCGCCCATTCCGATGATTTCCGGTGGCTCCTCCCTTTCCCTTCCGTCTCTATACGTCTACCGTCATCGACCGTCTCGGAGATGCGGCCGCGCAACCCGAGAGTTTGAAAAGGGTAGTGTCTGTTCGATCGCCGAATGCCAAGGGGTATGTATCCAGGTGCTTTCTTGATTAGTTTACGAAAGACTTCGATGATCTCCTCTTGAAAGTGTCTTTCTAACCCCAAATATGCCGCGAAGCACACGTTCGCCTGCTTGGCTCGTTGTTCTTTGACAGATTGCTCACGAAGGACAAAACGGAATAGCAGCTCATGGGGATGCAGTATTGGATCAGAAGATTCGTTCTTCGAAGATGTCACGTTACAAGGCCGCTGATACTGATAGGTACCGGAAGATCTTGAGTTGAGGGGAGGAAAAAACTGTACTTTAACAAAAGAATTCGGTCTTGTACAGAGGATTTTGTATCATAAGTTTCCTTTCTTTTGGCGCCCATTGATCGATAACTCTTTCGAACGCACCCTCTTTCCATGGTCATTTCTATCATTTTGCTCCGCAAATGAATGCCATATTCATCATCCATCGAACATGCAAAATCGGTACAGATGCGTAAACCAGGAGGCCGCCTCGGACATGCTGCTACTGATCTAAGATATGCTCTAAAGACAAACGAATGTTGCCCTCAATGATATCACATCTGTACCGTAGGGCCGATCAATCCCTCGTCCTTCTTCCTTGGATCGATCTCCGCCTCATCCAGCCACGAAATCCTCGGCCTAAAAACGGGCCATAGTCGATGACGAACCGAGAGTTTCAAGTTAAGCGGGGAGTGAAAAACAAAAAAAGGAATTCAATGTATTGTTTTAAATACTGTTTACATAACGGAGAATTCCAAAACAATAATCAGTATGCAGATGCATAGGTTGTTAAAGTGGCTCGTACTCGCCCTTGATATATATCTTCAAAACGATAAAGTAAAGCTGTGTTTATTTGAAAGAGCTTTCCGCGAATTAACTTCCGGATTTTCGAGTGCTTTCGTCGAAAATGGTAAGTCATGTCGACATCCAAAATTTCCCAAGTCCATGGCTATCGACTCGGATTGAATAAGACCGAGTAAGGCATGGCAAGATTTCGACCCAAAAAAAAAATAAGGCATGGCGAGATTGAAATTAACTAAGTCATTTTAGGAGGCAACCTCAAACAATTGACAAGGTGATGGAAAGCTACTGACAAACAGCACTAAGTGTTGAGCCGCGAGTGTCGATAATTGAAATTTGCTTCAGTCGACAGAGGAGAAAATTACCAAAAAAGTCATAAACCTATTACTCTTAAACTTTTTTTTTGGCCAATTGAGTCCTAAACCTTTTGCATTTGTATCAATTCAGTTATCTTGCCAATTTTAGTCGGAAATCATTAATATGGACGTCGGTCATCTTACGTGGCGCAACTGGGGCTCATTTTTAAAAAAAATATTTTAATAGATTTTAGAATTTTTTATTTTTTTATTTTTCTTTTATTTTTCCTTGACAATTGGCCAGAGGAAGAAGGAAGAAAAAAAAAGAAAGAGAAAAAAAGGAAAAATAATTAAAATCTATTAAAATCTTATTTAAAATTGTTCACGTCAGCGTCGACCATGCCACGGTCATGCCATATGGGACGGTTGGCGTCTATGTCAAAGAATTCCAGCCAAAATTAGTTAGATGGATTAAATTAGTATAAATGCAAAAGGTTTATAACTCAATTGACAAAAAAAGGAAGAAAAAAAAAAGAAAAAAAGGAAAGAGAAAGAAAAGAAAAAAGGAAAAATAAAAGAAAAAAAATTCTAAATTTTATTAAAATATAATTTTAAATTGTCCATGTCATCGCCGGTCATCCATGTCAAAGATCTCCAGCCAAAATTGACTAGATAGATTGAATTGACACAAATATAACAAGTTTATGACTTAATTGGCAAAAGAAGGAAGAAAAAAAGAAAGAGAAAAGAAAAGAGAAAAATAAATAAATAAAATTCTAAAATTTATTAAAATACTATTTAAAAATATCAGCATCAACGCCAGCTATGCCATGTAGGACAGTTAGTGTACATGTTAACAATTTCTAGCCAAAATTGACTGGATGGATTAAATTGACACAAATGCAAAAAGTTTATGACTCAATTGATTAAAAAAAGATTTAAAACTAAATTGATATAATTGCAATAAATTTAAGACTTTTTTGGTAATTTTCTCCTAGACAGAAAAGTCAAAGTTAAAGCAGAGATCGGTGAATCAAGAGCGTAGTACATGTCCACTCGCGAGGCCAACCATTTCAGCTAACCATTTTTTAATAGCTATAAATATTAGGTTTGTAATTCGAGCAAGACACCACCAATTAATCAATGAACACTAGTTATTTTATTTTATCTTCCCATTATCTTTCTATTTCAGTACCTTTTTAAATGGCTAGCCGCAATTACCTCCGATTTTCATATCTTTAGATTTCTCGTCAATTTGTATTTCTTGTCCAAGAATCAATAAAGAACCATTCATATCCTTTGTTTCCATATTGATCATATTTTGAACGGTGCTTTGTCAACACTTTTCAGCAAAACAATTTAATGTAAAGACTTTTACAGCAATAAAAAACACCACAACTAAAAATTAGGAAAATGGATTTTTGAATGTTATAGAAAAGATCACAAGTCTCTTACCATAAAAGCTTGTAGCTTCTTTACATTCTATATCTTGAGATGCAATATTATCACTTTTTAACCTTCTACCAAACTGATAAAAGCTAACCATTTTTCTTGAAACTGATTGTCACGTAACGCGTTTCTCTTTCTCGCGAAATATTTGCGCAACAAACACATCCCAAATGTCAAATGATACGATTCGTTCCATAAAGTCCCACTTAGAGATCCAACCTTCACTAGCCATGTTCTAAAACAGCTTCGATTTGACCATACAATGTGAAGAGATGACGCCAATATATACTTGATTGCAATATGATGAAGAGAATACTATACCGCATGATAGATTGCGGATGAGAATGTGGTGCTCGATCAAATTTCTATCAAACCTTCCCGACCACAGGGATGAGAATGGGGGAGCTCAAGGGGTGATGACCGGTGGAGGGTATCGATCCCACTTTGACCCCTTTGGCTGTCATCGCTTAGGTCACTCCCTCCCCTTCTCTCTTTCAGTTATACATGTATATAATTGGAAAATGAATATTGTTAGACATATCAAAACTCATTCTATCAAATTGCAACCAGTAGTAACGTGATAGATTTTTGTTGGGTCTTTAGATGGATCCACTGGTTTAAATAATTACGTACAATACAAAGGGCAGAGTAAAACGATTCAGTAGACAAGTAATCTAAATACCTCCATCATTGTCCTTGCAATTTGATGTGGCATATGAGCGCATTCATCGCTTAGGAATTGTCATGCAATTGATTCGACCGACTCACAATATTTTGTCATGGCATCCACTATTTTTGTCCCGTGGAATGCTCGTGGCTCCTTAAAATATCAAACAATTTTGCGAAATTTTGTCGTTCATTGGCCTAATCTATGAGATTCGACGTAGAGAAAGAGTAGAACCGCATTAAATCAGAAGACCTGAGAAATTTCGTAGAGAATGATTACATGATGGGATGAGCAATCTTATATTTATTTTGTAGATTATAGAGGGTAATGAATAATCCATCCTCATCATCCGTGATACAACAGCATCTCTTCATGAATATTAGGGACAGGAATATGAAAGAACACGAGTGTCGAAATCATGAGGCGATGAGATGGGAAAGGCTCGGGCTGCTTGAATCTTGACTCCTATCAAGCACGATTTCGATCGATCCAAAGGAATATATGCGCACCCAAGAGAGACACAAAGACCATCTTGGAATCAGTTCGTTTCTATAAATGGAGTCTTTCCTCATCTGTTAAGACATGCACAGAACAACTATTTCTCTATGGTTTGTCCTGGAAAAGTCTCTCTCTCTCTCTCTCTCTCTCTCTCTCTCTCTCTCTCTCTCTCTCTCTCTCTCTCTCTCTCTCTGGTTAGACGGTGGGGAGGCAACGATGGTGATGTTGTTGACAGAAGATAGAGAGCACAGATGGTGAAATTGCAATATGTTGGGAGATTCTCTGCAATTTTCGATCCTTTGTGCTCTCTCATCTTCCGTCATCACCTTCAGCCCCTCATCTTTCTTACCAATGCATTGCATTAACTTGCTCTTTTTGCATGAACCTCGACGTGTAGTACATATAGTAGGACCATATATTTGCATCTACATAGCATGCATGTAGACTTGCTGTCCCTTTGCTTCGTACATGCAGTACTCTTTCCCTCTTTGCCCGTAGAGTTTTCTGTGATTTCGCCGGTCTGAACCCTTTTTATGCATGCGATCAAGTTCACTTCTACACTGTTGGAAATTGTTGAGATGGCAAATGTTCACGTTATGATTTTGACTCGCAGAGGGAGGGGGTGGAGGGGTGGCGACGCGCTCCTTCCAACACTCAACGAGCGTCAATAAGGATTAGGGTACCCTCGTTGCAACTGCCTCGCAAGGTTGATCACTGACCACTTGGTAAGGGTTAACGACCACCACCCAAGTTCTACTATCCGCGCCTCATCAAAGATGAAAGGGGATGGAATCACCGTCCTCCCCATTCATATATGATGTGATGCCGACGAAGTGTTCATAAGTAAACTTGATCATGCACAAACTGATGTGGTTATAGTACTTGATCGAATATGTTACCAAGAAAAACAAAGCGTGCTAATACAAAAGCACTGTCCACTTGCCCATTTCATTTAACCGGAAGGATCGATATTTTTCATTGGAGGTGTCTCTAAATGAACAATTCTTTAAGTAATATATGACAAAATCATAAAGAAACGATGTGAAGCACGAGAGAAAGGTAAAGACCATTTAATAAAAGGCTTATCCCATGATGACATATCCGCAAGTCGATAATAATTTACTAAGATATGTTCATCTCTTTTTATCAAATTGACTAGCCTAGCCAAATTGATTTGATGAGTTTAGTGGTAATATATACCTTGCCTTTCTTTATGTTTGATTAATTTTACTTAGGCATAAAGCTCAAAGCTAATAAGTGAGATTAAGCTCGTGAACTTTGAGGGACGCATATAAAGGTAAGAAAAAGTGTCAAAAAAATTATAAACGTTTTGCATTGATGCCAATTTAATCTTAAAAATTTTTTTGATACCAATTCAATCCTAAACCTTTTGCATAGGTGCCAATTTAGTCCTAAACTTTTTTTGTGCCAATTCAATCCTAAACCTTTTGCATTAGTAAACACTTTAGTCTTAAACTTTTTTGTCTTTGGGCCAATTCAATCCTTTTGACCAATTTAGGCTGGATTTTGCTGACGCAGACGCCGGCCAACCAGCAACCAGTCACCGGCGCTGACGTAGACAACTAAAATAATATTTTAATATTTTTTTGAATTTTTGAATTTTTTATTTTTTTTCCCCTATCCTCCCTCCCTCCTTCCTCTAGCCAATCGCCGGACCAACTACCGACTGGAGGAAGGAGGTAGGAGAGGGGAAAAAAAGAAAAGAAAAAAATAATTCAAAAAATATTAAAATATTATTAAAAGTTATCCACGTCAGCGCTGGTAACCAGTTATCGACCGACGTCCACATCAACAAAATCCGGCCACTATTAGCCGGAAAGACTGAATTGACACAAAGACAAAAAATTTAAAACTGAATCAGTACCAATGCAAAAAGTTTATGACTAAATTGGTACCAAAAAAAGATTTAGGACTAAAATAGCATCAATGCAAAATGTTTAGGACTGAATTGATACCACAAAAAGGTTTAAGACTAAATTAGTATTAATGTAAAAGATTTATCACCTTTTTTGACTCTTTTCCCTATAAAAGTCCAAGGCACCGCCAAAAAGGGAAATCTACGTGGCTTCACCTTCCATGGAACCGGGCATATACAGCACCCCTTGTGCACACCAAAGCAATCTAAGACTGAATCCCTGCCAAGAGGCCTCTTAAGACGGCTTCACAGAAGCAATGTGTGTTTAGACCATGTACCATTTGAGTTGAGAAGCACCATTCCTAGTGATACTACTTATGATAAGCAAACTGAGGAGTGTCCTACACTTGAGGGGCGCAGAGAGGAGGTTCTGGCCACGACACCCAGGCCAGTCTAACCATCCAGATTACGGCCAGTTTATGTTCTGACCGATATATGGATGATAGGCAAAGCCCGGCTAAAACTGATCGGACCGGCCAGATCTCCACCGGATAGATGAAGAGCCAATGGAGAATCAAATGAAATCAGGAACAGGGCGGTACTCACAAGAGTGGACAAGCAAAAGAAAGCGGAAGATCAATCTATAAATCAATTGATACAAAACAGGCTTGAGTACATAATAGCTACGTTTTCAACCCTGCACATCACTATAGATTTATTTGACTCCTCGTTTATTGTTCAGACTAATGTTCCACACAGCACGAGACTCCTACAATTAACGCCCACCAAAACATTACATTTCTTACTGCCCAGATATAAGAAAAACTTGTTGCGCCTCTTAGGACGCTGCTGAGTAGTCATGGCTATACAAAAACTCGCCGGCCATCACTGTGCAATTGCAATTGCCATTATAGGCGAGAGTAAATTGAAATACCAGACGTGCGAAGAAAGAACTGATCGATCAAGTGTGGCCTCCTTTTCATATTTCCACACCAGCAGCGCTTGGTGATAATTATCTATGAAAGATCGTCGCGTCACATGGTGCACTCTGAACACACCACACAAGGCAATGGTTTTTTTATAGATATTTTCTCCCAAGCACAGCTGGATGTAAAGGAGGACATACCACACTGGTCAGTTCTTGTGTTGTAGTCTGCCACTCTCCGAACCAGCATATGGATCGATAATCACATTTACCACGGTTGGCTTACGAGCAGAAAAGGATTCCGAGAGAGCGTGCTTGAGCTCATCAGGTGTAGTAACAAGATAACCTGTGCCCCCGAAGGCTTCAATTAGGGTATGATATCCAGCAGTGGGAACAAATGCAGTAGGTGCAGGGTCATCCTTGTAGGGCCCGGTGATTTCTTCGGAGGTCCTCCGGTCACCGCCATATACACCGCCATTGTTGAAAACAATCACAATCACTGGTAACTGATATCGAACTAAAGTCTGCAAATACAGGATACAAGAAGTGAGCATACACATGCAATTCCTTTGTAGAAGAATAGGAGACAGAAGTCCATACATAAGCAAAATGTTCATGCATCCAAATGAATAAATCAGATCTACCCAAGGTTTCTTTCCGCATATTGTTGGAAAGGAGATTTAGGGAAGGATAGAAAGTGATGTACAACAAGCCCAATAGAAGTTCGGGTATAGATCCTTCTATGCAGAGTCATCTAAATAAATATGGGCATGCTAACTGACTGTTTGTTTGACAGTGTGCAGCCAGGAGCAAACTAGACAAAAAAGCATGCTACATCACTCAAGAAATCCATATTCAACGTGTAGTCTGGCTAAAACACTTTGGTAGGCATCCGGAGAAAGTCCATGTTATATAGCTCAAACCATGCATCATGAAGATAAGCAAGCATAGTGTGAAGGCTTCACACATGCGCAACCATTTGTCGAGAAATATAACTTTAGTTCCCTATTATGGTTCATTAGAATGCGTTCTTCAAAGCTATTTGTTACTGTTGTTCCTGCAAGCCTGCCACTAGTTATAAGGGGATTGACCGCGGCCAGAAAATGGAAGATCCACCCATCCAAAGTTTGCTTCTGCCAGCAATAGTTCTTTCTTTTGTAGGTAAAAAGATAAACTATACTGCTCCAAGGGGGTGCAAACCCATACATGTAAAGAGCTCACAAAGCTAGAGCCAAATACAAAAAGAGCTCACAAAAGCAAAAGAGAGCTGAATTACATGACAAAACAACAGCTACATCAACCCAGGCATTACATGCAAATGTAAGTTGCCACTAATACCTAAATTATAAACTTTAAGCCGGCAAAAGCTCTTTGCCACTAGGACTCATCTAATTGCTGGGGCTCAGACTCGCATGGTTTAATGTCCTGATAGCTATGTGCTGTCACCAAAACAGCTATGCTGCCTTAGACAATTTCTATCAACGCCAAATTTAAGTTTAAACAACTAGACCGTCTGCGTGGCTTGATGTCAATTTATGTTCAACCCCTAATTTGTGGATTTCCAAGGGAGGATCCAAACATGACTAGTGCTGCATTGTAGGTGCTCCTACAGCCAAATCTGAGAGGATTGCCATTAGCTGTTTGGCACACCAACTATATTTTGACATATAAGAATCGTGCATATCGCATTACTCGTGGTGCTCATGTTGACATCTCATGCACAACGAGCAGCTAATGAGGAAAAAATGCTGATCATCAGGCATCTACATTTGAACAAAACAGAACGATTTTTACAAAATAGAGGATATGAACGTTCCTATTAATGGCAGTCTGCATAGGCACTTTAAACATGCATCTATCATCATTCGAGACAAGCAACTCACGCTCCAAATCAAAGGAAGAATCGATGGACAGTAACAACTAGAGTTAAATCAAGCACCATTCAACGGCTTATGAAGAAAGCATACCTCAACTTCCATTGCACTGAACCCAAACCCAGAATCACCTTCAACAGCGACCACGAGCCGGTCAGGGGAAGCCACAGCAGCTGCAATGCAATAACCCAACCCAACTCCCATGGTCCCCCACGTCCCAGCATCCAATCGAGTCCTCGGCTCGGTCTGAACTAGCACTGCCCTCCCAATGTCCATCGTATTCGCCCCTTCAGAAACCAATATTGGCGCCGGACTCCCCTGTCCCAAAATCGCATCCCTTATGATCCTCATTGGGGTCAAGAAATTAAAGGGCACGACTTCCTTCGCCAATTGTGCCTCCATCCTCGACACATTCTCCTTCGTCTTCTTCGAAATAGCCTCGACCCACGGATGAGACCTCCCCAAGCAAAACGGGTCATCCTTGATCTCCTTGTTGATCAATTCCAACACCCTCTTAGCATCACCTACCAGACCCAAAAACGGCTTCCTCAACTCAATCTCCTCTTTGCTCACATCAACCAAAATGAACTTCACATCGGGAGACCACTTGGGCGGCTCCCCAAAATGCAACAGCCAATTGAGCCGCGCGCCGACGACAAGCGCGACGTCGCACTTCCCGATCGCGAGCGACCTCGCCGCGGTCGCCGCCAGCTCGTGCGTGTCGGGCAAAAGGCCCTTCCCCATCGGAGTCGGCAAGAACGGAATTCCGCTCACCTCCACCAGCTTCCTCAGCTCGTCCTCCGCCCTCGCAAAGGCAGCTCCTTTCCCGAACACGATCAACGGCCTCTCGGCGCCTCTCAGCAAAGCGACGGCCCCCTCAATCTGCGCGCTCAACACGTTCGGTATCTCCTCCTTCAACGCGCACTTCTCGGCCTCGTCCAGGAGGCTCTCCGCTTCCGACTCGGTCACCGTCTGGTGCAGCACGTCCGACGGAAGATCCAAGTAGCACCCGCCGGGCCGACCCGAGACCGCGTGACGGAGGACCCGAGCCACGCAGCTGGGTATTTCCCTTATGTCCTTGGCTTTCGCCGAGAACTTCGAGAAGGGCCTCGCGGCTTCCACCTGATCGAGCTCCTGGAAGTCCCCTCTCCCGAAATCCTTCTGGTCGCAGGAGCCGGAGATCAAGACCATCGGCCAGGCGTTGGCCATGGCGTTGGACAGCCCGGCGAGGCCGTGGACGCAGCCCGGGCCGGAGACGGTGAGGAGGACGCCGGGGCGGCCGGTGAGGTAGCCGTAGGCGGAGGCGGCGTACCCGGCGGACTGCTCGTTGTGGAAGGCGATGAAGCGGACGCCCCGGGCGACGGCCCGGTTGGCGAGGGAGGTGACGGGGATGCCCACGACGCCGAACATCCCGTCCACGCCGAACCGGGCCAGGGACGTCGCGGCGAGGGCGTTGCCGTCGATCCGGGTCGGGGCTCCAGCGGGGCTCGGGCTCGGGCTCGGGTCCGCCATGGGAAGGTGGGGGTGGGAAGGGTAATCGATCGAGGTGGGTGCGGTGCGTGGGGTGGGTGGCTCGCGGTGGCTGGCGATGTCAACGAGTAAGAAAAAAGACTGCGTGATGTGGAGGGAGACCGACGAGAGTGGAGTGTACTTATAAACACACGCACGACTTTTTTTTTTTATTTGCTCTCGTGATTTTGAGGGGGGGGGAGGTGGCGTTATCATCTCGTTGACTAATGGGGAATTCACGTCGGCGCCCCTTCGGGTTCCTTCTGTTTTTTTCCCCCTTTTTCTTTAAATAGAGATGAAACAGGGATTTTCCGGCGCGTCGGCCGCCTCTCGCCTCGACGGGTCCCGACCTCCAATGCGATTTTAGCGCCGACAGAATCGGAAATCGCCCGAAACCAGATCGGAACTGGCGATCCTTAAGAGAATCGATCCGATTCCCGATTCCAATTTTTGGGGATTGGTGGGTACCGGTCCGATCTCCGGTTCTATGTGTGGAACAGCCTGCCGTCGGTCCTGACCGGATCGATAATATAATAATATAACATATATTTAATTTAATTTTTAATTTTTAATTTTTTTTAAAAGAAAAATTTTAAATCTCTAAATTAAACCTAACTCGCTTGACGTTCACAACCGCACATTGAGCCGAGAAACACATTCTTTCGCTTTCGTCTCACCCTCACCCCCACTCTCCCACCCTCACTCTCTCACTATTCTTGGTCAATGTTCGCCTTACCGTCTCTGACTCTCCATCTCCGTCTCCGTCTTCATCTTTTTGTCTCCGTCTTTGGCTAGTGGGATCAGTTCCATGGAACCGACGAGCGGTTTCTAGGTTCAATTTTTCAGAACCGATCCTTAGTGGGCGATTATCAATTCTAGGGTAAGAACTACCCACTTAGACCATGCTCATCCCCTAGTGCGTGCTCCCTTGCATTGGCTCGGGTAATTCGGAAATTTTAGTCCTGGATTTGCTCCGGACCATATTTGTACCCGTGACTACAGGGAAAATTCCAATTAGGGACCCCAAGTGGGGTCCTTTTCTCAAAAGAGGATCAAAAGTAAAAATGGTATCAAATAAGGGCCTGAAGTGACTAATCAGTCTCAAATAGGGGCTCAAAGTACTCAATTTGTCTCAGGTAAGGGCCCGGGTTCACCGGCCGGTCAAATCTCGCCGGCCGGCGAGCATAGTTACTGTTCCAGCAACCGGAACAGTACATTTCGTCCCTTTTTTTTTTTTCTCTTCCCTCCGCCGGCCATAGCCGGGGCCGGCGGAGGTCGCCGGCCTCATGTGTAGGTTGCCCTCGCCGGCATCGGGCGGGCGAGGGCTCCCCTCGTCGGCGGAGGGCTTGGGCTCGAGCTCGCCAGACATCTGGGCGAGCTCGAGCTCGCCGGCCATGGCGAGCTTTGCCCAGATCTGGGCGAGCTCGAGCTCATGCCGACCCTCGCCATGGCTGTGCGGGCCAGCGAGGGCGGAGCTCTCCCAGATGGCCGGCGAGCTCATGCGGGGCCTCGCCATGGTTGTGCGGGCCGGCGAGGGCGGAGCTCGCTGGCCATGGCACCCTCCCCCTCCCCTTCTCGCTCCAAGTTCTCCCTACGGAAGCCCTCGCCGGAGTCCCCGGGCTCCGCTACCAGCCCCGCCCCACCCGACGCGGCCTTCGGCAACCCAGATCTCGGGCCCTTCCTCCTCAAGCTTGTGTGCAATACCATCGCCTCCGGCGACCGCCCCGCCAAGGCCCTCGACTACGCGATCCGGGCGAGGCCGGCCTCCTCGAGCTCGCCGAGATCTAGGCGAAGCTCGCCATGGCCCGCGAACTCGAGCTCACCTAGATCTGGGCGGAGCTCGCCATGGCCGGCGAGCTCTAGCTCGCTGAGACCGGTCCGAGCGAGCTCTAGCTCGCTTAGACCGGTTCGAGCGAGCTTCGCCCTCGCCGGCCTGCACAGCCATGGCGAGGGCCGGCATGAGCTCGAGCTCGCCCAAATGTCCGGCGAGCTTGAGCCCAAGCCCTCCGCCGACGAGGGGAGCCCTCGCTCGCCCGACGCCGGCGAGGGCAGCCTACACCTAAAGCCGGCGACCTCCGCCGACCCTAGCTATGGCCGACGGAGGGAAGAGGAAAAAAAAAAGGGATGAAATGTACTGTTCCGGTTGCCGGAACAGTAACTGTACTCGTCAGTCGACGAGATTTGACCAGCCGGCGAACCCGAGCCATTACCTGAGACAAATTGAGTACTTCGAGCCCCTATTTGAGACTGATTGGGTACCTCAGGCCCTTATTTGACACAATTTCCACTTTGGGTCCTCTTTTGAGAAAATGACCCCACTTGGGGTCCCTAATTGGAATTTTCCCCGTGACTACAAGGAAACAAAGGAATTCCTTTACCATTTAAGCTAACACATTATCGGTATCAATGAAGTTGTTTTTGTATCGAGGACAAAAATAACAAGAAGAAAAAGTATTTTTGGGTCTTTTTTTTATGGTATTTTTGTTGCAAGTCTATTTGAAAAGTGCTAAATTTATTAAAATCAATTTACCGAGTGAAGCATTGGATTATTATTGCTTTTCGAATGTGTTCCTCTTTTTAAGGCAACGCTTACATCACTTGAGAACCTAATTTTATAAAATAGATTTAGTAAGTTGAGCATTGCGCTATTTTGCTTACATTATGTTATAACCAAAATATTTCTCGTTTTTTTGGGAATATTAACTGGTTATTTTTTTCCTCGTCCGCCTCTTAAAAATCATCTCAACAAATCAAATGCGAGGGTAAATTTGATAATTTCACTAATTTGGAGAAATCCCTACATTCTAGGAATCACGAATCATCTTTTTGATTCTGACCCAACAAAGAAATCAAACTTTACAGATTGTGGGTTCGAGTCCCATCGCGATCGCTATTCCTCCCTGCTTTCCTCTTTCTTTACCAAAAAAAAAAGAAATCAAACTTTACCTTGCTAGGGAGACCTTGGATTCTCGGCGTTTTGTTGGGTTTACCTCATCAAAGACAGGTGTTTCCACCTATGCTGGGTACAACGCCTTAGTTAATGTTCCGGCGGCTGGTCCACCTATACACTCTGTCCCTCCCCAGTGTTATGTTTCTTCTGAGAGGAGAATCGGAATACCCTCTTATTTTAATATCCCGAGGTCCGGACGGAACCTTTTAAAGGCATGCTTAGGTCCAAATCTTTTTTTTTTTCTTATCATAAAAGAAGTCGGTATATTTTGGAAAAGAAAAATTAGATAAAATCCGAGAAAACCAACTCGATCAGCTGCCGATGCACGATCTACTCACAGTCAATATTGCAAAAGATAAACCCAAAAAAATCTTATCAATACTAGTTTGGAATTCGATGGTCCCTATTTAAAAAGTTTTGTCTTTCATTAACCTTATAATATGACATGAGCTATTGCGAGAGGAGGAGGGGCAAAATGGGGAAAGCCGCTGTGGAGAACTTTATTGGACCAGGAATGCTGGAGGAAGAACGAAGTCAAGTCGCAATTCGATTTCGAAAACGACAATAATGATGTCTGCTTTTGGCCTTTGCGACCGTCGGACGGTCGTGGATGGGAAGGGACACGGCTCCGAGAATTGCGATTCCAAGTTTGCTTTGTCCGGCGGCGACCGCCACCACCTGTCCGAGGGAACTCCGGCCTTGGTTAATGCAGTGGCGGTACGCAACAACATCAGCTTGATTGCTACTTTGATTCCTAACCTGAGCAAAATTATTATATTGCACAGAGACATTAGGACAATGGTGCGTACATAAGTCTCCATTTTTCACGGCATTTCGATATTTAATACCCGCGATATCCGCCTCAAAAGCGACAGCTAGGCGATCTGGATCTTGGATCGCTTTCATTCCTCGGTCGACCCACCCGTTGTTTAACAACGTGCATCGGCTCGAAATTTGAATATGAATCCACTAATAACTAGGAGCAAAATTACCGAAAAGGTTATAAATCTATTGCAATTGCTCCAATTCAGTCTCAAATCTTTTCTTTTTTGGTCCAGTCGAGTCCTAAATTTTTCGTATTTATCAATTTTGGCTGGGCGTCTTATGTGGCGTAAATGTGGACATTTTTAAATAATGTTTCATTTTTATCTTTAGTTTTTCTTTCCTTTCGTTCTTCGTCAAGCCGGTCGACGTACCTTGGTGAACGGCTAGAGGCAAGGGCCGTGCAAGGTCAACCTTGGCTCAACCTCGCCTACCCTGGCAAGGCTCGACGTTGGCGAGCCTCGTCTCTAGTTGGCCATTGAGGTACGATGACTGCCTAGGGGAAGATCGGAAGGAAAAAAAAAAGGAAAGAGAAAGAAAATAAAAGAGTAAATAAATAAATTATTTTAAAATTTTATCCACGTCAGGTCAGTCATTTGTCGTGTGGGACCGTTAGTGTTCATATCATCGAGTTTTGGCCGAAATTGATTGAATGGACTGAATTGGTATAAATACAAAAAATTTACGTCTCAATTAGTAAAAATAAATGTTCAGAACCGAATTAACACGATTGCGGTAAGTTTAAGACTTTCCCGGCAATTCTCCCAATAGAAGAAAGTGGCAGTTAGCCCTTCAGAGACATGAGAAGACAAGCACCGCTTTAGATAAGCAGAGGGGGCACTGACTAGAAAAGACCTAATCTCCGATTAACGTCAAACCGGTTTATGGGCCCAAGGCCCAAATGAAGAATTGGGCCCAAGGCCCATAACCATCCACCGAGAGGAAGCTTTCGTTCTCGCTCGAAACCCAAAACCCTCTTGCCCTCTCTCTCTCTCTGCAACTGGCCGTCATCCTGCCTCGGCTCCGTCGATCTTCGACGCGATTCGGAGCTGCTCGATTCCTTCCCCCGCCCACTTTCGAAGATGATAAAGCGCCGGTTCTTTAGGGTCGACCACGGCGGCAATGACGGCGGCTCCGACTCCTCCTCGTCGGACTCGGAGCCGGAAGTCGCCGGAGAATCGGAAGGCGACGACGACGACGACGATGCTGGAGAAGCGGAAGCGAAGGTCGATCCCGAATCTCCCTCCTCCTCCTCATCCGGTTCGTTCTTCATGAGCTTCTACGTTGATTCCCCTCATCGATTTGGTTGTCTTCGTGCCCAATTTGCGCGAGAAAGTGGAGTATGAGAACTGCTTTTGAGGATTCTCGCAAAAGCTCCTCTGGAGATGCTGAATCGATCTTTTCTTATCGAGTTTTTGCAGGATATGAGAGCGAGGATAGCTCTGTCAATGAGGTCGGCGTTGACTCGTTAGGTATGGTAGTCCTGTCTTGTTTATGATATTGGTTTCGCTTGCTCTCATGAGCCTGGCGAAATTCCGCAGCACTTTCCTGTGTCCATTTTCTCGGCGTTTGGACAAATTGCAAAATCCTAGATATGTGTTTGTCTGAATGGGTATTGTTTGTGGAACGAAATGTGGCCTTTTTTGTGCCTTTCTTGTTGGAGTTTCTTTTTCTTCTCTTTCTCGGTTCTTTGATGGAAGTGAGCGCCGCATTTGATCTTGTTTCGTGAATGGCGTGCTCAATGTGCTCTCTCTGAGGTTTCAAGTGAAGTTGCTATGTTTGGATAGGAGGTTCTTTGAGCTCATATTTGCGAAAAAGAGAAGTTCGGTCTTTTACCGTGATCCCTTGAAGCTCATGTGCTTGAATTGCTTGCCAAAGTTACTAAAAGGGCTGACGGTTTTCATTTGCAAGACTCAAATTGCTGGGATAAGAAAATGTATTACTAGTTAGCCAATTCCGCGTATGTTAATGTTGAGTTCTGGAAAGGCATTCATATGGAAACTCATTCCCAGACGAAGGTTAGGTATGAGCAGTAGACGGTGCAAGTGTGACCTGCCTGATTCATTCTTTTGATTCAGTGACGTTATTGGAGAAGTATGCGTTCTTAGTTAGAGACCATCATCTGTGGGAAGAGATTAGAGTCCGTAATCGTATTTGAGGAAGAATTTTTTTTAAGGAAGGTCGTGGCAGCTGTTATATTGAATTAAAAAACGGAGGTGATGTTACTTACTGAAGCCAGGTACCATCGGAGGTCTTTAATTCCTAGCTTCTTATGAGTAGAAGGCTAACCTAAGTAACAGAGAATTAGTTTTGTGTGAGCAAGTCTGCAATCAGGAAGTGGATGGGAGAGTTATGCGAGTGGTGATGTCTTGTGCCTCTGTGAATTTTTTGAAACACTTGTCAAATAGATTGTGATCTCTCCTTTTCAGGACGTACATGTGTTGTTACGCTGTATTCTTGTCCTGTTATTTTCTTTTGCGATCGTCAATCCATATAGAATTCTTCATGAATTAAAAACAATGTTGGCTGCAGTTTGAAAATATTGGTCTAGCTAGGAAAATGCGTAAGAATCTGACATTGAGATGACATTTCAGGTTTATTAGTAAATGAAGAAGATGACGAAAGTGGAACTCGTTTGCCACTAATTGATGACGGTCAGCTGTCTTCTAAAGGACGTGAGGACAGTACAGAGCCAAAGGATGAGACCGTGGATGAAAAGGATCCAATACCTGCTGATGCTCTTGAATATATCTTGTGTTCCAAGTCTGTTTTCAAGTGCAGGATATGCCCAAGAGTTGTCTGTCTGAAGGAAGACACTTTGAAGACCCATCTTAAATCCAAGGTGAGAATTTTGTGATGCCAGATGTTCCATCCTCTCCAAATGCTGGACAAAAAGGGATTTTCTTTAAATGCGATGCATCCCTTTGTAATTGCTCTTCACATCCCGCCTTCCGCCCTACCAGAATAAGGGAAAGAAAAATCCAAAACTACTGCCCGTGAAAGAAGGATGGGTCAAAAAAATTCCTATCTCGTCTTCTTTTGTTTTTATACTTGCTTAATGTTTTCTGGAATTAGGACTTTTCTTATGTTATGTGTAGAGAACATATTTCACTCATGATTGCCTTTCATTAGACTTTGCTTCCCTTTTTTGTTTTCTGTATCATAGAAAATTGGTTTGGGAGCCGGTTTTGTTGGTGTGGTCCCTTGGGCTTTGACTACTAACAAATCGATAGGCTATCAGAGCTGAAACTATCACTAAGAGCTCATACTATCGCTCAATTGTGTGCATTTTGTTACTTCCACATTTGAGGTCATGCTCATGCTTATATGCCTCCTGAACTCATTAAGTTTCCAGATTATAGGTGTATTATTTGGTGAGGGACACTAGGTGGTTCTTAAAAGTTGCCAGATGAGAACCTTTCTTTACAATTCAACCTGATTTCCATCTAGTTGTCTCCCTGATTATATAGATTTGATCGGCTGCTTTCACTGGCTCCACTTTAGTTTAACCCCGTTTCCTAACGGAGTCTTTTGTTGTTTGTAGGTAGGTCAAATTTCAAAATTCCAATCTTCTGTCTCTCTGTTTCTGATTAAGAGGCGACTGGAAAATTTTGAAAATTTCATAACATATGTGCAAATATACGTAAAAATTTTGATGTCTCATTACCAGCCTGCAAAAGCAAATATATCCCCCCAACTTTCCTAATATAGCTGTCAAATTTCTTTTGAGTGAGGTAATCCTAGGTAAACAGGTGCGGTGGGCTTGTGAGCGAATTTTGATTTCTGATATTTTCCGTCAATGGTTTCAGAAGCATTCTCGATCTGAAAAATTGCTTAAAGAAGGTCGGCTAAAAGCAATGCTCAACAGTGATGGGGAAATTGAGCATCAAGAGACAGCTGCAGAGATGCATGCCCGGGTTGTAGCTTTGGCACAGGTTCGCCTTAATTTCCCGACCTAAAATGAAGTAATATGTGGTTATTTTGCTGCCGGTTGCTGAAAGAAAATCATGTTTGTTCCAGAATGTCGGCAAAAGGAAAAACAAAGGGCGGCAGAGGCAGAGATCAAGAAAAAAGGTAACCTATTTTCTCCTGCTCGTAGACGCTTCTTCTTTTATAGCATAAAGATGAGATGATGGCTATCTGCTCCTCCATGTCTGTACAGAAATCGGCGGATGACACCAACCTTGGAAATGAAAGGCAGCCAACCACATCTCCTGCCAAGAAACAGCGGAAGAAATGAGGAAATTGTTTTTGTTTGCCGGGAATGAGTATAGATGTTTGCCAAGAAATTTGTCGGGTGCTTTTTGTTTGTTTTCCGGTTTTCTTCTTCAGAGTATTCTTGCCTATTTGTTTGGATGTTACTGAGAAAAAGAAGCCTCCCCTGGATGACAAATCCATTACTAGAAATTATTTCGCTGAGCATTGTCTCTGTTTATATTTACGATGAGTGATAAAACCTGCTGGTTAAATCGGCTATTAGGGCAACTATTCTGAAGAAGCTGAGGTGTATTCTCTTTAATTGACCTCGCAATCATAAAAATTTAAAATTACAAGAGAGTTTATCCCTTGTGATCATCCTTATGAGCTCCCCACCTCCCTCTTGACCTCTTTTTCAGGAGTTGGGGGTGGGACGTTTAGTTTCAAGTGTAGATTTTGATTCTTACAAGCAAAAATTTGAAAAGCAAAAATTTGAAAATGAGTTGAGAGTTAGAGTATAAGAAAACAAAAAGAAAAAAAAAAGATCATCCTTATGAGCAAGGGCTAGTGTATATTAGTAATTATTCGAGAAAACTATCAGAATAGTCTTAAACATATTAATTAATTGAGCCAATTTAATCTTAAATCTTTTGACATATTAATTAACTGAGCTAATTTAGTCTTAAATCTTTTGACTTAAAACCAATTCAGTCCAAATAAAAATTGTGATTTACGGGATCAAGACTAAGGTAAAATGGACAGGGGATGATCGGTAAGGACAATGAAGGAGCTGATAAGAAGAGATATGAGAGGGAAAAACATTTGGTCGGCCTTTCTCGCTGCAGTTTCTTCGCACCAGTGCTCCCATTGAGAAAATCGAAAGCAAAATTTATCCTGTGAATCCACTTCAGGGAATTTTTCACTAAGAAACTTTTTAACTCTCGAGAGGCCATGGTCACTGAACGTAAGAACAATAACGTAACCGTCCACGTCTGGACAAGCTTAAAGGAGAAACGACTCAAATCAGCAACAAATGTAAAATTGCCACAAACATTTCATTTCAAATTCTCAGAACACTACGTGCACAGGGCAAGTTAGAGAAATCAAAAATCCTCCTACTAATCGACATCTGTAACAGCAAAAAAAAATTCAACTCATTAAAAAGGGCCTAAGAGAAGAGCTAGCAGTCGAGCAGCCAGAAGACTTTTGAGATTGAAACTTTGTCTGAACCACTACTCTCAAAACATCTTCACATGCCGAAAAGCCTGGCATGATCGCAATTCTAGCAACGATCGTCTCCTAACTTGGCACCATGTTGGGTCTTGAAGGTCTTGAAATTAGAGTGCTCGAAAATCAAAGGTCGGGAATAGACTGTGTATTCTCACCGCTTAAGATTCCTGCTCCTCTGATGGATTTGTTGGCAAATCGGGTGGTTGCTCCCCATCAACATCAGTTTCAGTAGGCTGTTGATCAAGCGAAGGGGATTGTTCTCCGCTTCCACCGTTCTCCGGGTGAAAGTTGATGGGAAATTTGGTGACCCGAGGTTTATCGGAGAGAATGTTCCTCTGGACCTTGTCAATTAGTACCTTTGGAGGTGGTTCCTCTCTCAACTGCTCGTCATCGTAATCGTTATTCACATAATAGCCCACGCGGACAAATTCTTGACTCAGATAAGAGCAGGTCAGTAGAAGTACAGTCACTCCAATAATATCTTCTTCCCGAATCTTTGATGGATCTGGTGGATCTGCCTGCAAAACATTCGTCATTTCTTAGATTTGTAACTGGGAACACAAGGATATATTACTAAAAGGGGACAAAAGGAATTGTACAAGAAGTTAATCAAGATTGCCTGTAACACAAAACGATAATTCCCAACATTGACTGGTCCAACAAGTACACTCTCTAGCAATTGATCATATGTCTCGTCCTCTGCAGATCCTACATATATAAGCTTCCATTCCAAATCTGCATAGTTATAAAAAAAATCAGAATAGAGCCAGCTTAATAAATGTGGAAGACAGGAGCTAGATAAACAAAGAGGGCATCTACAAATTTGAAGGCCAATTCACCAGGGCAAATTCATCCCATCCTCGACATTGTTTAACAGTGTGCTGTGAGTCAACTTTGGGGCAAACCACCGTGTTGCAACAAGATAGCACGCGTACAAACAATAGCTCTTACCAAATATTGTGAACTAAGCCCAAATCATTTGGCTTTAGGGTTGAGGATCGAAAAGTCAATTTCCAAACATGACAAATGAACATATCTCCAGATTTCCTCCATAACGCCAATCACTAAGGCATCCAAATAATCCAATAGCACAAGCAGCACAGGTATTCCCTTTCATCTAACTATCCATCTCGATCCTTAACTTGAGTTTATTACCAGCATAGGTAATTTCAAAGAACTTAAATGTGACAAGGCATTTAGCATGCGAAAGATGTCCAGAATACAGATGCTGCGATGCACATGTATAAGAGATGATGATTCCACGGTGTGGTTCAACTTTCCAGCCATAGGTTTTCATCTAATTTTTGCTTCAACAGCATATTGTGATGCATGAAAAAAGAGGAAGCTTGACAAGAAGTTTAACTCACATCTTCTGCCACATATTATAGTATCTGATGTAAAAATTGAAGCCATTGCCAAGATAATATCTAAACAGAAGAAACAAGAAGTGTTGACTCGAGCGAAAATACTTCAGCGCGCAGATACCTTTCCATTATCTATACATTGACTATATGAACTGTGATGTGAGGTGCGAATTAGTCCGACCAAGCGCACAAAATAAGGCTACAATACCCTTGTTCACCTCTTTGCACATATTCCTAGCCATATACAATCCAAACATCTTCTGCCATCTTCTTGCACCCTCGATGGCACCCAAAAGAAAAGAGTAAAAAAAACCCTCCTCAGGATGCACAGACACAACAACCCGATGCCACACCATGCGAAGTCGCCCCCCCCCCCCCCCCCCCCCCATTTCATCAAACTCAATCCTAAAGGGAACTTCACCCATAAAACGCACAAGGGAAAGCAAGCATCCAGCAACACGCACCCACGAAATAATTCCTTTTGGCTAGTGTTGGTGTCCTACGCAGCCATCCTAGTACCCTACACCTCAAGGAGGAGTTGCAAATAAAACGGCGAGCCTAGCGGCAAGTCAAATCAATCATCCCAGGCAACAGAAACGGCGGTAATCCCCGCCCTAACGAAATCATTCACCGACTTTCTCATCTCAACGAATTACAAGAAGCAATCGCCGAAAAAAAAAGAGAAGAACCTAAAAGGCGCCCGGAGGAATGCAACTCGAGGCACGGGAAACCCGCGGGCTAACGAGGAGAGGAACAACCCGGAGGATTCGGGACGAAAGCGGAAGAGAGGGGGGGGGGGGGGGGGGAAGGAGGAAGGGAAGGGGGTACCGTCTTTGAGAGGGGTGACGCACTCGTAGGAGATCTCGAACTGGAAAGGGGTGAGGAAGGAGGCGGGATTGTCCAGCACCGTCACGTTCGTGATGTTCACGGCGCTCATCGTCGCTCCTCCTCCTCCTCCTCCTCCTCTTCTTCTCCGAATCTAGGGAAGCAGCGACACCGCCCTCCCCCCGCGCTGCGCATGAAGCGGGGGGCTCTCTCCCGAATCGATAGCGGAGCGAAACCAAACCCTAGGTTCCCCCTCCCCGCCCCACCCGGGTGAAGAATCAGCAGAAGAAGCACGCCTTCATGGATGGATGGAGCTCTCCAAACAGCGCGCGAATACACAGAGAGAGAGAGAGAGAGAGCGAAAATTCTTCGGAAATCGAGAGAATAAAAATTGGCGATTTTCGGAGGAACAAACGAAGGACGGACTTTTCATTTTTTTTGATTTTTTGTTTTTTTGTTTTCTCGGGGAAGAGGTTTTTTTTTTTTGGTGTTTTGATGGGGGGGGGGGCGGATTTCGTAGATCTTTGGCGACCGGGGAGCGGGACGGAGGGGGGCGGGAGCGGCGACCGGCGATAGCCGGTGGAAATATTTGGCGGGAGATTGGTGGGAGGGCGGGGGCGGCTTTTTTTTTTTTCGGGGGAGAAAATGCCTGGAAGCCAAAGGAGAAAGGAGGGCCAGCCAGCCAATAAAGATGGGAAAGGACTATTGCGAAAAAAAAAATAATAAAGGAAAAAGAATTTGCTGGGATTTTTCCAATTCATTTGTTTTTTTTTTTGGTAAAGTACCGATTTATTTGCGTTTGTGGATGCCGATGGCAAAAAAAAAATATGAAAAATGACATGAATAATCCCTAAACTTTTACCATATAATTTATTTATTCTAGTCCCTGAACTTTAATCCAATATGTAATGTGATTCCTAAACTTTTAGTTTGTTAAATATCGTCTTTGACTTTTGGAGTGCATAATTCACGGATTAAATTGTACATGAAACGAAAATCCATGGAAACAGCTGACATGACTTTCTTTTCAAATTATTTTCTTTCTTCTAAGTGGCATTGACATTTCTAAAACACGAGGATTAGTAGATGCAAATTTGATTTTTTAATCTAAATATTATTTAAATTAGATTTAAAAAATTAACCAAAAATTAATGAATTCAAGAGAGGGCAATGGCCCTTGCCACCGCCGCCGCCCACCATTACCAGAAAGGGCTAGCAAAGGGTGGCCGAAGTCGTCGAGCTTGGGCTAGTGGGCAACAACCCTGTCCGATCATAGGCCGAGGTTGTGGCCTTCCCCCAGATTTGGTGAGCATCGCCAGCCCTTACCCTTGTTCGACCGTGAGTGAGGGTCAGCAACCCCCAGCAAACGCTAGCCCTACCATCGCTAGCCCTTTCTAGCGATGGTGTGTGCTAGCAGCAAAGGCTTGCTTTTTTTTTTTAAAAAAGAAATTTGTATATATTTCTTAATTTAATTTAAGTAATATTTAGACTAAAGATTTAAACCAAAACGACGTCATTTTTAATCTTTGTCCTTCATGTTTTAGTCATATCAGCGCCACATAGAAGAAAGAAAATAATAAAAAAAAATATCATGTGGCCATTTTCCATTAACCACGTTGGACAGAATTAATGAAAAAATTTGATTGCATAATTTTGATAAATTTTAGAACTTAATTGCATTTTTCAAAGATTTTAGGATTCAATTGAATTTTTATGACAGATTTTAGAACTTCTAGTGCAACTAGCTTTACAAAATTACAAACAATTTTGTACCTTTCGATGAAAAAGAAAACATGATGTCCTTTTCTTAAAAATTTAGAATAAAGAAAAACCAAGGGAGATAAAAAAAAAACAAGAAGAAGGAGCACTCTGATACCTATATATATGTGTGTGTGTGTGTGTGTTATAACTATGCAATTACAAACTGTAGAGTAATTAAGTCGATGAGATATAGAATCACAGCACCGGAAAAGAGCATTTGAGAAGAAAAATGTACTTCCAATGAGTGAATGGAATTTGTGGCGAAAAGATCTACTGTGGAGGTGATACACTCCGTGGAAGACTATATACAAAATATTGAAGACATGAAAGAGAATGCTATGGCCTAGAAACAAGGAGAAAAGTAAAACTTTTCCGTGACAGAGCTCAAATTAAGATTCATCTTTAGTTCTCATCTCTTACCTTGATATCGGACTGACTAACATTGTAAATGACATGACCACACAGCACACCCAAGTCAAGTACGAGTGAAGCTGAGTTTAGGGGAAATCTTGGAATCTTTATCTTCTAAGTCAGCCAATAATACAATTTATGGAGCATAAGTTGATTACAAGTAGAGCTCAAGCGACTCGAGAAGATATGTTATCGATTATGAGTGGATAGGTGGAGATCTCGCCGTTAGACACAAGCAAAATGGATAAAGTAGAGGAATGCATCTTGTATACCCAGTGATACGCCTGTACATGCATGGTTACATCCTCTCCAGGACACCAATCTGTACCAAATTTTTGCCATTTCGGCCCATCCATTTATCTAACTGCTGCTTATATGTTAAAAAAAAGAAAGAGCCAAACCCAACACACTCAGCATGACACTAACAAGCTGTAACCCCACGCGATGAGGCTGGGATGCTGCTAAAGTCTTGACCTAAGTACTAGCAGAGCACCTAACAGTTACAAAGATCCCGTGTGACTCGTGGGCATCATATTGAATTAGACACTGACGTAATCTTCCTGAATTTCTCCTTTACAGAAACTATTTACACCATCCGCAAGTGAAATATCAACCTGCCGCTGCTCAGCTACGACTTTCAGTACTTCCTATCCATGAACAACTGCCGCCAATCTAATCAGAAGCCACAAGATAGATAGACGAAACCTATGATAGCATGAAATAGGCGGCCTACTCCGAAAATGGCCACTAAAAGACGATGAAATGGATGAGGATACACACACGTGTGTATGGTTCCTTACCCTCAAAACTGCAAAATGGTTAACTTCAACCCGTAGAGCTCATGTCCATCTTCCTACTCTGTGACTGAAACATCTCAGCAATATCAGCTGCTGTGCTGCAATCTTCTGGATTTCTATCCGACACAGACCTAATAAATCTGGGAAATCGCATAGAGATGCCGCGAGAAGGATGAACTAAACCTACAGCAGCCTGGTGGACAGGTGACAGAGTAAAGTCTGCACCTCTAATTTCCCAGACTACTTCGGGAGAGAACCACATATCAGGCACCTCCGCTGTTTTGTAATAAGGTGGCTTCTTGGACAAGATCCTGTCCCCCGAAAAGAACTCTTTCATCTACAAAAAGAATAATCAGCATTATAAAAACTGCTAGCTCCTCGTCCATCAGCAAGAAACTGGCTAGAACAGACGGGAAAAAGAAACCTCTCTCACCAAACATTCCCATTCTTCCTTGACCAATTTATAATTATTTCATTGAAAAAAGTGCATAATAAATAAATCTCAGTGCAACACTTCCCAAATAGGAGTTACCAGACAAACACATTTTCCAAATACATTAACATAATGCAATTCATACTGAACAGTGGCCAGTCAGCAGGGCTTTGCTGGTGTTCAGTTATTCAAAATTCTTCCTCCATCAATAGTTGCCCACTACTATTTCAAATTCAATGCACAAATAAAAGTTGGATCTTACGAGGCCTATACATGAAGCACTCAACTATAAGCAGCAAACAAGACTGAGAAAGAAGTTGAGAATTGTCCTCATCATGGAGACTCTGTGGCCAAATCCACCCAACATGCAACTGAACTAGGCAAGGAAGATGGGCATCACAGCTAGCTTGTATTGTACCATTGCGGTATTCTCTCGAACTATTGTGCCTGCATTTTGCAGGATGGCCTGTTGTGTAGATTTTTGGGGAAAAATAGTGCTAGGTTCCCAAGCATGTGCAGTCACCGAGCAAAAGCATAGTTACTAGAGTTCATTTTTCTTTTTGTCTTCAATAACAATGGCGTGAAAAAGATGACCATAAAAAGATAAAATCAAATACACTTCTCATTTACCTCGATGTAAAGTGAATCAGAAAACCCAGACATTACACGACATACACTTTGATACTCCTCAGTGTCAGGATTGTAACATGACATCAGGAATGGACTGTACCTGATAGGACAATGTCAAATTTCAGCACAAGAGATGCAATGCCACTCGAAAGTCAAATGCTAGTGATTAACAGACAAATCAGAAACCAAGGCTTGTCTGAAAGCTATTTTTGTTTGTCAATACAGGGCATAGCAATCTAAAATAGTTAATTGATTAAATGAAGATCTCTCTACATTCATAGGGCACTAAGACTAGAGATCACAGATGATAAAGCATAAAATGTTAAAAGATTCTTTCATAACAGTGAGTCTGATGAAAAGTAACTATATTTCAAATCTCAAGCTGACCACCACTAACCTAGACCAAGTGCATTGACTACAATATTTGTAATGTAGGATGATGAGTACCACAACAAAGAATAGATGTTTAGGCTTCTCAACGAAGTCATCCTAAGTATCACATCTACGGTTTCTTAGGCATCACACCTAAGAGAAGAATTGAAACACACAATTCCAAAGCAAAGAATTGCCAATCTCAACTAATCATCAACTCTATCAAAAATTTGACCAACAAAGAGAACTCTATCGAAAAGAAAGAATAACAACCATATAAACAGACTCTCTAAAAGTTCTACAGCCAGTCACAATAGGAAACTTAATATAATCCTAAAAAGAATGAAATCCTAAAAGATATAATGCTACTACTTATTTGTTGTGAATTGGTGCAATGGTCGATTTTCGCCACAACTCGGTAAAAAAGTTAACATTGGAAACAATATCATTGCGCATGATTTTGTTGGCTGCACCAATTTGTAAGTGATCATCAACTGAAGAGACGATACTCTTATACAAATCCAGAAAATAACGAGACCAACGGAGACTCTGAGATGGGGGTTAGGGCAAGTTTGCAAATTAAGATGTCCATCTATTGCCTATTGGCGACAGTGATATGGGGTTTACTACTAAGTGCCATCCATGCTTAACAAGAAGAGGATTAATAATTATGAGAAGTAACAACAGGGAGCAAGACATGATAATTACCATCCTGCTTTCCTCCCATTACCATGCCAGGCACCAATTGGGACTAAATCTAGAGAGTCACCCAATCCTTCTACATAGTCCCGCTTTACCTATAAAGAGAAAAGCACTACTGGTGAGAACAGTCTTTTCTCAGTTTCTTTAAGTGAAATAAAGGAGCTCACAGAAAGGGCATCTCATAAGACCTTCAACCATGTTTCAGCACGTTTTGATGGAGAATATCCAGCATCGATGTCCAATGATTTTACCATAATCCCCTCACATGAAGAACGGAGTGCATCTTCAAGAAACAAGTTCATCCTAGTCAATGTATCTTCTCTATCCAAATGAGAATCCTCAGCATCCACCTACATTGGGATATCATGTTCAACTGATCTATGTAAACGCCTGGAAAACTCGCTCAAACATGAAACTTACAGTCATTTCCTTAACATATTCAAAAAAGCCCTTCTTCTCATCATCGAAAAGTTCCCGCAAGACTGTCAAACATTACGCAGATTCACCAGAAACAAATGAATTCAGAGCATAAATCAGGATAATATTTCATGACTTAAGTTTCTTGGCATGATTAGAACATGGGGAAGGGCAGACCTTTACGTCTTTCACGGAGGGGGAAACCCAGTAGCCTGCAAAAGAGGATGAGTTCTGTTCAAATTTATTCCTATTAGCTTAACTTCGCCACTTGAAATCAATAATAGTCCAAATGCACCTTCAATTTGTAACAAATTAACAGACTTAAAGTTAGCATTACATCCCCGATTTGCGGCAAATTAATAGGCTTAAAATTAGCATGCATCAAGCCAAAAATATCCATTGCACTTGCACATGGCCAGGTTACCCAAGAGGAACATAAGATGGTTCATCCTCACTTCCAGGAACTCAAAATGAAAGCTCGGTGGAACTTAAAAGTATAGAAGTAGGGGAGTGCATTAATTTACTGATACTTACTGCTCTCCATTTGTAAACATGACGTCAAAGACAAATATGCAGATATCAACCTGCATGAGGATAAAAACATTAGCGTCCATGCAAAAACCAACACTCATTTACTACAAGCTGGAACTTTGATAGAAAGGGAAGGTCAATACATCAATATACAATGACAAAACTTTTGCCTGGCAGAGGACTAACTTGATCCATCCTTTCTGAAATTACTTTAATACAACCGACAAAGTAGCTTCTCCTCAAAAGAACGTCTCAACATGGTTTTTGTTAGAGATATTTAGGTATCTTATAAAGATATTTAGGATATTTCCTTAGATCCTCCAAATCTATTTTGATTATGCAGATCTTATTTGATTGTCATCTACTCGAGCCTATTAATAGGTTCCATGTACCCTTTTCTATTTACATTGAAAATATCCAGAATTTCTCTCTCCCACTTTATTCACAGTTTTAAATCTCTTGTAAACATAGAAACATACCCTTTGACAATTTAAAAACAATTTAATAAATTGCTAAAAACACTTTATCTATATACAAAATGATTTTCGAGTAACAAGTGGACAGGATACACAATATGTCACTCGGAAGAAATGCTCTTTCAAAGCTGCAAAAGGATAAAAGGTTATGGCTGTAAGTTTTGTAGTCAGGACCTCATCAGAAAACTAAGGCTAAATAGAAGGTATATTTAATTTCAGAGGCCAAAAAGAGAATTACATTCCTTTCTGCAAAACTAATAATCATATCCATAAGGTGACTAAGACAGGAACATTTAGTGACGCAAATAAGCAAAAGTTAAATTTTCAGCTCTACAAACCTTAATGCTATCCAATGAAACCAAAGAATCTCTACCCCCTCTCTCTCGTGAAGATAGTTCCTGAAAAGACATGAGCTTGCATCCGCTCTTCCGGTCAACGGCAACTACCTATATGACACCGAATCAAAGATAAGTTAGCAGAACCCAGTCATATGAGATATTCAATAACATGATTGTCTCTTAATTTTGACACGATTGTATAATCTTACCTCAGCATCCAATATGAAAGTCCCAGCAGAAGGCTTACACGATTCCTTAATTATGGCAATCACATCTGGAAATCTAGAAGTTGTCTCATCTCCATTTCTTGAAAAAATGCGGATAGATCCATCAGCTAGCTTGTGAATCTGAGCACGTTGACCATCATATCTGACATTCAATCAAGGAAACAAGTTCCAGATGTCTCATACGAAAGCATAAAACTTCAAAACACTAAAACGACGGGCAACTGCTCAAGAAAAGAAATTTCAATGCATCTCTCACGGGAAAATGCCACCACACAAGTGTTTCTTCAAAAAAAACAAAAACATCAAAATAAGTGCAAACAGCAACATAAGTTATTACTCATCCGCAAACAAATATAGAATTCTTAAAAGAATAGAACAACCAATCTCTTGCAGTATATTATCAAAGTAGAACTGGAAGCATCACATAACATACCGATTCATCCATTCAGCTCTTTGGGTCTACTCCATTTACAATACTACAGTCCAATTTCAGTTTCCTCTATTACTAATTGAAAGGTTTCTGTCAAGATTGGATATTCATTAATCATTATTAACCCTGGTGCAGTTCCAGATCAGATAATTTCCAAGAGCAGTGATCATCATCCAAGGTCTGAGATTTAGAGCAAATGACAAGTACGTGCTCAGAATGTATAGTTCCCTTTTTATGGCCGGTTCAGAAAAAATTGTTTGGATGGCATTGTTTCTGGTTCCTGTTTTTTCAAGCTTTTAACAAGAAAGAACCAAGGAACAACACTCACAATTTTATGAACATTAAGATTATGCGAGCAGTTAAGTAAACAAATAGCCAAAAATTAGCCTTTCTAATATCAATTAATGTAAGCATTGAACTGTAACAAGATGAAACAAAATAGAAGAAAAGAGGAGAAAAGATACAGAGTGGTACTCACTTATATTCACATGTGAAGGCCCTACTTTCAAAGAGTTTCAATACTGATGGACATCCATTGGTAATTCTGTCGCCAAATAGGAAAAGAAGCATAAATAAATCGAATCACAACAAATTTCAAAGGGAGAAAAGGCCAAAGGAGAAGCTCAAGAACTGAGTCTATACTTTGCAAGCATCGGCTTTATAGGCAATCCAGGGATCATCGACAAATGCGAGGAAGAAAATTCAATTCCTTCCTTCATTAAAGAAGGTATAATCAAATCCTGTCCACAAAACTCACTGGCTCAAGTAAAGCATTTGCCAAAACAGAATATTCCAAGACCCAAAAGATTGATGGAAAAGAAGATAATGCCTATTATGTAATAAACAAAAGGTAGTATTTTCTTTTCGCATGCTCATATCTTGGTCTCTAACTACTGCTCAAAGTAACTTGATCAGGGATATCTCAACTGAAAATTTGTGAATGCTCCAGCAAAACAGAGCTCAGCTCATTATTATACCTTTTAAGAGACAATGCTAGATGGCCTCTCCAATTTTTGTCCATGTACCCCTTTGTATTCCCTACCTTAATACCTCCAACTTTTCACCTTCAAATTTTGCTAGTGGACTGCAAATTGGACCAAGTTGCCAATTTTCTACCAAGAAAAAATGCTCTTACCATTTTTTAATTTCAACATTAAGTTTTGTTTGCTAAAGAATGGTATTTGGTCTTTTAGGCTAGTCTAAGATGAAACTGGTATTTCTAAAACTTGAGGATGTGAAGTGGTATGCGGAGTGGATGCAATATAAAGTGAGAATTTAGAACGTTCACCTATGTTTTAGTAAACCAGGAAATAAAATGGTGTCTAATCAGATATGACTTAAACATATTAATTATAAAAAACTAGTCTAAAAGAATTGCATTTTCCCCCATAAACTTAAGAATACTATGCATAAAATGCCACAAACTGGCATATGCAGGTCTCAGAAAGCAGTAGAATGACATAAGAACCAAAAATTACTGCCACTTGAATGAAAGACTTACCAGACTAGGAAGAACATTATATGCTTCAAGTATGGAGGCAGAAAGGCTCTGCCAAGCAACAAAGACATCAATTAAGCAAAACTGGGATAAGCAATCAACTGTTTGCAAGTGCAGTTGCAAGTCCATTGCCATTCCTTAAATTACAATAATTTTAACAACTAATAATAGACAATCATAGTGAAACTTTTTACTAGGGTAAAAGACAAAAAAGTGACTAATCAATATGCCAAAAACAAAAGTGTGCGCTTTGCATAGCTGTGACTTTTAACCAAGGGCTTTAACTTTTGACTTTAGCTAAAACTTTTGACATTTGGGATTGGATTTTTGTTTTATAATTAACCACGATTAATTTCTATTAATTAAAGAGTTCATAACTATTTTTCATTAAATTTGTCCATATTAGTCCATCACCTACATTTTTAGCGGAACTGCAATGAAAGGAAGATAATCATCTTCTGCTGAACATTGTATTTTAACCTGGAAAATATTATCCCGCAGTCCTATTTGTTTCTCCTGCAATTACTTTCCACTACTTTCATTTTTCCTGCTTTCATGGTACACACCCTTTCCTCTAACCGAACCAAGAAAAGAAGAGAAAAACTACATTAACCACCAGCCTATGACGCAAAGCAACTTGACAATGCAAAAAAAGACACAGCAAAATGGCGCATGAATCTTTAGGCAAATTTACTTCACTTATTTTCTTCTTTTGAGTATTTTTGTCTGTACTGTCATGGCACACAAGATTGAAAGGCCTCACATCATTAAAACTACATAAATACTGGCACTTAAAGTCATTTTCTAACAACTATTTACATTAAATTAATATTTAATTAATTAAAGGACACAAACAATGAAATTGGGGCCAAAGACCCCCGAGACCTATTAATCTTCCCACTTAATGAAACTAAAGTTCAGAATTGCACAATTCATTTTAACCTGAATCTTCTCCAACTTTTGTGATGTGTCTTCACGTGATGAGTTCATTACAACAGCTTGAGCAAATGCAGGCAGAACAGTTCTCATCATCGCTCCAATCCTTAGATTCCTAACCTGTAATAAATGCAAATGGCAAGTATTACTTGGAATTTTTTTCAACAAAAAAAAAGCATAACTACTGTTAATTATATATGACAGCAATACGTGATATTGAAGGAAGTTTCAGAATCAATCAGGAAAGCTTGTAATGCACTTCCTCATCCCAAAGCTTTTGCCCCAGTCAAAACTCCCTCCCTCCCTCCCTCTTGTGGCGGAGAGTACCTCAATGCATCTATTGGTAGGACTTAACCAATTGCCAGGAAAAATGAAACTCTCTCTCTCTCTCTCTCTCTCTCTCTCTCTCAAAAGTGAGAGGGTGTTTGTATAATTAAAAATAAAAGAATTATTCATAAAGATCCATTGCTCTTGGAGTACAATGATTTCTTACCAAGGTTCTCACAATAAATTTCATCTCCATCTCCCTACAGGATCGCATGAGACTCACAATAAGGCTCTTTTTGCGGACATTGCTTCCACTCCCTGTTTGGAAACTGTTAAACTTCACTTGAGAAAGAAGAGAAAGAATCCACCAAGTGGCCAAACTGAAATAACACTAATCAGAGATGAAAAAAAAAGAATGTGCTACAAAATTACCTCATTTATGAAATTAATTAACGACATTAAAAATCATGTTTGGAAACTGTTAAACTTCACTTGAGAAAGAAGAGAAAGAATCCACCAAGTGGCCAAACTGAAATAACACTAATCAGAGATGAAAAAAAAAGAATGTGCTACAAAATTACCTCATTTATGAAATTAATTAACAACATTAAAAATCATTATAGAGGAATTTCAAAATTTTCCCAGGAGGAAAATTCTGCGATAATGTATGGACAATGAGAATCTCTCATAACTTAACCATGCTCTCTCTTAAGATTTAAGCTGCTGAAATAAGATAAGAAGATCGAATATCTCATACCTTATTTTTTTTAGCACGGAGAAAACATCTTTAATCAGCAGCACCGGAGGAGGGGCAAGAAAAGTTTGTGTTTGTCGGCATTCTTGGGCGACATCACCTGAAACATTTTAAACTTATTTAATAGGACAAAGAAACACACATAAACAGAGATAAAGGGTGGAGAAAGATTGCAACAAGTCAAAGCAAGAAATACGTTCTGAATATAAACAAAGTATTGATTTTTGCGATACCAAGATCACCCAATCTGTTGTACATATCCCTTATTTTAGACCTTTTCGCTCCACAGACATCTTCAATGGCTGCTGTAACCAGGCTTCCACCAATATTTAGCTCCTGCAGGATCATCACACAATACATGTTTATCTTGTCTCTATCGTTCACATGCAAATGCAATCAGTCAATTTAATCACATAAAATGGGAAAAAACATGCTTTCGCTTTGCTATTTTTGTATACAAGATACAAAGTCAAGTGCAAACAGGATACATTTCTTAATCTTACCTCACTAAAAGTGATTTATTTCCAAGCTAAAGTTGAATAAAGTAACAACCACAAAAGTACCATTTACTTGGTTTATTGATGCTAGAAGCTAATCAATCTGGAATTACTCACAAACTAACAGAAGCTATTTATTTCACACCATATAACTAACTCGTCTTTCCAGTGATGATAAGTGATTCTTATCAGTAAGACAAAAACTCAACCCTATTGGTCCTACAGTCTCAGGATTATGAGGGAAATGCACATTTTGGTCAGACACATTGCACAATTTAACATTATTTGAATGCCAGCACTAAAAAAAGCCTTTGACAGACTAGTTATCATCCATTTTCACAATTTCCAAATAAATTCATGAAAGTACAAAGATCAGAAGGCTCAAAGACAAATCAACACCCTCCATGACCAAAGAAGATGACTCGTTAAATAATGCTAGTAAACTAACCATATTTTCGTGGTCAGGAGCAATCTTGCTTGTGCAGAGATACATGGCAGGTAAAACATCCTCAGGTGACAAAGCCAACAAACTGTGCGTCATGAAAATAGAATAAATATTATGCCTGCCTCTGATAGCTAGCAAGAGTAACTCCATAAAAAGAAAGGGAAGAAAATGAAGAATCTGGATTTATAATAGCTTCAGCACACCTTCTGAACATGTTGCAAAGCATGGATGTAACTTTTATCTTGCCTTTTTCCCTTTCAACAAGGTCAAAAGTCCGTGCAAGATGTATATAAGGAGCAGGCTCTCCACATCTCCAGGAAGCTGCAAACGTTTGAAACTGTCATCATATGTTTTGTTTGAGGATCCCATGAAAAGTGAAAAGAAGTATGCAGTGAGTTCCTTGAAAAAAAAACACAATTCTCAAAAAGATGCCAACCATGCTCAATAGGATTATACTTTTCAAGTGGAACTGACACGAAATCTGTGCACATTTCAGCTAATGGACGCTCCACTGAAATAGCTGCCACACTTCCTGATTTCTCTGACAGTGTGATGCAGCCTGTGGTGAATTTACCATCACTAGCGGTGACAGATTGACTTGGGGCCACAGTTACAACTGAAATATCATTATTGTCTACAGGTCTACTCTCTGTATCACGATAATATACATCCAGAGCCTTGTCGATGTCTCCTTTTGTTTTTTCCAAGATGCTGGCAGCATAGCTTCTTAAGGAATCATTGCCATCAACAATTTGAATAAACTGATCTATTTTATCGTAATATGAGCTTGAAAACTTATCATCTTTAGAGCATGGCTGGAAGTTGGGTTCAACTCCACCATCTTGAGAACTGCTGTTGGGCACACTTTTAGTGAAAAACCTTGTTATTCTAGACTGTCCCGATCCACTTGACTGCAATTTTTTTGGTGCGCTCTTCTGCTTCTTTTTAGGGCTACTACTAACATTTCTCTTCTTTTTTCCAGGAGACTTGCTGGTCATGGTTAATTGCATGGTTGACAACTTGTAGTCCTTGCTAAACGTACTTCTCGTTTCACAGGCGCTGCCCTTTTCAGAATCTGGTGCTGAAGGTGATGAATGGACATCACCCGAACTCATAACGGATGCCCGCAAAGAAGAAGCAGAAGCATAAGCAGAAACTTGTTGGTAGAATTCAGTCTCCTTTTCATAGAAATTAGAAACTGCATCAACCAAATTCCTCCCTGAGCTGTTAATTAGGCCTATCATCTGGTCCTGAGTAACCCATGCAGGAAGACAATCTTGGAGGGCCTGTAGAATTTCCTTCTCACCCTCTTCCGAAGGCAAATCTAACTCTTCAAAACCTCCTTTTTTGAGATCAGTTGTTTCACCTAAAACAGATTTTGGATCCAAAGTTTCGCTAAGATCTTCCTTTGATAAATTCTCCTCTTTTTCTTGCATCAAAGCATCACTTGAAGCAGTAGCAACTACTCCTCCAACTATGTCCTCTTTCTCAGAGGACCTTGGGAGGAAATTCATCAAGAACTCTTTCTTGTTGGCTGTCTCGTCAAGCAATCCGGCAAAATGCTTTTGCACTCTGTGAAAATGCTTGCTGTCAAGCTTCTCAATGTCCGAGCCAACTGTAGGAACAACACGCTTTGGTTTTAAGAACTTTACAAACTCCCTTAGCTCATTGTAGTTCGAATGCTCACTATACGGTACAAGATGAATCTCGAATGAATCTTTCTTCCTAATGGCAAACTTATCTCGCTTCACTTCATAAGTCCACCCAGTGGGCACAAAGCCCACAACCTTATTATATCCTTTTTCTACCATGATCTCCTTCATCTGAACAAAATTAGGTCGAAAATATGGCCATGTCTCACCCAACACATTCCACCCAACAACATGAACAGCAGTTTCACTTTCATCCTCTGTAAATGCACCACACTGGCCATACCCCAAAGCATGCAAAATCGCCATCTTCCTACCATCCACGTACACCTTACAACCACTCCGCCTCGCTACCTCGAGCAAAATCCGCTCTTTCCCTATGACATAAGTCGCCACGAGAAACAAAATGCTCTTCGCCGAATCCCTATTTTCACCTCCAACTCTCTCTATGACACTAACTATGTAATCAATACTCTCTTCCTGACAAGGGAACACAAATTTCGGATTACAATACGTGGTATCCAAGAAAATCGAGTCGCAAGCCACGAACTCTCCCAAACCGGGCTCTAATCTCATCGAATCACGAAACCGGAAATCGCCCGTGTGCACATACCTCCGGTACTCACCATCACCACCTCCCGGGACTTTGAACAGGAACATGACGGCGCCGGGGCAATGGTTGGCGTCCACGAGCCTGACCTCGCAGCCATCGATCGAGACCGCCTCCCCGACCGGCAGGCTCACGACGAGCGCGGCGGGCACGCCGAGGACCTCGATCAGGAGGCGGGAGGTGGTGGGGGAGCAGAAAACGACGCCCCGGGACCAGGCGGGGGAGAGGCCGGTGTAGTGGTCGGAGTGGAAGTGGGAGAGGAAGTAGGAGACGGAGTGGTCGCCGGCGAAGCGGAAGGCGTCGACGAGGAAGCGGGTGTGGGGGATGAGCTTCGAAGGAGGGAGGTCGGGCGGCGGCGGCGGCGGCGGCGGCGGAGGGAGCGCGGCGGGGGTCTTGTCGGTGGCGGCAAGGAAGAGGCGGGTGGAGTCGTAGGATGGGGCGGTTTCGGAGGAGGAGGCCATGGAGTGAAGTGGCGGAAGGTCGAGGAGAGAGAGAGAGAGAGAGAGAGAGAGCATTTCTAAGGCGGTGGAGAGAGAAAAGGCGGTTCGGGTTTTCGTACGGCGGTTACGCGGCGGAGCGGTGGCCGGAAAAGGCGGGGGCAAAAAAGGAAAGAGGGCCGCCGGCGAATGGTCCGTACGAGCGGTTATGGGCAGGACTAGGACGGCGCGGGGTAATCGCCGGGCCGAAAGCTCGAATAAGGTTCCGACTCCCAGCGAGATTCCGAGATGGCAAGGAGGCAGGTATGAACTTAATTTTATGTCGAACAGACCAAGAGCATGAATAAGGTTCAACTCCCGATGGGATTCCGAGATGTCAAAGAGGCGGGAATGAACTTAATTTTACATCGAACAAATATGAAATCTGGATCAACTCATTATGATAATGGATAATTTCTCGAAAAAGAGTTTCTTTGAACGCCAAAGGATAATCAAAGGTGTCAAAGCGGACAATACCTTGAATAAATTAATTAAGGAGTGTCATAGCTGTAGTCATTCATGTGCAATTTACGCCAATTGTGGTTAATTTACAAACCTAAAACTCTACCCTTTTTTCTAATAAGCAACAAACTGAGAACGAATTTATATGGAAATTAATATCCTCGTAAGATTATTTTAGAAAGTTGAGTTGTAATATTCAAAGAATAAGATTTTCAAATTAATAAGCTCCGTGACATTTTTCATTTTTAATTTTCAATCAAAAAACCCGATCTAGTCCTAAAGAAGCAAAAACATAAATAAATAAGGGACAATGACTTAAATAATTCATGAACTTTGATCTAATATACAATGTGATCTCTAAACTTTTAATTTATTCGATGTAATCCCTGAATTTTAATCATGAACATTTCATATAGTTCGAAAACTAATATATCAAAAGCCTAGCAAATTAAAAATTCAAAAACCATGTTATATGTTGAGTTAAAATTTAAAAATTATATTGAATAAATTAAAAAAATTTTAATAAACACGTTCTAGATTGGGCCAAAGTTGGGGTCCGAGTCATTTTCCCAATAAGTCCAAAACCCCGAATCTCAGCCAAATAAGCCCACCCGCGATCACGCTCCATCATCGCGCTTTGTCGGAGCAACGCGCAGACAGCAACCACCTCAGCAATGGCGGCATTCACCACCCTCTCGCTCGACCCTTGCTCCCGTCCTCACTACCTCCCTCCATCTTCATCATCCTCCTCCTCATCGCCACCATCTCCGTCTTCGCTCGTTCACCAGCTCCATCTTCAATCGCCTCGCGAGCGGCTGAAACCGGCCGCCTTCTCCTGCTCCTCTTCCTTGCGAGGTGAGGTTCGGTTCGGTTCCTTCGCCCTTTTCCCATCTGTTCTTCACCATTGCTTGCTTCAATTGCTTCTTTGCCTTCTTTCGTTTTAGGGGCTCGCGCTCAGTTTCCGATACGGCAGGGGAAGCCTTCTTCTTCCTCATTGCTGCGAACGGCGGCGGTTCGGCACCTGGAGGGATCCGTCACCGGGACCGCGGGCCTTCGCTTTGGCGTGGTCGGTCTACCAGTTTTTTTTGTTTTTTTTGGACTTCGTCTTTTTTGATTTGTTCGTATTCATTCGGCGTGTATTTTCGGCCGGTGTTGATTTGATCCGAGGGACTGTTGAGGTTCGTCACTGAACAATCTCTCATGAAAACCCAATTTATCCTTAATCTGTCGCTTGAATTGGGAGGAGCTTGTGGACTGGACGTTCATGGAATGGATGAATTTGAACACATTTGCATCGAAGGGTCACATATTATATAGGTCTTTTGAAAGGACTGTCTTTGCGCTGAAACGTCTAATGAATGTACCTTTGTTATCGGTGGGTGGGGAATGAGTACATTATGTAGTCAGCGGTACTTTTCTCTTTAGTGTTTCATTGGGAATTTTTAAAACGTTGCGAAGGTTTTGACAATTTTTGTCAATCTCATAAGCTGGTTCACCACTATGCCAAAACTCTGCTTGTTTGCCATTGTCACGGGGCTTGCTTCATAGATGTTCATGGGGTTCTCTTTAAAATACATATTCCGTGGGTTTTTGCCATATGAAACGTACGTGATGCGGACTGATAGACCGCGTGATATAAGTTGCTGTCTGGGGATTATTGTTTGTTTTAATTTGTCAGGTAAAATTGCAGCTGCTAGATGTTTACATTAGTATGTCACTATTTCAGGATACTTCCTTCGGTCAATATGATATAAACCTGAGCCACATGAAATTGGACTTCTAAATTTGTCTTTCAGTGTGGATTTTTATCAATACTGAGAGGTATCACACCTGAAAAACAACTGGTTGCAACGAAGGATTTTGAGTAGCCTTTGTAATGCAATGATAAGATTATTCAAGTTTTAATTAGTCTTTCTCGCATGAAAAAATAGTTTTCTTTTTCTTTTTTCTTTCACTTTGTACGTTCTGATTTAAATATTCTTCATCCAAGGTAGTGTGACAAGAATAAACTGATTGGTGAATCTACCCTATCTTAGTTTGATGATTCGGTTATTTCAACTTGAAGTGCATGTTCATAGTTTCTCTTCATTACTTCATTGTAAAGGTTATAGCACGGTTCAACGAGATTGTGACAAAGCTCCTACTGGAGGGTGCTCTGAACACTTTCAGAAAATATTCAGTACGAGAAGAGGACATAGACGTGAGTAAAACTCTGTAGCTCTTACATTCCACATGCCCACAGCTCTGGGACTTTGCATGGTTCCTGTTTGTAGAGTTGGTAGAGATAATAGTCTTACATTGTCATCAGGTTGTATGGGTCCCTGGCAGTTTTGAAATAGGCATTGTTGCCGAAAAGCTAGGGAAGTCTAAAAAATATCATGCAATCTTATGCATTGGGGCTGTGGTACGTTTTCCCTTCCTTCTGGTCACAGTATATTTTGCTGATGGATTCCTCCAAGTCCTGGTCCCTTCATCCTGTTTAGGATGTGAATAACTTGCTGTTTGGGCCTAATTGACATGTCTTAAAATGTCAATAGATAAGGGGTGACACTTCACACTATGATGCTGTTGCTAATTCGGCAGCCTCTGGGGTGCTTTCTGCTGGTCTTAATTCAGGTTGATACATGCTTTCTTTTACTTACGAAGCTGCTTTGAATTTTTAGTGTCACAAAATACATGAACTCAAGAATTTGTTTATTATATGCAGACTATCAGATCAAGATTAATCGTAGAGCAAGATATAATTCCTTTATAAGCATTTGATCAACTTGTTATATTCCTTATGATGGCTAGAAAAATGATCCCAAATAGATATAGTGACGGTAGCAAAGGGAGGGAGATAATTTATCTGAAAAATAGCCAATATGGTTTCAACCACCTTAAGGCTGTCACAGGCTGTTCTTTTTCAACATATGGCACATAATTCAAAAGATACTGTGGTTAGATACTCAAGTTCTAGTGGTTTTGTCCTTTGCCATGTAAAGGTGGCGTTCCCCCACAATAAGGGTGTGTTTCCTCTCTTAAAATGTCGCTACACATTTGTTCTCAATTGCTGTTACAAAAGTGATTAGTACTGTTTGTTATATTGAATGTTTCGTGACAGTGTTAGTAATGGCACTTGCACCAAACTGAAGGTCAAAGCAGATTCTTGGTGGGTGTAGGAAGCTCCATCTATGCAGGACCGATCTGTGCAGATTCTTATTTTTGTAAAACTTTCTATACGGGGTACACACTTTGGAAAATCTTTGAATTGATCTGATATTCTTAAGTGGTCACAGAAGTTTGGCCAAAGTGCCCATAGTTGACGATATTCATTGCTCCTATTCTCATATAATTGCTGATTTTCCAGTCAGATACTAGCCTGTCAAAAGCAAAATAATCTTATGGGTGAATTTGTAGGTGTTCCGTGCATCTTTGGGGTCTTGACCTGTGATGACATGGACCAGGTGATTAATCGTTCTGGGATTTTTATCGATTTTGGGTTTTGTGGTTGATATATTGCGTTCATCAGGGTTAGATTCACCTATGGATAAATTTTTCCTGCCATCTGCAGGCTTTGAACAGAGCTGGGGGAAAAGCTGGGAACAAGGGATCTGAGGCTGCTTTAACTGCCGTAAGTTGTTGCTAGTTATTCTCTTAGTTAAGCGGTGATGTTTGTTTGTATATAGTGTTGCTTTCTACCCTCTTTTCCTTTTCGACTTTGCTTCTCTTCCTCCTATTATTTATTGTATATTGGTTTGCCCCCAATTTATTGATATGTGGAAAAACAATGGAGTGCGAATTGCCCTCTTCATCCCATGATCCTTCAGTTTGGCTGGTTTTGTCTTTGAACATGATAAAACGACTTGGTGAGAAGCCGCAGGAGTATTTCATCGTGCTGGTATTGCAAATAGCATATCTCGCAAAGGCAGTTTGGCATTTCATGGGCTCCCTCAAACACAGTTTAAGCTTAATACCTCTAGTCTCTTATAGCAACTGTTAGTGTGCCCGAACAAATGCTAGACAGAGTTTCTCAATATTAGAAACTAGAGTCCTCCAATCAATTAAGTACCTGCAAGTACCCATAGAGATATCCCTGAACATATAACTCACCCTACCCCTAAACTGCCTCTATATGGAGATATGGCTAAGCGAAGCCCCCTAAACATCTTTATCCAGAAAGTCCAATTGTACTTGCAATAATATCCTGATTTGCTCCAGCCTCCATAGACTTGAAGATTCCTTGAGTGTTCTAATTGAACTTGTCCCCAAAGAAGGTGACCCCAGCGACAGTTCGCCTGAAATTCCTTCATTTCACTGTCTTTAGGGGCTCTATCTTCAATCCTTTCGCAAGTTTAGAAAGATGTCATTTCTCTTAATTTGACAGACAATGTACTTAATCTGCGTGGATTGGGGCCCTCATCTTTGGATGTGTTCTCTTATTGCCATTGTGAAATGAGAAATCTCGTGGACTGGTGTTTGGCTAAGATGTAATGATGTGCTTCTAGTTCTGGAAACTTGAGAAAAACCATCATATCGTGGTTCTTTTTGTGCAACTACCTTCCTGTCGGACTGTTAGGGAATTCGTCTCGTGCATCAGCAAATGACCTTTCGGTATTATCTGCCTGTGTGAAAAAAGAACTATGAGGAAAGGTAACCATAGCCTAATTTAAACAAACTATAAACAGCTCTTATGTATTTGTCACTGGTTGATCTTGCTGTTGCAATTCCTGTACTCCGGGTTTACTTATATACATACACAATGCATCTGCGTCATCGCCTGCTAGAGTTGGGTAGCTCACCTCGTCATCATGCAAGGGCTGTGCCTCCCTTATCGGTTTTGGGTGAGGGTCGCCCATTCCTGCTTTTCTCTGAGGCATAAGGAGGGTGAATGACCCTCACCAATGTGCTGGCCACCCCTCTCTGGACTTAAAGGTTAACTTGGTTTCTCCTATGGACGATCCTATGAATTCAGCAAGATAAATCTTAGTCTCTGCCTTCTCCCTTTCGAATTTACTTTTTTACTTGCTTTGTGAACTGTTGTCCTTATTTTGCCAGTTTTTAATTTAGTTATGTGCCTGGCAGATCGAGATGGCATCTCTGTTCGAGCACCACCTGCCATTGGTTTGACGGGCAGAGCTGGGCGTAAACTTTCCAAGTCAGCAGTTGCGGCATGTATTTCAATAACTTGTGCATTCACCCATGAAGGATTGTAAGGGCTTCTGGATTACGAGAACTATGATGCAGTAGAAAATGCTTACACAACTTATTAACATAAATGTTTCGGTACCTTTCGTCATTGGATCGTCGTAGCCATAAAATGATCTGGTGCCGAGGCAACGCTCTTTGATCTTTGGTTTTGCCCAAATGGAGCTTATCGGCATCAAACTCTGGTTGTGGACTGTAGGGCAATGTGTAAGTGGGAATTATTCTATCTTTATTTAATTGATCTTGGGTTGAAGAAGCAGTTTTTGCTGTTTGATCTATGTAACTTGAGCATGTGTTTATCAGGACGAGGCAAGAATTGGTTTACTCTATTAATGAATAATTTGATGGACTAATGAGCGCACTTTAGTGAATATCTAATCTTCATGTGCGCGCATGTGTTTATATATATACATATAGATTGTATTTTGCAATATAATATAATTAGCTGAAGAAAGTTATCCTCTATGATTGTGCATATTTTGGTCATAAATTTTTTAAAATAATTGTTAATGTATATGTGTATATTATATTTTGAACTATCTACAGAAAAATAAGGTCAAAAGTTGTATTCATGATTGCGTATGTTTTATTATATTAAGATTAGCAAATTAATAATAATTTACTCATTAATACAAATAGTTTACTAAAGAAAATAATTATTTTAAAAGGTTTTTCATAACAAGATACTGCACATTTCATCGATACATGATGCTAGAACTTATACAATACGACACCCTCCATACGATAAATAAATGATATTAGATGGTCAATGAAAAATTCATCGTTAGAGAATTATAGCTCATCTTTTATATGTAAATATTACAAAATCAATGAAACGATTATTATTAAATAAATGAACCGAACCCATAATTATAAAAATTCTATAGTGTATTTTCAGAGAGTCATATTACGCGACTGTGTATATGTCGTGAATAAATTAGATTAAAAACATTAATTAGTGGCACTAACCTTATGATCAAACTTCATTTTGGATATATCCATGAACTGCCTAGAAAAGAACCAGCTCTCAACGATGCTGTTCGAAACAACAATCGGTCTGTGCCCTAGGAAGCGGCTTGAACGAGGGAGACGATGAATAATAGCGAGGGAAAAGAATTTGAAAGAAAAAAAAAACCAATCACGAGTTACAAGAAACTTTCTCGAGGGGCATTACATCGAAAAGTTGAAGTGGCTTTGTATCCAGAAAAAAAGGTGGTTAATTTCACACTAAGACGTTGGCCCAAGACCTAATTATACATGTAAAGAATCTCCAATTTCACACGGATTAAGCTCTCACAAGAGCACGGTTGCTATTTCCCTGGATGATTAGAACTAGAAGTCTAATACTTTTCTTCCGAGACAGAAAAACAATCATGTGAAAAATCAAATTGGAACCTTTGATCAAGTTTTTGATCGAATTATGTGGAGGGGAAACTAAAAATACATTTGTCAGAGAAAAGGATTCACATTCTTTCGTCAATCTCTCGCGTTAGGATTCTCTTAAGTATCACCTATTCACACATTGTTCCTTTGGATTAAGATAGAACTATCATTGAATATATAAATGGACAAATTTTGGGTTGATGTTATCATCAACCGAGATGAATTTACAGGACGAATTTTTTTTTAAGGGACTAAGATTAAAGAAATTTCATCATATTTAAGAAATTATAATCTACCTTATCAAAGACAGAGCGATGCACGTACATCCACAGGAAAGCTGGAAGAGAACACCGTAACACTAGAATCAATCACCTTTGCTGAAGCGTACATGAGAATTGTTGAAGCCCCTTTAACTAAACTAACTATATATATCTATCTTTGAGATTCCCTTTTCACCATATATATTATATATAATTAATATATCAGATATAAGATTCATATAGAAAGTGATTAACTTTCGATAAAATCTTGCAAAATTACTCGATTAAATAAGTTTCCGTATTTGTCGTCTGTTTTTGACTTGTCCCTTGTAAAGCATTCCCGTATCACAAGCTCGCAAATAACACGGGAAGGTAAACAGAGAGGAAAAAAAAAGGCAACATTGCCTACCTTTAAATTGAAATTTTTATACACGGATCCCAGCAACAAAAATACAAATTTTCTTTCCATTTTTCCCATACAAAAATTGATGGACCGCCTTTATAAACTGCCTTTCATCAATGTGGTTTCCAAGGGTCAGTTGTCAACGAAAAGGTACGAACGTAGAAAACCATACGGTGGAATAAACACCGCTCAAGACTCAAGAGAGAGAGAGAGAGAAATGGGGATCAATATCAAAGGGCAGATTTTATTTTAAAACCACATCCCTAAAAATGTGGGATCACATTACACATAATACCATCAATACACAAAAGGATTGGCTTAGTAGGCTACGTCTATAATTGCCGTGAAATTTCTGTCTGCGCAGATTTTCGATGACTGGAGGTTAGATTTATTTTGTGTCCTGTTTTCCGCACGTGATTCTAATTTATGCTTGAGTTATGTTGTTCAATGCATGAATAGAATCGCTTCGGCACGGCAGCGACGAGAACCCTTCTATCTCCTCCGGGTTCAGCTCCGGCAGGACAGCGGCGGTGGTCGCTGCCTCGCCCCCCCCCCCTCTCCCTCCCCCCTCCTTGGCGGCGGAGCTTGCGGCGAGGAACAGCGCCCCCATGTCGGTCGCGATTACCGGGGAGTTGAGCCGCCGCATCGGGAACATGACGTAGACATTTGCCATCTCGAGGTCCTCGTCCGTGTTGAGCGCCAAGAACCGCCGCCCGATGCAGAGCGAGCACGAGTTGACGTGTTCAGGGTCTCGAGCATGAGCTCCGCCGCCTTGGTGGGCGCCCGGAGCTGCTGGGCCTCCGAGCCAGCGAAGATCACCTTCGCGGCCCGACAGGGTCCAACGAGAATCGCTCTGATGTAGAAGGGACAGTGAGAAAACCAAGAGAAGTGTTCAGATATTTATATACATATGACTGAAGAGGTCTCTTTAAAGTTCCTTCCAGTGGTAGGCTTGCTAGGCAGATGAGGTGAGGATTTTTGTAGCTTTCAGGCATGTTTTGCCTGAAGAAGGTCTTCATCGACCGTGGATACAATAGATCAATTACCTGATATTGGGCATGTTATTGCAATGTACATCCTCCTTCAATTTTTCAAATATACGAAGTATTCTTTGAAGATAATTAATTTAATCACAATAACATAACAGTCTTTAAGCTACTGTTAAAATAACAGCATATCGTGAGCCATAAATTCTTGAAGGAGTGAGCCTCACAGTAATTTTTAATTATTTGTTATCTATTTTTTTTGGCCCGAAAAAGATTATTATTTTCATATTAGATTAAGGACCATCTCATAAGCATTTTTCATTACGCATTTCAGATTTTTGAATCGCAAGCTTCATGCCAGGGTAAAGTTAACACGAGTGACTTTCCAAAAGAAAAAAAAAAGGAGAGGAAAAAACAAAGGTTTCTGAAGGGACCGGTACTTCCGACCAAAAAGAATCGGTCAAGCACCTGAACACAACGTGCTCAGCGTAGCTTTATTCAATCTGCTTTCCGTAAACAGTTCTCCTCTCCACAAACTCTGGTCGAGTGGTTGGATAAAAACGATGAATTGGAGACGTGAAAGACTGAAGAGAGCTCACAGAGCAGAAGCTCTTTCTACCACGAGTCATTGGAGGTGGGGCTTTTAATCATCAAGCTCGGGGAATCTGTTCTTTTTTGAAGCGTGTCGCAATGGCACTTTCCCAGCAAAGCTTAGCGGAGCTCCGAGGGTCCAGTCAGCTGAGAGTAACTACTCTCTGTATTCTCTCACACTCCCCCCCACTGGTTCAGTTAGGTGAGAGTAACTACTCTCTCTATTCTCTCACATCCACTCTCACTCTCCACCACCACCCACCAATGCAACGCCACCTCCTCCTCACGGCGGCGACCGCCCTCCTCCTCCTCCTCCCCAGCCCGGCGGCGGCGGCGGTTTCGTCGTCCCCCTCCTCCTCCGACAGCTCTCTCTCCGGCTGCAACCGAACCTTCAGCTGCGGCTCCCTCGCGAACGTCTCCTACCCCTTCACCGGCGGTGACCGCCCCGACCACTGCGGCCCGCCGGAGTTCCGCCTCGGCTGCTTCGGCGGCTCCCCCGGGCTCGTCGCCGGCTCGCTCACTTACCTCGTCCTGGCGCTCAACCAGACCCGCCGAACGCTCACTCTCTCAAGAACCGATCTTTACAACAACACCTGCTTGCAGCAATACGCCAACACCACTCTCAACTCCACCGTCGTCTCCTTCTCTAGTGACGACGAAGACCTCACCTTGTTTTATGGGTGTTCGACGATGATGACCGTCAGGCCCCAGAATCTGTTCAGTTGCGAGATCAATGGGACCGAGACGGACAACTATTACTTGTTGGGTGCTGTCCCTACTGATCCGATTCTTAATGTGAGCAAGTGTAATGTGAGTGTCACGGTCCGAATTCTGCAGTCCGCGGTAAACATGCTCACCGCAAACCGGTCGGAGCTCAGGGAGGCTCTGATGGAAGGTTTTGAGGTGAATTACACGAATCCGTACGAGGATGAGTGTGTGCGCTGTGGTGGGATTGGTGGGGAGTGTGGGTTTGACTCTGATCTGGGGAAGCCCATTTGTATTTGTGATGACCGAATTTGTTCCACATCCACCGCAGGTACTGCAATTGGTCACTTTCTGTTTGTTCAAATGTGACATGCCGCGGAATTGCTGATCTGAAATGAGATATTTTCCTATCATGCATGCTAGTTTTACCCTTGCACCTTTTACTCTAGTCAAGTAATAGCACCAAAGCAGAAGCTTAGAGCAGATAGCTCCCTTTTCATAGGTAGATGGAAAAGGATGTGGCATTCCAAGCCAATCGAAGGGGAGAGGAAGCTGCTAGAATGAAATAGATTAGTATCACTTTATAGATAGTTTACGGATAATTCCTACACAGAAAAAAACTTCATGCCTCGAATATGATTGTGCAAATGCGGAGATTCACCACACAGGCAAGGTTTTCACTCTTTGGTTGTTTGTTATCGGCAATTCCTGCAAGCAAACTCAATTTGCACCAGATTCCTGTAATTGTAGTCGACCCTGGAAATAATACATTTTCCTTTTCCAGGATCCAACAGGTGGAGAAAACTTACCATAGGTAAACATCTCTTTGAAATCACTGAATTTGTATCTCTTGCTTCCGTAAATCGCTGATATCTTTTAAGTGATTGAAAAGGACAGGTGGAGCGTTTGCTATTGGTGCTTTAATATCTGCGATTGCCATCATTTTCACATGGAAGGTTCCACTCTTCGAGAACAAGAAAGATCGTGGCGTTGAGCGATTGATAGGAATCCATGGATCTCTTGCTCCAAGAAGATACCGATATACCGATTTGAAGAAAATGACAAACTCATTTTCAGAGAAACTTGGTCAAGGAGGATTTGGTGCAGTGTATAAAGGGAAGATTAAAGATGATTGTCTTGTGGCCGTGAAAATTCTGACAGAGTCGAAAAGTAGCCCGGAAGAATTTATCAATGAAGTCGTGAACATTAGTAGAACTTCTCACGTTAATGTAATCACTCTTTTAGGTTTTTGTTACGAGGGGAAGAAAAGAGCTCTAGTTTTCGAGTACATGCCTAATGGTTCGTTGGATAAGTTCATATATTCCGGAAGGGCTTTAAATAGGAGCAGTTCCTTGGAATGGAAGCTATTGTATCATATTGCAATTGGCATTGCTCGTGGGCTAGAATATCTGCACCGAGGTTGCAATACCAGGATCTTGCATTTCGATATAAAACCTCATAACATCTTACTTGATCGAGATTTTAACCCCAAGATTTCGGATTTCGGCCTTGCTAAACTTTGTCACGGGCAAGAAAGTGCTGTGTCGACTCTCGGCATGAGAGGAACGGTCGGATTTATTGCACCAGAAGTTGTTTTTCGAAACTTGGGGAGAGTCTCTCACAAGTCTGATGTTTACAGTTATGGAATGTTGGTTCTTGATATGGTAGGCTTCGGAAGTTCTGACATCAAATTTTCCAACAGCAGTGAGATGTACTTTCCAGAATGGATTTATAGGAACTTAGAGCCCGGGAAAGAACTGAAATTGCCGATGAATGTGACAGAGGAGGAGGAAGTGCTAGCGAGGAAGATGATTACTGTGAGTTTGTGGTGCATTCAAACCAGTCCATCTGATCGACCTCCAATTGCGAAGGTGATAGAGATGTTGGAAGGTAGCTTCCAATCACTGCAAATGCCGCCGAAGCCCATCTTGTATTCGCCATCACGATCATTGTCGCAACATTGGGAAATGACGACGTCGACTTCCTATGGGAGCCGCGAGGAGGACAGAGTACTAGAGAATTTGGAGGAAAGCAACAACTAATGGAAAAGTGGTATTGCACGATGTTAACTCCTCGAGGTAATTGTCATGTCTTTCTTTAGGTTGAATATGTTGTTCTTAGAGTTGCAATGAAAGTAGAGAGGACGGTTTTGTTGTAATTGTCTGCATATTGTTATTCTGTGCAAACATCCATGTCGACACCAATATCTAGAATAACATAATAAATATATATAGTCTTAGATCCATGCAACGCGCTGACAACTTGCTATTTTAACGGTAAAATTAGTGTTGATGGGACGATATTTGGGAGATGCTTGACTCGTCAGAATCATCTACTTCGTAAACAATCATCTGTGGAAGATAATAGGACGAGAGTTCACGCTCTCATAAATGATAATCCTACAGGAATAATAGGTTCATTACGAAAATTCCATAATTAAAAGAACCACCTCCCAATAATATTTTCCGAAACAATACTAGGTCTTTGCCATCGAAATTTCTTGAATAATAATATATACTGTCGCCTTTTGACTATGCATTTTGGCTTTTTACAAGCATTAAGCACTTAAAAACACTGCAGCTGCTGATAGGGCTGCGTGCAATCAGATATTAAAATCTATAGACACGATCATTGACTATATTTGGGTGAATATGCTGCTCAAAATAAGCAAAACTGTCCAAAAAAATCTTAAATTTATTGTACGAAGACTAATTCAGTCATAAACCTTTGCATTTAGCTAATTTAACTCTAAACCTTTTGATGATTTGTTAATTTAGTTCTTCCGACTATTGTTGGTTGGAAATCACTAACGTGAGCGCCAACTGTCCCACCTAACATGGCCATTGGCCGGCGTTGATGTGGACAATTTTTGAAATTTTTTTAAAAAAAAAATTATTATTATTATTATTTCCTTTTCACTATGCTTCTTCCCAAAAGGACTGGCGACCCTCACCCAGCGGCTAGGGATGTCAAGAATACCCTAACCGGACCAAACCAAACCAAAAATAAATAAAGGAATTTGGGTCGGGTGATAAGTAAAGGAATATGGGTAGTTCGACGGTTCGGGTAAACGAACCGAAACAACCATGTTTAATCTCTCTCCTTATTTGATGCCTGAAAGCGTGTCTTTCATCTTTTCCATCCAGAGAATATTTTCTTTTTCATGTAAAGAGATTGCGATCCCAGCACCGTTGTCTCCTCCCTTGCCCTCTCCGCCACCGTTGGCAGCCGAAATTGTCACCGGAAACACATCAAGGACGGGTGAAGCTGCTCAATTCTAGCTTTTCGCTCATTTCCCCCAAAAGTTTTCTCAATTTCAATCCCAGTGTAAGAAAAGGAAAACCACATCTTTTGGTGCAAAAGGTTGGATGCTCGCCTGGCGGATCCCAAAAGCACCGCCAAGTCCTCAGTTCTCCATGGGAAGTACGAGCTGGGCCGAATGCTGGGCTTTCGAGGAGTTACACCACGCGCGCAGCCTCTAGACAAAGATCTTGTCCACGGCCGAGCTCTGTTGTCTTTCTCATTAGCTGCCACTTCATTGAGAATGTACGAGTTAGCCGGAGAGCCACTCTTTTTGCTGGGCCACCCTTAGGTGGTTTGGGCCTCTCCTCCATGGCCGTCCAGATCTCAATGAGATTGGTGGTCATGGAGCTTCATCAACTCCAAATGAAGGGGCGCATTGTCGCCGGTGAACGTCGACGACGTCGCGGAGCTCACACGGTCGTGGCGTTCTCAAGATCCGTCCTTGTTGCTGGCGATCCCAAGATCTGTTCATGGCGTCTATTTTTTTTCATTGATATGGCTTCTATTTCTGTAGCAGCTTTTGCTGTAATAGAGGGTGTGAAGGAAAGAAGAAGAAGCCCACAAAAACGAAGGGGGAAATCAAAAACCGAACCAGACCGATCCGAACCGCCGTTTCGGTTCGGGTCACAAAAATATGTCATTTGTGTCCGGGTCGGTTTGGGTATCGGTGGAAACCGAATCGAATTGGTACATTGACTAGTGCCCGGTGAGGGCTTAAGGCCCTCGCACGAGGCTCGCGACTCTCAACAGCCAATGGTCGAGGGCTGCAACCCTTGAACACTCGCTCGCCGTGCCTGAGGGCCCCAAGCCTTTGCCGTCCAAATTTGGGGGAGGGTTGCGACCCTCCCCTAGGGTAGGTAAGGGCCTGCATGCCTCATAGCTGGCAAGGGCTTGGCGATCCTCGTCTAGTGCCAACGAGGGCGTGTAGGCCCTCGATTATGGCCAGCGGAATGATGCACAATGAAATGAAAAGAAAAAAATTACAAAGGATGTTAACATCAGAATTGGCCGTGCTACATAGGAAGGTCATCGTCCAATCAGCAATTTTCGGCCAAACTTAGCCGAAAGGATTACGTTGATAAACCGTCAAAAGGTTTAGGATCACATTAAGTAAGTAGCAAATAATTCACTATAATCGTAGAATCTGAATTACAAATGTGTAGACGCTCAAGTGTTTCCCCTATTTAGATTATACAAAAACCCCACGTTTATAAATAAACATCTCAACTGATGTAAAACTCACGGCATAGAAATCAGTGTGTTGAAATCTCTTCGTGTAGCTTGAAGAAATCGTGGCATGGACGGAGCACCCACGAAGCCACGCGCGAGTTCTTCGTTTACTCTTGTGCGGTTGACCCTCGTGACGTCCACTGTACGTCTGTCCTCGCGCGACTCAAAAAGGAGGAGAGAGTCATCTCCAGTGTGGTCAATACGATAAAAAAAAAAAAAAGAGTAATCTTTTTGTCGCATCAAATTTTCTGGCTTTCGCTTATGCAAAATTGAGTAATTTCTTATCGTAAATCTCTGTTAAGACTTAAGAGTGTGAATACTGGATGAGAAGAGCGACACAATGCTGCGAGAGGCGATTGAATTTGTAGAGGAAACTATTGAAGGTTCGTGTAGAAGCAACACTTTCTACAAGTTGTAACATAATAAGGACTATATAGTAAATTTCAGCCTTGTTGAGCCTGTTAGAGCTGGGAGGATAGAGTAGATCAAAGTTGCACATGACAATCATTCTGTGCCCGAGAACAGATTTTGATTAGAAATTATTTTTTTTATTCTGTATTCGGAAACTGATTCTGAGCATCTAAAGATGTTTGGTAACGGCCCAAAATTTATATTTCTGAAATAGTAAAATAACATAAAAGCGTTTAGTAATGGCATAAATTTTTTTTATTAATAATATTTTAAATATTTTAATATTTCTTTCTTTTCTTTTTTTCTTCTCCTCTTTCTTGGCCATAGCCAGTAAAATATTTTTTAATTAATAATACATTTATTAAAAATAATTTTTTTTATTATTTTTTGCCATGGCCGGCAGAATTTTTTTTATTAATAATATTTTTTTCTTTTTTTTGCCATGGCCAGCAAATTTTTTTTTATTAATAATATTTTTTTCTTTTTTTTCATGGCCGGTAAAATATTTTTTTATTAATAATATTTTTTATTAAAATAATTTAATAAAAATATTTTTATTGAAAATATTTTTTTGCCATGGCCTGGTCGCCGGCCATGGCCAGTAAAATATTTTTTTATTAACATTTTTTTATTAATAATATTTTTTATTAAAATATTTTAATTAAAAATATTTTTTTCCCTTTTTTTTCCATGCCCGATAAAATTTTTTTATTAATAATATTTTTTTTCATGGCCTAGTCATTGGCCATGGCTAGTAAAATATTTTTTTTTTGTTCATGGTCGGTAAAATATTTTTTTATTAATAACATTTTTTTATTAAAATATTTTAATCTCGCCAGATACAGTGAGGGTGGCCCTCGCGCCGGATATTAGAAGCTACTTTAAAAATCGAGAAAAAGAAGAAGAAAAAAAATTGATTCTCATTTTGTTCTTAAAATCAAGATGCTATTTTTTTTTTATTCTTGATTCTGCTCTAAAACTGATTCCGAGCACAAATTTATAAGAATTTGTGCTCGGAATCAAAAAATTTAACAAACGGATTTTTGTTCCAAAACTGATGTTGGGAACAAAAAAACATAAACTTTCACTATTTGGCCAATTGCCAAATAGGCCCCAAGTGAATGGCCAACCACGACATATATGTTTTTCATCTCTTCTATTTCTTTACCTCCTTTAACATGGGTTTGAGATAAGTGCATTAAAAGCCATAAAACTTGTGACGAAAGTGCAATTGAATTATACAACTTTCAAAAAGTGCAATTATATTTAAAACTTGTCAAATTGGTGCAATTGAGTCTTTCCGTTATTACCGTCAATTTGTCTAAAAAAAAATGCTAACGTGGCATTTTTAAATTAATTTCACTCTCCTAAGGGAAACGATATGGTCTTTATTTCTCTCTTAAGAGAATAACTATCCTACTAGCGAAATATCTCGCAACACATGGTGCTATATCCTTTTTCCAGGCTTACTTATTGTGCATTTCTTGAGGAAAAACAAAAGAAAAAGAAAAGATGTGTTAGTTCATCATATTCTCTTGCCATGGTTACTCAATACCTTCTCATCATTCACATATCACATTAATAAGACATCGTAGGTATAAGATAATAAGAAGAGACTTCAGGCTCTCATAATTCTACAGGAGTGATGACTCCATTTTGGAAATATCCTTGATCAAACTTCAAAATAACCTGCTCTCAGTAACACTTTTCGAATGAGAAAGACAATAAATAGAGAGGGAAAAGAATTTGAAGAAAAACTAATCATAAAGCACAGGAGATTTTCTAAAGGGGCATTACATTGAAAAGATAAAATGGCTCTGTGGATATTGGATACAGAGGAATAGGTAGTTAATTTAAAACTGAGATGTTGTTGGCCCAAGACCTAATTATATATTTCCAAGATCTGGTAAAAATCTCCAATTTCCCACAGATTAAGCTCTCACAAGGGCGCTATTACTATTTCCTTTGATGTTAAGAACCGGAAGTCTAATACTTTTCTTCCGAGATAGAAAGACAATTATGTAAAAAATTGAATTCGAACTATTCATCAATCTCTAGCGTTGGAGTTCTCGTATCATCTATTGACATTTTGTTCCTTTGTATGGTGATCTAACTGTCATTGGATAAATAAATGAACAGATAGTGGCTCAACATTATCACCACCTAAAATGAAACTATATTCAGAATTTTTTTTTTGAAGGGACTAAGATTAAAGAATCACACTATTTAAGAAATCATAATATACTTTTTAATTGTTGAAATCTCTTTTACTAACCACATATATATATATATATATATATATATATATATGTATGTCTTTGAGATTCCCTTTTCACTATATATATATAATAAATACATCGGATGTAAGATGCATATAACTTTCAATAAAATCTTGCAAAATTACTTGATTAAATACGTTTCCGTATGTCTTGCCTGTATTTGACTTTTTCCTTGGAAAGCATTCCCATGTCACGAGCTCGCAATCAACACGGGAAGGTAAAGTGAGCAAAAGAAGGCGATATTACAACCTACCTTTAAATTGAAATTTTTTATACACGGCGGATCCCTCCAACAAAGATACAAATCTCCTTTCCAATTTTTCTTACACGTCTAAAGCTAATTGGACGGATCTGAGAGAAAATTCTAACGCGATTAACTACCTCCCTCGCTCAGTCTTCGGTTATGGTTTCCAGCAAAGGCTTCTTTGACCTTGACATGGAGAGCCTGTGCATGAACTCCGGCGTCGAGAACCCTTCGATCTCCTCCAGGTTCAGCTTCGGCACGGTGGCAGCCGCGGCCTCGGCCCCCCGCTCCTCGCCCGACTCCGGCAGGGCCCTCACCCGGCTCCCCCTCTTGGCGGCGGCGCTCGCGGTGAGGAACAGCGCCCCCACGTCGGCCGCGGTCACCAGGGAGTTGAGCCGCCGCATCGGGAACATGACGTAGACGCTCGCCATCTCGAGGTCCTCGTCCGCGTTGAGGGCCAAGAACCGCTGCCCGGCCCGGAGCGAGCACGAGTTGACGAGGAAGTAGTTCGGGGTCTCGAGCATGAGCTCCGCCGCCTTGGTGGGGGCGTGGAACTGCTGGACCTCGCCGCCCGGGAAGATCACCTTCGCGGCCCTCGACTGCCGCCCCGCGGGGCCCGACAGGGCGCACGACACGTAGTTCCCCATCGCAAGAAAGCACGCCCGCGCGCGCGCGCGCACAGACAGACACAACTCCCAATGCAGCACGGCTTCTTCCGGCGGCCCACGAAACACTCTTTGCCAGCTGCCAAGGAGCTCAAGAATTATAAGGGACGAAGAAGAAGAGAACAGGGACAAAGATGGGAAGAATCAAGATCTGGGTTTTTTGAGGCGTGAATGGTGGAGAGACGAGGAGCTTTATAGGGAGAAGACCATGTCGTGAAAGTGGGAGAAGTCATAGTGATGGGGAGAGAGAGAGAGATATAAAAGAGGAGGAGGAGGACTGGAGCTTGCGTAGTTTGACGAAGTAGCTTTGAAGAAATTGATGGAAAAGGTCCAATTTTTGAAACAGCAATGGAAGATTCTCAAGTCCGGGGACAGTTGTTCGTTTTAGGTTTAATTCCGCGTCGGAGATGGTAATAATAATACGAATATATATGTACGAAAATGTCAGAAGAAACGAAATCACACGGAATTGCAGCTGTTTCTTTTTTGCCTTGTCGGCCCTTGCTATATTTTATTTTAATTTCGGAATTTTGATTTTGATGTTTTTGGCCTCAGAAGCTGCCTGGCCCGTGGTCCGATGGGACCGCGCAGGATTCACGGAGGTTCTTGTCGATGTGGTGGGGTCCTGGGGGGGGGGGTGTTCACATGACGCGTCGAAGACGCGAAATTTTGCCCGCGCGGTGACGGCTCTTGCGGTTTTGGTAATTTGGCATTTTCACATCGGGCACGTGGGTAAAAATTGTCTGCGCACGCTATTAGGAACGTATCTTAGAGATTCTTTACATGCATTCTCCATGTCTCTTAGGATTGTCGCGCATATATCACCTGGATTATAATATCCTGTTACCTTAGATGGTTATCTTGCAAAATCTTGTTCACTATGAAATATATCAAAATCATGACATTCTCTTTTGTGCGTTCGGAGGCTCTTTGCTAAGCTAAAGACTAAACTGATTTTTTTTAGGAAAATGACACAAATTGTCCATGAATTTTGGCTTAATGTGTAATGTGATCCATGAACTTTTAATTTGTTGAATGTTGTTCGTGAGTTTTAACTCTTTGTTCAATATGACCCATAAATTTTTTGTACATGTTCAATGTAATCCATAAAATTTCAACTTTTGAATATTTTAATATAATCCCGGTACTAAATTGAACATGTACAAATAAATTAAAGTTCATGATCGATATTGCATATTACACTGAAATTCAGATCAAATTAAAAATTTATAGATCATATTATATATTTGATCAAAATTTAAAGACTATGTGTATCGTTATTTTTTTTTTCAAAACTTTTTTTTGATGATAAGGAAAGCATGTAGAAACTGACTTTAGGAATGATTTGATGACATGGTTAGTGGTCCGAAAACGGCCACCCGTCCACTAAACTGGGGGGACTTCCGGGAGTTGCTCGGCCACTACGATGATTTTTTTGGTTTTTGGTCAAAGCCACCACGATGATTGCTGAGGAATTTGTGGAAGTGTTTGAGATAGTGGAGCGAGCGCACTGATAACTGGATAATGCGGTTGGGGAGTTGTCGCCTCCTTATGGAAAGCATCCTTAAACGTGTCGTCTATCCAAAGTAAATTACAACATGTTCAAGTGTTCTCATAAAAAAATAATGAATTTTTGCACGCAGTGATTGAGCAGAGTGGAACGAAAATTCGAGAATATCGTGCTTCGAAAGCATGTAATTAGCAGTCCAGCCATAGTTTTCAATCACGGAAGGCACTGTTTGAGTTGATATGATATTGTTGTTTTTGTAGTTTCTATATGTTCTCGAGTTTATTAACAAGATCATCTGCTTGGGGAAAAACTTTCGAGCCACACAGAGAACCCAATAATTAAACTGAGAATTTTGTCGAGGGTCTTTAAAGAGGATATATTTTTGTTACAGGGCAATGATTATGTATGTCATAAGGGCGGCTAGTGCATTGGAAGCTGTACATTAAACAGGAGAAGAACAGCAGAAGTACCAAAACTTGTGTACGATACTCACTTTAGTATCAAAAATTTTCGCCGGCTCACTTAAATACCAAATCGGAGGAAAAATGATCACTTAAATACCAACAGTGAGAAATTCTGGCCAAATTAATAAGTGGCTTTTATAATTAAAATTTTAATTTGTGTTGGATTTTTTTTTAAAATAAGTCTACGTGGCATTTCCATGTGTGCATTTAAATTTTTTTAATATTTTTTCCGACTTTTTTTTTCTTTTTTTCTTCTCTTTATTCTTCTTCTTCCTCCGGTCACTGGCAGTGACCGAAGGCTGGCCACGGCCAGCTGCTTGGCCTCGTCCGGACGAGGCCATGGTCGCCCGCCACAGGCGAGGCCCGACCGACCCTCACTTGGGCAAGGGCGAGCAAGAGTTGATCTCGCCTCGCCTGGGTGAGGGCAAGCCCCAGCGAGGCCACGGCTGCCTCACGGGGCATCACCTTCCCTCGGGCGACGGCCGGCCTTGCCGGATTTGGCGAGGGTCGGCCTCGCCTTGCCAGGGGCTCGCCCTCGCCAAGGCGAGGCGAGGCCGACCCTCACCAAATTCAGCAAGGCCGGCCATCGCCTAGGGGAAGGCGACGCCCCGCGAGGTCGCCGTGGCCACGGCATTGATTGGCCTCGTCGGATTTGGCGAGGGTCGACCTCGCCTCGCTTGGGCGAGGGCGAGCCCTCGCCCCGGCTCAATGAGGCCGACCCTCGCAAGGGTTTGCCCGCCCTCGCCCAGGTGAGGGTCGGCCGAGCCTCGCCTGTGGCAGGCGATGGTGGCCTCGTCCGGGCAAGGCCAGGCGACTGGCCGTGGCCGATGATCGGAGGTAGAAATAGAAGAAAGAGAAGAAAAAAAGGAAACAAAATCAGAAAAAAAATTTAAAAAAATCCAAGTGTACATACTAAATTACGTCGTTTTGATGTGTGCATGCTGACAAAACTTCGGCGAGCCACATCAGCTTCAGAAATTAATAAAAATATGCCACGTCGGATTTTCGGTCAAATTGATCGGAGTTAGCACTTAAGTGATCGTTTTTCAAAAATTTTAGCACTGAAGTGATCCAAAAAAAACTTTTGGCATTAAAGTGAGCACCGTACACAAGTTTTGGCACTTCTGCTGTTCTTCTCCCTACATTAAACACTTGTTAAACATGTTTAAGGAGTGTCCATGAAGCACTTGTTAAATAAATATAAAGGGAACTCTATAGTAGGGCATTAAAAATAAACTTGTCAAAATGGGTCATATATCCATTTTTAACCCATATTTAGTGTGCTGGATTATTATAGGAATGGATCGTAGATAGGTTTAAAATAGTATAACCTAAAATAATATAGATGTTAAATGGGTTCACAAATTACTTAGATTCAACTCATCTTTATGACTCTCTCTTCACTATCTCTCACCCTTGCTAAATCTCGCGCTCGCTCGCTCCTTGCTCTCACCTTAATTTGAGTATAGGATTTCCTAAATTAGGTAAAATTATGAAAGTATTTTAGTAATATGAGTCGAGTTGGGTATGTGTTGGGTTAGGTATATGTTATGGGATTTGTATTACATGGAAAGAGATCAAAATGGGTTAAATAGATCAATTTGGGTTAGACCATTTTCGACCCAATCCACCCGTTTAATAGGTCTAATTAAAAGAGAGAAACATATTCTTACCAAGTGTGGTTAATAAGTGCTATAATCTATGTGCAACAGATAAAGTATTCATTCGGCTCGTGGACATTAGATCATTCGAACATGAACATCTTAAACTTTTTAGGTAAGCTGATCACACGAATCTAAAACGAGGCTACCTAATGGTTCAAAAGACGGGGTTGTGCGTATGCAATGGGAGCATGATATATGATTGATCACTCGGACGAGTCCAACTGCATTATAAAGTTTGGAGTACTAACTCAAATTTCAAACTCACCTCTTATCTGATTCAAAAGTTCTTTATAATATTTAAATGAGCGTACATCGCGTAATTTTTTTCGCAAGGTGATTTTTCTGTCCATTAAAAATAGTTGCAAGGCACCTTGCCACTTTTCTACATCCTCAACCAGTTCTCAAGCTTTGCGACAGCTGAAATTTGACTTTCGGATGATGCATATCCGAGAAGACTTTGTTCTTTCCCTCCTAAGCAAGAAATAAGCAACCCCTTTCTGGGAAACTGTCTTCATTCTGTGTAGAGGCCTTATCCTTCTCCATGGAAAAAAATGTTAGTCAAACTTATTTTTTGCTAAATATGGTTTGGAACACAATATCTGTCGGTTACGCTGTCGCTTCCATTTTTCGCGAGCTAGTTGATTTTGCTTCCTCAGAGTTTGATTACAGCTGATACGTACGGCTTCTAGACTTCATCAAGGTACACAAAAATATCAATACATGCTTCGTCCTAACATAGATGTGTACTCATTTCGGCCGTATATAGACGAACGATCCAAACCGAACCTTTCGCTACATTCTTCCGAGCTACTCGGCGATACCCGAAACCTCTTTGTTTTTCCCCTTTCCCGCTGCCTAAATGTTGACTTTCATCTCCTAGAAAAAGGCAAACGAAATTGGGCAAGCCTCATCGGTGGGTTGCTTTCCAATAACAACCCCCCCAAGAATTGCTGAATCTTGTTACTTGGACAAGCACTATGCGTGCCCTGCATGTGAGGGTAATAAGTTGACCTCCTGTTCGTAGTCAGCTTTGCTTGATGATATATTAATATAGGCAATCTTTTATTAATTTTACCTATTTATTTTACTCATTATAATGTAACTTGAAAAAGGGGGTGAGCTGGGCGACGGTGTCGGTTACTTTGCCACGCTGAAATGCAGCTCATCATTCAATGCTTTTCCTCTGTCAACCGATCATGGGTTCAGACCACATTCTCCTTGATCTCGTTATCTACTTTATTCATTTATTCTAAAGTTGTCTACACTAAGAGTCAAAGCTTAATGAATTGCTCGGAAGCCAGCACCGATGAAATACGAATCGCCCTCCCACCAAGAAATTTTTCCGTTGGCTGATCTGTTCGTTCCCGTACTCCTTCAAAGTACAACTAGCAAAAGAGGTGTGTTGATTTCCAGTTTCTAAGCTGTGATTGAATCGTGTCCCCGTCTAACTACTTGGATCAATGAACTTAATTATATGTGAAGACCGTCTCCGATATTATGCATGACAAAGTAGATGAGTAGTTTGTTTATGATCGGGCGTTGTTTTGACATTCTTGTTAGGAGGTGAGATTGCAGACAACTCACTAGCTCTTAGTGAAACCGAGCTCTCGGGGGAGCTCTGTTGAGGAAAACTCCTACTAGTTTTGAAGTTAACAAAACCTTTCATGATATTTGTAAATCTGATAATTATTCTGAATTTTCTCATTTCAGGAATATATGTTCTGGAAGCTTAGAAGGAAGTTTTTCAGATTTTACAAGATAGAAGAATTATTTAAGTTCTGAGATACTTTTCAGACGCAGAAATAATTCAGACTTTATAAATTCTTGAAAACCCACAAAACCTAAAGTTCTGAGATTCAGATCGAGAAAATTCAGAAGCAGACTCATAAGCTGAAATTTTTTAGAAGCAGACTCATAAGCTGAAATTTTTCAGAAACAGACCAGAAGATGAAATTTTCAGAAGCAGATGAAGACGCAGTAATTCTTCAAAAGCAAAATTCAGAACGAAGAATAACAGCTAGTGATCTGGCATGGATTGCACAGAAGGAAAGTTTTGATTGGTTCAATCTTTATCAACTTGATTGACAATTAAATACTACGACAAGAATGCACTACAACGGACAGAACTCTACTTATGGAAATCAAGATTCTGATTGTATGGTCTACCAGAATCAGCAGGATTCAGAATTTGTCATCTAACGGCTACTCAATCCTTATTATACAAATTTGTCCAAGGTGAAGATTGGAAGATGATCCTCTGCAAGTTGTCCAACGGTTAGTGTGGATATAGAGGAGTATTTAAGGAGATCGTGAGCAGCAGAAGAGATAGATTCAAGAATCAACAAGTCCAAAGTCTGAGCACACTCCAATATGTTCTCTTGTCGTTCTGTACTTAAGACTAAGATCTTGAGGGTTACTTTGTAAGAGTGATTGTGTGAGATAGAGAGTCCTATCATACACAATAGTCCTGACACTCAGAATCTGTAAATTCCTCTTGATTACATAGTGAAATCTAGCCTGTAGGCTGTAAGCGTGGGAAAGTAGACGTAGGCTTGCTATAAGCCGAACCACTATAAACTCGTGTGCAGATTCTCTTTTTCTTATCTCTTACTTTACATTCTGCACTTCAGAATTTCTCCCATTTGATCTAACTTGAATCTGAATTTTATTCAGACTCTTTTGTTATTCGTTTTAATTCCGCGCAAATATCAAAGATTTGTTTAGGATCACCTATTCACCCCCCTCTAGGTGACCCGTGCTAGCCACTTCAAGCTCGACCCAGAAGCTAATCTTGCCTCGCCTTGCGTTTTGAGATGCTCATGTTCGTTTTTATTTGGCGTAAAATGATGTGATCATTTTTCCTAGTAAGGAGTTTGTGCTTCCATATGGTTAGGCTTTGTACACAAGCAAGATTACTGAAATTAACAATACCAATGACACTGAGCTATCCCGACAAGCATTCCCCGAGCACCTTCGACACTCAACTCATGAAATGTCGAGTTCCAATTCTCAAGATCTTCACCGGAAGACTACAAAGCATTACACATATTCCGACTTCTCATATATGCTCCAAGGCCAACAGTTTCAAGTAATACGAGTCTCATTAATTCTCCGATTCCCACACAAAGTTTGCACTTCAGCTGGAAGAGTTCTTTTCCCATTCTGAAGCAAAGTTTCAAATGCAACTTTAGCGGCAATCGAATTTCAACCACAGCTCGTGTAGGACGAGGAGAAATCTTGTCATGGACAGCTCTCGTATTTCGATGTCCAAATGTTATATATGGAAGCTTTCCGTGCTAACTTCATCAATTTAACTTCAATGCGAGAGTCCTCCATGTTCTGAGAAGCCCAAGAGTACTGTCGATGCCAATCTGCAGCAGGTCGATGACGGTCTGGAAAACCCAGAAAATTGTTTGGGTGTGGTGGCGTCAACTGCCCCATGCCAATGGCTAGATCACCTCGTGCGCAAAAGATGTCTTGAGAAGGAATACACAGAAGCTTTTCAGGAACGTACAGGGTTGATAAGAATATGTAAATTCCGACACGCACGCACACTCTCTCGCCTATCAAGGACCTCTTTCGCAATGAATGAAGATTGGAGTTGCAGTTAGAGGATGCTTATTTACCAATAATAGGATAAACTTAGGAAGGAGACATTATATGATTCGTTGCACTATGCGAGCCCGGCCCAATGTATATGCTAATGAACCCATCAGACTTTAGATGTTTAAGGGCCCTTAGATGTGAGTCTCTATCACCTATTGATCTTTTTGGTTCTCTACTGGCTTTCGGTAGGTGTTTAGAGTCAAGAGTTCTAACCAGAACAGCCAAAAAAAGAAAAAAAAAATCCTAAATGGGAGTTGTTCGCTCAGGAGTCTGATAGCGATGGGAAGACGGTTGTAGAAACAATGCTAAAAATACAAGGTTATCGAATTAAACACAACAACATATGAATCCCACGTATATTCAGTTGGTTCAATTACTATTCGAGGCAAGCTCTCGCCATCAAGTCCTAGGAAGTTAATCCTCACAAATCCCATAGTCCAGTCCAGAAGCCGATAGTATGCTTTTGACTGGTCGAGAGAGGTAAATATTGTCTCGTTGTGCGAAAGCTAGCTTAAAACATCGCTCAGATCGTACTAACAGAAGTGAACAATCTCTTCGGTGTTGGTTTAAATGCCATGTGCAATTGACAATCAGATCGGTATCCTTTGTCTTTTGTACTAGGATCAGAATGGATTTTGCGTGTCACTGCAATGCAAAGTCTCATTGATGCTCTTGAGTCGAGCAGACAGAAACAAAGAACCAGGAGCTACAACTTAAGTAAAGCTGGCACTTTGGGATGCTTCCTGAGATCATGCAGACAAAACATCACATTGTTGTGCTTTCGCACTTGCTGACTATTTTGGAGCCTTCCATTTGAACTAGCTCTCCCTTTTGCAGCCATGAGAGATCTTCACTTCATCGAGGATGTCGTGCTTTTGCACTTGATCTTCCCTAAGTTTTATCTTTTTCCTCTAGGATCTAACGTTGACGGTCTACTGAAATCGGACATATGCGGTCCGGCTGACCTGACAATCTGCTCCCATTTATACAAACTCTAGAAGTCATTTTCTGTGCCTTTAATGACAGAAATTGAGGCAACTCGTGCACTGACACATCCACAGAAAGATGGCCAGTGTAAAGAGTAACCTCAGTGTCGAGTCCTTCTCCATGAATGGCGGCAATGGCATCTACAGTTACTCTCACAATTCTTTCATGCAGGTAAGTTCAAGTAGATCCACTTTCTACGATGCCTTGATTGACATATTTAGTCTAACCTCTATGTTCTGTTTCCTTCATAATTAGTCGAAGTTGGATGTTTTATTTGCAGAGAAGAGGCAAAGTTGTTGCCATGAAAATGATTGACGAGGCAATCACTGAGAATCTCGATGTGGAAGAGTTACTCTCATCTTTGTCAATTTTAGGATCGCAGACTTACGATGTTCTGTTGGTCCAAACACATACTTTGTCGTGGAAAGAGTCGTAGAATCTATCAAGCTCAAGTGCCAATCCCAAGGCCTTGATTTGAAGAACCTTGAGTTCCAAGCATTCCTCAATGACCAAGTCGCCAATGATTTCAACAAGCTATTCAAGTGCCTCCCCATGGAAAAAGCTGACCATGTTTCCGCTGTGCCAGGCTCTTTTCATGGTCGCTTATTCCCGAGGGCTTCTCTTCAATTCATCCATTCATCTTTTGCGCTCCAATGGCCATCGAGAGTGCCACCACCAGTGACAGAAGAAAGATCTTCAACTTGGAAAAAGGGAAGGATTCACACAGCAAACGCGCCACGAGACGTCGTGGAGGCATTCCGTGACCAATTCGTGATTGACATGGAGATTTTCTTGAATGCTAGAGCAGCAGAGCTCGTCTCTGGAGGACTGATGGCCATTCTCATTCCAAGCACACCAACTTGTTCGAAATGCACTTTTGACACGCTAGTGCAGCTTATGGAATCTGCTCTCATGGATCTTGTGAGCTCGGTAAGAGTCTATGCAACACAGTGATTTACTTCTTATGCGTCCACGACATAATTTGGGGCTGTTAAGATAAAATTCACAAACATGGTCATTTTGCTACATAAAGCTATAAAATTTTTCGCATGAATTAAATCCAGTCATGCTTGCATTGCTGCATCGATTCATCTGATGTTAGGATGCTTATAGCTGACAAGTATCCTGGCCCAAAAGGCGAGGGCTTCTAGGGTCATAAAATGTTTAAAACGCATGGCGATTTTAACAGTAAAGAGAGAAAATTGGCAATCAAATGTAAAGAAACTATCAAAAGGTCAGCTATTTCCTTGATTTGGTGCTTTAATCCCGAAGGAGATGGAGACCCTGGTGAAGCGAAATGGGCATTTCAGCATCGAGAGGATGGATCCATTGGTTTGTCCGCATCGTGCAGAGGCATCCGAAGTGATGGCCAATATGACCATGATGCACTTCAGAGCCGGCTGGCAGGGGCTCATCAAGGCGCATTTCGGGAGTGAAATGGTCGACCACGTGTTCAAACACTTCAGAAAGAAGGTCATGGAATCGTCCGTATTCGCGAACCCTTCTTGTAATCAAAAGGCCGAGACTTTCATCCCCCTGAAGCGCTTGTGGTCGGATATAATAACAAGTCGGAGACGGGCTCAATGCTGGCGTATCAGGACTCAGGAGCAGCAAAGAATTACATTGTTGTTAATTTTAAACAGAGCACGCTCTCTCTTCGTTTGACCAGAATAATCGACGTGTTTCGTACTTAACGAAAGATAATCAATCTTAGTTTTGATGCATCAAGATTCATACAACGAACGAAAAGAATTTCCTCACTTGATCCAAATACAGCAGACAAGGAAGTTTTGGCCCGAGAGCGAAGTGTAGAAAAGCAAAGAGGTCGTAACTATCACTTCCACTCGGCATCTAATCTGTTCTTTGTATGTATATTTCAATTCAAATGAACGCCCGACAATGTCCCGACAGCCACTTCAACCGCTCTCGACAGGATCACCGCCGACGAAACCGAGATGCTCACCATCACGAAAGCCAGCATCCCCAGAGCCACGCTCGGCCTGGTGCTCATCAAATGAGACTGCAACACCCCGACGAACCTGCACACATACTCGTCGTAGCAGGTGTAGTATCTCTTCTCCCACTCCATCCAATCCTTCGGGGGCTCGTAGTTGTGCTCGACCATCTTCATCTCGTGAATCCGCTTCCTCAGGATGATCATACCCTCGTCAGCGAGCCGCCCGCTGCAGCCCCCCTCGTAGCCGTCGCGCATCATGGCCGAGACCGCAGCCCCATGCTTCCTTCTTGGAGACGCGAACGGACCAACGCTCGGGCGACGGGGTTGACGGGCATCGAGATTCAAGGGAAGGAAGGTCGAAGAAGAACAGAGAGAAGTCGAATCCATTGTAAGATCTTGAGTCGAGTCGAGTCTGAGTTTCAGAGTTTTGTGAGGATGTGTTGATGGATGAAGCAGAGGTTTTGGTTCTGCATTTATAGCCTGCGGTGATTTATAAATGGACTTTTCCTAAGATTGGGACGTCGGACCAGGAAGTTAGGGACCGGTTTCCGTTCCGGACACGTGTCGTTTCCGTGTTGGCGTCGGCGCTGACACGGATGCAGATCCGAAACTGTTGAATGTCAGCCGTCCACTTGTCGATAAGATACAACAAACGGGGAAGCTTTGGGAATCTGAATGACGGCAATGGTCGGCGATTTTAAGTATTTTTTGAACTAATGATGGGGCCATTTCCTTAGTTTCTCCCCCCGCTAAATCCATAGAGTTTTATATTTTCTTTTTAAATCATCCACAGGGTTGACTATAACAAAATAAAGAAAAACTGCAGATTCCTCCAAGAGATAATTTCAAGGCATCAGCAATGATTTTACTTATTATATATGTTGAGTAAAATGTTAACCGTTTCCTAGCGACTTAAGCTTTAAAAAATATGGTATATTTGATGGCATAACAAAGCATGGACCGATAATTTAAACATTCCTTTTGATTGTGATTGCGCGATAAGGCGAGATCATTCCTGTTCTAAGTGCATCTCAATCATTGAAGTACTGAGACTGTGCTGTATCGAACGCCTAGATTTAAATAGTTGAAATGCATGTATTGGGTGGAGTGAATAGTTCATTGCAATCATTCGGTTCTTTCAAAATGATTATGATTTCTGCAGTAGATGTGATTAATATGTTAGATGATGTATACTTTATAAAGCAATGATCGTGATTGTGCCTACATAATGAAGCGACTTAAGATATCTTATTATGCAGATGACTTCATCATTTGACTAATATTTATTTCTATCTTCTTATAAAATGCCGAACTAGTTCAGCATTATTGAGTACTTTAATTCAGCAGTTCATTGAGTTACTTCGTTAAATCGTCGACTAGATACTGGTCTTTCGACCTATGCTGTGAAACTTATCGCAATTCGATTAATTGACCATCCTGGTCGAACATTGTGGTCCTTGTAATTCGTATTGACAGGCGATTGTGCGTCAGAATGGGAACAAGAACTTGATTGGCTATTAAAACTGATGGAACGAATTCACGGATGACAGCACAAATCGTCCTGAAAGAACAAGAGCAAGTGTATCATTGACCAAAGGAAATAAACAACTGGAATCATCAGAAATAAATTACTGGGAAATGACTGGAAATAAGTTGCAAACGAAATGAAGCGCATTGACAGAAGTAAATCTCGCTCTTCAAATGTTTGTGCGTGAAATTTTCACTTCAGATGTGCTCCTTGTATAGCTCATGGATGATTGGCCTCTCCTACTAACCATTCCGGCTCATTGAAATCGAATTTCGGCGCCATATATGGTAGTATAGCTTTTCAACTTATAACCACAGATCGACTCAACCGTGATCACTACTTGACTGCAACTGTCAGTTGACAACTTCGGAAACTGTTCCTACCTAAGAGTAAAACTGCAACAACTGTTCCTGCTAGTTTCATCCTTGCAGTCGATTTGATTCCAGTCAAACTTTGAGAATCGATGATAATTTTTCTCCGACTCAACTGACATGAATTGACTGACATTGACCTGGGTATAAAGTCGATAGATGAAAATTGTTCCCGCCTTGTCGACTTAATTCTATTGGCTTCCACAGTCAATGTCTGGGTTTAATCGTTAGACCGTATTCATGGTTAATATCAGATCACATGTGCTGACCGACACGTTGTTTACTTTTTTTGTTGACACCCAACATGTTCTATTAATTAGCATTAAAGTTGGCTTTATTGGGGTGCCAACAGTTGCTAAACAGGATTTCATTTTGTTACGAAAGATGGACCTAAAAGAACTTCCTTCATACATACTCGTCTGCAGTCGAATTCTGTCTACAGTAGAAATTATGGTGGTTACGTACTAAAAGACTAATTTTTACTGACGAGACAAAAATACAAAAGAACGGGCAAAGAAGGACGAGACAATTGACATGAATCAATAATGAAATATATGCTGTTTTGCTGCAGAATATGCATCAAGAAGGCAGCTTGAGCTGAATGAATATTCTCTCCCTAAACAAAATCTGATGAGACTTCCTCAAGGATGAATGATTGAGTGAGTGGTCCCAAGAGAACCGAAGAACTAATTGTTTTGACATCGATCAGTGTTAGAGTTACAGCTAAAGTAAGACACGCAAATGATTTTACCATCAATATGTACATTCAATCTCGATTAACTAAAAAGGGGATTTGACTTTACGTGCATATCCAAGGAGAATCAATTGAACAAAAGAAATGAAGGAGCTGTACTAGTCATCATATGAGGCATGAGGAGCAGCAGTGCACCCAGGGTCGAAGGGATCTTCAGACCCACAGCAGTGCCAATATTGAGAAATTTTGCCTGAGTTTGGAGTATCCATGGTGCCTCCACTGTACACACTCTCAAACTTCCTCTTTGTTTCCCCTGAAGAAATGAACAACGCAAAATATCACACGTTGGATCACCACTCACGTGAAAAAGCACATGAGATAAATGACAACATAAACAGATAAACTGGTTCAAATTGTTCAATAAACAGAGTCTCGGCGATTACAGGGAATACACGTCTTATTCTCCATAACCAGACTTCTAAAGTTGGGCATGAGCTGAAAACTAGAATGATAGTCTGGTTTCATACATGTGATTAACTGAGATTATCAGGCAAACGCTTAGCACGATGCATGGTTTATTGAATCTCAGATCATAATAATCCAACTTGAGCAACAAAATCATGGGCTTCACTGCAATCCGATGCATGTATCTCCATTTCGTCTCACAGACAGCATCTAATTGGCAGGAATTTCCAGTAATGAGAAGTACTTGATAGTACTTGAGTTAATAATACAAAAGAGTTTCTACTGAACTTTCTGCTAGTAAGGAAATCTTGGTTGAATTGACCACCACTTCCAGCAATTACCAGACTGATATGTATCCAAAAGCCTACAATGCTTATAAGTGTTTCATTGGTCATGCTTAGAAAGCTTGTTAACAGAGAAAATAACCGATAAAGCAGGACCAGATACAGAAGATGCTTAAAATATCAACATTGTAGATCTGCTAAAGCAAAATGAAATACGGGAAGTTCATATTAAGAATTTGTGTCAAAATGGTTTCACTTTCTCATTCACCTTCCGCAGAAAATTGAGAAAGTGCACCTCGGACATAATTTACAGTTTGCGTTGTCCATTTGATAAGGCCCGGGCAGCGTATTTTCATCCTGAAAGCTGATTGAACATTTAAGCTGCTAGAAATCAGAAGCTCTTAATCCAAAATGTGTGAGTGTGGCGAAGTGTGAAAGTACCTTGACCCAAGTGAGATGGACTATCAACCTATAAGCTTGGCGAACATTTATCAATTTTCTCTAACTTGGAACAAACAGCTGGGTATCGTGGCATCAGAATCTTTTGCAAGCCCTCACTTGGCTAACAACCGATCATGCCCTGTTCGCTAGTTCCGTAGCAGGTTTTTTCGATTTTGTTCACTCTGTCCATGTAACTGTAATTCGCCATCAAATTCATTTCTAGAGCTCAGCTGATGCTAAAAGGATCGGCTGATACATATCATCTAATTGGATGTGCATTCTAGCAGCATAAACTTCTTGAATTAACCTCTGGTCTAGCACAAGCAACTAACCTAGATCATGCCCACAAGACGGGCTTGGGCCATTTTACCACCGTACCGCTAGCTACAGATTAATCCCTCACTCGAGCATTTCCTCCACCATAATTCCCAAAGGAATCAAATTCGTCAACTCGTTCATTTCACGAAAATTACCAAAATTCTTCCGACCAAATATCTTGGAAGTCGGACATGGACGATAACGAAGCCCCAAGAGTCTACCGAAACAAGAAAAGAGCGCGAGAAACGGGAGCAAGCAATCGACCTCCGAAGTGGGCAGTGTGAAAGCGACAGGCACGAGGGTGGTTGAGGGAAGGGTCGAACTGGGTCTTGCAATTCCTGCACGTCCGAAGGTCGTTCTTGCCGGAACCCGGCGAAGAGCAACATCGGACGGCGAAGGGCCTCGCGGCAGCAGCACCGGTCCGCGTTTCGAGCCGTCCGCGAAGCTGAACCGATGGTGCCGAAGTATGTAGCGGCGGCAGCGATGGCCAGCGGCTGAGTGAGTGGGAGAAAGCGAGAGCCATCTTCTTTCGTCCGTCGACAGAGAAAGGCTCAGATTACTCGGGGGTTCAACGTTGACCGTTTGGCTTACGATGTAAATACAAGATTAGGGAAACATTTGAGGTAATCAAGAGGGGGAAATTGCCAAGAACTCATAAATCTATTGTACTTTTTCTAATTTAATTAATTACGTTTTAAATCTTTTGACAATTTGTAATTGAATCCATCAACCTAATTTTGATCGGAAATTATTGATGTGGAGACTGACCGTGACGTGAATATTTTTAAATAATATTTTAATAATTTTTTTAAATTTTTGTGGCTTTTTTATTAAATTTGCTTTTCTTTGTTTTTTTTTGGGATTTTGGAATTAGGGTTGGCGACCTTCACCCAACACAAGTGAGAGTTGGCTGACCCTTGCTAGCTTTGGGCGAGGGTGCCGCGGCTCTCACTAGATCAGACGTCGCCTGGCCAAATTAGACAAGGGTGTCGTGGCCCTTGCCAAATTTGGGCGATGGCTGCGATGCCCTTGTCGGCCAAAGCGAGAACGCGCGAGCCCACCCTCATCGACCCTAAGTCCAAAAACGAAAAAAAAGACAAAGAAATTGGAAAAAAATCATAAAAAATTTAAAAAATTATTAAAAATGTCTACATCAATAATTTTGGATGGCTCAATTGGAAAATTTTTAAAAATTTTAAGACTCAATTGAAGAAATAAAAATATTTAAAATTGAATTAGTAAGAGTGCAATAGGTTGAGGATTTTTTTTTTTGACAAATTTCCCCGGTCAAGGGCTAATCATGATTTGAAAGCTCATTCAAGAGTGGGCCTCGCCGTCTGCTTTCTACGGCCCAGTCAAGCCCAGGCAGTTATTACCGTTGGCCTACCCGTCAAGGGAGCCGGCGGCCAGGAAGGACGATAATGCCCCTGTGCCCTCTCCTTCGAGGATCCAATCAACTTCCAGCGCCCAACAAGAACCCTGGAATTTGGGGCTTTCCGATCCCGTGATGCGACCATGGCGAAGAACGCCGCCGGCGTGAGCAAAGGGGACGAACCCAGCATCGCTCCGGCGCCGGACAGATGGTACGACATCAGCCTCGGCCCTTCCTTCGGACACCACCAACCCTCCTCCAAGTTCTGCACTTTACGATGTACGTTTTGCTTCGAGTTCTCCGAATGTTTCCCTCGCCCTCTTCTGTGACTTCTCGTGTTTCCGTTGGGAAGAAAAGCGAGTGTAGGGTCTGTTTTTTGCTCCCGGGTATGTCTGTTCTGGTCGCGTAGCCCATTGAAAATAGTTGGAAATAGTAAAAAGATGCTTACTTTATGTGAATATCGAGGGGAAGAGGAACCGGCCGAACTTCCCAACTGATAATTTGGTTGCGGAATACGAGTTTTACCGCTCTCTTCTATGGAGACGCTGAACTAGTGGTGGGAAAGACCTTACTTGTATCTCCTTTCCAAAGTAAAACTAGCTGCTAACTGTGAGGCCGTTGAAGTTGTTAGATCCTCTACCTCCCAAGTGTTGTTTGGATGCGGGGACCGTGCAATAGTACTGTTGTTAGCTTGATTATTTGTTTGACTTGGATAGTACTTGCTGTGCAGATGAATTTAAGCCGGCTTCTGTCGATAAGAACCAACCCGGATTGCTTCACAAGAAGGACGGCCGGGTCTCTGTGGAGTTTCAGAACAACCAACCTGGAAAGCCTAAGGTGGTCTTCGATGGAGTGGGCGAGGATTACAAGGACAACGATGCGGTTCTGTTTTTTGACGGTGAGACATTCCGTCTGGAGCGGTTGCATAGGGCAGTGAAGCGGTTGAGGCACATGCGGGTGCCCGGTGAATCTGCAGCTGCGGTGGCAGTTGGTCTGGCTGTTGAATCTAGTTCTCCACCAGATGGTAAAGCAGCAAACATTCAGAATTTCAACAAGGACGAGGCTCAAGACATGCCGGTGAGTGGTTTTTTTTTTTTTTTGAGTTTTTCGAGGCAATAAAATTACGGCTTTGTAACTCATACGAGACGTAGGAGGTGTGTTTTTCATTAGAACAGTGAAGTTGTGTTTAATCATACTTCCATCTAAATGAAGGATCATTCTATGTTGAATATAGCTCATTCCAATAGATTCCTTTTTTATGGATACTGTTGGGAACTCTGTGAAATGCTTTGTTCGAATAAGTGGGAACTTTCTATGTGGGCTTAGGCTCCTTAAATTATTACTAGAATCTTCTGTTAGTCTGTTGTATACCTTCTCGTGAGTGTAAAAGTTGTACTAGCATTTTTTGAATACCACATGATGGCATCATGTGTTGACGTTCTGAACTCTTTCATGTTCCAACAGGTTGAAGTGGAGAGAATCGACATGGGCAATTCGGAGGCAGTAGGTATGTTTAAATTGCTATGTTCGTGAATGATCACAACATCTTGATGATGGTTGATGATTTGTAGTTTCTGTCTGACCGTGTTCATGGCTCTATTCAGCATAAAATGTATAGCTGTGCGAACTGGTGCAATTGGTTGGTCTTAGGTGCAATAATAGCTTTCTCGGTAGCTTTCTTATTTGAATACTCAGGATTATGTTGATTGGTCGATTAAGTGATAGGTTTGTGGACTAGGATAAGCAAAAACTGGTAATTTTGAAAATCCGAATTGAGACACTATCGCATCATACAATCACGGCAGAGTCTGTTCACTTAGCCAATACTTCTTTATATTTGGCATATGAGGTAACTCCGTACATATTTCTGCTTATCAGGTTTGAAATCTGAGGATGAAAATACTGCTTATAAGCTACCTCCAAGTTCTAGCATCCCGAAGGGATTAACTGACCTGACTAATGATGAACTAGAGGAACATCTTGATATCGTCGATAGTGAAGATGGCCATGAAGCAACAAAGGCTGGAAATCTTTCCAGAAGAGAAATTCACAGTGGCATCGACATCAATGTACCACATCAGGATGAAGATGACGATGAGATTGCCAATGTAGATGTTAGTGACGATGAAGGCAATCTGGGTTATAATGCGGCTGAAGCTCTCAGAGCCCAGGTTGCAGGCGAACGACAGGAGCAATCTTCAAATTCAAGCAGTAGCAGCGAGAGCGAGGGGAGTGAGAGCAGTAGTGACAGTAGCAGTGACAGTGGGAGCAGGAGCGGAAGTGGCAGTAGTGGCAGTGACAGCGAGAGCAGTGATGGTGACTCAGTGACCTCAATTTAATTCACTAGGAACTGCAGCTCGCCTGTTGCTCTTGTTGATATCCTAGTGGTTATGTCAAGTTGAGCGTGGAAATTTCTGTAAATTAACTAGTAAATATTAGGGGATGCTGACATAATAGTGTGCTGTGCATAATTGTAGTGTTATCATTGATGTGTAAATTATGCAGATTCTGTTACGCTTGTCCTGCAGTAGCTTTGTAAACTTAATTCTGCATTTTCATGGTAAATAATGTGAAACAAGGGTTGCAAACGAGTACAGAGATTTCATCTTATTCCAATTCCAAAAGACTAGTCTGATCCGGTCGTTAATGCAGTCGCAAACCCTGTTTTTCATACAAATTTATGGAATAACCAATTTAACTTCAAAATATAAGAAGAAACAGCTACTAAACTAAGCAGTGTAAATTTCTTAGTGATATTGTAAATCAGACCTGTCACGATCTAAACAATGATCTAAACAATGCCTGTACGATATAAAGAATTCCCACGGTCTTGCGAATTGAAACTTATTAAGTACGGTTGTTACACGTAATGATTTGTTGAAACTAATAAGCATCATACAAGCTAATGAAAAAGCAAGCCATGCAAGGACTTTACAACAGTTTCCCAATAACCTACAAACTCAAAATAAACAAAGAGACCATAAGAACTCCAAACAAGGCACTATTGCCTCTCATGATTTCTGGGCACAAACCTCGGGGGGCTTGTGGGCCTCTTTTTCTTTTTCAAATTTTGCTTTTGAACCTCACTTATCACACTTTAATTTTCAAAGCCCAGCTGGCTCATATTCACGCATAACCCCCTCCCTTTTCATATAGAACCAACATAGAGATACTAAATACTCTACCTATATAAACACCCATTTCTCAAAGCGTATAGGAATATGAGTTAGAGCTTCTCCTCTCTCTCTCTCTCTCTCTCTCTCTCAGTTTTTGGAGAAAGCTTTGTGGTAAAGGGAAAGAGGAGGAGGACGAAGATGGGGGCACTCGATTACCTATCAAACTTTTGCATTGTCACCAGCACCAGAAGCAAACGCAAACCAATGCAGGTCCTCTCCCTCTTTATTTTTTTTTGGAAACCTTCTCTTTTTTGGTGCTTCTTTTTCTCTCTCTCTTTCTCTGTGCTTTATTTCAACAAAAGAAAGTGAAGGCCTTTCGCTCTTTCAAACCTGCAAGACCCTCTTTCTCTCTCTCTCTCTCTCTCTCTCTCTCTCTCTCTCTCTCTCGACATGGATATTTTTTCAGCTCCTCAAGAAGTAGGAGTTTTTCATAATCTGTTGACTTGTTTCAGACAGTGGAGATCAAGGTTAAAATGGACTGCGATGGCTGCGAGAGAAGAGTCAAGAATGCTGTTACCACCATGAGAGGTGCGTCTTCTCTCTCTCTCTCTCTCTCTCTCTCTCTCTCTCTCTCTCTCTCTCATCCTCTGAAACCTAAACAAAGAAACGAGGGGAAAAGATACATGTTCTATAACATGGACACTTATATATTATGCTAAGACCTGAGAAGTCAGTTAAAGATGGCTATATACCACAACAGAATGTACGTAACAAAAGTACTAATCCCTCTTCTCGATTTTGCAATGAATCTATCTGATTTACTACTTGTCTTTGCAATGTCAGTGAACTTTGAGGAGAGAAAAAGAAAAGTAAACGGGGACAGATGTATAGATATTTGCTCTAGAGAGTAGTTCTTCACATACTGTTTCCTTTTTAGTAAGATTCTCGTGAAGCTTATCTCTGCTCTCACTTTGTTGAATAATAAAGTACTTAGTAGAGTGCCTTTTGTTTATTGTTTAGCAAAATGCTAGAAATAATATAGCAACAAGATCTTTAAAAAAAGCCCATGTTTCCCCTCCAAATGAATTTATCAGTCAAATAAATTGTTTTGCACAATTTCCAAATTGCTATGCTGCAACGCACTTTAATGTGCATACATAATGGACATTTTATTGGGTCGCCATAGGAACACATTCAAAACAAAAATCCAGATTTACATTAATATTTACATCTCTATTAAACCCTGCAGGCGTAAAATCTGTGGAGGTATACCGGAAACAAAGCCGAGTGAAAGTGAGCGGCTACGTCGACCCAAACAAGGTGTTGAAGAGGATCAAGAGAACTGGCAAAACAGCCGAGTTCTGGCCTTACATCCCGCAGCACCTGGTTTACTACCCTTACGCCGCACAGGTCTATGACAAGAGAGCACCAGCTGGGTACGTCCGCAACGTCGTGCAGGCCTTCGCAAGCAGCTCAAATGCTGTGCCAGAGGAGAGAATCATCTCCATGTTCAGCGACGACAATGTTAATGCATGCTCTATCATGTAATAATTGCCAGCTACGTACTGCATGCGATTTTAATTATATTGCATGGTCTGGTTCATATATATGAGAACTAATGCTGTTGTGGGTGTGCGCGGGTGTATCACTGCGGCAAGATTAACAGGATGGAAATCACTGAGTTGGATTTAATGTATCAGATGTAATGTCAGCCATGGCTGATTTTTATAGTGCTGTGCCTCGTCTTTTTATTATAAGAACTACTACACAGAAGATTAGACTAGCCTGAGATGGGTGTCCCTTCTCTCTAATGTCGTCACCACGAAATTCAGATCACCATTTCGGTATTTTAGCTACAAAGAAATGACATGAAATGCTACATCATCGAAATAGTAGAACTAGCAGAGGTAGTTTCCATGATTTATGGATGGAAGTTTACGTGTATTTATCACATTGTTGCAATTACGGATGAATATTTAAGCAAACTGAGAAGCACATTGACTTCACATCGATTAATTACTTCCTTAATCTGCTTTACGTCTGCAAAAATTAATTTGAGCCGGTCCTGTCGTGTGCCTGCTCGATACTGGCCAAGACGAACCCATTAGGCTTGCTATATCCGCTTCTAACAATTGATCAGTCTTGATTTGGTTTGAGGCCGATTGAAATGTTTGGTATGCTCGTTTGTTCAAAAGAAAAGGAGAAGTGGCCTTCAAAGGAGTTTGAATCGATGAGGACCTACTAGCTCTCGCGCTTCATCTAAAACAAAGTTTTGTCAAATTTCTTGTCACGAAGTTAAAATAAAATAATGCCACAATATCAGATCTACTAAAATCGGTTTACAAAATTCATTCACTAAATGATGAGACAGATTGTCAGTGGATATTTAAATAAGTGGGTCATATTCAACGCTTACTATAATAGTTTGTAACATGATCATTTACTAAAATCAAATTTGTAAATCAGTCTTAATACATTTCGCAGAAGTCTAATAGTTTCCCCTTGGCTCAACGTCGATATCAAGATTAGTCATCCATTTTTCTTAGGTTTCATTTTGTGTAATGAACCAAAAGAAAAGGTTGGTACTGCTAGTGTTGCTCATAAGTTGGCTCCCATCAAGAGATCAACTCCCAGAGAGGCAAATTCCTAGCCCTTTCTCAAGGAATCACTTTTGGGGGGTGTGTCCATACTTTTTACAGCATTCAGAAAGAAGGGGTTAAAAGTCTCAAGATCAAGGATTTGGTGAATAACGCAAGTATTACATAGACAAGAGTAGTGTTCAAGGGTCCTAATGAAGGAATTAGATTCTTGTTTTCCCAACCACGAAGAAAGAGTAAAGGCAAGGTCATAGGACATGTACAGGGGCTTGATTTTAGTGTCATAATAACGTATTGATAGATTGGTTTTACCAAGTCCTCCAAACCATCCACGTTTCGCATTTGATATTCTTTTCGACTGGCCGGGTAATACCTATTCTCAAGAGTGAAAGAAAGAAAGATAATGCGAGAAAGAAAGATAATGCTTTTATATCATGCATGATTTCGACAAAAAAAAAATATCATGCACGATCCATGAAAAGTTCAGTATATCTAAATTCAAACCCTAATGCTACCCTTAATTCAATAGAAGTTGATTCATATTCTGCACAGAAATGATCTTTATAGAGAGACTAGAGTAAAGTGACCTCACCCAAGAAATACTTCTCATGTGCACGTGAAAATGCCCTCCCCATCTACCCACCGTCCCAAATTTGCGGTAGCTGATACCTTTGACTGTTGCAAAGTCAGTCGGTGCAAATCAAGTTGATGCATTTTTCATGCTTCCGTTTCATTTTGAACGGTTGGTTCGCCTTTTCAGCTCATATTTATTCCTTCTTTTTCGAACGCTTTTTCTCAGGAAGCTGTTCTTTTGGAACACATCGTTTTTTCTCGAGTTTGGTTTGAGAACACTTCCTTGGTAATCAACCAACATGCATTGATCTTGAACCCTCTATACATTTTCACCATATGCTTTGAGTTTATCTGCTATAGACATAATACAATGATTAGTCAGTGAGCTTATAGACCCCGGTCTAGCCGATTTTTCCGTGTTTATGCTATTACTAATCAAGTTAGTATGGCTTTCGACCCTTTATTTCATGATTATTAGCCGACTTTACTAACTGTAGACATGATGCATAGAGCCAATTTATGACTTAACGAGTTCATCTCTACTTTCTCCGAACTGGAGAATTGGAATTGATTATTTGGACTGAATGTGTGTGATACCTATAGTGAATCCAGACAGCAATATCTTATCAATGCTCTTAGATTGCTGCTACTTACAGTGACAACAGCAATATCTTCACAACCTTCCATGCTGGTTCTATACGCCTCCACTGTCAACAACACATCCCTGAATTTCGGCTTTTGGAATGGAAAGACGTAGTCCCAAAATATTATAATCCTCATTTAGTAGCCCTCATAATACACCACATACCCATTTATTATATGATCGTTCCTGGACTTTTGTCCTGACTTTCTTGCTTACCACTAACAAGAGACAACGGAATCTGGCCATCTTCACGATCGATCTTATCTCAATCACCGCCGCTCACACAAAAGGTTACATAAATCTCATCTTTAACCTTAACTTAGCTATCATCCTTTTCTTTTTGGTTCATTCTAAACTGTGGTCAGATGAGAACCAACTTTGATACATCTATCAAACCCATCTCTTGTTTTCAATCATTTTCAGGCTAAGATAAGATGATATATGGGAAAATGACACAAAGAGTCCCTCAACTTTAGCCTATTGTATAATGTCATCCTTGAACAATTAGTCTATCTAATGTGATCCTTTTGCTATTTTTAAATGTTTAATTTAGTTCCTAAACTTTCAGCGCGTTCAATCTAGTCCCTTAACTTTCCATAACAAAGTCAAATTAGTCATTCGGTATTATTCACAAGCTTTCATAATTACGCTATTGCCCAAATTTTAGAATATATTCTATTTCAATCTACTTCCAAAATCAACAAAAAAACATGCTATCTTTTTATTACATTTTTTGTATTTAAAATATTACTATATTATATTTTAACTTATCATCTCTGTTGAGTTCAAATGTAACCTCGCTTAGAATAATGTTGGATTCATATTCCTTTCATTCTAAAATAATTAGTAATGATAGTAACTTATTTATAGATTTTCCGTACTTATATTAATCTAAATCTTATTCCTAATTTTTTTATACAGATAAATTTTTCAAAATTTTTGTTTCGTGTTTTCTTGATCGAATTTCGTTAAATTTGTTTAAAATAGCAAGATTATCCACCCGATATAATTCTAAATGAGGTTCTTCTTTTACTATTATAGAGATCATAAGCTAAAATATGCTTCAATGAAACTATCTTACTATTTATAAAAACCAAAAAAAGTAAAATAGTTATAAAGATATAGCCAGGTTTTTTTGTGTTGATTTAGGAAATGGGTTGAAATGAAAAGATATTTTGAGAACTGGGCAATAGTGTAATCATGAAAACTTTTTACCATTTTATGGAAATGTGAGGGACTCGATTGAATAAAATAAAAGTTAATGGGCTAGATTGAACATTTAGAGATAGTTCATGGATTATATCGAATGAATTAAAAATTTGAAGAAAACATCGCATCATGGATCAAAATTTAAGAACTATTTGTGTCAATTTTCCGTGATATGATTTACAGAAGTGTCGTTTTAGCACTAATCCCGAGAGATTAAGATGGGCAATAATCAAGCGTAATTATTACCTTTTGTCTTGATACTTTTCCTAGTGTCGCCGCTCCGCACGATGATATAATTAGACCAAGGGTCACTAATTGCATTAATAATTGGCATTATGATAGTGGATAAAGAAAGGGGGAATGATTATGGAGAGCGACCACCTTTGGTCGAGAATAAACCTTTTTCTCGATTAGAAAAAAGAAGAAGTTTCGAAAGATGATGGAGGGGTCACACCCCCCTTGAAGTGACATGACCAAAGACATGAAGAATGGATCCACCCCATTGATCAACCGCCCATTATTTTAATCTTAAAGCGCCGCAACACATCCATTGAAGATGGGATTTTGCGCCTTGAGACTTTATAAATTAGTGAAGTAAAGTTTAGATTTTTTTAGGGTTGTTTAGTCGATCGAGAATGAGATGTGGTTGAAGCATCACCATCCGATCGGGTCCAATTTCGAATGGAGAATTTCGCTTGGGTTTGACCAGGTGTTTGTGCGAGATGCCAACGGCAATGGGAGGTTGCTTAATGTCTCGTCCGAAATTCTTGCGATGTCCTCTTAAACTTCCTAGTGTCGATATAAAGGTGACATTTGATGAGATGATGTTTTGCTTAAACTTTTGTTTTTGACTTTTTGCTGTTGTAGTTTGAGTCCACAAGCCCTATTACATTCTGAGCCTGAATTAAAAGGATTTCATTCAGAGCATCATTCGAATTTTAGAATCCCCTAGATGTAAAACAGATAAAGAGTATTCCCTCCATTAAAAAAAGATAAAAACATGCGGGAACAAGAGGTGCAGAGCATGTAGGCGTCGACACATTAAAATAAAGAACGTATCCATAGAGCCCCATCAAACGAATCGGCCATGGAGGCCCTTGGTGGAGTTCTGCTCCTCTTCTGTGGTGAGATTACTTCTCAACCTGATCACTAATGATCCACGGGAGTGGTTTTGGTCATTTCCACAAGGTATTATGTGCAATCTGTTTAGGGGACACCATCAAGATTTTGGTGGAATTAGATTTACAGCTACACAACGTGCTCGCGACACTTGTGGTGACAATTGCTCCTCCCGGTGATCATGGGTTTAATTTAAAAGACATCATATTCCCTTTCTTGTATTGAGCTTCCAAAGAGACCAAAGACAGGATCAGATACCCAATAATCGAATCAAGGTGTTTGTGATTAGGGTATAGTAACCCTCCCATGCGAATTAGTAAATTCTTGAGCTTCCTAGCAATTTCTCTATTAGCTAGGAAAAAGGGAATTACCATGGAAATTAGAAACGTTAATCATCTATTAAGGAGATTTATTATCAATTCGCACGCACTAATGAGGAAAGGAACTACTGAGATTGGATGAAACCAAGCTCAACCCCACATTTTCTTTTCTCAAATAGGGTCATATAGGTGCACGCAATCGTGTGCAAGGCAACACAGAAGTAGTAGATTATCGTAGCATGAAAATCAGCGTAGCCTTCCGACCAAAAATAAAAAATAAAAAAAATCAGCGTAGCACAAATCTGGAAGGTTCTTATGAGGTCCTTTTTATCATGAACTTTGGATCTCTTGCCCGTTCTCTTCAATGGATCTGTTCTTAGATTTAAGGCCACAAAGATCCATAAAATGCCTTAAAAACCATCATTCGTTCGTCATTGTAAACCGATCTGAAAGTCTGTAATTTGTGTTTCTACTGATTTTTTAGTATTCAGTTTCAAGAGAAAAAAAGATCGTGATTTTCATAACCTAACTTAACGTGAATTATTGATTTCCTCACTGTGAGAGTGTGAATTCACACTCTCTATCATCTTACTTGCTCGGGTTATTTCTTCTTTGCTAGCTTCAAGGAGTCTGGATGGGTAGGAATCTACCTTGCCCGCTATAAAAATGTCTAGTTTAAGGCGCCAACGAAGCACTAATTACCTTCAGGACAAGCCTGTCACCACAGCCCCACTAGATGTGAGTGGGGAAGCCTAATGCCGGCGATATACCTAAGTACAGGCCCATCATTCGCAAACAAGTTGAGGTTTCATAGAACCGAAGATAGATTAGGAAATCGAACTCGTGACTTCGCCTTGCAAATCAAGTCTTGGACCACTCGATCAACCACCCAGTTGGTTCCTTTGAGTTATCTTGACAAAAAAGAAAGCTGCCCCTAATTTTTATTTTGTCCCGTTTATGCCTTCACAACTTATAACTCCCTGCCCCAAAATCCTTGTCCTTGGTGCAGTTTTTAGGTAAAGTTTAGTCATACCTGAATCACCAGTCATCAGACAAAAAGGTGAGTAGTGATGAGAGTTATTCAAGGCCAATAAATTCACTGTTAGTGATGGGATCAAAATAAATTTGAACCCGCACACTAGTTTGATGCATTGTGGAAACAATAACCCAAATGGACAGACGTTTCAAACATTTCAAAGTATGGGCCGTGAATGGCTTGAATCTTTTCCAGGACTCGATTCCTTCCAATAGGCCTTTGTTCACAGCTAGCTAATCCAAGTATACCGTTGCACTAAAAAAGCTCATTCTTTTCAATTGGCACAATATGTTACTTATCGTGCTTTTTTCTATCACAATTATGAGAACCTTGCATGTAATCTCAGTAAACAGCACTGCGGTGTCTAACCATATCTTAACTTATAAGACCAGTTCCCAGATTTCAGAAAATTAAACTAAGTAGTCAAACGCAACCTAGAGGCTTACAGACTGTTTCTCTATTTCAATCACCTATTGTAACGCATCTTACTTGTATAAATAATATGGTATAGACTATAGAACAACCGCACCAATTGATGGATTTATGGAATTACATTAAAGCACCTAGTAATCAGACAGGTGGTTTAATGGTTTAAAAGAAGCAGCTTACACAAGAAGTTTTGGCGTTAAAATTGAAAAGAAGCTACTTATCGCTTTTGTGCTTTCCTCCTCCTGGATTGCGCCTTCTGCCATTTCTTCCTTGGAACGAGCTTGCTCTTTGGTTTCAGCTTCAATTCAGGTGAGAACTTGTAATTCGGGTCCCTCATGCGTGCTTGGATATCTTTGAAAAACTGCATATTCAACCTCTTGGGCCCTCCCTGTCTGAGTTCCTCGTACTCGGGTCCAGAAACTATATTCTCAAAAGCTCCAATTAAAATGTCCAAGTCGCTCATGACTTCCCACAAGTTAATATAGCGACCATCAGGTCCCTTTTTCAGTTTCTTCAAGGCATTCTCAACTGCTAATTTCCGGGCTTTCTTCCCAGGGGACAACTCTTCTGGTTCATTTTCAGCGTTCAGCAGCTCTGAGATCGTCCTGTATTTTGGTTTTTCCTCAAATTCGAATATCTTATCAATATACTTATCACTGGCTTCATTGGGGTATGCTTCAGTAGGAATGTCGTCATCATCGTCGCACTCACTGCCGGTCCACAATGTCTTCTCCTCGTCACTATCAGACCATATACTATGTAGTTCATCACTATCATCTGCATCGATCAGGTCGGAATTCTCTTTTGCCTTTTGCCTGACTTTACGAATCTCTCTTTCTAGACTGTTCCGACTCTTCTCATCACTGTTGCCTTCATCCTCACTTCCTGTCCATAGGGAAGTGTCTTCCTCCATCTCTTGCTTCCAGGATTTCCTGAATTCTTCATTTCCTGGCTTACCGCCACTAAACAGATCATAATATCTGCGCTCATCACCAGCATACTTACGTGATGCTGCAGAGATAAGGTAATGGTCACGACCGAATATCAGCCAACAGAAGGAAAAGAAATCAAGGGCATGTTGTAAACTTAGCATAATCAATTAAATATAGGAAGAAAAGAAACTAGAGTCATCCTCATATTTCGAACTGGCAAAAAGAGGCAAATCAGTCTAATCAACAGGGGTGCCAAAAATTCATGTCCTTGAGGCAGAGTCAACAACAACAATAACAAAACATGAACTTGTCAAAATAGTTTCAAGCACAAATAAAGGGCAATTTGTATTATTGCAACTCACTCATGTCTCATCCCCTAACATCCCCCACTCCTGTTTTTTGTTTTAAATAAATGACATGCAGCCGTCCTCACTCCTTCGAAATTTCAAATAGAAACAGCCAAAGACGACATTTTCGAGCGAAATAAGGACGCAGATACAGTCATGAATCTCATCGTACCGATCCTGAATATTGAAGATAACATCTAGCATGCCCCGTCCACGACTATTAGCTAAAGGCTTCATACAGGAAAATTCACAAGCATGTGATATGCACGTCAACGCTCAACGGAAAGCCCTCGTCAATACCAGCACACCCTTCAGACTAACGAAACGGAATCCTCCAACCCGCACACTTAAAGGAAATTTACATGCAGAAGCACAACGCAAACCGCCCCAGATCACAAAATCCAAATTTTTTTTTATCAAAAAAACCCGACCTTGAAAGCTGGGACAAGCCCCGCCAGGGAAGCGGCTCGTCCTTGAACTCAGACCCAGTTCTTGGCAGAGACAGTGCGACCTGAAAACACGTTCAAGTTAGGAAGAGAAACGAAGGGCAACGTTCACGTGAGCCACAAACGACACGCGATCAAAAAAAGGTTTTGACCTTGGAAGAAGGGACGGAAATGGTGGGCGCGAGCTTGATGTTCTCCTGCAGAAAGAAGAGAGAAGCGAGCGGGAGGCTCGGGAAGAGCGTCGAAATGGGGTCATCCCAGAACTCTAGCACCTCCAAGGCTGTCAATGCGACGAGGATACGATGTCCAAAATATTTTGATCTTTGAAGTGAATCCACACGAGATTCATGAGTATCTGAAAGTGTTCACATGCTAAAGTTACTTACTTTGTACGGGAGCGATCGTGCTTATGTTCTTGGGAGTGCAACTGAAGCAGTGATTATGTGTGTGCCTGTGTGTAATTTATTGAGAAATGAAATCTAAGTTATTCAGTTTGCACCAACCCTACTCTTGAATTCAGCCTGTGCCTATTTGAAATCGATCGGGGTTGACGTTTACCGGAAATTAGGAATGCTCTTCTTCATTCATATTTTCGATCGCCATGACCTGATGTTTTCCATCCCTCTTAAGAACGTTTTTCTAATTATGAATTGGAGGTATTAAACGGTCTCGAAATCAACCAACTTTGACACAAATAAAATTTAAGAGGCATCGATCACCAATCGTTCGATAGTGATATTACGTAAGTATGATTTGCGTTTGCGTTTCCAAATAACACTATCGCCTCCAATTACCCCAGTATATAACAATCTATGAAGCAATTTGCTTATATTCACATTCACGTGAGTTGCAAAAATTCATTGCCGAATCAACTGGGTACGGATTGTTTATCAAATCCGTAACAAAATGTCAGTGCTTTCGCTTCTTGGGCCATCGAAGAAGATACCGTGACTGTATTACCATAAAATGTAGCAGCTTGAACACATCATTTGGCTCAGTCTCGTACCCCTTGCAGTATGACTTCAGAACATATGTTTCCACTGGTCTGCATCAAATCTAGGGCAAACCATCTGATGAAAATATACATGACTTCCACAAAAAAATGTCTTCAGGATTTTCTAAGATGTCGCACAACGCTTTCCTCAATCATCACTGATTCGATCTGTCAAATTCGATCGCCAGTCACCACTTACAATAAGAGAGAGAACCAGGGGTTTAATCACATGCTTCTATTAACAGGGCATGGTAGGGTTTCAAGAGCATAATAGTATGTAAACTTGATTAGAGAGATGATTCTATTGCATGTTTGCTCCCGATGCAATGCCATGCTTCATTATAAAGTAGAGCAGAAGACGGATGCACATGTTCACGCTGTCACAGCCACACTACAGATTTTGGTCATCAATCATTTCAATGGTGGGAGCAAACTGCAAAGGCAAAAAGAGCAAGGAAATCTTAGTCACAGAGAGAGAGAGAGAGAGAGAGAGAGAGTCTACAAGGCTTACTTCATCATCTTCATCGAAATACAATCCATCAACAGCACTATTTTGCTGGAACTCCCATCCAAGAGTATGCTCAAGTAGTTCCTTGAATTTCCTTGTCTACAAAGCCAAACAACTCCTCTAAGTAATTCCTTCATATCCATTTAGTTAAGGTTAAGTGACTAGCAAGTATGCAAATTGAAATCAACAGCTGCTAGATGGGATGCACAGAACTGGACAAGTTTCTTTCTACGAACTTCTCCGCAGAGCCACAGGAGAACACGGAATTACAGTCAGGGCAAACTTACAATTGTGTATAGCTGAAGCAAGTTCAATGGTTCAACAGTTCAACTCCCATGAGAAGCAGGAGAAGAAGCAATTAAGTTGGACATAATTGCAAAATTTTGATGTATGTTCTACTAGTCAATCCTATTTATGGTACACACGCTGTGCTCATAAGAGCTCAAAAGTAGATACAAAACTAGAATATTGGAAGTGGAACATATCATTAAGGTTTAAATGGACATCAGATTTGGTCCTCACTCGGATGCATATACTCTTAAGGACCCTGATTAACCTGAAAATTTATCACCAAGTGACTTCCACAGCAATCATATCATTTCATGCCATTTTAAACGAGAAGGTGCAATTCTTATATATCATCATTAAAAGACGAATGGCAATGCCAAGGCTCAAAAAACCAACCCAAGATAGAAGTTCTCCATCAACAACTGGAGCACCTAGCACCAACGAAAAGAAATCCTGCAATTCAGAAAAGATTTAAGCGTCACAAGTTCTAAACTTGAATTTGGATTAACAGATGGTAATCAGTTACCAGTAAAACAGTTCAGTCTCATGAACCCATAAAATGTCAGCATGAGTTTACAGACTCAATACAATTGTAGGGATATGAAGTATAAATCCAACATGGAAAAGCAGCTAAAACTACAGAATGATTATCATTTAATCCCGTTACCTTGCAAAGTCGGTGCAAAAAGCTATCGGTAGAAAACCACGAATCATCCAATAGTGCAGATGTTCCCTGCTCTGTATTCCTGTTGTCTGCAGCGTCCTTTTGAAGTCCATACTTGAGCTGATAGTAGATCACCCTAACAAACTGAAAGAAAATTTATTCCATTTGTCAATACTGGAGGTTTCCTGACTGAGCTCGACCAGTACAGGGAGCACAGCCAATGGGCACCACAACTTAGAAATATAATCCAGTGTGCAGTTAAGAAACAGCGATTTAGGAGTCAAAGACGTGTACCTTTGTGAACAGCTGCGTTCTCGTATGGAAAGGCTGCTCAAGTATTACAGAGAAAGCAGTAAGGATTATGTCAAATGCTATGAAACTACTAATGTTGGGGATGAATTACTACGTGCTAACAGTAGTCCCATAAGCCAGCTAAGTTTATAAATTAACGGGTATTCAGTTCCCAGTCTTGCGGCACCTTCCTAGCATGTGCTACTGCCAGTGGCCTTCTCACAAAGCATGATCTTAACAGATCCAAATATAAAATGGCTATTTTATAAACAATAATCAAACTGTAGGACATCATTGCATTGAGTTAAAAAGGAGACTAAGTACCAGCAACTTGAGAATTAGCCATATGGGCTTTTGAGAAACTATGTCCCGATTTAGTGGAGCATTTGCTAAAGAAGCAGTAGTATGTGAAAGCTGAAATAACTTTAAGTAGCTTTGCAAGAAGCAACCTAGAGATGCTTTCGTAGATTTATTTTGTTCTGACTGTCATATTTAAACGTTTCTTCAATATAAACATTTCTTATGACTCCCATATAGTATGGATACCCACAAAACAAGCTGTACAATATAAACACTTGGCCCATGTCTAATACCCCACTGCCAAACATATCAGGGGAAAGCGCTGCATATTTTCAAAACCAAGATTATACACAGAACAGTGTGACAAATGTAAAAACTAGCAAGTTGGAAGCAGTCAGTGGTAAAAGACTTCCCACAGGCAGACCGGGAGAGAGATAGCGAGGTTCTTAGACCCAAAAACATAGGCATTTATATACTAACATCAACAACTAATATAACATTTAAAATGTGATGGAATATATGAAACTGTCCAAGCAAACACTTACGGCTTCAGTGCAACCAAGCAAAAGGCCAACCAAAGCTTTCCACTGCAAAAATGCTTCCAGTGATTGCCCCATCTGAAAAATCTACAGTGTCAGACATAGAGCAACTCATTTACCCCATCAAATGGAAAAAAAAAAGGTCATTACCAGAAATGCAATAAAGGAAAATTGGAATTCCCCAAGGAGTAAGTCTTCAGAGCCTCCGAATTCTGTTGCAACTATGGTCTCGAGCAATTGTGTCTGGACCACACAGAGAAAAAAATACAGAATGATCAGCAACTACCGCATCAATCAATATCACAGAGCTACAATGCACTATGAAAAGCACACATATCAAATTATTTTTTCTAACATAAAATATTCACATCTGGCCTGCAGTTTCATGTTTCGCAAGAAGAGTACCTTGTCAAGATTTAAAGAAGTAAGTTCATGGCCTTCAATTCCTCGGCGCTTGACAACACGGGGAATCGATGTGTAATAGCATCCCCTACCCTGAGACATGTCCACAGTTGCTGAAACCTTCCTTGTTTTCAGTTTTTCATCTAAAGCTTTCTCCATTGCTGTTTTTTGGGTGTTCTTTAAGATCTCTGACTCACATACAACAGTGATATCTCCTCCAATGGGTTCTGAAAACAAACGAATCATCCATGATAATATTTCTTGATTGGACATTGCATGGAAACTGGAAAGAAGATGTATCATTGAGTCAAGAGATAAAGGACATATCAATATTCATGCAAAACAAGCATTAATAAACACGATAGGTGCTCTATCACCAAGCGAGAAGACACCTCGGTGACAGACAAGATCTGCAAAAATTAACAAGCGGTCTCAGGGCAGTAAATGGCATACCAAGTCTTTGAATAGTATCCTTAGTTACGTAATTGGATAAACGCTTCCAATCTCCATATCGATTTAGATCATAAGGACCCAGTTGTCTATCGAACTCCATACTTCTTACAGCTTGACAATACCTCTCTGCCTTGACAAAGTCAACAGGAGATAATGTTATGTCAGGGTTCATTCCGTGAGTGTCCAAAAAGGATATGTCATTCTGTCAAAATTCAAAACGTTAAGTAGAAAAGTTTAATTCTAATCGCCCCTTAATCTTAGATGCATCATTGTCCACCTCCTATAATGAGATCAGATGGCCCACCCACTTCCCACAAGTAGAATATCATAAACTCGCATCATGCTTCTGTCACTTCGAGCATCATGTAATTCAACAGAAGCCGAAAGTTTTATGAATAGTAGAATTGTGCTTTAAAGTATGAAAGTGGAAGCATCAGCACCCAACTCCATATTTGCAGGCAAATGTCATCCACATAGAGGAAAAAGTTGATCAAGCTTTCAGCAACAGACCTCTTCTTCAGACACACTAACTAATCGCTCTTCTTCAGTATTCCACCTTCGAATGATAACCTGGTCAAACATCATCACCAAGAAAGCTAGTCGTGACAAAAACATACAGCGTTAACTTCTGATATAATGACCTATCTAGGTGGTAACCAATGGAAGACTACATCAAATTCCATACCTCAGACGGACCAGCATCAACGAAAAATCCTACAATTGGCGAGAACTCTTTGCCATCTCTGCACACCAACGATTTAAGACATTCCAAGCACATTAAGTTTCAAATTAATATAAGATGATTGACAACTAAGCAGTTCCCAAACTGCTATGACTAAAGCATTCAAGACCAATTCACCAATAGAGAAATGGCAGCTTTTCAGAAGGTACATGAACTTGTAAAGACAAATGATCTCCATAAAGAGAAGCACAGAGTACGAATAGAACGGAAAGACAGCACGGCAAACTACAAGGCAGAGAGAGAACGCAGCGCAGAGTACCGGACCCATGAAACTAGAACATATAACGCAAACTTTAAACAGAAAAAAAAAATGACATTTTGATGCACCTCCGGAGTGATTCAGGATCGCCTTATCCAGCCACATCAATTATTTTCAAACTCATCACACAATACCAACAGGATGACATTGCTCTATAAAGCAAACGAAACGAAATCAACAGGACACCACCATGACTGCTGATCCAACATAACGGACTATCGAGAGTAAAGTGCGCATAAACCGACCTGCTCGAGGAGCTGTAGTAGACGAAATGAACACCGGGAGGAATCATCTTAAGCCCCTTGAAAGCAGGCCCAACAGAAAACATCTGCAAATTTCACGGAATCAACAGAAATTAGCCGTGCTAACTGCCGATACGTGGCAAACCCAGCAAATTGCAGCCATTTCTACCGCGTACGACCATCGCGAGAGCTCCGAACCAAATGGAAATGCGATGGGCGCGTTACGATATGGAATCCAATCGGTGCGCGAGCGAGCGATACGCGACCTGGGTGTCGATGCCGACGAGCGTGTGCTCAGGAACGTCGAGGAGGAGCAGCGTGACGCCCCGCTTCACGAGCTCCAGAGCCGTGTCCGCGTCCATCGTCGCGACGCCGGAGATGAAGTCGAGTCTTCTTCGCTGCTTCGCTGCTTCCTCTTCCTTTCTCTTCTTCTTCTTCTTCCTCGCTCCGGAGGCTTCCTGCTGTACGTGGCTTCCCCTTGCGGCGGCCGGTATGATTCGGTTCGAACTTTTTGAGCCGAATTGAACCGGACCCAATTGGAGGGAAATTGGTTCGTATTTTACATTTTTGTCACCTCTTTTTCAGATTTCATAATTCAATTTTTTTTTTTTCAAGACGAGGAGTACTTATATTTCTTTCTTTTTTTGAAATGTATGATGCAATTTAAAGCATTCATGCCCGATTTCAAATTTATTTAAGAAAAGGTAAAAAAAGTAATATATATATACACACACATATGCTTTTAAGTATAACTCCGATGTGTTTAGTATACAAAAACTATATCAGATTGGAATGGCATGGAACGACTTGAAAATAACGAGAATACACGTTCCTCTGTTTAGTCTTGCGTGAATTGAAGCTTGAATTTCGATCATTTGCTTGCTTTCATCATCATAACAATTATAATAAATTGTTTAGGTGTAAGCACGCACTTCCCATTTTCGTGTTTTCATTTAATAAACCGTTAATCACGGCCGAAACAATTATAATAAATTGCGCTTGCTTCTTGTGATGTTCAAGGCTATTTTCTTCCAAGCACCCCAGTTGCTTTCATTAGCCTTTTTTTTTTCCCTTCCTTTTTTAGAAGAGTTCCCCAAGATGAAACTAATTAAATTCTTAATTTTAAGTTCGAGACGCTGAACACTCTAATCCCTCATCTGTTCCAATGGGAGCAACGAGGATCTTGGACAAACAGAACAAATTCACTCAGAAAGAAAACCTCTTTTAAGGAAAAAGAAGGCATTGCCTGGAAATAAACGTTCTTTTTCCAATGGTTAAAGGGGGGAATCACAGTTCCGTAGGAATAATTGATTAAATAACTAATTAGTCGCTAAGTTGGATATTCGATTTGCGCCAATTTCAATAAGCCATGAAGTTCGATTTCTGTTTCTTATGGGTCTTGAGTCTACTTTCAGTTATTAACTTTTGCAAATACGCGATTGACTTCTTCTGTTTTTTTATAATCAAATCCTCTAACTTGCTAATAAGGCGAAACGTTCGTATACATCGCTCAGAGGATACCAATAACGATGACCTCCCCGCTGAACATTCCACGCATATTACGTGAGCATGAGGAGCATGATGAAATTGATCTCAATTCTCAATCTGGCCTCTGAAGGAAGGCTCATTTGTCGAGGTGAGTATCGAGTGCACAAGATATAAAGAAGAACACTAACCTTTCCCGCCTCTTATTATTGACACAAAACCAAATTAAAAGTTCGAAGCACAGCCAGGGCATAAAATATCAGTCTTATAACTGATACATGATGAATGGAATAAGACAACGAATAACTGTTAGTCGAATCTTTCCGCTTTGAAATTGACCCGTGGGTTCCGTATGTCGTCTTGACTTTGAATCAATCGGATCTCCAAGCTGCTTGATTGCGGATCGAACTCAGCACTTCTGTAGCCGTCCACTGTTCTCTGAAGTACTGCCTGCAAATCACGGTAGAAGCCCCACAGTCAATCATGTTTATACCTCAAAATGATGCAAACAAGAGTCAATTTATTTGATCCTAGTGGTGAGCAAAGCAAAAATAGGATGTGGCCAATCTATTCACTTTCGCCTAGTGACCTACGTGTGTGAATGTGGATGGAAGAAAATGGCCAGTGAATGTTGGCCTCCATTGGCTAGATAAGAACAGATAAACGTGGTCAACATCTGACTCTATATTTAGTGAGTCTCCAAGCTAAGGATAGGAGTAGGATATGACGAAGTTTATAAGATTTCTTCTCCTATCCTAACCCATTACTACAATTTTACCAGGAAGACCAAACAAAACCTAAAATAGAATTTCTTTACCAAAAAAAAAAAACCTAAAATAGAATAAGATCCATAAGCACCTGTAAGCTTGACACCGCAAGCTCTGCTGCCTTATCAAGGTTGTCAGGATGTTTCTGGAAAAACCAAGAATTGTTGGGTTCAGGAAGAGTAAATTACTGCAAGAATTACTACAAGTTAGGAAAAATCAAAATTCTAAAAGCGGGCAATACATTGCTCCATCCAAGAAGAAGTGCACTCGTGAGATCTCCTGTTCCCTACAATCGCATCAAAGTATTTGTAATGTATCAGCATAAGAGATTGCAGAAATGCTAGGCTGCTAGTGAAAAAGAAACGAGGAATCACCCCCAGAAATCCTGTGGGTCAATTCCAACAATGTATTAATTCAGAATCATTTATTCATCAGATGCTTGCTCCAATGTATTTCAACCAGCACATCAAGAAATAAAAGGTGCAGTGAGCCTAGTGTGTGTCAACAAAATGTTACACGGCCCAAAGTGACGGCCTAATGTTTTATCCGTTTGTCAGTAACTAAGCATAAGTTATGCAACTACTTAAAGAGAGTTCATAAACGAAAAAATACCGTGAAATAAGCAGGAATTTTTGGAATCAAGATCTTGAATTGCTCAGGAACCTGACCCTAAAAAATACAAGGGAGTCAATGCACTTTACCACCAAAGGATGAGTAGCACGTTCTATTGATGTAAACAAGGTAAAGAGAGGCAAGATCACGAAATGCTCAAGATTCTTGAAAATGGCAAATATCATTACTTCAAGTTCAGATAACTGGTGCATACTTTTGTGTTTCCGCAAAGAGAAGAACAAGTCAACAATGTCCTTACAATTAGGAAGATATCCAAATATCAGAATGGAATCATATCATGAAAGAGAGCTACTGCACATGATTAAGCATCAATAAAGAGAGTCATGAAAATCCACCAAGAGATGATGCTGCATTTTCATGGTAAAATGTCCAAACCCTTATATAGACTTGTATTACCTACAAACGTCAGCATTTAACCAAAACTGCTCATTTTATCAGCACAGAAATCATAGATACCATAAAAACTCACCTTCTCCTTTTGATGACTGCCTATGAGGAGCAGGTTCCCATTTACATTTATACTTGTAATCACAACCTGAGATTAATTAGAAAACAATCAACCTTCAAGTGAGATGGAAAAAGATTCAGAAACAATCCTTCATAGCAGGAAACCTTGTTGAAAGACTAAAGAGCTAATACTGAGCTACCGACAAGCATGTCACCGAAAAAAAATCACACACTGAGCCGAAGGAACAGGGTAATCCTGCACTAGGGAGCTACAATTTCTTTACCAACCTCAGAAAATCATCCAGATAACAGCAGGAGCAATGAAGGCTATACCCGGTAAAAAACAATTATGCAGCTTTAATAAGAGAGCAAAGTTTGGCAGGAAGGTAGACATCATTTTGAAGTTACACCTGTTATACTTGAAGGATAAGTGCTCAAGCACAGCCACACATAAATCCATAGTAAATGTAATAACTGCAACAAAGTCTCTGAATTTCAAGCAACTTTAATAATGTTCTCATTCTGAGCTCTTATTTGGGGATACAACTTTTCCATCGTGCTTCATAATTATATCATTACGTCATTCTATGTAGCTGGTGCAATTGGCAAGAAAGACACATTAGAACTTCTCTATAAACATCAAGAAGATTAGCTAGAGAGAGAGAGAGAGAGAGAGAGAGAGAGAGAGATATTTCTGGAAAGAACACAAAAGGCGAGGGGTGACAAGGGCATAGTAAATGTTGTTTCATTCTACCGTAACTTTATGGGTAGGCTTTTTCCAGCCAAAACTTTACAATTAGGTTGAGCCAAGCTCCTGTCATACTACATGTTTCCCAGTGCATAGAACACAAACTAACATTGCTAAGAAGACTATCACTATGCATAGGTAATGCAACATCGTATCATTCAAGCCAACTCTACTAAAGTTCCCAACATTCAGAATATTATCAGTGATTCACATTAAGAGAAGTTAGAAATTAAAATTACAATGATACCTTTGAAGGTCCAGCATCATGAAGCTTATTACAAACTTCCCTGCCGTCCCTTTCAGACACTATCCTGAGACAAAAGAAACAAAGAACTCAGGCGAAGGCACAAGATCTGCACTCCTAAAAGCAGAACAAGATCAAATAATCACATCCAAATATTACACTCTGCAAGAAAAAAATGCAGACAACCATTTCTTCTAATAAAGTAACCATTACGAGATATGACTGTAAATGTTTAAAGCATGAAAAAGAGAAACATTAGATGCATAGTATCTCCTAACAAACTAATCAGATTACACTAGATTGTGCATGCTTTTTAGTTTGTGCAACATGTACCCACATGGTAAGTGCCAATGTGCATATGTGCAAGTGTTTCTCAGTTTTGCCAGCCAAGGTAGATAATAGAAACTAGTCAAACGTCATCCCCTGGGAACTGATGCCATTTTATTTAGTTTGGAAGGCAAAAAACCAGTGTGAATATTAAGATACCCATAAATCTAAAAATGCTTTGTTATTTTGTCAGTATGATCTAGCATTGTGTATATGGGTAAGATTTTCTATTCAGCACAAATAGAATGATGAGGACATCGAACTTCGTATTTAACTGAACAGTGGAACCAAGAATTGCACCCAAACCTTTCCTGGAGTAATCAAAAAAGTTGATTTGGCACAAGAACAGGAGGATACCTGTACCCAGTCAAAAGTTCAGCTTCATATTGATTAGGAGTCAACATTGAGGCCACTGGAACAACCTATACAAAAGAAGTATCAATGTATCGAAAAACAGACTTAACCATTAATCTGGAGAACTTCCGAACAATCATCCAAATTCAATTTCTATGACATGAGCAAAAATGTCATCCAGCACATGCATCAACAGCTGCTCTTCTCACCTTCTCCCGGTAGACTGTTACCAGCTCCTGAGGAATATAGAGCTTCCCGTCATCACCCATCACAGGATCGCAAACTAGACAAGAATGGCAGTTTTTACAAGACACAGCCAGTGCCTTGGTCATTTCTTTGTGCAAATAGATGAGGAAAGATATGTTCACGCCATTATCCAGCAGAACAAAAAAATCGCACTAATTGTCAGACAATTTTATAAGCTCCAAATAAATAGACGTAGTCAACTTCCTGACATCACATTAAACAGAATTGCCTCAATATACCCTAAAATGTGTATGGTGACCGGTGAAAATGATGTTTATATGCTTTGTAGTACTATCAGATTAAGAAATTATTGACAATTAGCACAAGCAGAAGGATAGGAAATATCTGAAAGCACCATGATATATGTTATGCTTTTCTTGGACAAGAGAAGATTATCTGAAAAGAGAAATAGATTTAGGAGCAAACTCATAATACAAGGGCCTTCACTAAAAAAACCAATTTTTTTTGTAGCTATTGGGGCAAAAACATGTGCTCGTGACACTAATCTTTAAAGCTAGGGGCCTCTACTTATTATGACAAATTTGCTCACCATATGTCAATTTTGGGTTTATAGACCGCAGCTTTTTGACAACTTGCAACACAGTATTCAAGAATGAAACCGAACCAATATAACCTGCAAAGAATAAAAAGTACGATCAAGCTCAAAAAGCAATCATTAGATGAAAAGTTTTCCATATACTAGATGGTAACTTCAACTGCCCAGGGAACAGAATCCCAACAAGAGCCAAAAGAGTACCCAAAATCGTTTTTGATTTACCACAAGAACATGTCAAAAGAGGCTAATGCATTCCTCACACTTCCATACAAGAGATAGTATTCCTTGTGAAACTATTGGTCAGGATAATGATTTCTCTCTAAGTTTTCTAATAGCTTTTTTCACATAATTTTCTACCAATTTCTTATTTGCCATGAGATTCTGCTTGGAAAGTCATACGGAATGAAAAAAAATTGACAGAAAAAGATGCAAGAGCAATCAGTTACACTATCTCGAAGTCCTCCTCAATGAAACTTCTTTCCAAAAAAGAAGTAATGGGAGAGGTGTTCTGATAACTTTTTTCACACAATTTTACTACATAGACTGACTGGATAAAGTATGTGAAAGATGCTGGCAAAGAAAGCATATTATTGGCATTTTCACCAAGTGAGATACTTCGGTAAATCACTCAACCATGAGCCAATATGACCGACCCTGCTCCAACCAAGACACTTGTACATTCAGAAGCTCCGACATTGACTGTACCGTCAAGAAATTTAGCTACTAAAGTTAGTAGCTCTCTCTCTCTCACAGGGAGCTTCAAATTAAGCACTTCCACAGGGCAAACATCCCCTGTAAATAGTCTTATTTCAAGCGCCACCATCTTCCAAGAGACAAAAACCACAGCATTTCCCTCCCCCCCTCCCTCCCTCCCTCTCCACATATGCACGCATGCGTGTGCATTCAAGTCTAAAAGCAAAAGGAATGAAAATAATCTATCTATCCAAGAGATGTAGCAACTAGCAATTATATGATCCCAACTACCCATTAATGTGAAAAAGAGCAACCAGCCAGAAGACAAACCTGCAGAACCCCAAAAGTTAATATAAAAAATGAAGTCATATACCTGTCAGTAAGTGTGTATAATAGAGTAGATCATTCGCTTCAAGGCCTTCAATTAGTTCCCACAATTGTTGTCCATTCAAGACTTGACCCTTAAAAGTCGGGTAACCTGAAATAAAATTAAGCTAATTATGCAGTGCTCCAAACTCCACTAAAAGCATGAAGTCACCCAAGCTTAAAAGCAACACCAAATCAATCCCAGAGTATAGGGCCTTGCAGTAGCTAACCTGTGTGGTTCGAGAACTGCACTGAATTGATGGGATCAACATCGTAACCTAACAGTTGCAGAGGAAAGACAGCTGATTTGTTGCCAACATACCCCTAAGGAAATAGACAATGTGACTCATGTTAAATTACAAACTGAAAACTAGCCAAACAGACAAAAACTACTATTTCTACAAAATATAAGCAATCCCCATGGTACACAAGTAGCCTGTTACAAATGAGAAATCATATCATAGAAAATGTGTAAGTTGATTCCATGCATATTATCTTGGGCTTCCTATTTTATAGCACACAAACATAGCATAAATACATGTGTGCGGTCTCAATGACACAAGTTTTTTCTCTTCGATCCTTTCTCTTATTGTCACATGATATCCAAGCCAGATTTCACCCTAAATTTATTATGTGTATGAGGTTGCCCATTTGTCAATTCCATGTGCCATTGTTAGTTCGATCGGCATGTGAGAGGGAGTGTTAAAGTATCTCCGCAACGCTTGTCTATGAAATTCATCTCTTTACCACCTAGTAAGACTACAGTAGGGTGTTGTAAGATGTACATTGTGAAAATGACACCTGATGGTTGTGTTAATCAACTAAAGGCCAGGCTAATGGCAAAAGGATGAATTATGGTGACACTTTTTCTCCGGTTGCAAAAATAACGTTTGGTCATTTCTGACTCTTGTAACCATTTATCACTGCCTTTGCATCAGCAGAACTTTAAAAATGTTTTCCTGCATACATGACAGCCCACTACCCCTTACAACAGTCCTAGGCGTGACTTGAGCATTAGCATTTTAATTGTAAAGGGAGGTATTGGTATGAAGTGGGGACCAGGAGAAAGAAGCAAAAGTAGAATATAAAATTTTTTATTCGCACATTAGACTGCTCTGACGGCTTATAATGATCTCTTATACAAAAAAACAGCATTATCAGACTGTGCGGGTTCATGATGCTCTAATTGTACCACCATCCACAAAATTCTGTTTTTCTTCACCAGTTTGAAACCGTAGCTCTAATGGTCTTAGGAAGACATGTGCAAGTTGCCCTGCAAGTTGTTGTGAAAGTTCCCCATAAAAACTAATTTAGCCCCATGCATTATCACATACCGGATTGTCAATGATAGAATCATGAAATTATTCTATTGCGTCTTTTCCCTCATCCTCTATCAAATTGATAGAGGAGGCCAAAGAGGAGGAGCCTTCATTTGCAAAGTTTTCATATTTTTTGACACAACACTTCACAATACAAGCACAATGAGATACACAATATGGTGCACCTTTCTTTTTCCTTTGCTCTTTTGGGGTGTATGGGGAGCCAAGAAAATCAGTGTCCACTCACTTAGTCCATTGTCGATACCAACATGAATGCAACTACAAACAGCCACATTGTGTCTGAAACATCTTACAGAGATGGCCTTCAAGAATTTATCATCAGCATTGAAGGCAGCTATCTCTTGAGGATTATCAATCCCATCGTAAACTTGATCATATAAAGAACAATGGTGCAAGGCTTGGAAAAATATTATGCCCAACAGAATTCATGGATTATGTATCGTATTCCTTTCAGCTCTTTCAAAGCAAAAGTTAATGCTAGTTTACTAAGCATTTATCAAGAGGAGAAGGTTATTGCATAAGCCAGATAGATAAGCTGGCAGGCAGATGAATCGCTGTGACCACAAGCTTTACAGACCGCATAATTGTTGGGAGTGTGTCATAGAAGCCAATACCTTCACATTGGGAGATTGCCAAGAGCACCAACATATTTAGTTGGGCCACTCTCACTTAAAAACTTAAGCCAATAAGCTATGGGCAACTAGATATATTCATTTTTCCACACCATACCAATTCTTCGATGTGAGACTTTTTAACACAACACAAACATGCATCTCAATAATTTTCCCCTCACATGTGAGCTCAATATTAGGTTTGCTCTCGCTTATTTCATAGATCCTTCTGCATCGACGGGTCTCAACTTGAATCTCTACTTTGTTGCCTTGTGAGGACCGCAAACAACACCCACCATCATCCAACCACGGAGGTTGTCATTAAGACCGGCATGCTACACCACAACGCCCACCTTCACCCTAGGTCTCTTTCCCCCAAATGAACCATAGAGGTTGCCCAAAACCATGTTAGTCACAAGATTCTTTCCTTTAGACATTCACTAAACATCAACAGTATCAAGATTGGACCACCAATCAATCATCGGCTCTGATACCAATTGTTTAGAGCATGCAGCAGAAGCCCGATACCTTCACCCAAGGTAATTGCCGAAAGGGAGCTCAAATCCGAGCCCATCAACATATCCGGTTGAACTCGCTTTACTCAAAAGTTTAAACCCGAGTTAAGGGCAATTAGGATAAATATACTACCCCACACCACACAAATTCTTTAACATGGGACTATTCTGACAGAACTCGCTCACATGTGCATCTCGACAATAACAACTGTTGAGATGAATAGGTGATGGTTCCCTCTCATCAGAGTGAACAAGAGAGACAGAAATGCGGGACAAAGAGGAATACTTGCAACATAATTTTGCATAAAAGTGGAGAGATCCTCAATTGTCTTGAGCAAAGAGGGAACACGTAAGCTTCCAATTTCAAAAGACCATACGAAGAGCTGCGCTCGTCAAACTCAATCCCTACCAGCTACCACAGAGTCACCAACAAAGCTTGAAAACCAAGATAATTACGATGAAACGCTTATAGGACTTCGAAAAAAGCATTTTTGGTCTTGACCCCCGTTCAAACCAGTTCATCCGTATAACGTTATTAACAGAAAGCCGAGGACAAACACCAGGGCCCCCAAAAACATCACCAATTTACTACAGGCCAATCACTGCAACTACATATTCCGTTCTCACAGACACGAGCACGAGCACGAGCACGAGCACAATAGTCGGCTCCGTCCGCACATCTGGATCAATCTCACTTTCCCATCGGGAAGCACAACAGACAAAGAAATCTCGCCCACACTCCCCAAGTCAAGCGCTTCCCCAGTTACTCTCGTTCCTAGACGGCAACACGAAATACGGAACAAGCGACAAGAAGCACCAACCTGAACGGTGTGCGATTGGATGCTGAGGACTCGGCCGGTCTCCGACGGCAATGCCAGCGAGAGGATCGGCGGCACCGTTCCCGACATCCCTCGGACCTTCCCCGCGGTGCTCGGCGTCAAGTCGGAACCGGTCGATATGCGGCCGACGAAGGAGCTCCGATTGCCGCACAGAGTCAGGAGCGCATGCGGGAATTTTCCCGAGAAACTTCGTCCGACGGGAAAACTGCGAGCGGAAGAACCTCGACGTTGAAGAGCGTGAAGATTGCTTGCGGGGATTTTATTATACCGAGAGAGACCAGTCTCGGGCGGGCGCCGTGTGGGCAATTTACCGTCTTGCCCCGGGAGGCTCCACCGGGCCTCCCCTGCTGTCGCGAGCGGCGACGCGGGAGGGGCAATAAAGGGATTTCGGTGTTTGTTCGCGAATTCTTTTATTACCAATATTCGAAATTGAAAATTATTTAGGATTTCATCTTTGACCGTAATTATGAGAAATAATATAAAAAAATTTGTGACGAGCCAATGCCAGATCGACCCTTTCATCCTCAACGTTAGGTCATTGCTGACGTCACCGATTTTTTTCTTTTTAATCTTCCTTTTTTCCACGACAAATAATGTAATTGTCCATTTAAAAAGTCAATAGATGATGATGGCAAGTTGCAAAATTATTGATATATGTTGGGAAAATCGAAGACTGCTTGACCGGTTATTTGTCGATAAATTACCAACTTTACATCTCTGATTTATCGTTGTCTGATTAATAAGATGCTCGCATACATATGAATGCTACAAATGATTATAGGAAAAAGAAAAGATATGGTTTAAGGACCATTTTTATAGCCACTTGTTCGCGGAAGGACTAAGTCAAATGAGAAATATACAATTTAAGGTCTATAAAAGAAAAAAAAATAAGGGATTTGATTGAATATTTTGTAATCGTTTGGAGACCACGGATATCTTTATCCTATGAAACTATATATAACTTAAAAGTTATCGACTCGTCACATCTATTTGATCAATGAACACCAACTTATAGTTGAATTTTATTAGTGATCATGAAAGTTTACTAGTATTCGATATAGAGATATGATAAATGTGATAAATATTAATTCATTACATTTGAATTTATCAATATTTACTTTAGTTATCAATTTAAATATGCACGTGATTAATCACTATAATGGCTCAAAGCATTTGCTCAAAACAAATAGCGTGTTTTGATACATTTTCGTATATCAATTTTGAAGTAAAAAGAACAAAAGAGGGCAAGGTTTATTGGATCCGATGAATGTCAACCAAAGCTAGCAAGTGTCGTGGCGTGGGAACTGGAGAGCAAGATGAGGTGACAACTAAAGATGAGGCAACAACTAGAGATGACTATAGGCGAGGGGCAAAACCCCAAGCAACCAGAGGTGAGCATCAACCTCGAATGACCAGAGGTGAAGTGACTCTAGGTGACGAGACACCGAGGTTGCGTGACCACAGATGAAGCTTAGCAACCTCAACCCAAGGTGAGACAGATCTTGCCCGATGACCCTCAGCTGGCAAGCTCAATATGGGGAAAGGAGATATTGAGTGTCTAAAAGAAACGATGGACAGAGCTCGAAGTAAGGGCAAGACGGGAATACGAAGATATAAACGAGGGTAAGATCATGAGAGAAAAACTCATTAGACCCTCAAATAACATTTTCAAAATGTTGAAAGTCAAACCTAGCCTAGAGTTGTACTAAACAGTCACCAAATACCAAAAGGGCTTTTGGAGGCCTAAAGGATTTTGGAAATGCTCTCCCAAATACACCTTCATGCCAATTGGAGCTAGTTGACTCGGGGCATGAAATAGCTTCTATTTAGTGCATGATAGATCAATGGATTTTTGGTACACCTTTGGGACAATACCCTTAAATTTTTCCAACTAGTGGAAGTGGGCAATGGAGTAGAATCGGCAACCTTCGATAGAACGATATTCACGGGGAATTGAATTGATCACGCAAACTATGTTTAATATTTTTCCTTTATAAGATGCGTAACAAAGGTCACATAATCATAGTAAATACGTACAAAAGAGGAAAAAAAATTTAAAGCCTATCGATTTTGCTACTAATAAACAGAAAATTCTCATTAATATTTTCGACCATTGTTTTTATATTTATTTTGATTTTTTGGACCAACATTCAATTTTTTTCTGATTTCATCCTCCCGATATTGCAGTCCCCTGTAGCTGCTCCCGTCTCACCTCGTTCAGACAACTCGCGGAGCCCTCTCCATCTCTGTGTCTCCATGAAGCGCAAGAAATGGTCGGAGCTCGAAGAGCACACCCTCCTCGCCAAGTACTCTGTGCTGTCGAGCTCCGGCGCCCTGGCCAAGCTCAAGACCCGGGAGAAGAAGTTCAAGCCCATCGCGGAGCACGTGAACGCCGGCCACCACCTCCGGGACCCGGCCCGGTTCCCGTTCCGGTGGTCGTGGCGGGACGTGTCGATCAAGGTCCAGAACATGCGCCACCAGTACCTGGGCGTGAAGCAGAAGATCAGGGCCCCCGGCGGCGGCTTCAAATGGGACGACGGCGAGGACCACTGGGCGAACTTCTTGAGGTACAAGGAAGTGTTCGGCGACGTCGAGCTGGAGATCAAGGGCAAGAAGCTGAACGGGGTCGGTTTCTTGGGGGATGCCGGGTTCGGGAGCTCCGGCGATCTGGGTTTAGGGTTTGATTTGGACGACGACGATGATGATGATGAAGAAGAAGAAGAAGAAGAAGAAGAAGAAGAGGAAGAACAAGATATAGAAGAAGGAGTAGAAGCAGCGGCAAGTTCTGATTTTGAAAATGCTGATGCTGATGATGATGTGAGCGGCAATGATATCGAGTTGGATAATGTCGATATTGGTCAATTGAATGATGCGGGGGAGGTTAGGAACGGGAGGGAAAATGGGGGATCGGGTGTTGTTAAGTCGAAGAGATTGAAAAGTGGGCTCGTGCTAGGACCGAACAAGAAATGGCGGGTTTTGGGTGCGCAAGTGATTGACTTGAAGGACGCGATAGTGAGGAGAGAAGAGGGGAGGAGAGAGAGAGAGTTTTATAGAGAGAGGAGCTTGATTGACAAAGCAGAAGATATGAGGGAGCAGGTGCTTGTGAAGGGGATGCAACAGAGCGAGAGGGAGGAGAGGTTGGAGAACCGGGAATTGGAGTTGGACAAACGGGAATTGATCTGGGCGAGGAGGGAAATTGGGCGGAGGACAAGGTTGGAAAGGGAGCTCGATGAGGAGCGGCGGAGGAGGAGGAGGATGGAGGAGAAGAGGGAGGAGGAGGAGATGGAGTGGACGGAGAGGATGATTGAGTTGCAGATGGAGCATGAGAAGGCAATAATGCAGATGCAAGCCGATGCTTGCCAGAACCAAATGCAGATCCTCGGGGTCATGGCCCGGATGGTTTGTCAGTTCTTTGGTTCGGCGAGTGATGCTTTAAGCGGCTTGCCCCCGCAAGTTTTGCAGAACTTGCAGCATCCCACGGGTTTGGATGATAGTGCCAAGCCGGAGACGAATTCGCCTTCAGAATTCATATGAACTGTTTGTTCTGAGTTCCTGCGTGGCTCCTGTTTTCGGTCTTGTCAATTCGAATATTCCTTAACACATGACAGTGTAAAGAAAAAGTCTCAGCAGTGGCTTTTTTTAGAATGAGAGTCTCAATAGCAACTCTTTTGCACCGTTGAAGCCCTAGGAACTTACTGATTTTTTACTGGAGAATCGGGTGTCTAAGTTAGTAAGGGTCGACTGGTTAGAGACTTGATATTTGCAATGCTTATTGCGAATTAGTTTGAGAGTTCTTTGGAGCTCTGGCAGTATTGGTTGTTGTAGAAATCCAAGATGAAGCTTGTGACATCTTACCATTGTTTAAACCTAATGAGTCATGTACATAAACATAGGCTATACTCATATAGTAATATCTGCTTGGATCTTGTTTGTTTAGAATTTGTTTAAGCAGTGCTTGCTTTCCTTGAGATTATTTTTGGTATCCTTATTTACTACTAGACGGTATCTTCAATTACTTCATGCCCGAGTGATTACGTTGCCTTTCTATTTATATAAGGATCCTAGACAGGAACAGAATGTCGGCATGAGATTGCACAAGTCAAATTTGTTTGGTGAATTAGATAATGGTGTCCGATTATGAGCCATTGCAGGTATTTATTCTGCAACTATCAAGGTTGGAATAAATGAGGGAGACTTCATGGAATATCATGAGTGTGTACTTACTACTTGGTGAAGGAAGAAGAAATAGATAAATGGAGAAAGTCTCAAGCTTCCGAGGGAGCCGATCACTTTCTGTCGTAACTACGTAAGATTTACCTTTGTGGAGTGAATAGTATGATCTCGTGCGGAGGCATATGTTAGAGGAAGAAGATAGATCTTTCTGAATTTGTTTTGAAACAGAGACTGATCTGTAGGCTTCTGAGAGGTTGATTAATTCCTGTTATGAATAAATGAGAGTTGCATTTGTGGAGTGCTGCATAGTGTAATCTCTTTCCGAGGCATATGTTAGAGGAAGAAGGTTGATCTTTCCGAATTGGTATATGGCACGTCAAAAGCAGAATGTTAGATTAGAGAACTCGATCTACTCTCGATGACCCAGAATAATGCAACCATTCTTGTTTTTTGAAGATTGAATATGGCTTGCTGGTTTACGGCATTATATTATCTCTTTAGATCTTTTCCACCCCCATTTTGCGGCTGCCTCTAGTTCCTCTTGTCTCTGTCCGCTTATGCTCTGGAACCGAGTCGAAAAGTTGAATGCAGGAAGGTAATCAGATAGCACTCAAAGCTGAAACAGATGCTTTGTATATGTAGATTTAAATGCCTGTACCATTGTCCGTTCACTTCTGATGACATTGATATATGCATGTATTTATGCATCGTTATGCCTTTCCAAGAAGCGCCTTGTCTACGACCAATGTGGGAGTGATATAGCACGCTCGTTCTGTTAAGAGAGCTTTGAAAGCCGTGGTGGGACTTTAAGAGAGCTACTGATTCCATTTTATGTGTTTGGAGGGAGTATGGTGTAAATGGTGATTTTGGGGGGAAAAATGTCATAAAAGTTTCAAATCTATTGTATTGGTGTCAATTTAGGCTTCGCTCGTTTCACGGAAAATAACTTCTAGAAAAATATTTTTTGGCATTCGTTTCACGGAAAATGAACTAACCATGAAACATATTTTCTCTATATGGACAAAACACCTTCAAAAGTGTGGAATATGTTTCCCTCCTCCTTCTTTCACCATTCATTTTAATTATTTTAATTTTCTTTTATAAAAATTCCAATTTTTAAGTACTTTTTCTTTTTCTTTTTTATCTTATTATTATTTTTTTCCCTTTTCTTTTGTTTTTTTGACCTTCTTCTCTGGCCGATCGCCAGCCATGGTGAAGGTTGGCAAGTAGCCACAAGCACCGCTCGAGCGTCGTCGACGAGGCTCGAGCTCGCTAGATTGGTGTCGCTTGAGAATCGCCTGAGGGCGGCGAGGCTCGTGCTCACTAGATCGGTGCCGCTTGAGTGTCGCCTGAGGGTGGCGAGGCTCGTGCTCGCCAGATCGGCGTCGCTTGAGCATCGCTTGAGGGCAATGAGACTCGTTCCTCGCCAAATTGGTGACGCTTGAGAGCGTTGTCGAAGGCTCGCTGCAGCCTCGCAAGTTTGGTGAGCTCAAGGTGGCGGCGGCGAGCTTGCTCGTCGACCTCTAGCGACGATTGAGCCTTGCCACCTTAGGCGACGCTCGAGTGGTGCCGATCTAGCGGGCCCAAGCCTCATCACCCTTAGGCAATGCTTGAGCGTTGTAGATCTGGCAAGGCCCGAGCTTCACTGTCCTCAAGCGACGCTCGAGTTTGCTTGTGGCCAGCGACCAGCTGGAGAAGAAGATAAAAAAAAAAGAAGAAGTAAAAAGACAAAGAAAAAAAGAAAAAGAAAAACAAAGTTAATTAAAAAATAATTAAAAATCAATTTTAAAAAAATTATTAAAAGTAGTGCAACAAGGATTTGATTTTTCATTCCGAACAACAGAAAATATTTTTGTGAGACTTTTTCGGATTTTGGCCAAACACTAGAAAATTATGCCATTTTTTAGGAAATTGGCTTCTTAGAAAACAATTTCCAAAATCGTAACATTTTCTGTGAAACAAACGGAGGCTTAGTTAAAAACATTATTTTTTGCATCAATTCAGTCCTTTGGACTAATTTTGACCGAATATTGCTGACGTGGACACCGGTCGACACCAACATGGACAACTTTTAATAATATTTTAATAATTTTCAAATTATTTTTTATTTTATTTTATTTTCCTTCCTTTTCTTCTTTCTTCAACTGGTTGCCGAACCACTAGAGGCTAGGGTAGCGAGGTTGACCTCGTTGGCCACTAGCGAGTCTCGCCCTCGTTGGCGAAGCACGACCTCGCCATATATTGCGAGGTAGGGCCTCACCCATAGTCTATAAGGCTCGAGCCTCGCCCGATCTAGTGAGGGTGAGCCTCACTAGCCTAGTGCGAGGCCACTCTTGCTGCCAACTAACGAGGTCCTCTGATGAGGACTCAAGCTTCGCCATCGGCTAGGCGAGGCTCGCCCTTGCCGAATCTGGTGACGGTCAAGCCTCGCCGGCCTTGGGTGAGGCCCAACCTCGCCAAATTCGGCAAGGTCGTGCCTCGCCTAGCTGCTGGCAAGGGTTGAGCCTCGCCGGCCATGGGTGAGGCTCGACCTCGCTAGATTTGGCAAGGTCATGCCTCACTTAGTTGTTAGTGAGGGCTCGAGCCTCTCTAACGACTAGGTGAGGCTTGCGTTCATCGTTGCTGCAAGAGCGAGCCTTGCGGGCCTTGGCCTCTGGCAAGTCACCGGTTGGGCGACCTGCTGGAAGAAGATGAAAGGGAAGGAAAAAGAAAAAGAAAATTTAAAAAATAATTCAAAAACATTAAAATAATATTATAAGTTGTCCACGTTAGCGTCTACTATGCCATGTAGGCCGGTTGGAGTCCACGTCAGTAATATTAGGCTAAAATTAGTTGAAATGATCGAATTGACACAAAGGATAAAAGGTTTAGGACTAAATTGGCTTTAAAAATAGATTTAGAACTAAATTAACATAAATGCAATAGGTTTAAGACTTTTTTGACACTTTTCCCGTGGTTTTGTTTTGTCTTTGATAATCCCATTGATAATTTGTAAAATAAACAAAAAGGTGTATTATCCCACAATGAAAATATATGAGTGTGTCGATCAATATATATAAGTGAAAGGCTTCTAGCTTTATAATTGAAAATCATGGGCTAAGTGGACTAGACCTACAGTACCCGCGTGTGGGTGTGTGCATAATTGTGCGATTTTGGTGCACTTAGCACGCTTGTGCGCTCGTGAACCAGAATTGACTCTAATCAATGATTATTTTTTTAATATTTGAATTTATAGTTTTTTTAAAGATAATAACACAAACAATTTCTAAATTTGGCCCAATGTACAATATAATTCGTGAACTTTTAATTTGTTTAATATAATCTTAAACTTTAGCCAATGTTCAACGTAGTCCATGAATTTTTAATTTATTCAATGTAGTCCCTAGACTTTTAGTACATTTTTAATATAGTCCTTGAACTATGAGAAAATGTTCAGTGTATTAAAAATGTTCAGTGTAGTCCCTAAACTTATTTTAATGGAACGAATATATTTAACATTTTGATATAGTTCAGGGACTAAATTGAATATGTACCAAAAGTTTAGGGATGACATTAAACAAATTATAAGTGCAGAGACTACATTGCACATTAAACTAAAATTCAAGAACTATTTGTGTCATTTCCTTTTTTTTTAAAACATGAATAGTTGAATCTTTTTGAAACAATACGTCTATTCACAATTTTCAAACAATATCTGTTCAAACATAATTTTTCATTGTTATAAATTCAATGTTTCTGGTTCAATAATTTTCAATTGTCAATTTCCTTTTCTTTATTAAAATAGCATTTATTCTCCGATTGTTTCCTTATAAGAGTTATTGGAATCAGAATTGCTATATGGTGTTCTCATTTTGAGACTTCATAAAATTTTGAGATTTTTGTCGGTAACCATTAGCAACCTTGTTAAGAAACAGTGTAGTCATGTCTCAAAATTCGATTCCATTCTACCCAATTAATTTTTCAAACAAATCCAACACAGCCAAAATCGTATCAGCTCCGTCCTCTTTGTAGGTTAAGCTCGAGATAATTGCCCCTCAGGCAATCAACTTATTCATTAGGCTGTTCTTAGTTGAATGAATCGCGATCTTTCTCTTTCTTTGGGAAAATGATTATACGATAAGATAATCGACGAATCGGTCGAATTCGACAGCCCGGGCCGTGTGGTGCGTAATTCCGGGTCGCCAGCAGATGCACACAATTATATTCTAGTCCGAATTGCAAATTTTGTATTCTTTTTCACACTCACTGTGTCCCCTCCTTCCACAAGACTCATCTTTTTCCCCAGAAAAAGAAATGCGAAAAGCTGTCTACTCCATCGAGTACAAAAGGCAGGAATTATGGAAGCATTTGCTTGGCATGGCCCTTCGTCCAAAGCATTAAAAAACTTGTCTTCGTTTATTGCTCATTGCAATCTCATCAACTGACGCTTACGTCCCTCCTTTCACGATCTGTTCAGCATTGAAGAGAGAGGGAGAGAGGGAGATGGGGAACAGCGTAGGATTAGGAAGGAGTAGGAGAGCAAAGGTGATGAAGATCGACGGCGAGACCGTGAAGCTGCGGACTCCGGTCCGAGCTTGCCAAGTGGTGGATGACCACCCAGGCTATGTGCTGCTCGACTCTGAGTCGGTCAAGCGCTTCGGCGTCCGAGCACGGCCGTTGGAGCCAGACCACGAGCTCAAGCCCAAGAAAATCTACTTCCTCGTCAAGCTGCCCACGTTCCCCGACGAGCACGAGAAAGCTCCTAGGCGGGTTGGATCAGGTAACGTACAAGATATCCCCGTGTACCTGAACTCGATAGGATGATGAAAGTCTAATTTCCCAGTGCGCGTAATGTTTAAATTGATGGAATGAACGCACGAATCATATATTATGCCATCAGAGTATAGAATGACGGACAAAATATTTGCATGGATGCATCTGACTATAGGCATACAGATGGGCGCTAAGGACCGGCTGGAGTGCCTGATGCTGTCGCGGAGAGCCACATCAGACATCGTTAGGCCGATGCAGGCAAGTTTCCGGCAAGACAGTGCGGAGCCGGTGCAGTTGAAGATGCGGATTCCGAGGGCGCAGCTGAAAAAATTGATGGAGGGAAGTATGGACGAGGCAGAGGTTGCTCGGAGAATTGTCGATCTTTACATGGGAAAAGTTCAAATTTTCGGAGAGACTAAGCATTTGGGGAGTGATCAGAAATTGTTGATTCACCAGCATCAGGAGGGTCACCGGAAGCCCGCACTTGGTGGCATTAGGGATGGCTTCAAGGTCCGGGAGGTTCGTTTCTTTTCTCCGTCCACACCATTAAATTCGAAAAATTATTACCTAAATTCTGTTCTACTAGGACATGTCGATCATGCGCGAAGAAACATTAACATAAGGACATCGCATCAAATGAAAAATTGGTATTAAGGGTATTTTAGAACTTGATTACTTAACCCAATTGAACTGAGATCATGTGGATGTGCTAGATGTTGAACGTGAGGACATCGAATGGAGTGCATTTTCAGACAGTAAAAGATGTAAAAAACGATGAGAACTTGTCTCGAAAGTCTTGGGAGGAATTGGCAGTGAGAAGAAAGAGAAGCACAGCATGTGCTTCACTCAATGCATGCCCATGTGATTGGCCCATGTTTGCACGCACTCTTGTCCCTCTTGAGATCTCCAGCACATGATGCACCCTATTTCTTCTCCTATGCACGTTCATGGAATGATCTGTCTAGCTATATTAATCAAAGCCATTAATTTTTTTTTTTTTGGTCTTAAAAGCCATTAACTTGACTAGCTTGAGATCTACATTAGCAATTTTTCGCGACAAGAAGCATTGCATAGCATGTATAGTTTCATCATCTGTCTCCGGGTCGGCATGATCCTGAAAAGGGGCGCTTGCTGCTTTGTGGAGAGATACTAGGGGGCCAGAATTGCAGGTTCATCAATGGAATTCCCCAAAAGAGTAGTCTTTTCAATTGAAAAGTCAAGAGTTGGTACAGATTTTCTAATTAATTTACGATGGTCAGAGGTATAGTTTGTTTCAGATCACCGGATTTAGTTGGAGCAACAACTCCGAAGACATATTCTTTTATGGAAAACAAAGAAAACAAATCAAAAATTGTGTTGAGTAGTCAGAATTAGTGAAATTGACTTGGAAGCAAGTCAAGACTCGCCAAACCTGCCACATTCTACCCGAATCTCGATCGTTAGCACTTGCCCATCAATTCTACATCGATGGAACTAATTTGTGGCAGTGTTTGGTGGGGGGCAGTTTCTCTTTCTTCTCTGTAATTTGTGTGGCCAAAGTGGCAGGCTCGGCATTACATCAGACAGGATAAGTGCAAGCACACCCAAGCATATGTATAACATTAGGATAAGCATTGTGAGTTGTGGGTGTGAAATCATTCAAGCCTTTTTGAAGACATAGTTGCCATCATGGATAAGAATAGGAATAAGAAAACAAGGACGATGACATGGGTAGCGCCTAACTTCGTATGCCTTAGAGTGGGTGTAACTTGTTAGGGACCGCAAGTTTTTTTTTTTGGAACCCTAGTTCATTAAATGCCTTTGATGTTGGTTTGGTGCATTGGTAGGAGTGAAGTCTCTATCTAGCAAAATGCCGAATGCCTATGAAAGACTAACATCCTCCCGCCCCTCTTCACCACCACCGTTGACCCCTCTCTTCATTGCGAGATGCTGGATTTGGACGACGGAGTCACGAGCTCCGAGCTTAGCGACCATGGTTGTGAGCTCAAGAGCTTCGAGCTCCATCGGTCATGGCATCGAGCTCAGACCCGGCATGGCCATGGCTCACGAGATACTATGGTGATGCTTGTTCGAGATAGAGGAGGTCGTGGGAGTAGTTGTGGGCAAGCGAAGGGCGAGTGAAACTTTGAAAAGTGATATAGAAGAACTATAAGTAGGTGAGGAAAAATTATTAAGACAGTCCTAAACTCAGCCGTGGCAAGGCTTGAACTTGTCAGCAAGGGGCGAGGTTGGCCTCACTTGCCCTTGGCTGGCGAGTTTAGCCTCACCAAAGGCGGGCAAGGCTTGTCCCTGTCAGCAGCCAGCGAGACCGACCTCGCCAACCCCCGCCTCTAGCTAGTCACTGAAACTGGCAACCGGTTAGAGGTTGAAGATGAAGAGAGAAAAAAAGAAAGAAAGAAAGGGAAAGAAAAGAAAAGAAATAATAATAATAATAATAAATTTCAACAAAAAAATATTTTAAAAAATTACCACATTAGTTTTGGCTTATCGGCCGACGTTCATATCAGCGCTGGTCGGCCAAAATTGGTCGGATGGATTGAATTGACACAAATGCAAAAGGTTTACAATTAAATCGGCACAAATGCAAAAGATTGAGGACTAATTTGGCACAATTGCAACTTATTTATAACTGTTTTGGTAGTTTTACCATGTGGGTGATATTATGTTGACATGAGGCATGTAGCTTGAATTTCTACAAAATAATTATGTTTTTTTTTGTCGTGAAATGGAGATTCGAACATTCTATGATTGACTGCTTACACTTTTGAGTTCACCGTCGATCCATGCATATCTATTTTCTCGTGAAATTTTTTTTTTTTAACTTAAGCAAATCCGTCCACTGTTGTGCTCTGCAATGTCGACTAATGTCTTCGTTTCCTGTTACGACATGAATCTGCAGAAGCGAGTGAGCTTCGATCCGATGGACGCGGGAGAAGGTCATATAGGCTTACACTCGCGACGATAGTCCCGAAGCTCGGTTTGATGTTAAATAGACCACCCGCTAATTGCTTCGAGATTGCTACTTGGGGGCACAAAATTCAGCGATGTTTCTCTTTGGCATGGAGTGGTTTAGGTTCATGACTACGTTTAGCTACTAATGTATGTAATTCTCTTAGCTGATAGCATGTTGTTCATATGTAAGATGCTGATATGTTATTAGTGTTCCTAACTGCCTTTCCTTCATAAGACAAATTGGCCCATCTGTAATATCTCAAACCTGGAAGTGTATTCTCTGGTTTGCTTCTGGTCGGTAATCTTATATATAATATTGGTAAAATCAAAATATTGATAAATCACGTAAGTGACGATTAGTTAACGGAAAAGTTATCAATTACAAACAAGTAAATACATTTGTAAGTATATTAAATGACAGCAGATAACCCAAATTTAGTTGGTGTCTTAATTAGATCAGAATCGGTAAATAACCCAAATTGAAGTTAGTAATTCGTAACAAGAGTTTATAAATTTGAAAAGTTGGTAGGGTACGCAAGTCGCAATTGGTAATTTATTGGAAAAGTTGATGATTTCAAAACAAACAAATAATCTCTGGTGAGTTCTTATAAAAGAAGATAACTTAATTAGTTGGTAGCCTAAAAATTAAGTTAATGACTTAATCGGAGACAGTTTGGTGAATAACTTACATAGAGGTTTGTAATTTCGTATAAGAGTTGATAAAACTTAAAACGATAGTAAGTTTTGTTTTTTGGTCAAAAGAAATGTCCATTCATTATCAAAATGATGCGTGAAAGGATTCATAGGAAATCTCAATAGTCATAATAACAAGCCAAGCTCATACAAATCCAAAACAAACCAAAAACCAAAAATCAAGGTATTTCATCGTAGCAAGGTTGGCGAAGATAATTACACACTCGTCCTTCAAGAACAGCCATGTGATTGCATTTAAACGAAAGGATCGACGGCCAATCATCAAATCATATGGCATCATCAATGATAAGCACACATTAGGATTTTTATCTATAGTTACAGCTTTGCCTTTTGGCAGTGTGTGCCTAGGTTCGACGCTCCCAACATCATAACTGTATAAAGACAACAAAAACATGTTGGATAAGCTTAGATTTGACATTTGTGGGAGTGAGCCCTTGAGCTAGTGCGAGGTGCCAAAGTTTTTAACGAAAGCACATTGGACGAGTACAGATTTGACACTAAAACTGCTGTAAATACCATTGAAATTAGAGGTGGAGTACTTGTTCATTAAAACTCCAAAATCTAGAATTAGATCAGATAGGAAAGCTCATAAATATAAGATCGGGAGAGCAAAGCTCCCAGATCTAAAATTAGATCAAGAGAATAAGGAAAAAAATGAAATTAAAGGAAGAATAACTAGAAGGGAAGAGAGAGATTTAGGTCAAATCCCTCTCCTTCGTAAGTAGAAGAGACAAAGAGAGGGGGAAGGACGGGGGGCTGGGAGAGGAAAGGTCTAGACCCCCTTAAAACGTTGGCAGGTTAACCAAATAAAAATTGGAAAGATTGGTAATTTCCTAACAAACAAATTAATATTGGTTATTCAAAAAATTAAGAGTTGATAACTTAAAATTAGTTGATTTTGACTGGAGAAAAGTTTGTTAATAATAAGTCAAATTAAGATTGATAATTTCTTATGAGAGTTTATGGACTTAAAACATAAATATTGATAATTTTTTGGACTAATTGATAATTTTCAAACAAAAAGATAAATGCCGTAATTTCTCATAAGATTTGATAACTTATGAACAAATTATCGGTCCCTTTCAAATCTGCCAATTGCATTCGAAATTTATGAGCATCTATGGAGATTTGCCAACACGAAAAGATTTGAACACTAGAACCGTTCTTTTTCATAATATAACTATGCACGTTTATTTTTCAATGATCAGTTATCACATGAATAATCCTTGCACGAAAACCTGTGTTATTTGGCTTGAACGGTTCTTGGCAAAAAAATCCCGAAGAAACTGTTCTTGTCGCTTCACTTATAAGAGACACACAACCTGTTAAAACAAACATGTCTGGGATAATTGTCTTAAAAGTCCCAAACCTATTATACGGTAGACAATTCAGTCCTAAACCTTTCAATTATGTCAATTTAGTCATATACTTTTTATGATTTGTCAATTTAGTTTTAAAGCTTTCAATTATCAATTATTGACAAATTATCAAAAGGATTAGGACCAAATTGACAAATATTCAAAATATTTAGGATTAAATTGATACAATTGAAATATTTGAGACTGAATTAGCCTCCAGCTCAAACGTGTGATACAAGCTTGAAAAATATTATTATGAAACTTTCCGAAAGAAAACGAGAGAGGACTACGCAGTTACGATGTTTCCTTTCGAGTCATACTCGATTTTCCCGGAGAAATCCAGGGGCCGGCACCGCTCTCCTGGTATGATAGTCTTCCTCCAGAGAGCCTCGTCGCTGTCCTCGCCGTCATCTTCCTCTCCTTCCTCCGTCTTCCTCCACGATACCATCTTCGTCATCAGGAGCGCCTTGCTGCTGATGCTGCTGTTGAGCCTTGAGATGAGCCTCTTCTGGCTCGACCCGGGGACGGACACACCGCGCTTTGTTGACTTCTTGGATTTGCCATGAGAACCGCAAAGAAACATCAAGATAGAGAGGACGGAGAGGGTGGAGATTAAGAGGAAGATGAACGTTAGAGAGGCTGCAGAGAATGGAACGAGGGTTTTGATCGAGACCAATGGTCTTGGCACTGGTCTTGCCATTGTGTGAGAGAATTAGTGAAAGAACGAGGTTGTTGGTGTCGGAGGCAGTAGACAAGACACGCAATAAGAGAAGGAGACATATGAAGGAGGTTGATGATGTCGCACGCCCTCTAGATTTTCTATCAGATGATTATCAGGTCACTTCAACACTGCCAACAAACATCAACATATAGCGCACAGGAAAATCTGCAGAAGAAACAAATTTACTGCATCAGTCTTTGACGAAAGCCTATTGGCTTGCGATATATAGTCGCTTAAAGAATTTATCTTTTATAACAGGACCGACGAGATGGCTCTCGCAATTGGCTCTTTGAAAAGCGGGGCTAAGCACGCCGTGTTTCACCCGGTTAGATTGACTCTGACTCGTTGACTGAGTTGACTTGAGCCGTCCACGACGGTTCCAGCATGCCAACTTTACATTCACCGCAGCGCAAAAGCCTATTGGTCATTCTTGGCCCAACTAGACAAGAGACAGACATAACAAGACATTAATTAGGATCATCTTTCGTTTCAGATTCACTGTTAAATCTCACCAGGAGTATGATCTGATTGTTAAACGCGGTGTAACCTAGACGACATGAAGGTTGATCGAAAGTGTTCGATAGTTTATGTCTTGCTTTACGCGGGTTCGCAGTGCTTGATTTGACTTGGAAGGAAGAAAGGATCTTGAGAGCCTTCTAAGCAAAGGCCTGAATCCAACTGAAGCCTATATAAATACATATTTTCCGAGTTCTTTATACGTTGCGGGAGGCAGTGAGTATTATCTCCATGTCTCATGATCAATTCAATCTGTGGAGGTATCTTGGTAGTGCCTTTTGGTATAAGCTTTTAAAGCTTTAGCAAGTCTGAAGCCAGTAGATGACAAGCCGTTTGATGCATCAGCACAACGTTCACGTCCAAGCGTGAAGAAAATCACTTGAAGGGCAAGCTTGTGACGTGCGATTAGGGGGCCACTTCCTAATTCAGGGTGCTGAATCTGTGGACACTTGGACTAATTTGAAAGAGAAAAAGAAGAGACCATTACTATTGTCCCACGCGTGATGCCCTTTCCAATCGTCCTCCAGTATTTCTTCCAATCACCACTGTTAGTTTTCTAGCGAGCTTAGGGGGACAACCACAAGTCATCCCAACATCGTATGATTCACGAAAAATAAACTTTGCTGGAAAATGACATTTACCTACGTTTAGCTCTTTTTTTCCTAATAATAATAATAATTCAGAGGTTGATTATAAAATTAATAGACGCACACTCGAGAAACAGTCTCGACTACAATTTAGGTCCTCGGGTTTAGACCCAAACCAGGGCTTGGGGCACCGAGGCTCATCTTGGGGCACTAGGGCCCAATCATCGAGATCTCAGGTGCGGAGCCAAATACCTAGGCATGACCGCTAAGGACCCGAGACCTGGAGTCGTAGGTCCTAGTTTGATCATACTTTCAAAAATGTCCGATGTGAATTGAAGTATAATTTTTCCGTTAATTATGAAAAAAAATTCCGGTGCTGCAGTCCAAACGTTAGAAAAAAATTTGATCCAAATGTTTTCCCGAAACAAACGGAAACACAGTGATCTCTCATCTGTTGTGGTGGACCTCGCTCAAGTCCCACGAGTTTCAATTTGAAGGCGTCAATGGTTATCGCCGTGTGTTTGAGAGAGAAAGAGAGACTCCAGGACAATTGTGCCTAGGGGCCAATGAAAAGTCGAGTGAGCGAGTTAAAAAAGGTGGAGAGAGGGTTAACGATCGAAATGATTACGGACAGAATAAAAAAATTATAGAGTTTAACGCTCACTAATCTAGAGATTAGAACAACTTGACATGCTATAGCATCCACCAAAATTTTTCTAATCTGGGAGAGAAAAGTCATCTCTCGTTAACTTTTACTCGGTCATTGAAGCCCCCACTTGAAAAGGGTTGTCATTGACTAATGTGAATTTTCTATTGAAAGAAAGCCCCCAATAAATAGGGACGAGTGGTTTCAAATTATGTACGGGTTTCACCTGGAGCTTGAAATTTATCCATGGAAATAAGTTCCTTAATTTTTGAAATCTGAAACCTACCCTATATATATTGGAGCTTACCCTGTCACAGGTTCCAGAATCGATTTGAAGACCTATTCAGATTCTATTTTTATTATTAATTGAACAATTGCAGTGAATTATCACCTTTAATGATCACAACTTGCTACTATGATTCATTTACCATAACTTGTATTTAAAGATAAGAAGAATATGAAATATTAACAAGTCATAAAATAAAAGATTATACTAGTAGTTCCAAATTATACACTTATCATCTAATACTATGGATATAAACTAAGAAAAAATACAAAAAAATTTAGTCAAAGTTTAAGGTTCTAGGTTTCACCTACTTAGAACCTACTCGTCAAAACACCTTATTTGAAACCTATAGATTCCCACGGTCAAATTCTAGATTTTATCTTGGAACCGTGCTCAACTTATCAATGAGGGCCACCTCGAGCTCGGCCAAGATGGACGAAGATCAATTCAAACCCTTTTGTCAAACCCCATCACAAACGGCCTCTGACAAAATATTAGACAGTCCCGCTCCTCCACGTCACCGCAGCCCGCGCCATTCACCGATCGACACGTCACATGAATGGGTCCCATGGAAGAAGCCTCTCTGTCTCCCTCTTTCTCTCTCCCCACTGTTCATCTTCCTCTCTAACACGCAACTTTTTGTCATAGTAAAACACTAATAATATATGGGAGAAAGGAGGGAAACGAAGATGGAAATTAGGGTCGTGATACCAACAGCAATTTGCGGTACGCCTGAACTTTTCTTCTTTCATGAAAAAAGCATACACACCCGCACGCACGTACCTCTAAAACCTTTGCACCCTTGCATGGAGTGGATACACATTCTTTCCCTCACAAGTAATTTTGAACGCCGCGACGGCCTCGTGATTTCAACCCGAATCATAACACGACACATGAATTCCAACATCCACGTTGATGACCTTATGATCTGCGCCGATCGAAATCAATCGGTAAAAGAAGAAAAACACAACAACGACGCACGTCGAAATGTCTAGAAAAAGTTACTTTGGAAGGAAGAAAGTATAAAGAGGAAATAAAAGAAATGGTACTGACGACAACTCCTTTCTTGTATTTCCAATCGAGAAATAGCTTTAACAAGTTAAAAACTCTCGTAGCGTATCGCGAGGCACACCGCAATAAAAGCTGAAGGCACGCAAATTCCCTCAGCTGATTATGATGGCCCGCAGATCATTCCGCTCAGATGGGAATTGCGTTGATGACGGAGGGATAAACCACGGTCGCGGGGTGCGCCATGATCCGGCGGCCCTTGCCGTGGCGGAAGCAGTAGACAAGGGCCCCGACGGGCCACTCGACGATGGCCGCGGCCGCGAAGGCCAGGAAGCCCACGGTCGGCCCCACCACCTTGCACCGGCACGGGTTGCTCGCCGTCCCGCATTGCACGCATATCGGGATTCCAATGCCGAGGGCCATGTTACAGCGCGATTCGGAGTAATGATCGGAGGTTTTACGAGCGAACGAGAATTCGTGAAAGATGATAGATCTGGAGAGGAAACGCAAAGGTTTGGTGTAGGACGATGAAGTCGGAGCAATGGCCGATCGAATGTATCTATAGGGCCCCATCCTCCGGGACAGCTGCCACGTGGCGTTCGCAGGAGCGTTGGGCTTGGGGCACGAGGTGAGGTGTCACGGACACGTAGGTGACACGTGTGTGGAATCGCTCTGATTTGCCCATTTCTAATTTGTTGGAATTAAATTATTGTTAGGATGATGTGGGCATGTGCACAAGTTCTATGCAAAAGAAAAGAGAGGATAAGGAGAAAATGGAATTGGGCAATGGTTGATAGAATGGACGATGGAAAGCCTTAGATGCTAGGAAATAGCTTAATTTGGATGAATGCTTTATAGATTTCATTAACAAAATCAAGAAATGAAACAACATATGCTATTTTGAATTAATGGTAGGGATAAGATAAGGAATATACACGTATCTATTGGATCCAGTAAAGTTTGAACTTGATGACCCGCGAATAATAATCGATGCGGGAATAAAATCGACCGACATTCTAGAAGGTAGACGGTAGCTTATATGAGGCTATGGATCCTTCCGACATGGTTATATCAACCCGATTTAAGCCTCGTGTGGAAACGGAGAATGATTAAATTAATCTATTGTGATTTTGCAGCCTTAATTGTGTTGGCAATAGTTACCATGTGATCATCACATCTCCATGTTATGAGGTATGTAAGCAATTTCCTCACAATAAGCGTATACTGAAATTGGGCTTTTCCTACGTAACTTTGGTCTTCCAGATTGTCGCACACGGTCAACATTAATGGGGGTCATTTTCCTAAGGAGAACAATCAATCATGAATGAGAGAAATTATCCTAAGTTTCATTTCGGGAAAAACTTCATGATAAAGAAAAATACTTTCCGAGAAAATATTTTTCAAGAAAATAATTACTTTTTCTTTATTTGATAATATGTAACCAAAAATGTTATCTGGTATTTAGATCTCATTAGAAAAACGATTTCAATCTCATGACTTTATTTTAGGCAAAAAAACAATCGAATTTTTATATAATTTATTTTATTTTCTTTTATCTTATCTTTTATTTTCTTTTTTCTTTTCCTTCTTTCTCCTCCGCCGGTCACCGGCCTTGGCGATGGCCGCGATTGGTCACTGGCAAGGGCTGGCCTCGAACAAGGGTGAGCTTGTTGGGATATGGCAAGGCTCAAGCTCGTCGGATTTCGGCGAGCTTGAACCTCGCCAGCCTCGCCATGGCAAGGTTGAGCTCTCCTGAGACCGACCCTTGTCTGTGGCTAGTCACCAAGGCCCGGCAACCGATGGAGGAGGAAGAAGAAAAAGAAAAAAAAATGAAAAAAGAAAAAAAAAGATAAGTAAAATATTTAAGAGGAGCAATTTTGAAAAATGTTTTCACATTCTTAAATTTATGAATTCACTTTTTTTAATTTTATAAATGGTCGGAAAATATTTACGATTGCATTTTCGACTAATCAAACCGATAGAAATTCAGAAAATTAATCTCTCCCGTACGTTCCAAACTATAACTCCATCGTTTGTGTACGGCTTGAAGGACATCTGGCAGAAAGGTTTCAGTATCCGAAAGAAGAAGGATCTCTAAATATCACACAGACAAGATCCAGAGAACAGTGTCAGAGTACCAACATTAACATGGGATCAAAATAAACCATGAATGAATGAAGCACCCACCTATATGTACCTACCCTCCTCAGCCAACGCCATTATTTACCTTCTTCTTGTTTCTCTGAATTACTCTCGCATCTGTAGTAACATCACCACCACCGTGTTGCTACCACGACACCCCAAATGCCAAATCCAATCAAAAGCACCAACTCGCTGTTGTAACCCACGACATGATTCTGAGAAGCACCTGAGTAAAAGTAGTGCCAGTCGTCGTTGGTGTCGGATGAGTACAAGTTCCCCGGCAAGCCCGTCACGTAGATGAACCTCGGCGGCGGAGGCGGCAGCGGAGAACAATACGTGGTCTTCGGTGGCGGCGGGGGCGGTGGCGGAGGGGGAGGAGGCGGCAGGCTCAGCTGCTGGCCGCATGGGTCCGAGCAGGTGCACGTTGAGCACTTGATCCCGCTCTTCGTCGCGTGGAAAGTCGCCGTCTTCTTGTCCGTCTCCATCTTCCCAGGGTCTGTGCTATCGCCATCCGAAAGGGAAATGGCGAGAAAGAGAACTAGGACGGGGCCGAGCCGCCGGAGGCTCGAGCACGCCATGCTTTTTCCGCGTCTGCGACGGCGGTGCACGATCAAATTGGGAGGTTTCAAGAGAGAGAGGGAGAGGGTCTCTTGAATAACTTGGGGTTTGCTTTTGGCTTATAGTTACGTTGAAGAAGGGCGAAGTAGATTGAGGCCCGAATGCAAGACAGAGGGAGAGAAATAATGGAGGGATGTGTTAGGTGGCGGATCAGTTAATTCGGAGGAATGCACAGTTGAGCAACGAAAGTGACTTTTTAGAGAGATGGTTTGATGATGAGTCACTTGTCTTAGATATAGCGAGAGAGAGAGAGAGAGATATGCATGTGGAGGGATTAAATGGCTTGGGAGTTAGGACCCTTTCAAAGCCATCCCATACCTAGCTTTTCCTCTCTTTTTTTAACTCTAATCTTTAAGCAGGTCGGATGCAAAAAAACATAAATTTTATAGTTTTTACGGGTTGCTATACGTAGAAGTTATCATTTAGATCTCGACATTGCAAGTGAAAATTTTTTCTTTCAGTGTCAATTATGAACTAAAGTAAGAACGGTTTTGTTGCAATTTTGGTTCGGGTCGAACTCCCTTATCTAAAATGTATCAAGCCATTTCCATTTTTACGCTATAAATCTAGGTGCTACGCTTTAGTTAAGGTCCAAGGATGTCATTATTGGTTATGAGATTGTCAAAGGAATTTGTCTGTACTACGTTTCATATGGTACCAAATGTAGACTCCTAGATCTGGTATACGTTGTTTTTTATCTCGAGTTTTCTCCACATGTTGAAGAAGAGAGACAAGACAGCATCGTTTATGCCTTCTAATACTCATCACTTGCACCATGCCTCATCCAAGAGCTCGTTGCAAAATGTTTTGCTTAGGGTTGTTTATTTGGCCGTTTAGCTTATAAAGAATCAGAATGGGGTTTATGCCAGCAAACTTACTTTGCTTCGCTTGATAATGAAGCCTCCACATACAGCTCAACGATCCAAGCACCATGCACAGATAAAGGCGCAGGAAGAATAAGTTCTTGGGCCCATGTTCGCAAGAGCTCAAGGGAATCAGTTCAAAAGATGAACTTCAAAAGATGAACTCAAATATATATATATATATATACACGCAGAAACTACAAGAATCTTCAGATTTATCGAGACCGACCTTTTCTTGATGTTCTGGGTCGCTTTTGAAGAACAAAAAAGAGAGATGGATCGTGGGTTATAATGTACGAGCAATGCCCCATTGGGAATAATGCACTTTTTCAATGGACGAATCATGAGGATTAGAGGGTCTTAAGCTGATGCTCGCGTCCTAGCTTTCTTTGGGGGGGGGGGGGGGGGGTATATATCTTTTTTCCAACATGACAACGATCTTCGATTGTCCCACTTTCCCAAAAGTGTAGAGCTTTGCATCTTATTCTTCCATTCGATCATTGGGCCTTCAGCTAATACGCTCGAGTCGATTAAACCCAAAAATATATATATACACACACTCGAGTCGAGTTTCATTGTCTCTACAAGGAATAAGTGGATGCTAGAGGTGCGTGAAGATTGAGTTGCACTGTGTTTGCGACAAATCATACGTGATTAGTTAAGCAAGTGGACTATCTTCAACTATCTAAAGAGGGTCCTCTGTTGTTTTGCAGATCGACCTTGGGAATCGCCCTTTAGTTGATTAATAAACCAAGCGATAAGTGATCAATTTGTCTCGAGTTTGAGCCTGTGTAACCAAACCGGCCCAAAACCTCGATTGTGAGAAGCCCGATTACGTTGGAGAACAACTGCTGAGGTTTAATTAAGGACTTGTGTAATCATCACAACCAACTTCGATTCCAAGTCGACATCACTCACGAACTCTACCCGTCTGATTCAATATTTTGTAGATCTAACTCTGTGAATCGACCGTCGACTTGTTCTTTTTTGTGCCATGTTGCAGCAAAGCTTATGGCATGCGTGCAGACTTCGTGTGCGACGTCCAAGGTACGGTTCATGTTGGAAACAGATGTGAAAAAAAAACAAAAGACAGAACATAGGAATTTTACGTGGTTCGATCACAAAGTGATCTACGTCCACGGGTAAGGCAAGACAAAATTCCACTATAATCAAAGAGAGTACAGTTTTCAGAAGTCAAAACAACGATTAAAGCTCACCGCTCACAAAACTCTTTGTAAACAAAATTCTTTCTATACATTAATGAGAAAACCTAGCCGTAGTATAAATAGGGCTCCCAAAAGGTTGGGCCTATCAGCCCAACCCTCCGCGTCGCAAACCAAATCTCAATTTTCTCTCTACTTTCGGGTCACACAAAAAATATGTTGGGTTGGGTCATGAACCGGATCGAGTACTTAAAATTCAAGACATATTTAACAAATCTCCACCTTGACTTGAATTTCCCAAAATAAAATAGTCAAGAAGCCGAACACATTCGCTTAGCATCCCTAAGCCTACGTGAGCTAACTCGGTGTAGAAAACAAGGACTGCAACAAAAGAACATATCCACTTCAAAAAACACAAATGTAGAATTGTCATTTACCTCTCCACCAAAGGCCCAGAAGGGATGAACTCAAGCAAGCATGCCAATCAAGTTCAAGCAATGCTTAAACTTGTTGGCGGGGACTGGCTTGGTCAACATATCAGCAGGATTGTCAGCTGTACCAATTTTCTTTACCATCATGTTTCTCTCCGCAACTGCCTCTCGAATAAAGTGATACCTGACATCGATGTGCTTAGTCCTCTCATGATATGCTTGATTTCTAATCAAATATATAGCACTCTGATTATCACAAAAGACAACCGAATTGTCTTCATGCTGTAGCCCAAGTTCCCGAACAAGATTCCTTAACCAAATACCTTTCACTACTTCTGTTGCTGCCATATACTCTGCCTCTATAGTAGACAAAGCAACTGTCGACTGTAAAGTTGACCTCCAACTAATAGCCGAACTAGATAGTGTGAAAAAATAGCTAGTCAATGATCTCCTCTTATCGAGATCACCTGCAAAATCGGAATCCACAAATCCCACAACTGAGGTACCGTTGGAACTGTTTCTATCAAATACTAGACCCAACTCTGCAGAGCCTCTAAGATACCTAAGTATCCATTTCACTACTTGCCAATGGACTTTTCTAGGATGCGCCATATATCTACTAACCACACTAATTGCCTGCACAATGTCTGGACGAGTGCATACCATAGCATACATAATGCTATCGACTGCACTAGAGTATGGGACACGAGACATTGCAGTCTCCTTGACCTCTGATTGAGGTGAATGTAGAACCGAGAGTCTAAAATGGGATGCCAATGGTGTACTCACGGGCTTAGCGTTTTGCATACCAAACCTCTCAAGTACCTTTACAATATAACTCTTCTGCGAGAGATATAATTTCCCTCCTTTCCTGTCCCTCTGAATCTCCATTCCTAAGATCTTCTTGGCAGGACCCAAATCTTTCATCCCAAACTTCTCACTAAGCCGTTTCTTCAACACTTCTGACATGTTCTTTGCAGCAATGAGCATGTCATCCACGTATAAGAGAAGATAGACAAAGGATCCATCTGAACCCCTCCTGAAGTAGACACAACTATCATAGTTGCTCCTATAATAACCGCTCCCTATTATAAAACTGTCGAATCTCTTATACCATTGTCTTGGTGACTGCTTCAAACCATACAAGGATTTCTTCAATTTACAAACATGATCTTCCTTACCTTCTACATAATAGCCCTCGGGCTAGGCCATATAAATAGTTTTCTCAAGTTCGCCATACAGAAAAGTAGTCTTCACGTCAAGTTGCGCAAGCTTTAAGTCAAATTGAGCAACTATAGCCAGCAACACACGAATGGAAGTGTGTTTTACCACGGGAGAGAAAACTTCATCATAATCAATTCCCTCCTTTTAGTTGTAGCCTTTAACTACGAGCCGAGCCTTGTATCTAGCATTTTCAACACCTGAAATTCCTTCCTTTTTCTTGAAGACCCATTTATACCCGATGGCTCTTTTTCCCTTAGGCAATTGCACTAAGTCCCAAGTCTGGTTCTTGTGAAGTGATTCAAGTTCCTTAACCATAGCAACAGCCCATTTCTCTGATTTTGTGCAAGTAATAGCTTCCGTATAAGTAGAAGGTTCTTGAATACCTATATCTTCTGCTGTCGTGAGAGCATAAGCCACCAAATAAGAGAACCCATATTTCTGAGAAGGCCGGGTCTGCCTCCTTTCTCTGCCAGTAGCAATACAGTATGGCTGCTCCACCTCATCTACAGCTTCCTCATCTGAACTTGAATCGTCAAGAGCATTTTGCTCGTTCAAAATATTTTGAGAAGTCTTTTCTGGAAGCTCCACCTGAACCTCCATCTTATTTGTATCACTCTCATGTTTTCCTGCAGACTCATCAGCAACTTTCTTTGGATCAAGCATATGCATTTCATTAAATGTAATATCCCTACTAATAATGAACTTAGGTGAGTTAGGTTCTTGGCACCATAAACGATAGCCTTTCACCCCATTAGCATACCCAACAAAAATGCATTTCTTTGCTCTAGGTTCTAACTTACCATTCTTAACATGATAATAAGCAGGGCATCCAAAAACCTTTAAATTAGAATAATCACAAGGCTTACTTGACCACATCTCAAAAGGAGTCTTGCATTCTATTGCTGTTAAAGGAGAGCGATTAACTAGATAGCATGCCGTGTTAACAGCTTTAGCCCAAAAATCCTTTTCCATGCCAGCATTAGAAAGCATGCATCTTGCTCTTTCCAATAGAGTTCTGTTCATACGTTCTGCCACTTCATTCTGCTGTGGAGTTGCCTAACTGTACGGTGTCGAACAATACCTGTATCTGCACAAAATTCATTAAAATCACCACCAAAGAACTCAAGACCATTATCGATCCTAAGACATTTGATCTTTTTCCCTGTCTGATTCTCAACAAGAGCTTTCTACTTCTTGAAGGTTCCAAACATATCACTTTTTCTTTTCAGAAAGTAAACCCAAACTTTCCTGGAATAATCGTTAATGAACGTCACAAAGTAAAGAGCATCACCCTTAGATGGAACCTGTGCTGGTCCCCATAAATCGGAATGGATATAGTCGAGTGTGCTCTTTGTCGAATGAGTCCCTGTACTGAATCTAACTCTGCATTGCTTGCCAAGAACATAGTGCTCACAAAAATCTAGCGAGGTCGTCTGCTCCCCACAAAGTAAACCACGTTTACTCAAAACTGACATGCCACGTTCACTCATGTAGCCCAAACGTATATGCCACAATTTCGTTCTATCATTATCAGAAACTGAATTGATTGTGCAAATTGAAGGACCCATAACTGTGCTACCCTGCAAATGATACAAGTGATTCACCTTGCTTCCTTTCATCACAACCAGATTGCCTTTTGTAACTTTGAGAACTCCACCTCTACCTGAGTATACACACTCAATGGAATCCAAACTGCTCAACGAGATAAGGTTTCTCTTCAAGTCTGGTATATGTCTTATTTCAGTCAAAGTTCTTACTATTTTGTCGTGGCACTTAATCCGAACAGTACAAATACCCATGACTTTGCATACAGCATCATTCCCCATCAAGATTGATCCACCATTCAATGGCTCGTATGTAGTGAACCATTCCCTATTTGGGCACATGTGATATGATGCTCCCGAATCCATAATCCAAACATCATTGGACAAATTAACAGTAGAGCATGTCGTAAGAACACTGGTTGACGTATTAGCCTCATTGTCTTTTGCAACATTCACCAAATCTTGTTTTTGACTATGTTGCTTATCCTTTTTCTTGAGCGAAGGACAATCTTACTTGTAATGTCACTTTTTATGACAATAGTAGCACTCAACGTTCATCTTATCTCCAGGTGGCTTAGATTTTGAATGACCAACAGATTTCCCTCGGAAAGCTTTATCTCTGCTCTTGGTCCTGTCTCTCACAAACAAACTATTTGCTTTGTTTTCACTGGTATTTCCATTCAATTTTGTTCTCAGTTCCGCAAAATTCAAAGATGCTTTAACATCTTCCAAAGTTATGGATTCACGTCCATAAAGCATCGAGTTCACAAAATTCTCGTATGAGGCAGGCAGTGAACATAACACAATCAAAGCTTGATCTTCATCCTCTAGTTTAATATCTAGATTTTTCATATCCAGAACAATTTTATTAAACTCATCTAAGTGTTCCTGAACAGGCGTACCTTCACGCATATTTAGGGTATAAAGACGCCATTTCAAATAAAGTCTCGATGTCAGAGATTTTTTCGTGTAGAGACTTTCCAGTTTCTTTCGAAGACCGATCGCTGTTTATCCATCGGCGACTTCTCGCAAAACCTTGTCATCTAGAGACAACTGCATCGCGCTATGCGCCTTCTCGTCCATCTCTTCAATCTCAGCCGAGGTCATATCGTCTGGATATTTTCCGTCCAGCGCCCTAACCGTACCCTCTCGCCTCAATAAAGCCTTCATCTTTATTCTCCATAATTCGAAATTGTTCTGTCCATCAAAAGATGAAATCTGAAACTTCAAAGATGTCATATCCAGGAACCGTAGAATCGAATGCAGCTCTCATACCAATTGTTGGAAACAGATATGCAAAAAAAAAAACAAAAGACAGAACACAGGAATTTTACGTGGTTCGATCACAAGGTGATCTACGTCCACGGGCGAGGTAAAACAAAATTCCACTATAATCAAAGAGAGTACAGTTTTCAAAAGTCGAAACAACGACTAAAGCTCACGGCTCACAAAACTCTCTGTAAATAAAATTCTTTCTATAAATCAATGAGAAAACCTAGCCGCAGTATAAATAGGACTCCCAAAAATTTTTCTCGGGGGCATAGCCCCCAAACCCTCGAGACATTGGTTCGCTTGCTCCAACTTGGGCGGTCCGCTATGGAGATTTATTCGCTTGCTACGGGTTGGGCCTATCGGCCCAACCCTCCACGTCGCGAACCAAATCTCAATTTTCTCTCCACTTTCGAGTCGCACAAAAAATATGTCGGGTTAAGTCATGAACCGGACCGAGTACATAACATTCAAGACATATTTAACAGTTCAACGTTAATTATTCAAAGGTTTCCATGTAGTATTTTAGATTTTCTTGGGCAAAATTTCTTGTCGAAAATATGTAAGAGAGTATGAGTAAACACCACTGGAAAATCACTTACGTGTAACTTAAGACTGAGAAATATAAATATGATTGAGCTACTAATTATAACTCTGCAACTCCTGATTGACAATCGATTCTCCTAGCTATTCTCATGTGCAGGTGCCCGCACCGTGATCAATTCACGTGAATGTATGTTGCTCTTTTTGTTCCCCGTTGAATTCTCCGATAATTTCTTCTTCTTGTGTAACATTAAGTTGCAAGCTTCGTTAGTTTTCGTGTGATTTCCTAATGATGATCAATTTGACTTGTTTACTTTCAGGTCATGAATGTTCGGAATCCATAATATATTCTCGGAAGAGTATTTGCGGAAGGTCATCCGCGCGTACATCTTAAACGAATTAATCAAATCTCATGCATATGGTTGCGTGCTTGTGGTGTGTGATATATTTGTTAAGGCAATGGATACATGCTAAAGATAATTAGCTTGCTTACTAAACGATGTAACGGCATTTTACCTGGGGGTGTCAGAACCGAATCCGAAACCGAGCCAAATCATAATTTCATGCATTTTCGGTTCAGTTTAGATATTGAAAACATAACTTTTTTTTATTCTAGTTTGGATTAAGTGAACCAAACTAAAAATTGTCCATCTTCTTAATATTACAATTTACACAATCTTTCTCCTTTTTCACTAAAACTCTTCCTAATATTACAAAAAAGAAAACCGAAATACCGAACCGAAGCAAACCGAACCGAACCGGGTCTTCTGTTTGGGTTGCATTTTGGTTCAAAGGTAATGCACGCCCAAACGGTTAGGTAAAGTCGTGTTGACAATTAGTGGAGCATGATGGGTAATGTTGTTTTGACGCTCTTAAGCCCAATGGGTTATGTATGTCAGTAGCCCTTACTTATCAATACGTAACCCATCATGATCATTTCAGGTAGATCTAAGATAATTTAAACCAGGAATTTAAGAAAATCACGCGTGCATACTCAATAACTTTCCTAGGATCACATCACTACTAGTACTGAACCCAGGATTCATATAGGAAAGAGCTAGCTAAGTACAGAACATTTCACATGATCAAGAAGCCCAAAGAGGAAACATGTCCTATGCATTCCCACTGCCAGAAGATCCAACATTTGGCCGAGGCGGGATTTCGTGGCCGGGGCTTCCTGCGACGAAACCGTTTCGTGGCCGAAGATCCTTGTCAATAGGTCTCGGTGATGAAATCGAATAATTTCACAGCCGATAGTATAGTTTTCGCCGGGAAAATCTTTTGTAGTTTTAGCCACGAAGTTTTCCGTGGGTTTAGAGCATCGTGGCAAAGATAGGCATACCTGTTTTGGTGACAGTAGGAATTGCGGTTGAAAAGTTGAGGTAAAAAACAATGTACTTTTAGCGGTAAAATATTTTGCGAGGGAGGGGCAACGGTCGAGCCACGGTGAACATGTTGCCACGATAAAGCTTTGTGTGACCAAAGATCATTTTGTGGTTAAATACGAGACATACCGGCGTGAAACGCTTGCCACGAACATAGTTTCATGGCTAAAAAGGCAGATCATTTCATTGACGTTCAGGGGTCACTTCTCTGTTATCATAAGTAGTTTTGAGATTATGACTTCCTTGAGGCGTACCTTCCCGAGTTCTTGACACTTGCAAAGAAACTCCGAATGAGGTGGTGGCACAAAAAGCAACAAAGTGAGCTCTTTATTGAGCTTTAGCAATCAATTTCGAGTCATGACCCTTAGAAGATACGCATGCACGTAGCGAGTTTGCTTTCCGTGTTTCCAACCACACCCTCAATAATTTCCACTTTTGAAGCTTTCTCAACCAACGTTTTGATGCATCGCTCCACACATTCCCCACTCCTCTCTCTCCCCTCCCTCTCCCTCTCCCACTCTCTGTCTCTCTCTTCTCTCTCAATCTGGAATGGCCAAGGTTAACAACAGTCATGGAAGCACTAGAAACGCCATATTCTTTATGGTGGTGCACTTGACTTTGCAATTCTCGTTGGTGGCGCAGCCTACGCTGGCTGAACAAACTCCGTTATACTCGAATGAGTGTTCTTATCCTTGTCTTCCGCCACCGAGTGCAGCCACAGACTGTCCACCGCCACCTTTTCCGCCATCACAACCGTCGACGCCATTGCCACCGGCTGCTGATCAACCACCGCCGGCCTTCCTCTTTCCGCCGCCAGATGCTGGGTACATGCCCTATGCTTTCCCTCCACCTAATTATTACATGGACTCCATCCCTCCTCCCCCTCCTGAGCCGATATTGCCGTACTTCCCATGGTACTACAAGCATCCTCCTTTCCAGTCGCAATCGTCAGAAGTGATTCATTCACAATCAAGGGTCGCCATTGTGGTGGCGCTATGCTTTCTCTACATTGTTCTTCTAGTGGTTAAGTGATAGAGCAGCGCGTTATGTTTCCTGTTCCCCGTCTTTTGTATTACAGTGAAGGGACAAGATATTTTGCCACCAGCTGAAGATCAATAGATCAACCAATTTTGGCATTTGAAGCATGTATTGAGAGATGCGTGCTCTTTGTATTCCTTTGTGGAGTATACAGATGTTTAGAAACTTTTTGACTGGGTAATCGTTCTGGCGCTGCAATGTCACTCATCTTGCACATTCTTACCAGACCATATGATCTCTGTATATATAATATATCCACAGATTTCGATCATTAAATCAAGACTAGGTCCGTGATCCTTGACATGCTTGGAACGCATCAATGAGTGATTGATCGATAGGCTAAAATCATGAAATACAAGCGTGCCTCGGTCCAGTACAGCATAAGGAGGCACAGTATAAAAAAGCAAGACCTTTTCCAGTCTGGATCACTAAAGTTTCAAGCATCATATAGAAGTCCAATACAAACGATTCGGTTCGGAATTGCCTCTATTCCCGCCTTATAGATGTTCAAGCAACATTAGGGTATATTTGTTTTGAGAAAAACTTCATCGTAAAAATTATATATATTACGAAAAATCATTTTCCAAAAAAATGTTTCCCCTTGTTCAAGTTAGAAAAATGTTCAAGAATGCATATTTTCTAGCCGTTTATGATTTACCGTTGACAAATCGTATTCAGCAAACCAAACGTGTAAAAGTTTAAAAGACTAATTCACGAAAAATTCTTACACTCAAACAAACAAACCCTAAAATACCTAACCAAATTCAATTTGAGTAGTACTTTTCATGCATTTTGGAACTGTCTGCTGCTATATAACCTATTTTTCAGTATCAATTCATTGGATAGAAATACTAGCCGTCCGTGAACACAACACAAACAGAAAAACTGACATATTTGCAAACTTATCCAGCAAAAAGCAGAAAGAATTAACTGTCAATGCTACTCGATCCATGCAAATGCATATAAAAGGTTCTACAACTATTGCACTACATTTTTTTTTTCATTTCATTCAATTCAATGACTTGAGCGTACTTCGCATGTATTAATTTCCTCCCTCTACTCAATCTAAGGAAACTTCGGTTATTGCCTTACAAGTACTCCACCTGCATTGCAACTAACTGCATCAACTTTGAACCTGATTCCCATGCCTACACGATGCATAGTGGCCAATGATTAGGATGACTGCACTGCATTAGTGAATACAATCGGAATTGATGATGAATCAAATTTACACAGTCTAGGTCGGCTGCCTCCATGTATGTGCCGCTTCTTTTCAGCCATTCCTCTCCCAAAACTATGTAAGAACTGCACGAAATCACACTAATGCTTTGACTATTTGGCGACGCCACACTGCAGTATCTGGGTCAAACCTCAGCTCCCATGTAGACCAATAGTGCAAATCTTGCTTCAACGTTAGCACTCGTGGCTTCCCATTCAAGTGTACTGTTCTTACACGAACAAACTCCCCATGCTCTAACTCCTGCAATATTATTCATCCCGGTGTCACTAGTGCAAGTGAATCATCGATTACTGCAAGCAGACAAATCTCATCATGTATATCTATCTCTCCCAGTGTGGTAGGAACAATTTACACAGAAGCTTGCTTAAACGTAAATAATGCCGGGAAGCAATGACAAGAATGTGAAGATTGACATATATCTATCAGGGCGATTTACAAAATTTTATAACAGCTCAATAGTACACTTTACCCGCTTCATTAACCAAGCACATCAAGGGCTGGGAGATTGCACAATATTTTGGATTTTCATGGTACACAATCAGAATTTAAAAAACCATAAATAACATTGAAAAACAAATGACAGTTGGTGCAGCACGTATACATTTTCATGATGACCGCAATTCTCAGTACCCAAGAATGATTGATAAACAAAATAAATTTTCTAGTACTTCTTTTTTCCAATCATCATTCCTATATATACCGGCGAAAAAAAAAACATTATTCCTGCAATAGAACATGTAGTGGGGTAGAATATATGGGAGCTTAAGGAATTGACAGAGGACCTACCCTACTTAAATGCCTGTCAAAATTACACTGAACCACTGCCCACCATTGTATCGTGTCTTAGTTGTAACTTAGAAATTGCTATCCTATATAAAGTCCAAACTTGACAACCCCACAATTATTCTGTCGCATGAAGTGATTCTACTGAAAAAAGACCTAAAAAACAGAAATTAACTTCACACCCTTGCACTCACTGTGTCAATCCAATCATATCTACAGTGTTCACATGTGCCAACACAGGCCAATCAAAGAAGAGATCTGACTTCCCAAATGCTATGGACAAAGCACTGACCTCGGGGAGAGTAGCATGGAAGAAATAATATGATAATGCTGTTTTAGTTGACATTTTTAAGAAGAAACGAGGATTCTCAGTCCGCTATATGGCAGAGTGATAATTGTAACTCTTCCACAGCACACAGTAAAAATACCTTTGTCACACTAATAAATGCATCTAAGTCAGGAGTCGGCTTCCCATTAATTTCGACAATCCATTGAAGAGCATATAGACCATATCTATGCACAGGACTTCCGTGACACCACCTGGCAGATACCAACAAAAGAAAAAGATGAGATTCTTCACTTATCTATCCTAAGAGAAACTTATTTGAAGCACCAAATATATGGGGAAGCAAAACTAAAGCATGAAATCAGGAGAAGTACCAGCTAAAAAGAATGCTTCAAAGTGACAATCTTACATATACAAAAAAGTTTAACACATCAAGACAACTAGTAATTACTGCGTAGCAGTTGACTGTACGGCAATGGCTGCTAACTGCCTGGTTCAGCTAAGGAAATAATAGATTAGTTGATGCTAAGGGCCACAAAGCTATCTTTCTTAGGGAATGCATTGTGGGAGTACTCAATATGGAGCTCGATTTTATTTTAAATTCAATCAAGAAGCCTTCTCCCACCAGGCACAAGACTCGGCGTATTCAAAACTTAAGAAGAGCTGAAAAAAATAGCTGTAACTTCCTTGCGTAATCATCAAATACAAAAAAAGCGTGAAGCTGGAAAAGTTTACACTATCACTGTCAATTCAAGATGAGAAAGGCTATCGTCTTTAAAAATATTGTGAGACCTCACCTAGCAACATACACACCATGCCCTTCTTCAGGAAGGTATCCAAGAGCACGGACTGCTGAGTGTGGTTCTTGAACAATACATCCACTCCAATTAATCACGCGTGTAGTACCATTTCCATCCCTAACATCTGTCCCGACAAGAATATCAATTTCACGCCCCTGAAATACAAGAATGATTCAAACATGAAAAATCATCCCCTTCTCGAGCTTTTCTTAAATTTATAAGCACAGTTAACCTCAATCTTGGATAAAGCAAAACGACCTAGGCATGTAAAGAATGCGCAAAATAACAAGATATCGTATGGTTTCTTTTCTTTTTTTTTGGGTCACAATGAGATATCTAATGGTTCACCTGCCGGAAAATGGTCACGTTAAGCTTCCCGTCAGTGTCATCAGAGTTGTCCAATGCTTGGCAAGCATTTTCTATGTCGCGGAAGCAAGTAACTGGCTCCTTATTTATTGCCAGGACCATGTCACCTTGTTCCAATAAATTTTCAGCTTTAGAACCAGCCAAACAGCCCTTAACGCGTAAAACTTGTCGCCTAACTGGATCTCTTTTAACAAGAGCCTACAAAAATTGCCGCTGGTCAGAATCCTCTCCCTACAAATGCCAGGGTAATTGCTGCTTCATAAAATATTTTTAAGCATTTAATCACTTGAATTTATCATGTCCAGACAAACTATCATTTTTTGAAAATTAAAAGATTTTGCTGTTTCTGTCAATTCCAGTGCTTTGCTATTTATCTCACGCAAAAAAAAAATCCTTACTGTGAAAGTCTCAGAAGAATTACTTAATATACATTGCACTAGTTGCGCGCCAAAAAGCCTACTTGCTTTTTGGCCAAAGGGGGAGAAAAGGACCTACTTGAACCCATTGGTCACTCAGTCCAAAACTTCTGGCCTTGGAAAGCAGTGTGGGATAAAGCTCAACCTCCAACATCCTAACAAGCGGCATTGGCCTTTTGACACCATTTATGAGTAGAGGCCGCCCCTTGGCACCAGATACAATTTTGTTGATGACCTCACTTATACTATAAACTGGAATACCTCTAACAAATTGATGATCTTCTGAGGAACTGCAGCCAAATTTCAGCTGCAACTAGAAAATTAAGCATCAGAACATAGAAACAATCACTAATAGAAGCAAATGAATCTCAGCAAACCTGAGTCGAAAAGCTTCCCCATATAGCTTGAACTCTTCCACGCTCATCAGTTAGCACCCCCGAAAAAGTACTGCCAAAATCTGCAATCCACCACATTACAACCAAACCAACATTTGGGCTTCGTTTGTTTCACGGAAAATGTTACATTTTTGGAAAATGTTTTCCAAGAAAACAATACTTTCCGGTGTTTGGTTGAAATCTGAAAAAGAACTGGAAAATATTGCCCGTTGCATGGAAAGGAAAATATGAAGTGATTTTTCTAAATACACATACACTACTTGGGCACTAGTGACTTGCGCATGGGCAGCAAGGGAACTAAGCACGTGCACTAGGATCCCAAGTCCAGCCTCGATGGACCCCAACCCAGGTAAAGCCAAGGTCCCGAGCAAGAGGGCAGGCACCGATTTCGCATCCGCAAAAGTCAAAACCAAGAACCCGGTACTCGTGCATTACTTGGCGCCCCAGCCAAGGTCTACAGAGGTCGGACCTAAGGCCTTAGTGCTTGTGCTCGAATCCTCGACACCCAGGCCCAGGTCCACAAAGGTCCCTGGTGCTCGAGCTCGGGTCCCCGGTGCTTGGGCTCAGGTCCATCCATGCTGCCAAGGGATGCCGGTGCTCATGCCTGGTCCTCAATGACTAGGTCCAAGTCCTCAGCGATCGAGCTCAGCTCCATCAAGGTTGGGCTCGGGACCCTTGGTTGCTGAGACCCAGGCCCGGCATTAACAGACATGGGCCCAGGCACCAGTGACTTGGGCATAGGCACTGGGTCCCCGAGCTTTGGCCTTGATGGACCAGAGCTTAGCTGCGGGAGATCCAGGCATTGGGGTCTTGAGACCAGGCACCATAGACCTAGGCACAGGAATCGGGGACCCAAGCACGGGCACTAGGACCAAGGCCTCGGCCTCGATGGACTTGGTCTCGGGCCTCGATGGACCCAAGCATGGGTACCGAAGGCCCGCGCTCGGCCTTTGTGAACCCGACCCTAGTGCCGGGGGATCAAGCCTGGCCTTGATGGACCCATGCCTAGGTGCTAGAGACCTGGGTACCGGCACCGAGGTCTCGGGCACGGTGCCGAGGTCCTGGGCGTTGGTGCCGAGGTTGCGGACCAGCCTTAATATACTTGGGCCCAGGCACCAGGAACCCGATCCTGGATGTCAGGGACCCAAAAATGAGCATTAGGGTTCCCGTGCCCAAGCACAAAGTTTATAGTCCAAGGCCAATATCTAGCTATATTATGAAAAATGATTTCTGATTTTTTAAAGAGGAAATCGTTTTCCAAAAATTAAACATAGATTTTCCGTTGACTCAATTTCTTAAGCGATCCAAACGCCGGAAAATGAGGAAAATGTTTTCCTCAAAAATGATTTTTGCGAAACAAAAGGAGCTCCGGATAACCAAGATCTGCAGTAAGAATGGACTATTGTGCAAACCTGTGTCAAGCTCAATAACTTCCATGTTGATTGCTCTATATCTTGGACAATCAGCTGAGCCAATATTAAGAGCAGCACAAGGATTAGTTACAATGGATTTCCTTGATGTTGCTTGGAGACTTCTACTCAGTCCCACAAGATAGACGGAATCCCCCCGACGCAGTGCAGGCTCTGCAGAACACAACAAGACCAGCTCCTTAAGTTGCATAAAGTTACTACAAGAACTGACAGACAAAAATCCACGGCTCCACACACCGAGAGACAGAGACACAGACAGAGACAGCCAGACAGACAGAAGTGATCCTACCAGAACATCTAAAAGAAATTTTCTGATGTAAATGCAACTTCACTTGGTTGGAAGTATGCACATCATATCTTGCCACAGTTAAAATAATTGACTTAGAAGCTACTTTTCGGGGAATGAAAGAACAACTTAATGCAATTGACACATGGTCACATGTTTATGTCAATGCTACTAGCAGCTTTAGACAGAATACAATTAAAACATAAAGCTATAGCATTCTATCATATCCAGAATACAATAGAGAGATTAGCTACATTCCAAGTGATCCAATTAAAAGAAAAAAGAAAACAATTCCTTATTGTGGTAAAATTAAATGGTCGGAAGAGAAATGCATACAATCTGAACATCTGGAGTTTCATGTGAACAAGAAGTAAGAACTAAACTGAAAACTAAATATACCAGGAAGAAGTTCAGCAGCACGAACAGCTGAAGAGCCAACAGGACCCAAAGCAGAGGGATCATATGCAACAAGAGCAAAATTGTGAACAGGGTGGAGAAAAATCACCTGCAATGAAAGGTAAAAAGTGGCACAAATCAGACCATAGAGGAAGAGAATTCACCATAACTAACATCAAAGGGTATTTACCTCCCCCGGAATTTCAATTGGAAAAGCAGCAAATGAAAGCATCACATCAGAGACAGATATAGCAACTGTGTTTTTATCAACTGCGACCAATCCCAAGCCTTGAGAATGGTATACAATGACGCCAGTCCCAAAGAAGTGTTGAGAATGGACACCGTCTACCATACATGACGGTGGCACATGAACCTGCAAGTACAAGTATTATAACACTGAATTTAAGAGCCACCACAAGCAATGGCTAAACATCTCACAAAACAACAAAAATTAAGACTTGCGACTGGAGCCCCTAAGATAGGAGGATAAGACCTCATCCAAAATCAGATGTTCAGAATATGTCTTCATCAAACGGAGATAAATCCACATGAATAAACATTTGGAGGAGCACCAACACTAATTTAAAACATGAATCTGTCCTTATACTGTTAAAGGTAGCAGAATCAAACACAACTTGGAAGAAGGGAGACGGTGATATCCCAAAAGCACATAAATGAAGGTAGGACTAAATTATTAAAGGTCTAGCAGTAGGGTGATTGATTAATCAATAAACTTGTAAAATAATACCAGTAAAATTTTTTTGAAGTTACTTACCTCAAACATTACAAGAGTAGGCTCTATCACATGTTCAGCGTATGAAGCATTGGCTGATAATGCCGGTGGACTTTGATAATCTGTCACAACTGCACTTTCCCCATTTCTGGTATCCTTCAACTCCAGTTCCCTATTATCAAGCAATGAATAGTCGACAGCTGCCCCATCAACTGATAAATCTTCTTCCACACGTCTTTTCTTCTTTCCAATATCTAATTCATCTTGAGCATGGGACCCTTCAGAAGAATGTCCATCATTTGTTTCCATGCTAGCAACGCCATCAATCAACTCTTGTCTCCTCTCCTGATCTACTTGTTCCATTGTGACCTCAGCAGTAGAAGCTGCTTGCTTGGCTAGCACCAGATCACCATCAAGTGTAGAAGAATGCGGTAGGGGAGATTGAGGTTGAAAGGCAGTCCTTATTGACCACAAACCAGTACTATCATCACGTCTATATATCTGTGGAGGAGCATACCACTCATGGCGATCAACTGTAACCAGTACAGACTGCAAGCAATACAAGCACACATAAAATGAGTAAGTCTAAGATACATCTTTCCCAATTTAAAGCTGTGTAACTGAACCCATGATATAAAGTGAGAACAGGAGAATAAAATCAATAAGAATTCAACACTGTTGGACATCATCTTCCTTCGTGACACTATTAGACTGTATTAATAACATTAGAGTAGATGCATTATCCTGCACTAAAAAATAGCTCCTCGATCTTTCATTCAGATAGTTTGTATTGCACTAGCGGGCAGTCCTTAAGCATAATCAATGTATTCTGAACCAAACCGGCGGAAAAATGATCCAACGTTGAATTTAAACCTTAATCAATATCACAGACGCAACCTTCAACTACTGAAACTTTAATAAGTGAAACTGTATCAGTGCAGGCCTCAGATACAAACTTAAGGCACTGCATTGTTCCACACCTACAACAGATCCTAGGAAGTTAGTCTTGATGGCCCTAAATAGCAAAGTGGAGCCTTTTCAGCTGGTAAACAAGTCTTGAGCCTATATAAGCTCCATGCAGATCCAAGAAAATGATAACCACTTGGCCATGGCACTTGCAGCATTAGTCCAGGTAGACTGAGTCACCAACTCAACCAATTTTTATGTGATTCCAAAACCAACCGAGACACACTACCAAGTTGAAACATCAATCAGCCAATCATCCAGTTTTGAGACTTTAAAATAACTTTCTAGTGAAGAAAAATAGGATATATGTGCACGGCGCAGCATCTGTTGATAGTCATAACGGAATGATTGAAATCACACAACCATGTCTCTAGGACAAAACATTATTTCATATCAAGTAATTGGTCTGATATAAGTGAAAGTAATGCTATCACTGTTTCAAAAAACCAAGTTTCACTAAAAGAACTCAGAATATACATACCTTTGTACGATGCCGATCCAAGTAACTGATGTATTCTAATGGCACACGAGCACCTCTAGAAAGCTTAGATAGAACTGTAATTAGATCATCAAGTACTGAAATCTCTTCACCAGCAAACTTTGTAATAATGGCATGACGAGAAACTCCGGCTCTGAAGAGCATATATCTGGATTGTGTCATGAAGCAAATCAAAGAAACATTATATGAGAACATCAGAAAAATTGTCTCTACTAGTTACTTTCAATCACTTATATGGATGTTGGCAATTTGCATTCCAAGCAGTGAAACAACTCTCAAGACACTTGATGATCTTTCCAATAAAGCTGTCCTCAAGTAAAAATGTGCACATACATCATAAAGAAATATTTACACCAAGCACATGAGTATATACTGGAAATAAAGTCTTTTAAACGGAGATTAAGAAAAGTTGCTTCTACAATAAAAGGCATAATCAAAAGGCAACATGCAGCTACTAATTACTAAGTGATAAGCAAATTGAATCTTTTGCTGCATTACATACCCTGGTTCTGCAACATAGACCCGACCACACCGGAACCGACAATTTCTAGCCTGTGTTAAACAAAGGTCAATAAGTTATCAGTGCTAAACAAATCACACAAATTAATCAGCTCAAACAAAGCATTAACCAAATGTGATTGTCTAAGCAAAATACTAAATATAAGCCACACAAAGTCATCCTGGGTGTTCGGAAAAGTGAGCTTAAAAATGGTTTTCACGACAGAAGAGGAACATTTGTTCTTGAGGAACAAAGACGGGATCATTTAGCAGGCTTTCCAGAATGACACACCAAGAAAGATGTGGTCAAAGCAACCATTGCAGCAGAGGAATCAGACTACATGCCATGCAAGTACACAAGAAAATGGTTAACATAACAGATCTGCAGGTATAAGCTGTTAAGATGCGTGCATAGTTTATATTATGGCCACGTTTCCTAGCTTAAGCTTTACCGGAATCCGGTTGTTCATCATGGTACCAAAGCTTCATATCAAAGGGTGCAAATCCCAACTTCTTTTACTCTTGTACCTCCTCCAATTGTTAATTGATGTGATTGTATCCACATGCTATGTTTCATGTGTGAGGTTTGTCTCACTCACATGGGAGAGTGAAAAAAATATATGATGCTAGATATACATTTCAACTACATGGCTTGCCTGACAGCGTAGCCTATTGCTGAAAACAGTTGTTCAACATAGGGAAAAGATTCTACGAGATACATGCGCGTTTTTTGCACAAGCCTCAAATTTCACTGGGAGAAAAGGAGAATCCCTCCTACCTGCTGATATGAGAGAGGGTGTATTACTGCACCACTTACTTCTAAGAAGTGGTCAGGGGTTATCGAATGCAGATCCTGAACCTGAAAATTGAATATTCTTAGTAAGAAATAGATGGCAAAACAGTAAAGTCTCATCCTGATGAACTTTAGACAGACAAGCATTATAGCCTCATTTCTGCTCAAAATTCGATTCATCCAGCTGAGTTACAGCCACAAAAATAAGTTCAAAGGTCAGACGGTCAAATTTACAGCAAAGCATCCAGGTTAACAAATGCAAAATAGCTCTCTCATGACCTAAAAGAAAAGCTGCAATTACTATCATACCAGAAGGTTAACAGTGGCGGGAATGCCACCTCTTTCAATCAGTAGTTCAATCTTATGGTCAACGCTGTCATCAAGTAAAGTTTCCATTTTAAGAAATTGAGTAATTACCTGCACAAAGATTCACAGCAGTCAAGACATTAAAATAAACGCTTACAACAACTCAACCTCAAGATATATCTAGTTCACAAACTGGAAAAGACTAACAAAGAGCATTCCATAAATCGATATGATTCTATTATGTCAAGGTGATAATTAGCACAATGATATTATTTAGTTCGCATGTTTCATTTATATAATAAAGTTACAAAATTTAAAAACAAAACCAATGAACTGACAATGAAAAATAAACTTTAAAGCAACATTTTATCAACAGAATACCGTACCATCCTCAACAATTTTACAAGGTTTCCACCAAGGAACTCTTTTAATTATGGTTATTAGCCACCGTGTGCATCAAACTAAACAAACAGCATTGCCAACCGCAAAAGAAATTTAAGTATCTGACTTGTCCAATGAGCAGATGGAAGACATGGAATTTCAATATTTGAAAAGGTTTCAAAGCAACATCCAATAACGTTTTACTATAGTTCATCAGGCCAGTATGCATATCTCAATTCATACTTACTTCCCCATTCACCCGGATCAGCACATCGCCAGGTTCCAAATGTTTATGTGCAGGACCACCAGGTACCTGCAATAGGTCCAATGCTAAGTCCCTCGTTAATCAGTAGGCACAGTTGAGAACCAACAGAACCGATCTTACCACAGAGTCAACAACTAGCATGCCAGTTTCCCCAGGTGGAGATGCATGGCGAACCATCTAATCATTCAAAGCATAACAATTTTTCAGGAGATATTAATGAAAATTTTCTGAAAAAGATATAATAAATGCCTGCAAAAGTTAAAAGCCGTATACCTGCTCTATCTCGCTCCTAAGTCCCAATCGACGTATCTCATCAAATCCTTTATGAAGGAAAGTCACCTACATCATATGAACGATACCAATATCAGAAACTGATCATCCTGAAACTATTTATGGCTCATGGTTGAGAAGGGCATATTGCTGTGCAGAAACAAAATCTTTCTTGCTGCCCGACCTGCTGGATCTAAACAAATTGCCACCAAATTATAGGCTAATGCTAGCTGCGGAATTAGCAAGCAGATAAAGAAGGTATGGATAACTATTAAAGTTCATAAAGAATGAGCAAGAAAACTGCCTCCTTCAAGCCACAAAGAATTGTTTGGCCAAACAACTTATTCATCCCTGCTTTCATATAATTCTATTCTCGTATGACTTTCTTTGTGCAGACAGATATAGTTTTCATTAAGAATGAACATCTTCTGTCATCCAGCATAACTGTACGACGACCCAATTATCGTCTCTTCTAGGTTGGTGACTCTGAGACGTTGCATTCATATGTTTTGTATCATACTTATCACTAAAAAATTTAATCCTTCCTTCCTTGGAACATATAGTATCAACCCTTGAAGAAGTTAACTTGGGGAATGGTAATGAATCAACTAATGTTAGCACCTTGCTAAAAGAAAGTCCTGAGGTAGAATTAACTGACTTATTGTGTGAAAGCCAAGATTGTTCTGCATGTGCATATCATGAAACATGTTGAGCTCACGTTACAAGTAACATGTGATATTAACCTCATTAAAGAGAAAAGAGGAGTAATAAGACTCCCACAGAATGAACAAGTGGATGTGTTAGATGGGTTTTTAAACATGGTTCAACTTGTCAAGAAGAATGAGTCTACGTTGGTTTGCTAGTCAAGCTTAAGCTTTATTTAGGGTGCATCGATTTGATATGTGTTTAAAACTATTACATTGGCTGGTGGCATAAGCAAAAGCATTGGCAACTAATATTTGCGTCTTGACTTACCTGAAGTGTCCCCCGCGGGATTGAGACAGCCTCCCATTTATTTCCATGTGCATCTCTTCCCTTCTGAAGAAATTTCAAAGCTCTTACCACCTGAGAAGAGCCGTAAGCAACAGATTGAAATACTTCACAGGCTCTTAACAGTACTACAACATAACTAGTAATAATGGTAAAAGGAGGTGAACATACTCGTTCTAAAGGTAAAAAGAATGCCGATGCACTTGAAGTCTTGCTACCAGCATTCAAGGCTACTGCCCTACCTTGCCAATCAATTACAGGGGAGCCACTTGAACCACCTTTTGTTCCAGAAGCAGCCTGAAAATAAGGTGACAAAGAACATGACACTATCTCAGATAGAAAACAAAGTATCCACAAACTGCAAACTGAACAACTTCTACAACTTAGGCGAGTACACAGGATTGCCCAACTAGCAAGCTTAATGTTCCCTATCCCAATTAGTCCAGGACAAGAGCCGTAGAGAATTACACGTCACATGCTTGATTGCTCTCACTTATATATCTGTCATCATGGCTAAAGTCAAGCAAGAATTACTATACCCAACTATGAAAATCCACGTTATGTCAAATTTGTCCTTTAAAGTTTATGCTGTGGTAGGTTACTTGACCATGTAAAACCAAAGAATCAACACTCTAGCAACCCAATTTACAATAAAATATCTCTTTTACATACAACAGAAAGTGACCTACTTGGATGTAGAACGTGTTGAAATCATTGTATCCATCCCTGCACCAAATAATCATTGTTATTGACCCTACTGACAAAGTAGACAGTGAGGTAAGCCAAAAGGCATGAGAAAGTACCAGCAAATGATAAAAACATGATATCTAATTTCTATGCATACTAAAGAAAGCTAACCAAACACTAAAGTCAATTTCATTTAAAAAGTTGTTCCACAAATCAGTTTACTGGACTGCTATATTAAAGAAGGGGAAATGAGTTCTTTTTTGTATCAAGTAATCGTGAGCAAGCAATCTCTGAGAGAATTCCAACATAGTTGATCAACTTGTTCTGCTGAGAACCTTTAATTAAAGAAGCTCTTTAAGACTCCAACTCCAAAGAAAGAAAAACAGATTAAAAATCAGTACATAGTATTATTTAGCACCAAATTGATGCTAACAAATAGGTAAATAAACCAAAGTAACAACGCACTTCTTGTAGTGAGGAGCATCTCTATCCAAGCGAGCAAGAGTTCCAGCCAATATAGAAACCTGACAAACAAAACTGTTATTAGCAGATAGAACTGATGTAAGACTAATAAAATTGAAGAGATGAAGTAAAATCAGAAGTATATTTCTTTTCCTCATTTTTGGCCTTATTGGTGAAAGAATAATGCAAGGACCTAAATCAAAGTCAGTGTTAGCGACAGAGAAAATTAAAGCAGGGTACAAGCAAGCAGCAATCTGGCCGATAGATAATGTCTGAAGGCACTCTAACTTAGCCTAGGTGTGGTGCTTCTAATTACTTACGAGAAAGAAAGCATAAGAAGATCAAAAAGATGAGGCTCCTTTATGCTAATTCAGTGAAATTGCATTAGCTGCTGTCATATAATATTCTCATTGTCAGAAAGGATATAGCTGAAGCCGAACGAAGATTTCATGTCTCCATAAATTTAAGATAAAACATAAATGGAAATGAATTTAAGAGTAATTGCACCTTACCCAGCTATATTTTTGGAGTGTTGTACTTAATACCTAAAAGTGAAATAGTTACAATTACAATAGTGAAGTTTCATTCTACAGCAGCCGTTAACCGTTAGTCATACAACAACACTAGCATGTGTGTCGCCCAGGGCATAAGGGGCATGATGGCGTGTCGCCCAGGGCATAAGGGGTATGATGGATAGGAAAAAGAAACAAAAACTGAAAAAATGTTGACAATCACGCCCAAATCCCACTGTTGTTGGTCGAGAGTGACCATCTCTCTCTCTCTCTCTCTCTCTCTCTCTCTCGGGCAGGTGAGTTTGTTTCTTGTTCTTTTACTATTTTATGTGTGAAATCCTATCTGGTGTGTTCGTAAACTGAATAAGATTGCATGTCAGCTAATCCGGGTTTTTTCTCCCTGAAAGCAAAAGAACAAATCAGATAGATAGATGGGCACTAAAATTAGCCAGATATCCGTCATTCTCCAAACAAAGATCGTGTTGTTGGAAATGAGATTGATTTCCTATACCATCATGTCCCATCCTATCGTGCCATGAGCAAAAGTAAGGTTAAAAAGCAAGAGAAACACTCATTCATTTAATAGAAAACAAAATGTACATCTGCAAAAAAAATTTTGTTCCACTTTATGTGTTGCTCGGCTAGAAGCTAATGGATGCCTAAAAGTTCCCCGAAAAACATTATTAACAATCATCCTCTTGCCAGACAAAGAAAGCCAAAAGAAGAGTGTCGCGTAAAATATATCTGGTGATAAACAAATAACTGCAGTTGAAGTTCATCATGAAAAAATAAATTGTTGCATACCTTCTCCCCACTGTCATTACCAACAACCCTAATCTCTAATCCAACACATGCAGCCTCAGGAGCAAGTGGAATTTCCTCATACTCTAGGAATTGGACTGCATTAGGATCATAGCGAAAGAAGCCAAAATCATGAACCTATGAGAAATTACAACACATAAGTCTCTATAACATGAAGACAATATCAACAACAAAAGTGGAAATCAAGAGCCACAGGTAAAATATGGAATCCATAACTTAAAGAGTAAAGAAACAATTGGACAGATAGATAAAACTCAGATGGACAATGAAACGATCTCCATACTCAGTGATAAGCATCATCAGCATGACATGCCACAAAGGAGAACATTATGTGAGACCCAAACCCATTATAAACATCCATGCAGAAAAACGCTGTACATCCATCTGACACATTGCTATCTCTAATTAAAATTAGATGGGATAAATTCCAGAGAGTCTAACTTCATTTCTCCCGGCAGTTCACCAAGACATAATATTTATACCTGATCTGCTCATTCTATCAGACTACACAAAAATAAACATATTTCTCAATATATAAAGGAATATGATATGTGAAAATGACCTAATCCAGCTTTGCATTGATTCACCGCTATAGTGATGACATTTAATTCTAACTCACTAGTGTTAGATTTTTTGAACCTCTAGCTCCAAGCCTTAAGTTCAGCTGAATCATATAGTTGAACTTGACAGCCAGTATTTCTCCCAATCTATATGAAATCATTTTGTTGATCATGAAAGAATCCCTCAAAAGCAGCAAAGCATATGCATTGAGATTGAGAATGAAAAGGCTTTCAACATGAGAGATGGAGAAGTTCCTGACATGAGCCATTTTAAAAAGGTTATGCCAGATATGCATCTTTGGGGGGTGTTCAGAAATCCAAAAGAGCAGAGAAATTACTCTAATTATTAAGAGATATCGCAGAGGAAGTTGTAGAGTCTTCTTTAAGTATGAAGAAGCAAATCAGACTCAACAAGCAAAATTCCTTCTCACTCTCCCCCCAACCCCCCCCCCCCCAAAAAAAAAAAAAAACAAACAAAACAAAACCATGTGTCAAACATAAACAAGAAGAGAACCTTTACAAAAGACTTGTCCAGTAAACCACATCCCACACACCTTTTATTGCTTTTTCCTTAAAAAAAGTTGCCTGGTATGTCGCGATGGACTGGCAGACCCAGAATAAGTAACCTTCCAGAACATTCACACTACTTTTCCTTTTGCCTTTATCCTACTTCCATTCTGTGCCTCCCTGGCCAATAAACTACTGGCTTCATAAAGCCACTACTACAAGCTTTTCCCACTTCAAGAACCAATCTTTGTTTGACTAAATTGGCTTCCAATAAGCAAAATCTTTATCTAGTTAACTAGACTGATATTGGGCCCCATTCTAGACGGTAAAGAGTATCCAGTGCTTTACAGTGAAGCAAACTGTTTTCTTTCCACATATATTTCTAGCACATCTCATCAACACCAAAACAACAAACGATAGGACAATGCTGGGAACCAAACTTGAGTAATATCAATTTTCATGACACGTTTGTGGCAGGACACCAAAACAATCAAGCTTTGAAACCATTTGACTACAGCTGCCTTTCCCCTCCTAGCCAGCTGAAGAAGTGAACTGGATCGTTTCACGCTAGTGACTATGTGATAAAGCCACTTGAAATTTCTAACTTATTCCAGATTCTGGTGAAATCACAAGGAAAACTTGAGAACAGTCCATGTAGGTCCTTGACTACAAACACCAAACGTTGATGAGTGCTCTTGGGAGCTTTGAATTGGCATATCTTTCTATCACCTGAAATAATTAAATGGTCGCTAGAAAGTTAAGAGACCATGCACCAGGTTAAGCACATTCTTTCTGGCTTTTAGTGGCACCAATTAAAAAGACAAGGCCTGTTCCTATGGAGAGTCTATTTTATTAAAAATGAACAAGGTTAACTAGAAACTTCTTCCCGCCGACTACACCCATTACTGCTTGAAAAGCACCATCAACTTCAAAGAGCTTTCGCTGTCCTATCCTATAGCATCTACTGTAGTGTGCATCTGACTTCAACAATAAACACTTGGATCTTTCAAAAAACGTCCAGCATTCTGGGTACAGAAAAATCAGTGTCTGGCATTCAATAACAAAGAAAGTGCACCAATTTACTCCAGCTAACATAAGAGACACAGCAGAACAAAATCTGAATGAACAGAGCTCTCCGTAACAGTGGTTGACAGGGAGCCAAGAAGCAGAAGACAAAAAGGATACCCCAGGAAAGTCAGACTCACCGGATCTCTGTAAACGGGAAACACTGGAATCTCCTCGCGATTGACAAACATAGCCTCTGCAACTACCGGTCCTGTTAAAAATGAATTGTCATCATAATTGAAATTCAAAGACAACATATGTCATTCGTTACTCGGGTATTTACAGTTGAAACTTAAACAGAAGAAGAAGAAGAAGAAGAAGAGGAAGAAGAAGATGGCAAAACTAAAATTCCGCGGAACAGCTGGAGTAATTTCTCTCCCCAGCTCCTGCTTCAAACAAATTCAAAATGTAGGGACCAGGCAATCTTCGCATTGCCAGATTATGACCAGACAGATAATCCTCTAAAAGCTCCCGCCGAAAATGATTAGGAAAAAGCCATCTTGAACTGGACAAAATGTTGCACTATCAAATATTCACCTGCAAACATGCATTTCCTTACTAGATAAGCCTACCTCATCCTTTCCCCAGTAACAAAACGAACTCCCATCTCAAGCATCAAAAACTCCAAATCCTCACTATCACCAACGAGACATCTATCACCATACCGAGAACCAACCGACAGAACTCGCTTCGCGAACCGACACCGAAACGCGCGCCCTCCCATTCGGACAAGAATCGGAATGGCGCCAACACTCACCGGGCTTGACGACGTGCCGGTTGGTGAGGATGATCCCGCGCTGCTTGTCGACGACGAACCCGGTGGCGTAGCTGGCGCCCGCCGCCTCCGTGTCGAAGGCGCGGCAGGCGGTGGTCCGCAGCACGACCACGGCGGGGACCACCCTGTTGAGGGCCCTCCGCCAGTCCTCCGCGGTGGCGGCGCTCTCCCGGAAGGGACCCGCCCCGTCGATCTCCATCCCCAGCTCGCCGTCCTTCATGGCGGTGTCTATCCCCATCGCCGTCGCCGAATCCGAGCCCAATCTCTCCAGCGATTCCCCCATCGTGAACCGGTCCGGCTCTCTCCCGCCGAATCTCGATGCGAATCGGCGGCTCGGAATCCGGTGACGTGTCCGATCGGGGACTCTCTCTCTCGCAAACTTTCTCGGGAAAGCGAGCGAGAAAGCGAGCGAGAAAGCGGAGGGCAGCAGTGATGTAGAAGAAGATGATGATGGCCAATGGAAATTGGAAAAATTAAACAAATATTACTGCAGTGACCAAGGAAAAAAAAATTATTTTATTAATTAGCTTTTTTTTTTTGCCCTTTGGCCCTTATTGCTTTCCAAATTAATATGGTAAAAATAAAAGGTCAAGTTAAACCGGGAGCGGTTCGGGCCGAGCCGCTCGTTAACATTAGGGGTCTACATGGTCCAGATGGGCGGTTTCCATCTTGGAACCATGGACCACCCGCTACAAGACCGGTTCCAAAAATTGAAACCAAGAATCGCTCGTCGGTTCCATGGACCCGCCCGAGAACCGGACCGCCGGTCCGGTCTAGTTCTTGGGCGGATCCATGGAACCGGTCTCAACAAGTTTTCCTAGACAAATAAAAAAAATCTATAGACTAACATCGGATCAACAAAACAAAAAAAAGGAACATAACTTTTCATACAATTCCTACATTATGATCGATTATATTAACCACATCATCCATAAATCAAATAAGTACCTATTAATTATTAGGAAAAATGACTAAGGTATCCCAACTACACAAGAGCTTCAGACATGATAACAAATTTTCTTCTTTTTTTAATTTTTTTGTCAGATTTTTTTAATTAAAAATTTTAAAAAATAAAATATATTATTATATTACCGGTCCGATCCGGATGGGCGGGTGGGCACTTCCACACTGGGAATCGGGAACCGGCCCAAACAATACCGGTTCCAAAAAATTAGAACCGAGAATCGAACTGATTCCCTTGGGAACCACCAGTTCCGGTCCAGTTCAGGGCGGTTCCGGGCGGTCCGGGTGGGTCCCGGTTCTTTTGCACACCCCTAGTTAACATGACCCCCCGAGAAAATGCGGGAGCATGAAGAGAGATAGGGACCAGGTTCGCACATCGATAATCAAATTTTATTTTCTGGACATAATTAAGCTACTAATTTTGACCCCCCAAAAGAAAAGCATGCTAATTATAAAAAATTATTAAATGGAGTATGGTTATCTGCATGGGCATGGCGACATTACAGCCTGTAATTCGGCCAAATGACAACATAATGAAGTAATATGGTTGAGGTAAATAAAAAAAAAAGTAGCCTGTTATACAATTTATTATTATTATTATTATTATATAAAATGCCATGATAAACGACTGTTTCATTGATCCTGTAACATTCGGTTCTCTCCCATGACGATCAAGTTTATTCCTAGAAGGGGCATCTTCGCGCGCCTTTAACCTGATTTTCATTCGGATTTCTAGAAAACTTTTTTTGTATCTTATACAAATTATATTAAATGATTACTCGATGCATATGAAATTCACCAAACACGTCCGACTATCAGTAATCAGAGGGAAAATCTCAAATAATGACCTAATGTGGATGTATGTTTTAAAAGAGAATCCAAAATAGACGTTGTTTTAAATAAGGGCTTGAAGTGACCGTTTAATTTCAAACAAGGGCTTGAAGTAGTCAATTAGTCTGAAACAAGGTTCTAAGTTTATCAGCGGGTTTTCGAAATGTGGCAGGTTCGCACAAATGGGTTGGCCTGGATTGGTGTTCCGGGTCGGTAGAGACTCTCGAATCAGCATAGGACAAAGACCAATATCTCTCAAGGAGGCCATAGTTGAGAGATGTGGATGCAGTCATTGAAGAGCGATTGAGAATGGTTTTGGGTAATTTGAGAAGAAGAGGAGGAGGAAACTCTTATTTGAGACTAAATTGTTACTTTAAGTATTTATTTGAGACAACACTTATTACGAATCCTCATTTGTGAAGACTCATTCACTTTGGGTCATTATTAAAGTTTTCCCTTGATCGGATGAATAATTTATTGACCGCCTAAAACTTTTTGTCTCTCCTATGTAAAAAACAATCAACCATTCCAAGAATTTAACAGTCCAACTTTCCGTTATATGAAAAAGTTAACCATTATGATGGTAATTTACTAGCGCGATAGAGGAAGGAAAATTAGTTTCGATGCAACTCATATAAGTAAATAGTAGCATTGTAGTCCACGAAATGAGTAAATAGATTTGGTTCCATACTAAAGTTCACCTAAAAAGCTCACTTCTCGATTCATGCTCAAGAGAAAATAACGAGACAGAGATGAAACTATAGCTAACGAAGCGGAGGAACACAGGACAGGATCACTTTGACTTGCAGACTCTTTGGTCCTCATGGGTGGTTGTTCATGGAGATGGTCCGGAAGAGGGAATTGCTCTTGGCGATGTCCCGGAGTGGCTTGTCCGTGAACCGGATCAGATTGTACGCAAACGCCCCGGCCAGGGCTCCGACGATCGGCCCGACTACGTACAACCAGATTCCTTTGTAGGTGTGCTTCACGATGGCCGGTCCAAGGCTCCTCGCCGGGTTCATCGAAGCTCCCGATACTTGCCTGCGCAACGAACCGTATCGAGCTTTGCTGATTTCCAGGGAAATGGATAATAGAGTAATGGGTCGAGAACAGATCGTAATTATGGACACCCCGGTAACGCAACTAAAATGAGATTGGATCGAGCACTCACCCTCCGACGAAGACGTTCAACATTATCGTCATCCCGACCGCGATCCCTCCAAGTTCTCCTCTCTGTCAAAACAGCAACATACAATGAGTCTTTCAACCCCCCAAATTACGTTACGAAAGCCTAAACCATTTACAAGATCAGCCGATGCAAGAACGGGGGCACGTAAAACCAGTTTGCATTAGCGATGCAGACCGCTCTATTGTCCGTCGTGACGCCGGAGATGACGAACATCAAGAGGAAGGTGATGATGATCTCGACCAATAGAGACTGGCCACTGGATCCGGTCGGTACCGTCCCGAAGAAGGTGCTAGGGGTCACGTCCAAGATTCCGGCAAGGGTGGCGCTCGCGAGTATCGATCCCATGAGCTGAGCTGCTATGTACAGTGGAACCTATAACAGTAACACCATGTTTAGTTTCGAGGTTATGAGAATCTGCTGCTATTTTTATGGGGAAAACATAGACAGTCCAGTAAGACGATACTTGTGTCCATGCACACGTGCTATCAGCTTTGTCAATGTAATGATGAATAAATGCCTCACTTTCTAACCCGGCATTGGAAAAAAAACAGTGAATTTTTTTTTTAATAGCATTCCAACTTACATTGAGGCTCGATTTATTTCAAGAAAAATATATAATTTGAAAAATATTTTTCTAATATTGATCGCTTGAAGTACTTAGTTTATGAAAAATGTGTTCATTACCAATAACAATTTATATCTAAACATTTTCGTAGACGATGAAAATATTTTTGTTCATTTATTTTTGTAAGAGATATAAGTAATCATTTTTAAATCATTCATGTCTCGCAAAACTAAAGGACCCTGAGTGTATAACATGTTCTATTGATGGGATGCAACTCAATAACTCTTCTATTTCTTGGCATGTCATGATTTAATTCCCTTAAAAAGAATGGACTTTAACTCGAGTCATAATTCCAGCCCAAAATTTTTTTGTCACGTATAAAAAGCATAGTCGTTCCTGTGACACATCTTTTGGAAACTTTTGGATATCCAAAAGTTATTGTTTTTTATGAAAAAAAAAAATTAGGTCAGAATTGAGAGTTTAAGCTAAAAAAAATTTGGGAAAAAAAAAACGTTTGGGCCCGTCAGACTCTTTTTAAGGGAATTACATTTTGTTTTAGATTTGTAACACTCAATGAAATCAAAATCTACTATGTTGCCCCATCTCTCTTGCAGTTCATGATCATAATGAGCTTTTAATTCAACTCCATAAACACAAAAATTGAGCTATATGGCCACTCACCTCCCGAAACGGAAACCGCCGGAACGTGGCGAGAGTGATGGTGACGGCCGGATTGAAGTGGGCACCGGAGATGTGCCCGACGGTGTAGATCATGACCATGACGATGAGTCCCCAAGTCACGCATATCCCCGGGAACGTCACCTGCCCATAGATCTTGTTCACGGCGACGGAGCCACAGCCGGCGAAGATGACGAAGTAGGTGCCGATCGCCTCCGCTATCAACTTTTTTACATGCATGATCGAATTTCATAAGCCATGCAAATCGTTAGTGCTACTGCTAGTGCTGCCACGAACACATTATTGATAGAGTGCATACCTTTTGCGCGGTGGTGACGACCAGAGGCGACGAGCAGAAGCCGACGAAGCCGCCGGACGTGGGCGTGGCGGAGGCGGCTACCCCGTCCTCCATGCTCGAAATCTCCGACTCTTGAACTTCGTCGACCCTCGCCGCCATAGACAGAGAATGTGTTATGGAGAGAGCTTTGAGAAGAGAGGGAGGCGAAGAGATGAGATGAGATGAGATGAGATGGAGGCATGAATCAGGTAGTTTTGCAAAGGAGATAGTTTGAGAGAGAATATCGTGGATTTAGTGTTGGTCATGGGTAAGTGGGAGCTTAAATTTAGCTAAGTGAGGTTATCCGGATAGGGAAATTGTTTTATTCTTTTTAAAAAAACGTTATCTACTCAAAATTAGTATCTATCTGAATAGGGATAATTACACAAATTGTCCATACACTTTGATCAAATGCTCAATATGGTCCCTAAACTTTTAATTTGTTCAATTTTAGTCCCTAAACTTTAATACAATGTGCAATGTAATATCTGAACTTTTACTTTGTTTAATGTAATCATTGAACTTTTTGTAAATATCCAATGTCATTATTCCATTCATTCAAGTTCAGGGATAATATTGAACATTTGCATATAATCCAAAGACTAAATTGAACATGTTCTAAAACTTAAGGGACCACATTCAACATATTAAAAGTTCAGGGACGGCATTGCACATTGGATTAAAGTTCAGGGACTACATTAAATAAATTAAACATAAATAACCACGTTGCACATTAGGTCAATGTTGAAGAACTATTTGTGTCATTTTCCCATCTAAATAATTATCTCTACATTTATCTTTAAAATATGTTTAAAATGTTTTTTTTTGTTTTTATTTTTTAAGTTTGCCCGTAAAATTTCATAGAAACGCACTATCTATTAAATTTTAATTAAAAAAACGACGAATTTCATTAATCAATTTTGTTTATAAAGTTCCTTAAAATCATCATATAAACGTTTCCCTGCCGCACCCAAGATGAAAATTTGCCCTACTGCCCTTTACCAAAAAAAAAAAAAAATTTGCCCTACTGATTCGTGGCACAGGGGATTGATTGCCTTGACCACTGTCTTCACTTGTCCCCTTCTCGTGATTTGCAAACGTTATCTGATTCATGATGATGTAATCCCAATTTCTTGAAAATGAAATTATCATAATTGGTTAAATGAACAAATCCCATAATACAGACCAAAAAAAAACAAATCCCATAATATAAAAACTACATTTGATGTTGTCCTTTCAGCCCCTCTCGTTCGGATGTGCATCATGCTTGTAAGGTGTACCAATTTCAAGAAGAAAAATTATTAAATTGAAAAAATATTTTGAGTATCTGCATTATCAATGAATGCTATCACCTTCCTAAAAGGTGCTGCTTTCCTTTTTACCTTATGCTATTTTAGCGTTATATGAGTTATGGTTACTCGAGATTTCAGGTTGGAGAGTTCCTTTAGTGTGTTATGTGTAGGCTTAGACTAAGCTTCCACAAATAAATGGATGTCTCGATCAATTAGATACAGAAGAAATCTCCTTATGAGGACAAGGACATGCTGTCGAAGCAGGTTGAGGTTTGAGTAACACATCGATTAAACGAGGATCGTTTACGATTTTGGCATTGCAAGAGTTATGCATGTGAATAATGGTGGCATGTGGTATGATTTTCATGAGCAAATTGTCGTTCTTTTAATTTATATTTTTGTCTCGCTTGTGATTCATGTATCATTCATGTGGGTCTCACAGTGGCGGATAAGGTGATATAAGTCGAGCAGCATAAAAGGAGGAATAGGTCAAAGGCCGCATGCCTACAAAAATAACGGTCTCCCTCGTTAAGTAGTGCGAATTCACGTCATAGACACAGGGTTGCGGATGAAATTACTTGAAGGGAATGATTCTAGGGGGAGGAAGGTGCTCATTCTCACCAAGATCTCTCGCTAGCATGATATCTCTCCTCATAAAAAAATTGCGATACATTGATTTAGATCCTAGTGTTGTTGATTTTGACAGCAATTGGCTCAGAACAATATGGACAACTCCCGAAGAGAACAGCGAATGACCTGCAGCAACAACACACGAACAACAGATCAAATTCACTGCAAGCAAAACAAGGAGAGTAGATGAACAGGCAACCAGAGACATAGAAAGGTCCAGGAGGATAGCAAAATATTGGAGGTCATTTGGTATTGGGCAGTGCAGTGAACACATCATGGTGGAGGGCCATCATGGAAAATTAAAAGTCATGATAGTCTAAATTTTTCAAGGACTCAGATCAAAATAACTTGTGACAGTCTTGTGACTGTGTAGCAGTTATGAAAGCTATATCCCAATGGTAGGCCTTCTGCAAGTACACAGTTCAAAAAAAAAAAAATAAAACCAACCACTGAATTGTGCAGACTTGTGACTTTTCAACGGATGATTTGTCCAGATTTGTAACGGTTAAGTGAGCAAAGCCAAAATATGCAGGTGTAATGCTCAAATCTTCCTTGCGTCCTCCAAAAGCAAACCATAATCACTTTTTGAAATTACATGTGGTGGATAATTCAAAAAGTAGTGTAGACTACTGCAGCAAAAGTGTTGTGTACTTGTTCAACCTCTGGTATTCAAAGAGCTTACTATGAGGGGAAGGTCAGAAGCAGCCTCCAAGTGTATAGGCCAGACTGCTTACTATCATCCCTACATGAACTAAAATGGTGGAGCTATTTTCATGCAAAGTGTAGGTAAAAGAGAAGGCATGGGATTAGGAAAAGTCAACTTACTGCCTAGTTGTGGTGATAGACCGTAACCAATCTATTAGACAAAGACTATGAAAAGCTCTGCTGCAGTTTGCATTATCACACTGGTAGTCCGTTGGACATCCACTCTTGATTCCAAGTTCACCCTCTACGAGTAGGTAACAGAAAATTATTAGGTGAGACAGTATCAACTGATGATTGTGGTCATTGCATGTATTCATGCATCTGAGAAGGTATTACCAATGGGAAGATGTTGAGCATAACATATTCCACATTCCAGTTGTTGCTCATCCTTCTCTGTATCTGGGGCCTTTGGTAGTTCAAACCCCAAAATACAGACCAGATTATCTCGGAAATGTTTTTCTTGCATCCTATAACAGATAAGTGCAAATCAAGCATATTAAATGATATAAGAGACTGTAACAAGATGGGTCAACTCGTATAAGAAATGAAAGAAATAGATAGTTCTGAATCGAGGCCAAGATGATTGTTTAGTTCCAGATCTATAGCACTGTGCCGATAGTTGGACCTGGCAATATAGAGCAGAATAATAGGAAACTCCAACAAGATATCACAATTGTAGTGAAACAATGAGAGATACATAACAATCATCGTTTTACTTAGAAGCACATTAATTGATCTGACACCCACCGGAACCCTTTTAGTTCTAACTAGTTCTCAACAGTGTAACTCAAAATCTAGAAATAAGATGAATATTGATTGCAAAGTTATGGGTCGTCTATTAATGAGAAATTACTCGCTTTATATGCATTTAATATAAAAAACTACTAAGAAATACATGAGAAAACAATAGGCAAGTTGCCAATTCATATTCAGAAGCAAAAATTATAAAATATCTTTTCTCTAGTTATTCCAATGATATCAAAGCATTAAACTCTTCACCAAATATTTGGTCAGCTTAAGCATAACACAACAAGCAAGCGTAACTAACCAAGCAAGATAAACATAATCTTACTATGGTCAAGAAGGCAGCAAGGGAGTGCACAACCTTCATTGCCAATTCTAAGCCATCTTGTGAAAAACTACAAACCCTTGTAAAGCCATGTCCAGGTCCTTTGATAATATCCTTCTTCCTCAATAATTTACGGTCAGATCAGATTTCCTCAATATTTTACATGCGCGCGCAGATCCCACACCTAGGTTACAAGCTCAATGTGTCTACCTGAAGCTCAGGAGCTTCAAAGGACAAATACTTCCTTTTCTATTAAAGCCAGCCAACAGTGTCATACAATCCAAAGGATCATGGTAAAATATAATAGTTAAGTAGACAAGTACCATTTTTTGCAGTTTCTGCTCCACACCTTTCTCAAAGGGCTTATACTAGAATCTGGACCCATAAAACGGCACCTATAGCAGTACAAATTTAAGTTGCAGCACTAAACAAGTCCACGGTACCAGCAGCAGTTGTAATTCAGAACTATTCTTACTCTGGTACAGTTTTAGGATTCTGTGCATTTATAGATAACACGACAATGCAGTCATTTCCTTGCAAGAAGAAAGGAGAAACAATGGAGTTAGATGAAGGACAGAATTTGAAAATATAGTTTGATGTTGGAGAAAGGAGGAATTACCTATATTGACTAGACGTTGGCACATAGCTCGGCATGAAAATTTAGGATTTACAACCCAAAGAGAGTTGTCAATATCATCTAATGTGGACCAAAAGTCCTTGAGTGTATCCACATGCTAAAATTGTAATGGACAAATTAACATCCTTCTTATAAATTAGTCCTTAAAGAAGATACGGTTTCTCATAAACGGCAGAAACAATTAATCATCAAAACCTTCAGCTGACAACCTGTACATGTACCTTTTTGAACTGAATCACAGCATCCTTCAATCTTGAAGTTGCTGACCATTCTATTTTAGGAATATATGGTACATCCTGGCAAGAGGTTCAGTGAGTATTATGACCTCAGAAAAGGAGGTTAGACATGATCGAAAGTAAATATACTGACCCCTGATATAGAAGGAGGACAACGGGGGTAAGTTTTGTCCACTTGAACTTCCATGACATGAACCCTTCCACTTGCATCCCTTGTAATTGATTTGTCAAAAAGTTGAGCACTTTGACGGTTACGAGAGAGGTGAAGGAAAAACAGGTAATATCCATAGAACTAGAAAAAACAAGCAGAAAGAAAAGAACAACGTATGAGAGGGGAAAAAGGAAATGTCTCCAGAATATGCATGAACACACAGCTCCCCATTAAAGTGTGTATGTGCATACATATTTTTAAACTAACAAAGACAAGAACCATTAAGACAAGCTCATACAAAATCCTTAGCCAAAAAATTCAATAGCACTAAAAGTTAAAAGTTATTAAGCACAGATGGTAGGAATAGTAATATAGCTACAACTTTCTTCAAATGTCAATAATGGAAGAGATTTTATCTCCAACAGCAGCAAGTGTAAGCACACCTTACATGGATGTGGCCATATCGAATCAGACTAAAGACTAAAACAGGAGTATAAGCCGGACCTTATGTAAAAGACAAAGTGTGACCATGTCAAAACCGGATCTAAGTGATGAAGCACCGTAGGAAAGAACCATATACAAAAAGCTGACATGTCCTCTTTCTTTTCTTTTTCTTTTTTTCCCTTTTCACTAAAAACAAGTGCTTTGTTAGTGAAACAAAGTACCAGAAAACTACAAAAGAGCAGGAGAAGCTAGCTTCATAACCAAAGACAACAAAAGTATAGGTAATTTAGTGGATGCCTAGAGCTCAATGGACAATGAAGAGAGAAGCCATTGAGCTCACGCAACTTGGATAGACAAATGAACTCAATGATGGATGATGAACAACAACCAGCAATGACAGACAAACAGTGAATGGTGCACCCACAAGAGGTGCGAAGGAGGTACACAGCGGAGCTTAACTGTTCCATCACATTAGTTTCAGGCTGGAAATGCCCTAGCTTGAGGAAGAGTGTTGAAGAATACTGGTTAGATAAGTGTTAGGTACCATAAGTAAGGTAGTTAGAAATTTGAATGTTAAGGGGGCGTTTGGCAACTTGTCAAATAGTAAAAATTTCTGTTCTTTATTCCCAAAGTCAGTTTAGGAGCAGAAATCCGTTTGTTAAAATTTTTGTGCCCGGGCACAAATTTGCAAAAAATTGTTCTCAGAATCAGTTTTGGAACAAAATCAAGAAGTAAAAAAAAGTAGCTTCTTGATTCTCGAACAATTTTTCCATTTCTGATTCTTCTTGGTTTTATTCTTTCTTTTTTATTTGTTCTTCATTTTCTTCCTGGCCCACCGCCGGTGATCGGCCACCGGCGACCGTCCACCGGCGACCAACCACTGGCAACCGGCCACCGGCCAAGGCTGGCGAGGGCGGCCCTCGCCCAGCCATGGCGAGGTCGGCGGCGAGGGCCGCGACACCCTTGCCGGCCCTAGCCTGTTGCCGGTCACTGGCATCGGCGACCGGCCATGGCCAAGGGAAAAAAAGAAAGAAATATTAAAAATTTCAAAATATTATTAATAAAAAGAAATTTTGTGTAGTTACTAAACGCATTTTTGTTCTTTTTCTATTCTAAGAATAGAAATTTTGGGCAGTTACCAAACGCTTTCAAATGCTTAGAAATTGTTCCCGAGCACGAAATAAAAAAAAATCATGTCTAAGCAGAATCTGTTCTCGGGCACAGAATGGTTGCCATGCGCAGCCTAAGTAGATTATTGCTCTATGCTCCATAAGTAGAGTATATATAATCTTGCATCAACTCAAGTGATAAAATGTAGCCCTTTGTGCTTTTGTCTCCCCTCTTGCGATCCCAAATCTTAACAATTACTAAAATATCTTCAAAAACATAGAAGCCAACTGAGAATCATTCAAAAGACACAACAAAAGATATAGGAATTACAAGATGAAAAGGTAAGATGAAAGGGTTAAAAGAAATGCTGAATAGCTCCATCTTTGAAAAAAAGACAAAAATAATTATCAACAAGTGCAACTTACAAGATGCGGAAGCTGAGAAATGTTAAATTGTCACCTAGTCGCACCAAATGTTCCCATCCAACCTCTTCAATCTGCATATAAATAGCAAATTATCAACTTATCATGTCCAGGTAGCAAAAAGAATTTATCATGCCTCCAGAATGAAAAGAGAAAATCATTCATCTTGAACATAAATATCCTCCCCCAGGTAGAATAGTGAAACAAGCTTAGAAGAACAAGAACTAGCATAATGCTGCAAATTGCAACCATATTGGCCTTTTCATAATGATGAAGCTACTTAAGCACGACACAATGAGAGTTCCAAAAATGTGTGCCAGCAAGCAAATACTCACAGAAACACATGCAAATTACACTTTGGTCACCTCTGAATACAATTTGCGGCAAAGAGAAGATGAGTTCGCCAGCTCTCTGCATCTAATTTGTCCAGCACATTCCTGTAGTTTAAAGAAAGAGCGTCCATCATACACATACAGAGTTCAACAATGCTGCTGTCAAGATGGCCAAATTGTGTGAACACTTATGCATCCAAGGTTATCCTGTGATAATTGGACCGTTTAGGAAATTTCTCATATGTAAAAATATACTTGGCTGTGTCAAATGCAAGGAATAATATGAAACATGTGCATATGCCATTAAAATAATCAATATATAAAACATTCTCCAGAATGAGAAAATGCACACAATATCATCTTGGCCACTTATGGTGACAAGCTTGTCTAAAGAAACTAAGAATCTTTGATTAAGTGTCACGAAAATAATAAAGGACAACCAAATGTTCAACAAGATCAACAAACTTTGGGAATTGGAATAGGAAATAATGAAATTTGATTTCAATTGAGGAAGTTACTTCTGCTCTAAATTGCATCCAGATAAATGGTATTTGTTAGTATGTAGAGTAACTATTTCTTCAAGTAGGTAACAATTCGAAGCAATCCTGTTTAGTTGCAATAAGGAAAGCAACGACAAACCCTCAAATAATAAAAGTGACAAAAAAAAAAACCCTCACATAATAAAAGTGAATAAGCTCTTTTCTGAAAGGGCATTAAAAAGCTTGCTGTGGTGCTACCACCACTGAAATCAGCTCATGTACATGCCCAACTTTTCACAGAAGTTCCAGAACTACCTTGATAGGCCAGACAAGAACGAAACGCGGCCAGAGAAGCCATAATAACTAGTCATGCTTGTTCTTTCTTTCCCCTACTGAGGAGATAACAAGATTATGTGACTGATCTATACCTCCTCACCAGTAGTCTCCACAGGAACAAAGCCCATCCTTAAAATGATGGAAACGATTCGCATCTCGTACGACAATCTCTCTATCGACAAGCTTAGATATAAATTTGGTTGCCGCATGACAGTTAACACATGCACGGAGATTTTTTATTATACGAAGTGTTGTTCCAGGAGTAGTGCTAATCAACCCATACGCAATGGCAATTCTCTCACTATGATTACAAAGGAATTGCTCCTTCTCTTCATGTATCAGGTCATGCATCACAGACTCTGTACTGGGGACAAAACCAGCCTCCTTCAACCTACTCTCCAATTTCTCAAGTTCTTCAAATATTTCCTCAGATCTTGGATGTGACTTGTCTCCTACACGGAAGGCCTGAAGCTTTCCATTGACCTCAATCAAACTGTATCCAAGGTCCTTATTGAGACCTTTTTCTCTCATCAGTACTCGTATTTTGGCAACTTGGTTCCATAAACGTAATGAAGCATAGAGATTTGAGAGTTGAACAAAATGTCCAATATTATACGGGTCTAGTGAGAAAAGATGTTGTGCAGCATATTCACCCAGTGCCACATTACGGTGAATCTTGCATGCACTCAAAAGAGCACCCCATACAGATACACCTGGTTCAATTGGCATCTTTAGGATAAAATTGTAGGCTTGGTTTAAATGTCCAGCGCGTCCAAGAAGATCAACCACGCAAGCATAGTGCTGATGACGTGGTTCAATCCCATAACTACTCATGCTGTGGAAAAATTCCCACCCCTCTTTTAAAAGACCTGAATGGTTGCATGCAGTGAGAAGTCCAACAAAGGTGACATCATTTGGGCACACACCAACTTTCTTCATCTCATGGTAAACATCAATGGCTTCTCGGCCCTTACCATGCAATCCATATCCCACAATCATAGCACTCCACATAACAACATCCTTGTCTAGTGCACGATCAAAAATTTTTCGAGCCAAATGTATGCTTCCGCATTTTGCAAACATATCAACGAGTGCTGTATTCACAAAAATGTCATCTCTAAATTCACTCTTAGAGATGTACTGATCCATCCATCTTGCCAACTCAAGAGAGCCCACTTGAGCACATGCCAAAATAGCAGATGATACAGAGATAGTATCTGTTTCTATGTTTTTCGAGATCATGCCTCGGAACAGCTCCACAGCTTCCTCAGCATAGCCATTCTTTGAATACCCAGAAATCATGGCATTCCACAAAATCAAGTTCGGCATCTCCATCCGATCAAAAAATGTTCGGGCAACAGTGACAAGACCACACTGGGCATAAAAGGCTGTGAGAGATATAAGCAAGTCTGGTTCATGTTCAAGACCCATCTTGATGACACAACTGTGAACAGACTTCCCTTGTTCAAGATCCTCTATATCAGTGTATGCTTTAAGAATACTCACAAGAGCGATCCAATCAGGATGCACGTTCAATTTCCTCATTTGGCTGAAAATTCTCAAAGATTCCGTCGGCTGGCCATTCTGAGCATACCCAGAAATCATAGATGTCCACGATACAACAGTCCTATCACGTAATTGGTCAAACACAATCCTGGCATGCTCAACCTTGCCACATTTGGCATACAACGTCACAACACCATTCTGCACAAACACATCTGATTCATACCCATGCCTATAAACCTGCCCATGTACACACCTACCTATTCCAAGAGCAGGCAAGCCAGTACATGCTCTCAAAATGTAGGGGAGGGTGAAGCCATCCGGATTGACACCAGTCCCCTGCATCTTAGAGTACAATTCAACAGCATCACTGAACAGATTGTGCCTTGAGTAACCCCTAATTATAGCATTCCACAAGAACACATCCGGGTCAGGGAATTCATCGAACACCTTATGGGAATACTGAATTTCCCCAAGGTTTGAGCTCCAATTGACAAGCTTGGTGATCAAAAAACTATGATTATGTAGTCCTAGGACCAGCAACTTGGCATGGATTTGATTCAAATGGCCTAAGCACGTTGAGTTTTCAATAAGAGAAGCAAAAAAGTCGTCCAGACTCAACGTGCGGTTCTTGAAGTGTCCAGTCCCATGAAGGTTATTGTCTAGGCAGAGGGGCAAACTACTGCTACATCTAACAATTCGAAACGCGAAAACGGGAAAGGAAACGCGGGATGCCAGAACGCTTGCCGCATCAAACGAGGGGGCACGGCGGAAAACTACCCGCATCCCGTGGCTCGGTCTCCGGACCAAAACTTCCCCGCAGCGCAGATGGCGGACGGCACGGTCCGGCCTGCCCATCACAGTTTGGTCACCTCTGGACACAATATACGGCAATGGGTGTCCATCATGACCACTCGCGCTTTCAAAGGCGTTCTCTCTCGGATGTCCAAGCGCAGCCCCTTCTCAATCCAACCGTCGTCAAAATCGTGTCTTGCCGGGTCGGGGTCGAGCCACATGCATTGCATTACGCATCTTAAGGGTAGAACGGAGAGTCCTATCGTCAGGCTCACGCTCACCCACGAATCGCCGAACCAATGGGGAACAAAGGCTGCGGTCGCAGCCCATGATGTTCAGGATTGCGTAGAATCAAACGCCGAAGCTTGAGAGACTCCTTGAGGAGCCCAAATCAACAGTAAGAAAGTATATCGTTTAAAAGTTTCGAAACCGCTTTCGAAATCGGAGACGAATGTAAATTTGCGAAAACAGTTAGGAGACGCCCAGAACTAGGAGGAGGAAACGCCAGAGCAGAGCAGATTACAGAGTCTCAAGAGTCCGAGGCCATACTGTAGCGATGTCAGCTCGGAGAAGTCTTCGCTTCGTCGTCGTCGTCATCATCATACACGCAGTCCACAGCTGAACTCGCAATGCTGCTTGCAGACGACTCTCTCTCTCTCTCTCTCTCTCTCTCTCTCTCTCTGCTGCTCATTCGACAGGCAACGGAAGACCGAGCCTAGGTTAGTGTCTTGCTAGAACATCACCTATGACAACTACACGAAAATTAACGCTAATTTGTTTTACGAAAAATAAATAATTTAAAATTTTTTAAAAAAATAATTATTTAGATGGCTTACATAAATTAGTAACAAAAAATATCTTCAGTCATATGCGAAAATATTCAGACATAAATTATTATTTAAAAATAATTTTTATTGACTAATAATTTCAAGTGATGTAAGCAATTATTTTTAAGAAAACATTTTTCAAATTATATATTTTTGACGAAATAAACGGAATCTTAATTTGTTGTACCTTGTCTGTAAAAATATTTTCATCGTTTAAAATTAAGTGGTGCAACAATTTGTATAAAAAGTTTAACCAATCAGAAGTTGAAATCTTTGTGCTGTAGTTTCCTATTAACTTAAGTTAATCATAGAATAAAGTACACTGCAACCTGGGGATAATTGTGCAAAAAGTCCTAAACATATTTTACTATAGCCAATTTATCATAAATCTTTTAATTGTGTCAATTTAGTCATAAATCTCTTATCGATTTACTAATGTAATCCCTTCGACTAATTTTGACTGGTCGCTGACGTGGATGCCAAATGTTATATGTGGCGTGCCTGACATTGATATTAACAATTTCTGCAAATTTAGAATTTTTTATTTTTTATTTTTATTTTCTTTCTTATTTTTTTCTTTTCCAGGGCCAGTGACCCCCATCGGCCCTTGGGTGAGGGCCAGCAACCCTCGCTAGCCCTATGAAAAAAAAGAAAAAACAAAAAGTTCAAATTAAATAAAAAATTCAAAATTTTTAGTAAGAAATTTGCAAAAATTGTCCACGTTGATGCCGGTCATGACACGTAGAACAGCCAACGTCCATGTCGGCAATTCCTGACCAAACAAAAAGACTACATTTGCAAATTATCAAAAGGTTTATGAGTAAATTCGTATAATTAAAAAATTTATGACTAAATTGGCCGGCACACAATAAGTTGAGATTTTTGGACAATCTTTCCCAACAAATTGGAAAAATTAAACAATATTTGACAAAGTGCGTGTCGTGTGGCCAATTTCTTGTTCTGCATTATATTAGTTTTTTTTTTGGTCGGAGCAATATACTAGTTAAAATACTCATATTTTTATGTGAAATATACGTACTTACTTGATTTTCAATTAAACTTTTCTGCACTTTTGTTGAATTTATGGAAAAATAATCGTACTCGAAGAGAATCGAATTATACACGTATAAAAGCACATGAAGTATTATACTTGGGTTAAAAGTACTTCAATTTTGAACTTATTTGATGTCTTTTCTCTGGTTAATTAATGATGTAATACGCTAAGTGTTATTTATGTGACCAAAATATAATTACTTGTATTCAACATTTACATAAAAATAATGAAACTTTTCTGTATGCTCACTAGATAGCACGAGGTAATGATAAAAATTCAATTACTAGATGCGATACTTCTATTAAATCATACGATTTAAATATTATAAAAATGTAGGTTTTTCCCGTTTATTATACCAGTGAAGAAAGATTGTTTTCAACGTACTTTTAAAAAAAAATGATGATGTATACACATCGTCTCCCGAATCATATAAATTCTCGTCCCGTATGTTACTAACCAAGGTTGCAACCAAATAGGAAATGCTAGTCACTTTGAAAGATGAGAAAGTGTAGATTATAATCACAGTCATAGTCATTCAGTTTTATATTTGAAACCCCACCTTTTCTTTAAGGGAAAAACTTTGGCTTTGACCCAAGTTAAGCCAAACAACACAATGTAGAAAACGACTGTGAAAAGTGAGTTGCAACCATATCGTGTATGGCAGCTCCCCCGTCAACAGTGGAAAGAAAAACGGAAGCAATAAAGAAAAAATACTATAAAAAAGTAATAATAATCATGATGATGATGATGATGATGAGAAGAGAAAATCATGTAAAATCTTCAGCTTGGCCACGTCCTCAAATTTGTGCGTCTTGTCTTGATATATATATATATATATATATATGTATATATATATATACAGAATTAAAACCAAACAATGAAGGCTATGATGAAAGCCGGCACTATTGTTCAATTTGGTAGGGACTCAGGAGCCCATCACTTGTCGATATTATGCACGTGTGATGTGACAGTTGCAAGGTAGAATCAAACACGTGAAAACAACGCTACGTGAGTACGAAGATTGACGTGTCTTGAGCCTTTATACACACCTCTTCTCTACCCTTCAGCATGCGAGCTAGTCTCTTTGTATACACCTCATCTCTACCCTTCAGCATGGGATCTAGTCTCTTTGTACACACCTCATCTCTACCCTTCAGCATGCGAGCTAGTCTCACCGATTCTATAGAATTTAATCCTGATGTATTTACTTATGAGAAAGAAAAGGAATATATAGAAAGAAATGGGCAAAGTCATAAACCATTCACAGGTGATATGGGCAAAACATAATGGTCCCCTCTCGATGACCTCATTCAACACACGCTCACAATGACCAAAATGTCACAGACTCACCCACCACCTATTAACAAAGCTGAGGAGAGGAAAGAAGTCCACCTACCAACTATAGGTGGTCGTGCCGAATTTATGCATCAACTAGTAAAGATGGAGCAGTCTAGTGGGCAGACATCAAGATTACACTTCAAGTAAGGTGGATGTAAAAGAGGGACACACGTCATGGTCCAGAGGCAGTTCCGACGATGTTCGTTTCGATTCATTTTAGTCGACCATGCCAATCATGCTAAAATGAGCCCAGAGGGCCAACATATACCCCATTTAAAGTGACCTAGATTTTTCTATTTCTCGCCCCGTGATTCACTAAATACCTAACATGTTGAGGGAAGAACGAGTGCGGCAGAAATATAGAAGTTGAGATAATCTGAATCCCAAACCATCATCATGTTCAGTTTGAGTTGCAAACTCATTAGACAGCATTGAGAGAAGACTTGGGAGAAATACTTCCTTCATAAGTTCATATCTTTTGCTAATAACAAGAAAAGGCCATGAAGTCTGGAAACAGAAGGCAGGGAAACCTTTACAATCTGTGTAGCATTTATACAACAGTACCTTTACAAACAAACAACAGAGAAACAACTATGATTTCAACCTTGTACTGTGATACACTTCAGTTTATTCCAACCAGTCACCTGATACCACCACTATGGCCAGGACTGGCATATTTCACAGGATCAGTTTTCTTTAGCAACAAATATTTATCCAGAGACGATATTATAGAGGAAGACTTTACTTTAAAGAAACTTCAGAAGTACAATTGGCAAGGGGCATATCTGCGGGTGTGCATACCAGAGCCCTTCGCTGTAGATGTCTCAAGGTCTGCTCCATGCTTACTTGCACCATCTCAGCAAGCATCTTCTTCGCCTTGTCAGACTGGTCCTCTCCATTAATTTGAGAGATGATGTTGCAGACAATATTCTCAAGCGTGTCAGGTTGGTGATCAGATCTTGGATCTGGAGATTCCCTCAGCAACCGCAACAGTGTATGTGCTTTTCCTTGAGACTTTGGTGTCCCTTGGACAGTGAGCTCGAGGAGACCAGGAATTACACCTTCTCTGAGGATTGGTTCTCTGTATTTACAGCGATCACTCTGACACATTGCTAATAAAGCCCCGACAGCATGCTCTCGACTCTGGAGGGACCCATTCTCCAGCACATCAACTATGGCAAAAACTCCACCTTCCTCAGAAGTCAATGCTATTCTACCGTCCTCAAAATTTAACAATGATTCTAGAAGAGCAGTGCACTTTTCAGCAGTTTTAGACGACTTTTTACAGGTTTTCAGTAAGTTCACTATGGAAGGAATTGGATCTGCTTTGAGGATAACGTTGAGATTATCTGGATGTGTCGAGAGATTGTAAAGAGCCATCAAGGCATCAATCTTAGCCTGTTGGGTTCCACATCTCAGGATTCCTGCCAAGAGAGGGATGGCTCGGGAAGAGCTTATGACTGGCTTGTTGATGGTAGAAGCAGACAGAGTAAGCAAAGCGGCAGCTGCATGCTCTTGGAGTTCAACATTATCTGACTGGAGAAAGCTGATAATTGGCTCAAGAGCACCCGCATCAACAATATTCACCTTATTACTGCAAGATAAATGGGAATGAATATCAGCATCGATCTTCCAGTCATGTAGAGAGGCTATTTGACCATAAAAGTCAGTGGAGCATGAGAGACGAATGAAAGGCAAGCAGCAAGCAATCAATAAATTCAAGACCAGCAAAGGCACAAAAACAGATATATCCAAGAGCTCTCCTACGATTCCCTCAATCTAGGGGATTGACCAAGAGTCTCTGATAGTAATAGCAGCGTTATTGATTAGAACGATTAAATTAACAGTGTAATATTTGCCTCAGCTCTGTTGCAACATATTATGGACCTGGCCGATAGAAGCACTTGATTGCCAGGTAAAGATTTTGTATAATCCATACCAGTTCAAACAATCTTCTCATTCTTGACAAGGCAACGAATACGTTATTCCGCAGTCGCTGACTCCGTGGAAAGCTAAAGTTACTACCCAATTATCGCCTCATCACTCACTATAGGAATAATATGATGCTCATGAGAATAGCATGTTAACAAAGCAACGGAAGCCACAGTCCTCATATGCATAAAATTTTCGTGATGCAAGAATAAGAACTAGAGTTGAGAAACTACGATGCAGTTCAGTTCCAACTGGTTAAACAGACATATGCAAGTTTCCACGCTCATGGAACCACCTCAGAAGTCTTTAAGGATGCCAATGAACTCTCGGAATCGGTTGAAATTTGGATTACTTCACAAGCAGCATAGCATAAGATGCAAAAGAAGGGAAAAGAAAAGGGCAATGAAAAGAAAGAGCACAACATGTGAACTACTAAAGAAGAACCGCCCTTGAGTCTGATTAGTGGTGAGCTTTCAACCACGGAGCACCCACATGTTCCCTGGGGAAAAGAATATGCCCCGCTTGCGAGATCTATCCGACCGACCATTTTTGCCTTTAAACCCAGTCAGAACACAATAATCAAGAAGAAAAACTCACCGCCCGCTACAGGGAAAGATACTTGTTGACCGAATGAAACAGACTTTATCAACATAATTTAAAGATCGCATCTTTTGATTAAGCAAGATAATAATTCCGCGAAAAGTTTCAGAAATTATCAACTAAGAAAGCTTGAGATTAGTCCAACTTTCCCATTTCCCAGAATAAACGCGACTTGAAGCAACCAATAGAGCATGAAAAGAGAAAAAGCGACGTGATAAAATAAGGAACCATCCACTCGTATTTCGCTTTTTCCCCCACTTCGAAATTTCCCCGGTTGATGAATCCGAGGTAAAAGCGAGAGAAAGAGGAAAAGGGGAGGAACAGCAGCAACTCAAGCAAAGTATCGTCGTCGTCGTCGTCATCATCATCATCCGTCAGCTTCTATTGGGGGAAAAACGAGATAAAAGAAGGGATCTTCTGCCCAAGAAAGTATCTATTCCCAATCAAGTTCTCCGAGAAACAGCTGCAATTCTCCACAGGTAACCACCAAAAACGTCCAAATCGATGAACAGATGTCCATCACGAGCAAAATGAAAGGGAAAAAACCATGAGGCAGCGAAAGAAAGCATCGGGTAAGAACGAAAATCGCTGAAGCCTGACCAGATTCAGGCAGGATTTTCGAACGAACACGTTCAAGCACATCGTCCGCGATCGAGAAAGATGACGAGCGGGGGGCAACAGGATCGCGAAACAAAAAAAAAAATCGCGTTCGAGCATGAATCGCGAGCATATGAACAGAAACACGGACGCAATCGAGCAGCAATCAATCCGTACTGCGGAGAGAGAGCGAGAGATAGAGAGCGAGGGAAGCGAGGGAGGGAGAGAGAGAGAGAGAGCGAGAGAGGGGGGGTACGTTTCGTCTTTGACGGCGAGGTTGAGGAGGGCGAGGAGGGCGGCGTCCTTCAGCTCGAGGGAGTCGAGGCGGAGCATGGCGACGAGGGGCCCGACGGCGTCGGCGAGCTGGCGCCGACAGGCCGGGGAGGTCTTGGTGAGGCGGCGGATGTCGCGGGCGGCCTGGAGCTTGGAGCCGGGGTCGTCGGCGCGGAGGAGGCGGAGGGACCGGAGGGCCGCGGAGGAGGCCGAGCGGGGCGTCGACTCCGCCTCCGGCGGGGCACTCGTGCGGTTCTCCGGCGGCGAGTAGTCCATTCCTCCGTACAGAGCTTAGACAGACAGAGAAGAGAGGAGAGAGAGAGAGAGCGATGGAGAGAGTAAGACTAGAGAGAGAAAAAATCTGAGTGGGATTTTAAGAGAGAGAGAGAGAGAGAGAGGAAGTTTGTGGGGGAGGGGTTGGCGTTAAGCAACAGTTAGGGGCCTGCTTTTATTTTTTTTTTTGGCTTCTTTTTAATTTTAATATATTAAATCCGTCCTTGAATTGCGACTCGATGTGCAATATGGTCCCGAGCTTTTAACTTATTCGATACGTTCCTTGAATTTTAGCATAATTGTACAATCTCACCCATGAACTTCTATTTTATTTGATATGATCTCTGAAATTTTAATGCATGCTCAAACTAGTCCCTGTACTTTGTAAAAATATTTAATATGGTCAATGAATTTAAATTAATAGAAGAATAACGTTGATTATTTTCGTATAGTTTAAAGACTAATTTGAATATTTATTAAAAGTTTAAAAAGCACATTAAATGAACTGAAAAACTGCTAAAGTTAAAAAATAATATTAAATAAATTAAACTTTAAGTGACATATTTTATGTTGAATTAAAATTTATAAATTATTTATGTCATTATCCGAGCATCCGTAAAAAAAGATAAGGCCCTAGATATTTTTTTAACGTGTTTCGATTATTAATGTTGTTGGTGGGGCGAAGACAAATGGCGGTAGTTTGTACGCAGTTGGGTAAAGAGGATTCAAGAGTACCCGTCAGTCAATATCACTGTTCTTTGCAATGACGGCTCTCATTCAATGATTAGGCAACAAATGGACTTTCATTAATTACATCCAAATGCCTCGCGTAAATCCGAAGGGCTGCTCGTTTTACATCTTTCCCCTTGATTTTCTTAATCCAAATTAGATTAGTAGGTAGAAAAATCTACTTGATCCGTTGACCGAGACTGCCTCATCTGATCTTTGGCAAATTTGGTGTGCCGGTTTTTCTAACGTTAGAATCACTAGGTTGCCTAATCGATTTGAATAATGATGCTACTGCTAACACAGAAACGCAGTGATCGGGACCTAACGATTGGGCGAGCTGGGTCGGGCTTGAAAATTAGGCCATTTTTAAGCTGCTTAAGCATGTCGCGATCATACTTAACTCTAATTATATCGGGCTAGCCTCTTTTGGTCTATTAAAAGAAGCACCTCGACTTACATGATTGGAGTTTAAGTAGAACCAACCGACACTTCCAAAGGAAAGGCGTGAGAAAATCTAACAAAAGTTTGGCAAAATCACACATGCTAACTCCCGTGAATATGATGACAAGAACTGCTCCGACCCGGCAGCGCTAAGCAAATCAAGTGGAGATCATCAAGAGGATTAAAAGCGACTTTGGGCCTTGAAATGACCACGTATTATGATGCCAAAACGAAAAGGACGTGGCTTCGGATCAAGTGATTTTTCACTGGACGAATCGTTTTCCTTGTAATGATGATGATTGCGACGATTTTCTCATCTGTTAATGGTGCGTCGTCATTGGGCTGGAAAATGTGTACAAGAAAGTCGCTTACCGGTTGGTGGGGCGTCGTCTTTTGTACTTTTGCCCACATGCGGGTGGGTGCGTAGAGTATAATTCATGTAACCACCAGGCAAGACCCACTTCATTAAATTTCATTAGTGGGGGAAAAGGAGAGAAAGAATAGAGTTGGAGAGATCCCTATCTTGGACTTCAAGTGATTTTCTAACGAGCTTGTTTTCTTCAAAAAAGAAGAAAAAAAGAAGGTGGGAACGGCCGACGTTGGAAGCCAATTTTGATCCCTCACTTAGAGAGAGGATCCACGGGACACAACGTGCAAAGTAACCGGCAAGTGGCGACTCACGGAGCCGCCGTGGTTAAAAGCGTCTCTCGGTAACCAACCCACGTCGCCTTTCTCAGCGGAAACGGTCGAATTCCATCTCCCTCGAATGCATCCCCTGAGGAGGATACTGAGTAATGAAAATAGGACGAGTGACTTCACGCACAACGCACAACAACCCCTCAACCCCCTTTTGGCACCATCCATCTTAAATGTACGCGAGGAATTCTGGAGGACTACACCCTACAGCCAAAGCTCACCGTCTCGTTGCAATACAACAACGTTTCACCCATAGCCAAACGTGTACGTGGGAAAGACACCACAGCCTTTTTCATTCACATCTCTTTCGTCAAAAGACAACGCAACAGTTTTCCATTTTCGTCCCTCACGCTAATTAACAATCTCATCTACCCGCCGTGTCAACACGTGAGCATAGCCTGTAGCGATCCTCCCTGAATCGATCTTCAAATATGCCGACTCGTTTATGTGCACGTGCTGAATACATTCCATTTTAAAGTATCAAACTGAACAAGGCAAAAAAAGCAGCGTCCCAGTTATTTCGACATCCTAATGAAGCAACCGACATGGAACAACGAACTTCCCCATCTACTTTTCGAGTGCCAAGATTAGAAAGGATAATTTTCAACCTTCGTTTTTCCCCACGACCTCGCCGACAGAAGAGATGAAAGAACTTTTTATATGACCGACGATGCTAGGAAATAGCTCATTTCATTGAGTTCCTCATCATTTAGACAACCTGATATTGAAAACAAAATTTCCAATCGAAAATAGGAAACTAACATGATAATATCTTTCCACAATGTGCACTTCCCCTAACCTCTCAGGAGAAGGCAGGCGTTTCTTTGTCACAGCACTCCCTCCACAATAATCAAGAGCCAAGACAGAGGCAACTTTTCAAAACTGCAAAACTATTTTCTCAAAAGCTAAATCTTGATGTTGAAGTAATCCGGGTCAAAGTGATGCAACCTAACATAACCATCTTCACCTCCACTTGAGAAACTGAAAAGACAAACAAAGTCGTAGGAAATTTAGAACTCAATCACATAACATGATTTTACAAAACATACAAGGTATACTAGAGTTCTATTCGAGGATATATGGTCTCAATATCACACAAAATCAGTTGCCTAATTGCAACAAAATCAAGTAACTAAAAACGTCGCACTTCGGCTTATCAAGTCACTTGTATTAGATATTAAGACAGCACCATCGTCCACAGCATTGTACTGCCACAGAATTAAGAAAAATATTACCTTTTCCCATCAGGATTGAAAGCCAAAGCATTAATAGGCCCAAAGTGTCCCTTCACACCTCCAATTTCTTCTTGGAGAATCTACGCAGAAGCAGGACCACCACAATGACATGAAATACTCAATAAACCAGTGAACGAACGAACATCCAATGAGAGCAAATATAGCATAATTTACCTTGTCAAAAAACTTGGCTTCAAACTTTCCAGCACGATGATCAGTCATGGTTACAGCCGACGCATCTTGGCCACCTCCAAGAACCACCTGTACGGACAAGAACGTCTTGACTTATAAAGAAAGCACAAGTGTACAACAGTTCATCAAACTAAAAGCGAAAAAAAGAGAGAATATCTTGGTGAGCACATGTCAACTCTGAAAGTAGTGTGAGGACGCACTAAAACATTTTGGTGTGCATACTCCTGAACTAAATGAACAAGGGGATGAGGCAAGTGATCTGGTCGTATTAGCTTGAGCCTCCTCCGGTTCAGTGAGAGAGTGAGCTTGGAGAGGAATAAGAACAGATGGAAATAAGAAGAGAAATTCTGAATTTGATGGCTATCTTGGTTGATCCACAGGGAACAGAATATAAAAGTAAAAAAGGCGTAAGGAGCTAGCATTGAATTGTGAAGGATAATACTAGGAATTTCAAATCCTTCGCCTCTAGGTACCGCTGCTGCTTTTTGTAAGTACATTGGTTTTTACCCAATTTTTACACTCATTATCCCCAAGCAAATCAATGGCACCCCTTGAGTACTCTAATAACTAACATAAAGCTCATAGATTTATCAAAATTGGCTCTCAAACATGTTTATAGATATAATCTCAAAAAAAAAATTATTTAACTCCAATACAGAAAAGCATGGATATGATCAAAGAGCGTTGGTAAATTACAAGGCCAATTAAGCTATTAGTAGTATTAGTAGTGACACTAAAACTAACATGGCAAAGAGCCAACTTTAATCAGGAAAACCACGTAGACTGTCCAAATAGAAAGATTCAGACCACGTTATAAAAGCAACCAACATTTAAAAAGGATGGGGGGAGGAGATACATGATCAAGAAGTGGAGACATTGTAACTGCATTGACTGGGCGCTCTGTCGCATATGTTTTAATAAGAGTCAACGTCCTGATGTCCCATAGCTGAGATAATAGAAAGAAATGTTAGTATCAGATAAAGGAGAACTGTGACCTAAATCAAATCAAATGTACTTTATGGAATAATTACCTTGGCAGATTTATCTTGTGAACCAGTAACGAAATGTGAACCATCGACGGATTTCGTAAGTGAAGTTATCGCCTTTTTATGGCCAGTTTCCTTGTCTGACTCTCTGAGAAGCTTCCCAGTCTGCAATTTCACAAACAAGCAACAAAGAAGTTAGCACTTGCGTCAACAGCAAACAACTTCTAGTTGACGAAGAACCATTAAGTACTCAAAAACAAACTAAAGCCAAATATACATATAAATAACCGTAACAGAAAAAGAGTTGTATACCTCAGAGTCCCAAACACGAATTATAGCATCTTCTCCAGCACTTACAATAGTCTTGTTCAGAGGCCCCCAGACAGCTCGAGCTATTCTTCCTTGATGACCCCGAAGGATGAGGACAGACTCACCAATCTCTGCAATAAGGAGATAACGATGAACATTTACATCCAAGGAAAGACACAGAGCAGCTAGATTACGTATGGAGCTCCTAAATTTCAAGGCTATTAATGAAGGTAGCGCAACGAGAGAGTCAAAAGAAAGGCCAACAAATTCACATTCACCATAAGGTTCTGACAATCCACCAGACTGAATAATGCCCACAGGAAAACAAGTATGTTAATCCATGGAGTACTAGTGGCCGATTGACACTATTGAAGGAGAAACTTCTAGCCACATCATTTGCAAACGCTTACCCACCCAATGCTAGTAGTTTTCCAATTTGAAACTATTCCTATGTTTGAATTAAAATCAACAAATTAACAAACTTGATAATTGAATCAATTTATCTGCTTTTATTGCGCGAAAGTCAACCTCTCTGGATCAATCCAAATAATAGGAAGCAAAACACGAAAAATACCCCATGAGTGAGGATGCTTATCCACAAGTATCTTGATCTCGAATGCTCAAGAATGTCCAAGCCAAAGACATAAAAACTAAGCAACTATCCTCACTACCCGATACTTTGTTAAGGCAGCATTTGAAACAATTTGAAAAGAGGAAGAAGAGCAAAAACTACTTACCCATGAATACAAGGAAGTCAAAGAGCTTATGATAAAAGAGGAAAGCAAGCAGACAGATAGCGAGATACCGTGAAATCATTGGCGTGCGTACACTTCTAAAGAAGTTAGTAAAACTAAACCCCGAGGATAATTTCCTATTTCTGTCGTGGGTTCAACAGAGGCATCACACATATCACTCAATCGTGATTAGCCACGCTCGAAAGAGTACTCAATACTTAAGGGCTGGTGCCAAGTATCAGGGTCAAGTCAGGCGCTAATTTCTAGGTGCATACAAGCCAATGAATCTAAAAACGTTCATACCAGGAACAACATAGGTCCAAGTAGCTAAAACATAACAAACAGAAATCCAAGACACGAGCCCCCACCGATACAAGTCCTTAAGCCATGCTACATACAACACGAATAATTTTCCACTCATCCCAATACTTGATTTTTCCTAATAAGAGGCCGCAAAAAAAAAACCCCCGCAACTTACGGTCCGCAGGGTCTCTGGCAATGCGCTTCACATGAATAGCCGAGGGCAGCTCCATGAAGGGATCGGCGGTGATCACCGCGAGCTTGTCGCCGATGGAGAAATCCACCGACCTCGCCGGCGAATCGAAATTGAACGCGAACAGCTGCGTCCCGTTCTGCACGCTCCACAGCCTCGCCGTCGTGTCCGCGCTTCCGGTAATCAGCCTCTTAGAATCCCCTTCGAAAACACACAACACAAGACAAGCGCACGCAAAGCAGATTCACCAAAACCAGCAGGGCGAAAGAAAAATCACAACGACATCGAAAACCAGAAGCGACGCGAGAAGACGGGGGCGGGGGGCGCGGAGACTCACGGGAGACGTCGCAGCACCAGACGGCGCCGTTGTGGCCGCGGTAGGTGCCGAGGCGCTCGCCGTTGTCGGCGAACCAGACGGTGGGGGTGTGGTCCTTGGCGCAGGAGAAGAGGAGGTCGCCCTCCCGGTTGTACTTGAGGAACGTCAGCGGCCTCTCGTGGCCTTTCATCAGGATCGGCCTCATGGTCGGACGATCGAATCGGCGAAGGCCTCCTTCTCTCGGAGATGGGCGGAGGAGCTGCGTAACCACCGCCGGCTGGTCTCTCTGCAACTTCCTGCGCGTGCTCTGTCGAAGGAGAAACCCTAAACCGAGCGGGAGGCAGAGGACGATGCTCGCGGGGGTAGCACGTGAGCTGAGTATTTTATAAGTTTCCATATACGTATTTTAACGGAGGTTTTATTGGTGGGATTTGAATTTTTCTAGATATCTTTTCGGATTAGGGAGGTACAAAACGGAACGCCGGAATTGAAAATCACCCGGACTGAATTGAAACGGCCGGTTGAGTCTGGCTCTCGGGAGTGTTGATCCGCTTCGTGATTCCTAAAAGCGGAATCGGTGTCTAAGGTTGTGCATGGCAACTTGCCAAATAGTATTTGATTTTGTCCTTTTGTTTCCAGAATCAATTTGGGAATAGAAATCCGTTTATTTAATTTTTTGATTCTAGACATAAATTCTTGTAAATTTGTGCCTAGAATCAGTTTTGAAGCAGAATCAAGAATAAAAAAATGTAGTTTCTTGATTCTAGGAACAAAAATGAGAATTAGTTTTTTTTTTCTTCTTTTTTTTCTTGATTTTTAATATAGCTTCTAATGTCTAGTGCAAGGGTCACCCTCACCGTATCTAGCGAGATTAAAATATTTTAATAAAAAAATATTATTAATAAAAAATTTTACCGGCCATGGCCAGCGACCAAGCAATGGCGAAAAATAATAAAAAAATATATTATTAATAAAAAAAAATTTACCGACCATGGCGAAAAAAATAAAAAAAATTTCAATAAAAATATTTTCTATTTAAAATATTTAATAAAAAATATTATTAATAAAAAAATATTTATAAAAAAATATTTTTCCAGCCATGGCTAGCGACTAGGCCATAGCGAAAAAAAAGAAAAAAATTTCAATAAAAATATTTTTTAGTAAAATATTTTTTAAAAAAAATTATTAATAAAAAAATTATAAGAAAATTTTTTACCAGACATGTCCAAAAAAATAAAAATATTTATTTTTAATAAAAGTATTATTAATTAAAAAATATTTTACTGGACATGACCAAGAAGGAGGAGAAAAAAAAAGAAAAGAAAGAAATATTAAAATATTTAAACTGTTATTAAAATATTAGTAATAAAAAGAAATTTTATGCCGTTATCAAACGCATTTTTGTTCCCGGGCACAGAATTTTGAATCGTTACCAAACGCCTTTAAATACTCAAAATCAGTTCCCGAACACAAAATAAAAAAAAATCATTTCTGATCAGAATCTGTTTTCGGGCACAGAATGGTTGTCATGCACAGCCTAAGCGGTCCGATTCCCATATCCAAGGGGGAACTGGACCAAATTAGACCGACCGAACCAGACTTACTACATATATATATATTTTTTATTTTTTCAAAAAATTTAGTATAATATGAATTAAACCCTAAGCAACCAATTTAATTGGATCGAAACCGAAACCCGACCGGATCGATAATTGGGAACCGGCGAACGGATTGGGAACAAATCACCTCTACTACTTCATATACTAGAAAATCTAATCTTGATCCTAAGTAAGACCTTAAACTACTTCATCCAAAGCCTCATGCGGACCTCAGCATCATTTTGACGAAAAACACATAGAGAGTAGAGCCGGGTACAGGGCTCGAAAAACATAAAACCAACTTGGGGGATCGGCATGTGAGCACCGTTAAAATAAGAAACGCAGTCCTGTCACCCCGTGCAAGTTTATGCATCTGGTCAAGCGAAATAGCCCTGGTCAAAACCCACGGTTTCCCTGCTTTGGTAATGTACACTTAGTAATCACCACTAATGATTCAAGATAGGCCCCCGATTTACTGAGGTTAACTCCAAAATAAAATAAAAATCTTTAAAATTTTTTAAAAATCTTAATTTGATAATTTTATTGTCAATTAGTCTAATCTAAAGTTTACTTGAGATTTTTTTCATATTGTTCACGATCAAATGACGATTACTGCCAATATACCTGTGATTTCTAAATTACGTAAGTATCAATCAAAGATACCACCTCGATAGACTTAAACGCTTGCTAGGATCTTTGATTAAAATTGATTTTATAGCGCTCGAACCTTGAAATTTGCCTAACAGTTGAAACGTATTGGAGTCGTGAGCGACCGATGTTATCCCTCACCCGACAGATACGATCCACAAAATCGAAAACCAACTTAGAAAGGAATGTGTCAAACTCGGATATAGTTTACCACCAAATTTGTTAGAAGGGGGAGAAATTGATAAGTAAATTTTAAAAGCCACTACCACATAGAGTACATCTTTCCCTTATATTTGAAAGAAAGATAAAATATCGATACTCTTATAAGTTAAACTAAAGCTCAGCAAATGTTAATTTGCGCAAAAAAATAGGTTAAAACTAAAGTACATAGAAAGAAGATTTTGAACAAGTGACGATGGATTTGTCACAGCCCTCGATTACTCCAATTTTTCAGATTACTTTATTATATAATTTTAATTATTACCAACTAAATGATTACTTAAGGCAATTCATTGACGCTTAGGGAAATTGGCTCGTCAAAATTTATTTTTTTTGGAAAATGTCGACAAAAATCTGTTTGTTTTTCTTTTTTGGAACATAAAAAGAGGCTCGTAGTCCATCTCCGTGAGGCCCATGCTATGACATGTTGGGCCATGGAACAAGCAACGAATGGATCAAATCTTTTTGTGGCCCGGAACAAAGGGCCATGGCTTATCTAGACAAGCCGAAAAATCTTCACGTTTAGCCCTCCCTTTCGACGCATCCATGAGCTCTAAATCTAATGAATACTTCTCAGATTGCCGTAAAGGGTTAATCACGGTGGAGCGTCCTAAGCCATTTGACCACTCGACTAATATCAGTTTGTGTGCAGTCCTCCCGGCCATTCCATGCATGCACCCACAATATTTACCTGAGCGCGCACATCCATACTCCTGAGGTAACCCCGAGAGAGAATGCGAAGTGAGGCGGTTCGAGCTCTAGCAACCAGGACGCACGCAACATTTACTGATTAAGCCAAATTATATAACTGTCGACTTGATCGGATCCGTACGTATATCAGCATGGAAAAGGCGTTTTATGTGTCCATCACAAGATTAATGCGGCGCAACCGGCTGGTTATAGTACTCCAGTGACGTACATGTCAACCAATTTATGCATTTGAATCTTGACCCCCTTTTTCGCTGCCTAATTTCTCCATGTGTCATTGTCACGTAACGTGTAATTCTCACACAAAATACCTTTCTTGAAATATAATTAGTGATATGTGAAGCAATATTTACAACGTAACCAGGGTGCATCTCCCTTATTACGCTACAAAAAAACATGCTTTTTGCGTCGAATTTTGCGACGAAAAATTTGCAAAAATTTATCGCAAATCGAATTTGCAACAGAAAAAAAATTTGTCGCAAAATTCGTTGTAAATTAGCCATGAACACTATCCGTCGTAAATATTTCGCGGCAAAATTCGTTGCAAATAATTTGTCGCAAATTAGCCACGAACACTATCCATCGCAAAATTAGTCGCAAATTAGCCACGAACTTTATTTGTGGCAAAATTCGTTGCAAAATTCGTCACAAAATTCGTGGCAAAATTCGTCGCAAATAATTCGTAGCAAATTAGCCACGAACTATATTCGTCGCAAAATTAGCCACAAACTTTATTCGTCGCAACATTCGTCGCAAAATTCATTGCAACATTCGTTGCAAAATTCCTCGCAAAATGTATTAGACGGAAGTTAGGCACGAACTTGATTCGTCGCTACTTATTCGTCACAAATTAGCAACGAACTGTAATGGTCGCAAAATTCGTCTCTAAATATTCATCGCAAATTTTACAGCATTTCGGCCATCAAATCTTTGTCCATATCAATAGCTACGCATTAATGAACATCATGTAATATGTTGAAAACAATCAAAGGACACGAGAAAATCATAGATTCCGCTTCAAAAACAGAAAGCGAACAAACCAGACACGATGCCATATAATTGAAAAATGTAACTAAAGGTAAGATGCTAGTCCGCAAAAAATAATGATATATGTAAAGTTACAAAGTCTGACACGATGATATTTGATATCCAATCTTATAATACATTCAAAACATTTATAGGAGGCGGGATAACATAGATTCTGCTTAGAAAACGAAAAATCAACAAACCAGACATAAGATTGGGCAGCTATGGTACTCGGCAAGACACTAAAAGCAGTCACTTTTGTCGACACCTGATGAAATGTGGATACATAAATAAAGATATTCAATCAATCCAGAGTATAAAAGAAGCGTTTATACATGGATGTGGAACTAGGTATAAAAAAAATAAGTAAGAGGGTTAACAAAAAAACGTTTCAGGACTAATATCAATGTTCTTACATATGAATATGAGTCAACTTTAACATCCACTGTAGTTTTTTTTATCCTTGTAAATCGTATTTCTATCAAATAGGAAAAATTAGATCCTTGAACCTAGTTGTAAGAAAGTTGTGCACAAAAAGTAATTGTAGGGCAGGAACAAATTGGGTGAAACTGCACTTATGTCATAAAAGATTGTGAAGTAAGCTTACCCTCGATTTTGGCAATTTTAACCAGAAAAGACAAAGAAAATCATCAACATCATCATCAATGTCAACATCATTGTGTCGCTCATCATTGTGCCCATCACCAATTGGATTGGCAGGAGGAACCTCAACGCGATTGATGTTAAGGTGTCGCATAATGATTTGCATTTGCTGTTTTAAGTCATTTATTTCTTTGTCCCTCTCTATAATTATATTTTTCAATTTGTTGACTTCTTGGGTCAATTGCTTGTTATGTTGTGTCATACTTCGACTAGTTGCATTGGATGATGAAGTTCCAGCATGATTCGGCATGAATATCCTTGACAAGGATCCCATCCTAAATATTTTTCCTTTTTTCATCCCATCTATTGCCTTTACCCATAATGCCATACCGTCAACTGATGGCTCAGACACAGCACGACCATCACTACCACTAGCATTGCCCATTAAAAGTTTATCATATTTTTCCTACATTAACAATTTAGATGAAAATAAAATAACTTCATATATATATATATATATATATATATATATAGCTACCATAAATATTAAAAGCATTCATGGTTTTCATTCTGGTTTCCATAAAGCCCAAAGTATAACCTTACATACCTTAATAGATTTTGCTCGATCGCCAATCCATGTCTTATTTTCTTTTGAAATGTGCGTTCAAATGTAGCTGCAAATGTTGGTTCTGTCCCCAATTCTTGTGCCTACAAAATGTAAACATGAGTAATTTAATTAAATTAACTTATAACTTATTTAATAAACTTATCAGTCGTTTGCAATGCTCCCCAATGTTGATACAGCCCCAGCATATGTGGCAAACCCTTCACTAGAACTAGAAGATCGATTCTTTTTATTCTGCTCACTGATTTGATAACTTTTTTCAGTTTCCCAAATTCTATTAATTTCTTGCCAATTCTCAGTTGTAATGAAAGCCGGCTTCACTTGCTTGATCTTCACTCTATTCATTATAATTCGAATGTGATCAATGACTTTTTTTTGAAAAATTCTTCTCACTTCATTCTCTTGCTAATCATCCCACCTGAACTTCCGTTGCAATCAATACAAGAAAAACTGAAAGTTATTATGATGGCCACATATCCATTACCATGCACCAGACAATTCGGTGATAGACTTTATTACATTCATCTCGAGAAAAATATCTGGTTCCTTTAGTACCGAAAACTAAAGCATTATTTTGGTCCCTTTACATCATTCTTGACCATCAATATATTACACCGAACTTAGTTGGTGAGAAAATAAAATATCTAAAACTTACCTTGAACTCATTCCACCACAAATCTTTTACCTCTTATGGAACACTTCTGTAATTAACATATTGCCCCATCCAATAGTTTTTGACTATTTTATTCAGTTCCCTCACAACAAACGGAGCATCCGTGAATCTGCAAACATACGGATATTGTGCAACATATCCATATCTAAAGCCATAAATATTACATATACTAAAAAAAAATTGAAGTACTTACGAATCTCCAAATGGGCATATCAGGAATCGGTTATCTTCTTCACATTCGTTTCCGTCATTATGCGAATGTTGCGCTGAATAATAAGGTGGAACGGAAGGAGAAGGAGCCAAAGGAGATAGAACTAGAGGAGATTCAGTTGGCATGTGGCCAAATCTCATAACATGTTCTTCAGCATTGGAGGAAGGACCAACGTGTCCATATTGTCCATCAACATATTGTGGTTGAGAGTTAGATGCAAGGACAAGAGACGCGGACGTTGAAGAGACTGGTCTTCTATGTATGTGACCTCCACGTTTATACTGACAAGTAAGAAGGTTAGACAAATATGTAAAAAAATATGAACACGTATTACGGACACATAATGACATACATGACGAAACTTATCATTTTGGTTCAGAAGCAGAAAATATTCTCTCTTAATTAGCTAATGCCAAGTGTTTATGACGTACAATTTCCTACGAACAAATATACTATGAATCGTACTCATTTTGATATCAAACATCAATATATGAGCACGATATGCCATGCTAAGCCGACATTAGCCATAATTAACCACACAATTCACTTTCAAAGCACACGATAATTCATCAAGTACAAGAACAACCATGAAACATCAATTTCAGCCACATGATCTTCGTTGTCGGCTACACGATCATCAATCAAAGTGGCTGCCCACAGGCATTATAAGCCATTAATTTTTGTGGGCACCTACAAAAATTTAAATTTCACTCAAAGTGGGTGGCCACAAGTATTCTAAGCCATTCTGTGAAGTTTTGTAATAAAATTAATTTTATTATTTTTGTAATTTTTTGGGCACCTAAAAAATTTAAATTTCACTAAAAGTGGGTGGCCACGGGTATTCTAAGCCATTCTTTAAAGTTTTGATTTTTTTTAATTTTTTTGGCCACGTAAAAAAATTTTAAATTTCACTAAAAGTGGGTGGCCACAGGTATTATAAGCCATTCTGTGAAGTTTTCAAATTTTTTAAATATTTAATTTTTTTTGGCCACATAAAAAAATTTATTTTTC